>JBBGZY010000966.1:3345000-3945000 GCA_037952925.1 Lithobates clamitans | reverse complement strand
TATATTTATTTATATATATATATATATATATATATATATATATATAGCCATGCCCCTGTAGGGGTGGCTGAATGTAGTGGTTCACCTGTCATCCTGGGCAGCCATAGCATCTATCGCCCAGTCACTCATAGACATAGAACAATCCATAACTTTGCTTTGTTTTTTTCAAGATTTCCATGTTGATGAATCACATACCAGAAGATTTCTTCACATATATTGGATTTCACTTTTTACTATATTATGGGACTTTATCACTGACTGTATTTGTACCCACATTATAGTGGGGAGTCACTCACAAGTTTTTGAATTATATCTATTTCCACATATTTTTTTGACACATTGCAGTGCTACATATTTATACCATAAGGACATGGATTACTGGAACCATGTCCTGTGGTCTGATGAGACCAAAATAAACTTATTAGGTTCAGATGGTTTCAAGGAGATAGTGTGGTGGCAACCAGGTGAGGAGTACAAAGACAAATGTGTCTTACCTACAGTCAAGCATGGTGGTGGGAGTGTCATGGTCTGGGGCTGCATGAGTATTGCTGGCACTGGGGAGCTACAGTTCATTGAGGGAACCATGAATGCCAACATGTACTGAAGCAGAGCATGATCCCCTCCCTTCGGAAACTGGGCCGCAGGGCAATATTCCAACATGATAATGACCCCAAACACACCTACAAGACGACCACTGCCTTGCTAAAGAAGCTGAGGGTAAAGGTGATGGACTGGCCAAGCATGTCTCCAGACCTAAACCCTATTAAGCATCTGTGGGGCATCCTCAAACGGAAGGTGGAGGAGCGCAAGGTCTCAAACATCCACCAGCTCTGTGACATAGTTGCCAACTGTCCCGGATTTCCCGGGACATTCCCGGGACTGGGACTCCATTCCCGAATTTGTGGTGTCCCGGCAAATGTCCCGAAAAATCCGGTTCCCGTTTTTAAAACAACCGCCGCCGCCGCTAGAGGTCGGCGGCCGGCGGAGACATTGTCTCCGCCGGCCGCCATTTTGTGGAAGTTCAGGAAGACGGCTGGGGGGGGCTAGACGAAGCTTCTGCGTCGCCGCCCACCCCCTGCCCCGCTCCGCCTCGGCCCGCCCCGCTCCGCCTCACCCCGCTCCGCCTCGTCCCGCCCCGCTCTGCCTCGCCCCGCCCCGCTCCGCCCCGCCCCGCTCCGCCCCGCTCCGCCTCGGCCCGCCCCGCTCCGCCTCGCCCCGCTTGGCCTCGGCCCGCCCCGCTCCGCCTCGCCCCGCTACGCCTCGGCCCGCCTACCCCCCGCTGCCAGTCTGATATGGAAAGGGGCGGGGGTTCTAGCCATGCTGTGGACACACCTCTAGGACACCTCTGAGGTGGGGGGGGAGCGCGCGCACCGCTGTGGGACACCTGATGTGAGGGGGGGGCACTGGGGACACCTGATGTGAGAGGGGGGGCACTGGGGACACCTGATGTGAGGGGGGGGCACTGGGGACTCCTGATGTGAGGGAAAGCTCCGCCAGGGACACCTGATGTGAGGGAAAGCTCCGCCGGGGACACCTGATGTGAGGGGGGGCTCCGCCGGGGACACCTAATGTGAGGGGGGGCTCCGCCGGGGACTCCTGATGTGAGGGGGGACTCCTGATTGTGAGGGGGGGCTCCGCCGGGGACACCTTATGTGAGGGGGGCTCCGCCGGGGACACCTTATTTGAGGGGGGGCTCCGCCGGGGACACCTTATGTGAGGGGGGGCTCCGCCGGGGACTCCTGATGTGAGGGGGGGCTCCGCCGGGGACTCCTGATGTGAGGGGGGGCTCCGCCGGGGACTCCTGATGTGAGGGGGGGCTCCACCGGGGACTCCTGATGTGAGGGGGGGCTCCGCCGGGGACTCCTGATGTGAGGGGGGCTCCGCCGGGGACTCCTGATGTGAGGGGGGGCTCCGCCGGGGACTCCTGGTGTGAGGGGGGGCTCCGCTGGGGACATCTGATGTAAGGGGGGCTCTGCTGGGGACATCTGATGCAAGGACGGACTCTGCTCGGACATCTGAAGCAAGGACGGATGGCTGGTGACACGCACAGGGATCCCACTGATTCTGCATTATGGTAAGTTGAATGATTTCATTTTATATTACAATGTAATAATAGAAATAATGCACTTCAATCATCCTGACACCATAACAACCATGGTGCCGGGATGATTGAAGTGCTAACACCAGGTGTTTGGAGTATCTTTATCTGCCGATTGTTAAACTTTCTAGAATACACATATTTCTATTGTGTAGGATCTGGGGCTGCTGTCCCGTCATTTCCCCCTCTCTCCCCCTCTCTCCCCGTCTCCATCCCTCATTCATCTCAGACTCTAACCACACCCTCTAGAGCCACGCCCATTTAAGCCACGCCCACTATTTTGCGTAAACCACGCCCATGTTTTGCCGCAGCGCGCTTCACACTTGTCTATTTTTACTAGGCCACGCCTGCTGACGAATGCCCCGCCCCCTAATTATTTGACAGCTCCGCCTACAGCCACAAAAGTGTCCCACATTTTTTTTTTACAATGTTGGCAACTATGCTGTGATGTCATCATGAAGGAGTGGAAGAGGACTCCAGTGGCAACCTGTGAAGCTCTGGTGAACTCCATGCCCAAGAGGGTTAAGGCAGTGCTGAAAAATAATGGTGGCTACACAAAATATTGACACTTTGGGATCAATTTGGACATTTTTACTAAGGGGTGTACTCGATTTTGTTGCCAGCAGTTTAGACATTAATGGCTGTGTGCTGAATTATTTTGAGGGGACAGCAAATTTATACTGTTATACAAGCTGTACACTCACTACTTTACATTGTAGCAAAGTGTCATTTCTTCAGTGTTGTCACCTGAAAAGATATAATAAAATATTTACAAAAATGTGAGGGGTGTACTCACTTTTGCGAATATATATATATATCTTTAATTACATACAATGTCTTTAATTACATACAATGCACTGATAAAGGAGCAGGGGGATTATGAGCAGGGGGATTAAACCTTCACTAAATAGCACACACCCAAGGAGATCTAACAAACGGGCACTGACCACAGGATGTCACACAATTTACAAGCTGAGCTGACTGCAGATTGACTGCAGCTGGAAGGCAGGTGGAGCTAGAGAGTCCCAGGAGCAGAAACACCAAGCAGGATATATGCTCAAGATACTCAGATTCCCCAGTGGTAGAGGGACAGAGCTGCAGCAAATAGAGCTGAAGCATATAGCAACTTCATAGAAGATGTTTTTCTTTCTTTCTTTTCTTTCATTATTCTTTGTACTATGAAAAGGACCTACTAAGAAATTGGAAAATAAGAGCTGCTATTATTGTCCCATTGGGATGCTAGACCTTTGTAGTCAATGAGGTCCTGGATAGTCCCAAGAGTCCTGCTGCTATGAAATCCCATTTAAGGACAGTGAAGGTATATATGATAATAAAGATATAGATGGTGGTAGCAGTGTACTTGTAAAAAGAACTGCTTAACTGTGCCATCCAAATATAAACTTGATCCAATGCCATATATTTGCTTTCTGGAGAGTGTGGAGATCCCTCTGGTGAGTAAGATCCCAAACATATCTGGAGAGGTCTAGAGAGTTATTGGAGCCTGGTTAAAGGACAAGGTGCTTAAAAAGAAAAAAATCATGATATGTACACTTGGAAAAAAAACAATATATATTGGATAGAAGAAAGTGCATCCAATATAATATGTTAGTCTAGTAAAAAATCCAAATGTGCTCAGTGTCCAAATGATAATCACAAAAAAAATTCCTTTGTGATAATAATTCAGGATTATTGTACACCCAGTGTAATCCACCACCAGTTACACTAGCTGCTCACCTCAATAATATATTTCATGCACGTTAGCACATGGTATTTTTCTTTGCACATTGGAATTGATGCATTTTTACTTTAAAAAGTTTTTTTTTCATATATAGAAGGTTGTTTATTTTTTCTGTGTTCTCACATTAACACATGACAGGAGTGCGTGTTTCATTTATATTTATTTTTGATTGCACTGCACTCTTTTGGGAATAGTATCACTTCTTATGCAGGAACACACGTCAGTGCTGGCTGTATCACTGTGATCATTTTGCACTGTTATTGGGTGGCGCATAGACAACATTTTTATTTTTATGCATGCGTTTTAAAATGTTTGCACTAATGCAAGTTCCTTATGGCCAGAGCCAAACAGCTTGTATGAAAGTGTTCCTAAACCCACAACAGTAAAATCAGTCTGTATATGCAGTAAAGCATGTTTGTTATACTCACTGTGGAACCTAAAGTGTTAATCAGCTGCATTGTGTAAAAAGGCTGTTTAATCCTGTCTTTTCTAATCTTCCCCTTCTTCCACAGTCCCCAATCTATCTGCTGATAGAACAGATCCTAGGGGGCAAGCTGCACATGCTCAGTTTGATGTGTATTGCTAGAGAGGTTTTTTTTTTCTTGGGAGAGTGCATGTGATCAGCACAGGGCCAATCAGTATTGTCCAGACAGAGGGTTTAGTGGTCCTGCAGCCTCATAGGACGAGGAGAAAACTCCTCCTACAAACTTTTACACTGCTCTAACTGCCAATGAAAAAAAGGTATTTAGCAGTTTCTATTTAATAAAACTATTGTATTTCCATGTTCTGTGTACTGTGGGAGACAGATATAGCGAATACAGCGTCCTGAGTTTAGTAAAACTTTAAGTTTTGTACTCAATTAACTTTACTAATATAAAATGTGTCCTGCAAAAACTGTCACCATTGAATGCTTCAGCTAACCATTCCTTTTACTCTGAATAAGGTTAAATGCAGCTCAGAGAATAGACATGCCACATAATGGACCCCCAACCTTTTTCATTCAGGGCCTCGATGGTTACACACAGATTTTCTTTCTGCTAGCTAGATGGTGCTGCATATGTCTGTATTTAAAGTTGTATTTAGAAGTCCATGGACTTGCTTGACACAATGTTCATGCTTATAATGTATGAACACTGTCTGTGAATGCGTATGGCTGGTCTGACTAAAAAAAAAAGAAAAAGAAAATCAGCCATATCAGAGAACTGAGTCCATATAAGGTTGCAGGAAATGGTGCAAATAAAAAAGTCATAATCAGAATGATGGTTTATGCCTCTACCTGTGGTTTTATGGGGATCGGTCTGTAGATACAAAGGGTTGGTGGAGAAGCAACATTCAGGGACCCATAACTAGAGATATACAATATTCTTCAGAGTTCTTAAAGTGGAGTTTCACCCACTTTTACAACTCTTCAGCATCCCTCACTAAACTGTGCACTGTAAACAAATTGGATATTTTTAAATTTTTTTTCTCAGCACCTACTGTATATCTGCTGTATTCATTATTCACTTCCTCCTCCCTGGCCGCGGCCCATCGCATCATTTCCTGTTTGCAATGCCTTCTGGGAAGGGGCGACAACTTCCTCTGAAACTGCCGTTGCTATGGAAACCTGACCTGAAACCTATTACACTGCTTGTGCTGCACTGAGCATGTGCGGGATCTGCAAGGATGAGATCCAGGAAGAAATACAGTCTGGCTTCAGATGCCCACACTTAAGATGGCCACGGCCTGCTGTAAGTTTATAAAATAACAAACTACTGCTATAAACTAACAAAACAGACCTTAGTTTACAGACTAACTTTACTAGAATACATTAAGCTTGTGTATTATAGGGGTATTTTTATTTAAAAAGTATTATTTCGGCCGGAACACCACTTTAAGTAAACTGGTAACAATGACATTGATAACCAAAACGGTATTATGGTCCCTTTTGAAGTTCTTTTGTGGTGTGAAGGAAGACAGATGTACAGTAAGGGTATCCTGTGTTAGTGACAGCACAACGCACAGTCCAGCCTGTAGGGATTCATAGTTATAAATATTGTCTTCCTGTCTTTGTTTCCAATAGGGATGGCTGGTCTGTTAACCATATTAAATCATACTCTGAGTCAGAAGAATAGAATTTTGAAGAGTTTAAAATTAGACCTTCAGTTATTTTCTTTTAGAGATGGAGGTTGTGAATTACTAGCAATTCTGACTATGAAACAATGGCTACAAGGGAGTGTGAAATATTCCTACCATCCGTAAGTAATTGTATTGTAGAATGAGTTTTATTTGGTCTAGTGGAAGAGAGAGAGAGAGAGAGAGAGAAGAATGCTACTGAAAATGGAATACAAATGCCCTAAATATAAAACCCTCAAGCATATACCAATCTCGTCTGTTTGAGGGTAAAACACAGTAAGCAGCATATATGCAGCTTTATCACAAAATTATTAAAAGTAAAAAAATAATGAATATAACTAAAAAAAGTAATGGAAAATAGATTTATCTAAACCAGTACCTACTTTAAAACGTCATGCAATGCTGAACACATTATAACGTATCTCTCAATAATTAGCAATTAATGTAGTTGTCTATCCAAAGATTACTTAAAGCGCAACTTCAGACATTTTTTCATCTTTCCATCTATTAAATCTTCTGCCCTTGTTGTTTTAACTTTGGATAGTAATTTTTTTTTTCTGCCATTATATACCTTATACAGCCCACTGTTGACCACTCCTGTTTCTTGTCTGGCCATTAGCCTAGTCATTGCCAGTGATGGCGAACCTTGGCACCCCAGATGTTTTGGAATTACATTTCCCATGATGCTCATGCACTCTGCAGTGTAGTTGAGCATCATGGGAAATGTAGTTCTAAAACATCTGGGGTGCCAAGGTTCGCCAACACTGGCTTAGGCCTATGACATCATGCATAGCTCTCTCTCTCACTCTTGTGAGAGTTTGCCAGGAAGGGAGGGGGTGAGTCATAAGAGGGCCAATGAAATCTGCAGAGCTGGAGGTGTGCCTCTGTGTGTAAATCCAAGACATGAACAGGCAGCAGCTTTAGCTGCCCACAGTTAAAATGGTTGCAGCCAGACTCAGTGGAGGGAGATTTCTCTAGCATATTTGGCCAGTACAGAATAACATTATATATAAAATAATATGCAAAGTGGTTGGAGCATTGCAATGATCTCTACAACAGTTACATGAATTCAATGCTTCCCTTATGGCTAGTGATGTTTATGGCTGCTGTAGAACTAAACTATAAAGGCAGTCTTTCTCAACCAAAATTAAAATGTTACTAATCCCAGGACCATGCATTCACTATATCTGGTCTCCCACAGTACATAGAATATGGAAATGTAATTATTTTAAGAAATATAAACTGCTAAATACCTTTTCTCATCAGCAGTATATAGCAGTTTTATGACTACTATCAATGTCTCTTAAAGCTTGTAGGAGGAGTTTTCATTTTACTCTGGCTGTCCTATTAAACTGCAGGACCCCTGACCCTCTGTCTGGACAGTGCTGATTGGCCTTGTGCTGGTAATCATGCACTCTCCCAAGAAAAAAAAACTCTCTTGCAATACGCACTAAACTGAGCATGTGCAGAGTGCCCCTAGGCTCTGTACTATCAGGATATTATTAGGGGATGATGGAAGAAAGGAAAGATCAGAGAAAACAGGACCAAACATCCTTTTTACACAATGTGCAGGATTAACCCCTTAGGTTCCACACTGAGTGTAACAAGCATGCTTTACTACATATACAGACTGATTTAACTGTTGTGGGTTTAGTAACACTTTAAGCAGAGCCATGGGGGTTCCTCCCAGGGTTCATAGGGGTTTCTCGACAAGTAAGCAAAGGGTGAATTAATCTCTCACCTATAATAACCACCAATATAAAGTGGAATTTCATCAGTGACCACCCATGTGAGGAAATACCACAATCTTTACAATTCCATAAGTTTTATCAAAATGTAGGTTATTCAGGATTAATACATACAAATATTTTGTTTTTTAAAGCAAGGAGGGTGTAAAATATTTTCTGACCTGGGTGTCAAATACAATAAGTAAGCCACACAATTTTTTAAATTAATTTCAACTTTTCTACAACTTATTGATCACAATAATGCACACCATAAGTAAAATTATTCTTAGTAAGTGCTGTAGATAAAATCATCTTTTATAAATGCAATAAAACTGGTGCTGCGCTATATAATACACTCTAAATTATAATGTATGACACATGTGAACCGTTTATATTACTATTATCTCTGATCCATATATAACCATATACTGTATGTACTTAAACCAGGCTACATAAATGTGAGAATGTGCAACATCCAAAATTATTAAATTAATTAATAAAATAACGTCAAAGTCAACAAAACACGTTGGAAGGAGCCCCGTTTGCTACGTCATTTCTGGTACATCACTTCTGGTGACGTAATTCCAGTTGCCGCAAGCCCATGCCCATTTTGTTAGTTGGAATATTGTTTACTATGTGGATGGACACGTGGATTGGCGGTTTTTGCACAATAATGCTCATTTCAACTGGATAATACTATTGCGAGCCCCATTCCTTTTTATGGTGGTGTTGCCTGGGACAAGCAGACTGACAGAGTGGAGAGCAGACAACAAAAAGGTGCTTAAAGACTTATAGACTTGTAAAGGCGCATATCATAAAGACTTTCTTATGATATAAGAGGTCGCATCAAATCTGGTGAGTGACGCTCACTAAGAGTGGAACGTGGAGGTCATCACAGGCTATGGTGTGTCTGGAAAAGGGAGGATAAGCACCACACAAAGACACAACAAGCCCTTTAAATTAATCGGATGCACTTTATCTTTTTAGTATGGGTGTACTGTGATGAACAAGCATCATGCTTGTTTCTCATATCAGACCAATGAATGTCTTTATTATTGTAACTACAATGAATGGGGCATAGAGGGTTTGATTAATGGAATGACAAATAAATATTTCCAAAGTTAGGTGCAGGTGATAGTTGGAGGCATAGTCTGTCATTCTGAGATACACAAAACCCTAGACAATAAGATCATAGAATATGACAAAGGTAATATTACATTCATTATATGAAGAAGAACAGAGGTAGGCTTTGCTATGTAATAATTCTGGCAATTACAACCACGTCTAAAAGCTCTAACCACTCGTTTCAACATTTTGTATACACAAATGTGCCAAGGACATTTTGTTTGTATGCTCTGAGGAGCAGCCATTCTGTGTATATAAAATCACTTTGTAGGTTATTCAGGATTAATACATACAAATATTTTGTTTTTTAAAGCAAGGAGGGTGTAAAATATTTTCTGACCTGGGTGTCAAATACAATAAGTAAGCCACACAATTTTTTAAATTAATTTCAACTTTTCTACAACTTATTGATCACAATAATGCACACCATAAGTAAAATTATTCTTAGTAAGTGCTGTAGATAAAATCATCTTTTATAAATGCAATAAAACTGGTGCTGCGCTATATAATACACTCTAAATTATAATGTATGACACATGTGAACCGTTTATATTACTATTATCTCTGATCCATATATAACCATATACTGTATGTACTTAAACCAGGCTACATAAATGTGAGAATGTGCAACATCCAAAATTATTAAATTAATTAATAAAATAACGTCAAAGTCAACAAAACACGTTGGAAGGAGCCCCGTTTGCTACGTCATTTCTGGTACATCACTTCTGGTGACGTAATTCCAGTTGCCGCAAGCCCATGCCCATTTTGTTAGTTGGAATATTGTTTACTATGTGGATGGACACGTGGATTGGCGGTTTTTGCACAATAATGCTCATTTCAACTGGATAATACTATTGCGAGCCCCATTCCTTTTTATGGTGGTGTTGCCTGGGACAAGCAGACTGACAGAGTGGAGAGCAGACAACAAAAAGGTGCTTAAAGACTTATAGACTTGTAAAGGCGCATATCATAAAGACTTTCTTATGATATAAGAGGTCGCATCAAATCTGGTGAGTGACGCTCACTAAGAGTGGAACGTGGAGGTCATCACAGGCTATGGTGTGTCTGGAAAAGGGAGGATAAGCACCACACAAAGACACAACAAGCCCTTTAAATTAATCGGATGCACTTTATCTTTTTAGTATGGGTGTACTGTGATGAACAAGCATCATGCTTGTTTCTCATATCAGACCAATGAATGTCTTTATTATTGTAACTACAATGAATGGGGCATAGAGGGTTTGATTAATGGAATGACAAATAAATATTTCCAAAGTTAGGTGCAGGTGATAGTTGGAGGCATAGTCTGTCATTCTGAGATACACAAAACCCTAGACAATAAGATCATAGAATATGACAAAGGTAATATTACATTCATTATATGAAGAAGAACAGAGGTAGGCTTTGCTATGTAATAATTCTGGCAATTACAACCACGTCTAAAAGCTCTAACCACTCGTTTCAACATTTTGTATACACAAATGTGCCAAGGACATTTTGTTTGTATGCTCTGAGGAGCAGCCATTCTGTGTATATAAAATCACTTTACTGTATTGTTGCACTTTTCATAAGCAACTCTAGTATACTGTTAGGAAAGAACAGCCTACATGGGGATCAAAAGCAAAACTCTTGGCAATACACTCTAATAGCTCTGCAGTGGAGAACAATTTGAAGTCGGCATTATTTTTACATATTCCATAACATCTAATCTAATAAGGTTTATTTTTATTTTAAGTCACTTCAGCATCAATGTCAGTCCAAAAAGAAACCATCACCCAGGTTTTTTAGAGAACCTTTGGGAGCAAACAGCATCATGAAGGCCAAGGAACACACCAGACAGGTCAGGGATAAAGTTGTAGAGAAGTTCCATGCAGGGTTAGGTTATAAAAATATATTCCAAGCTTTGAACATCTCACGGAGCACTGATGGCTGTCCACCTAAACTGACAGGCCCGGCAAGGAGAATATTAATCAGAGAAGCAGCCAAGAGGCCCATGGTAACTCTAGAGGAGCTGCAGAGATCCACAGCTCTGGTGGGAGAATCTGTCCACAAGACAACTATTAGTCGTGCCCTCCACAAATCTGGCTTTTATGGAAGAGTGGCAAGAAGAAAGTCATTGTTGAAAGAAAGCCATAAGAAATCCCTTTTGCAGTTTGCGAGAAGCCATGTGGGGGACACAGCAAACATGTGGAAGAAGGTGCTCTGGTCAGATGAGATCAAAATTTTACTTTTTGGCCTAAAAGCAAAACGATATTTATGGCAGAACACAAACACCGCACAAAACCCTGAACACACCATCCCCACTGTGAAACATGGTGGTGGCAGTATCATGTTGTGGGGATGCTTTTCTTCAGCAGGTACTGGGAAGCTGGTCAGAGTTGACAGGAAAATGGATGGAGCCAAATACAGGACAATTTTAGGACTACTTTCACACTGGGGCGTTGGGGGCATCGGCGGTAAAAATAGCGGCGCTTTACCATCGTTTTTGCGGCACTTTTCGGTCGCTAGCGGGGTGATTTTAACCCCCTCTAACGGCCTGAAAAAGGGTTAAATGTGCCCGCAAAGCATCGCTGCAGCGGTGATTTGCCGGTTCTTGATTTCAATAGGCAGGGGTGCTGTAGGAGCGGTGTATACACTGCTCCTACAGCGCCTCAAAGATGCTTACAGGGCGTTTTTTGGTGTCCTGCCAGCGCACCGCTCCAGTGTGACAGCACTCGGGACTAGGGCGGAAGTTCACCTTCCAGTAGGACAATGACCCTAAACATACAGCCAGAACTACAATGGAATGGTTTAGATCAGTGTTTCTCAACTCCAGTCCTCAAGGCGCCCCAACAGGTCATGTTTTCAGGATTTGCCTCAGATGAAACAGCTGTGGTAATTACTAAGGCAGTGAAACTGATCAAATAACCTGTGCGAAATAATGGAAATCCTGAAAACATTAACCTGTTGGGGCACCTTGAGGACTGGAGTTGAGAAACCCTGGTTTAGATCAAAGCATATTCATGTGTTAGAATGGCCCAGTAAAAGTCCAGACCTAAATCCAATAGAGAATCTGTGGCAAGACTTGAAAATTGCTGTTCACAGACACTCTCCATTTAATCTGACAGAGCTTGCGCTATTTTGCAAAGGAGAATGGGCAAAAATTTCACTCTCTAGCTGTGCAAAGCTGGTAGAGACATACCCCAAAAAGACTTGCAGCTGTAATTGCAGCGAAAAGTGATTCTAAAATATTGACTCAGGGGGGCTGAATACAAATGCACGCCACACTTTTCAGATATTTATTTGTAAAAAATTGTATCAATTTCCTTTTACTTCACAATTATGTGCCACTTTGTGTTGGTCAAGCACATAAGATCCAATAAATTAAATTTATGTTTTTGGTTGTAACATGACAAAATGTGGAAAATTTCAATGGGGTATGAATACTTTTTCAAGGCACTGTACAACAGGGATATATATAGAAGAAAACCTACAGTATACGCTACCACTTTAATTGTTAAAGTATCAATGTGTCCAAGTAGCTGCTCACGTTCTATGTGTCCCCACCTGTATAAATGAAGTTATGGTGTTGTGATTTGGCGCTTACTTAAGCATAATATAACTCTATAAATCTTATATTAAAATGCGTTAAACTAATATTCCATACATATATTGTGAAAAAAACAATATACCCCAAATAATACACCATCAATTCAGATATATACAATCGTGCTCCTTATAGTGTGTGCAATATTTTGTTAACAACTCTACTGGGGGTTGAGAACGCTATTCCAGTGCTGCAAATGAAAGTGCAAAGGGCTTATGTGCAAAACAGGTAAACAAGTGAAATGTCCCGTAGATCTAAAAATATGTATTTCAATAAAAGTGTCTTGGAGTGTCTATCACCACCGATATCAACTTGCTTCAAAAGAGGAATATCCAACACACAAACTCTTCAAATCTTGTATTTCAAACAATAGTATATATTCACCACTCAGTACTCCGCCCTTGTGCTAAGTGGCTGCTCACCTCCAGGACAAACCCATATTCTCATACAGGTATATAACGCTTAGTAATAGAGAATCCACCAGGATTTTTGGTTCTCCCATGAGTTCACCATGAACCTCTGCTCCTGCTTCTCTCCACTGTATATCCCACAGCCAGATTTATGAAAATGAGAGAATGTATTATTAAAAACAACTGTACAATGGGTGTAAGTGCTCAGTATATGGTATAGTAACTCATACATAAACTTCTGGTCTTAGCCGGGACATGGAAGTGATGTCACCCGGCTCCTCCCGACATGTTCCATCACAGCATACGTGACTTCTTTAACGTTTGGCCCTTTGAAAAAGTTGGTTTGACGAAACGCTGTGTCAGGGCTAAGCTGCGCGGCGACATTTGATGACGTCATGCGGTGTCTCAGTGGAGAATCAGAGTCTGGAATGCTGCATAGATGAGTGAGATGACTGTGGCTGTGTCACACTGGTAAGCATGGGAACACATGCTAGCAATCAAATGGGGACGCATCAAATCAATATTTGGTGTGACCACCCTTTGCCTTTAAAATGGCATCAATTCTTCTAGGTACGCACAGTTTCTGAATAAACTTGGCTGGTAGGTTGTTTCAAACATCTTGGGGAACCACAGATCTTCGGTGGATGTAGGCTACCTCAAATCCTTCTGTTTCCTCATTTAAGCTGATGGCGCTGATGGAACTGCTGGACATCTTCCAATGTCAAATGCAAGTAAGCATGATATGTCATCTGCTGCATTAAGTTTCCTTGGACAAGCACTGCGTCCACAGTCCTCAACATTGCCCACTTCTTTGTTCTTTTTGAAAAAGAGCTTGAACAGCACATCTTGAAACCCCAGTCTGCTTTGAAATCTTTGCCTAGGAGGGACCTTGCTGTTGCAGTATACCTACCTTGCATCGTGTAGCTTTGCTCAGGCTTGCCATGGTGCATGAGCTATGATATGAAACTGTCTTCCAAAACCTCAACTAAGTATCAGAGATTGGCTGTTAGGCTGGGTTCACTCTATTGTGAATTGGATGTGGGTTTACCGCATCCAATTCACAATAGCAGGAGATTTTGACCGGTTCTCTATGGAGCAGGTTCACATATCTGCAATGCGGCTCTAGTGCAAATTTGCACAAGAGCCCTGTGCGTCTTTTAGTCCATTTCAGGTCTGAATTCAGCCAAAAATTCGGGGTGAAACAGGACCTGAAACGGTGAACAGGGATGCAGCGGACCCCTGCTGTGAGCCGCATTTAAAGATAGTGTGAACTCTGCCTTACTAACCCAGTTTTAAGCCTCCTACACAACGGTTTCAGTTAATAACTGTGTTTCAACCTACTGTGTATGTGAAATTGATCATTAGTACCTGCCTGGTTTAGTTGGTTAATCATACACCTGACTCTAATCCTACAAAATGCTTGACTTTGTACAAGTGTAGGAATTGATGCTGGTTTGAGACTGGGTTCACACTAGTGCGAGAAACGCTCTGACATTGGGAGCTCATGACGCATGACGTGTGAAAATCAATGTTTCCCTATGGGAGCGGTCCTAACTGGTCCGACACAAGTCGGTCCGACTTTGAAATAGCTCCCTGTACTACTTTGGTCCGAAATTGATCCTACTTCAGCCCATTGACTATCACTGAAGTCGGATCAAAGACGGATCGCCGTCTTGCATGATCCGACTTTGGCATGTGACTTGTGCTCAGATGATCTTGAGGGGGTTTTTTAAATAATAAACTGGCATGGGTTCCCCCTCCAAGAGCCATACCAGGCCCTTCGGTCTGGTATGGATCTTAAGGGGAACCCCCTACGCCGAAAAAACGGTGTGGGGGTCCCTCCCAAATCCATACCAGACCCTTATCCGAGCACGCAGCCCGTCCGGTCAGGAAAAGGGGTGGGAGAGCGAGTACCCTCCCCTCCTAAACCGTACCAGGCCACATGCCATCAACATGGGGAGGTGGGTGCTTTGGGGCGGGAGGCGCCCATAAAAAGAAAAAAAATAGATACAAGGAAACCTAGCTCCAGACAAGATAGCTTATCAAAGTATGACAAGTCATTGATCCATCCAAAAAGTATGGGTACGTGTGGTCTACAGTGAGAGTAGTGGATACTGTAAACGAGAAAAACATAGATAAAGATGGGAAAGGAGGAAAAGGAAGGAATGAAGAACAAGAGTAAGGAAGGTGGTGGTGGGTGATGAAGCCTTTAGTGTTACACAAGTGTTCCCCTCCTGGTAGGAGTGCTATAGAGAGATTAGGCCTCTAAGCAAAAGCAATAAACAGGGCATATTGGAAAAATTGGATCCATACTATGATTTATTTTATGGGTGTCAGTAAATATGCTGGTGAGTTTCTCCTTGATAAAAAAAACGAGTTGATGTGCTTTTTTGGCCTCAGTAAATTGTACGAATTGCTTATTTCAAGCTTTAGTAATAGCCTGTTTGGCTGCCACCATAACAAAGGCAGTCCTATTTTTAAATGTTTTACCAGTTTTTCCACAATGAATGCAGCAATCTGCTCGCAGGAGTTTAAAGCATGCTTTGGCACCTTTCACAATGGAATCCCATTTTGATCTCTTTGGTTCTCCACCTCCAAGTGTGCTTCTATCATTATATCTGGTTCAGGCTTAGAACCTTCACAGCCTTCTCCTGAAGAGCCTACATTTCAACAATTACATACAATTCTACCTTACAAGAGTCCTTGATTCAGTTATGCCTTGCAATTAGAGGATCAGACTGTTGTTCCAGGCATAGGGTCTTTCAGAGCTGCTGCTCCTAAGAGCTTCCCTACATACTATGTAAATCCTTCCTCTGTGACCGTGGTTCTCAACTCCTGTCCTCGAGACCCACTAACAAGCCAGGTTTGCAAGATAACTGAATTACATCACAGGTGATATAATTTGCTGCTTGCTGATTGCAGTATTCTAGTCTGCATCTTCCCAAGGCAATACTTAAAATCTGGCCTGTTAGTGGGCCAGAAGTTGAGAACCACTGCTCTACGAGGATTGGAAACAACCTGTAGAGTCATGGCTTTCCCCTGACAATGTGAAGGAATGTTTTCAGTTTGAAAGGGAATTGAATGGCAGGTGGTCTTTAACCTCTGTATACACTTCAATAATTTACATTAATAGGCATACTATTAAAACTAGTGGATGATTATCTTTATGGATTTGATTGACTATCTGGTAGATTCCCTATTTAGGTCTCAGTTTAAGCCATCTGGCATAACTGTCTGTCCCTTTAAACAAGACCACTCCACTTTAAACCTTCACGTCATGGAGCTTTTGAATTCGTTCTCTAAAGACCTGCAGTTCAGCTGTGATGGTTTCTTGGCAAGCATCTGAGCCAATGTCTCACATAGGCATTTTGTCTGTTCAGATAGATAGGGCACTTTGGCCTCTCATGCTAAAGATACAAAAAAGAAACATTTAGGGGTAAGTTCCTCTTTGGTTCTGCCCTTAACACAATTTTTTTTTATGCCTCTATTGCTTGGAATGTGTACTTGCCTCGAAGCAGAAGGTCTTTGGATGGAGTGGAGGATCCCCATTTGTCTTCTACTTTTATAGTAGTACCTCATAGATAATAACGGTCTATCTCCCACTCAAACCACAGATCTCAAGGCCAAAAAACCTCTGGTTCATTTGCTCAGCCCTCGGTAAGAAATGTACTTATCCATCTTTTACAAGTCAGGTTATTTATTTGTACTGCTTGATCCATTATGAGTTATCTTCTAGAAGTTTGGAGCCCCATGTTTTAACTTTGTAGCCCCACTCTTTTTTGAGTTCCCTGCCTCCTGAGATCTCCAATTCCTACATTAGTAGAAATCTATCCCTGATTGTCATTCCTTGGTATGTCACTTGATTCCACAATCCCCAATTCAGCTTGTTATTCCTTGTTATACTGAGCTGCGCTTTTGAGATGTTTTACTCTCCTTAGGTCCTAACCCTTTTTTGGGGATTTTGTGACTTTCTGGATTAACAGGGATATATTTCCACTATTCCCATATCTTGTGAGAGCCTGACTCTTCCCCGCATTACTCCCTAGCTACAGTACTCATGGATATGTCTACCTTGGTGTCAGGTTATTTTCTTAGCTTCCCCATAGTGCAATACCTGTTTGGTCTTTTTACATGGAAATACCTTGTCTGTTATTTTACTTTCCCTATAGTCAAGGGTCAGAAATCCTGGGCTTTGGCAGGCTCCAATTTTAGTTGACCTCCTTGACTTTGGTCAAATTTGTTCTCTTGTTTAGAGACTTCTAGTTCCACATATTTGCCTTGTAGTAAATTTGTGGTTGTTGCCCATATTTGAGGCCCATGATTTCATCAGGTAGCAATTCCCTGTTTCCCAATTCTGTTCTGAAACATCATGTTGATCCTTTGTCATTTTTCCTTGGCAAATTACATATTTGCATTCATCGTATTTTTCAAGCAGCCTTTCTTGGGCAGTGGTAGTTTTAGATACCCTTGCAAAAGTTTCACATCCTTTGGATCTAGAAGAGGCTGTTGACCCCCCCCCCCCTTAGATGGAGTGCTTTTGACTATCCAAAATGTTAAAGAATTACTATCCTCCTGTGAATCTAAATGAATGATAATGAATGTCCGTACTTACCATTTCTATGGCCATTGAGGGACACAGGTCCCACCCCTCTGTGGTATGGCCTTATGTACGGTTTGCTCACAACTGATGCAGGACAATTGAAGGTGCTGTTATACAGGTGCTGGACTCTTCATGGTAATCAAGGCTAACTAGTGATCCAGACCAGACTGGAAAAAATACAGAATTTGTCCCAAAGAGGACTTTCTGAGATGGAATTTCCTTGCCTCGCACAAAGAGAAATAGACTTTCCAAGTGTGATATTGAGAACTCAATTCTCTAGTATTCAAAAGTGTAGAGATAACCCAATCTGTCAGGCTCCTGTCCCACAGGACTTGAGCTTCAACAGCTAGGGTGGTAAAACCAATGTTCGAGAAGCAACACCACCCTTGGGACAAAAGATCTGGATGATCCAGGAAAGTCCTATGGAGAGTCTGCTAGGAGATTTAGCATGTGGTCTGAGTACCACATCCTCCTAGGCTTGTTCAACCTGAGATGAATCAGCAAATGCCCTCCATATTGATCCTGCAGAATAGGTGGGGAAGGAGTTTCAGAGGAGGAAAGGTGTTGATCAGGTTGACCTGACCCCACAGAGTTATCAGACCATACACTGCGAAGGCTAGAGGATTCCTGGATTTGGAGACAAACCTTCTCAGTTTGTTGTTGCACCTGAAAGGCAAGAGATCCAAGTCTGGCATCTTTCACCTGTGACAGAGGACCTGAAAAGCCTTGGGGTGAAGTGACCATTCTCTGGAGTCCAGACTTTGACAAATGAGGAAGTCCGCCTGCCAATTTTACATGCCTGGGATCTGTGCAAACTACTGGTTCTTCCATGACGGTTGATGTAAGCCACTGCCATTGGTATTGTCTGCCTGAATGCCAGTCTGATGATTTAGCAGACATGAGCTTCAGTGGTAAAGGTATAACCAAATCACCCCGAGTTTATGAATAATGATTAGGCAATGAGCATCCTCATAAACTGGGAGATTATCCAGGTCTCCTCCCCAGTCTAATAGGCTGACATCAGTCATGAGAAACTTTCAAATCATTGAGAGGAAGGGTTTCCCCAATTCCAGAGCCACACACCATGTCAAGGCAAGCCTGGTTCTGCTAGTCAGGCATATGAGACACTCTAAAGACTGAGGAAGAGGTCCTTAGTGGCCTCAAAATGACAATTCCTTACAATTTTTACATGAAATATTAGGTTTAAAATTTACCTAGGGCTCAATTACACCTTGGCATTGTAGTAAAGCATGCATTAGCATGTAAATTATTGCACCACATGTTACATCTGGTGATGCACAGTGTAGCCATTCGTCGTAAATAGCACCCCAATGCACCTCCATAATCCATGTGCACTACAATGCATGGTGTCTTTTGCGTTCCGCTGTGACAAAATCCAGCCTGTTCTATTTCTGCATGAGTTGCTTCCTGTGCTGCAGACTGTGGGATACAGACCTGATATAGATTGGGCTTTAGGCACTGGTGGTGGTGCCACAACACTGCAACCCCTCACAGATACTCTAGTTGAGCGCAAGAACGAGCCCTGCTGCGAAATATTACAGCGAAAATTGTAATTACACGCCCCTGTTGAACAGGGGCAGAAAAATTGGGCCTTAGGCACTGGTGGACGTGCCACAACACTGTAACCCCTCACAGATACTCTAGTTAAGCGCAAGAACGAGCCCTGCTGCAAAATATTACAGCAAAAATTGTAATTACACGCCCCTGTCAAACAGGGGCATGTAATTATAGACAGCTGTGGACTAAAGAATTGTCTGAACGCATCGGTCAGACGGCCACCTTCTCCACCGCTCCTTCTGTGACTGACCGAAGCCTCAGCAACACGTTGTCCAAGAGGACCAGGAAACTGTAACCTCCCAGTAGGCCTCCCAAAGATGTTTCATCCTCTGCTCCCTCTGCGAAGGCTGGATAAATTCTGCAACCTTACCCTTGTAACGTGGATCAAGAAGGGTTGCCAGCCAGTAATGATCCCTCTCCTTGATACCAGAAATCCGAGGGTCCTTTCGCAGGCTTTGCAGGATCAGGGAGGCCATGCAGTGAAGGTATGCTGAGACATTCGATCCTGAGTCGTCTGGGTCACTAAGGATGACATGATCCACAGCCACCTCCTCCCAGCCACGTACAAGTCCATGGGTTTCTGGGGAATGAAAGCGATCCCTTGAAGACTGCTACTGATGCTGAGTGCTAGGTTCCACCTCCATGCTGACACAATGCTCATCCTCCTCTTCCTCTTCCTGTGTGATCGGCGGGCCCACAGGAATACTGTCTGGATAAAGGGGACCTTGAGAGGTAAGGAAGTCCTCCTCTCCCTCCCTCTGTTCTGCCTCAAGTGCCCTGTCCATTATTCCATGAAGCTTGTGCTCCAACAGGAAGACAAGAGGAACAGTATCACTAAGGCATGCACTGTCACTGCCTACCATCCTTGTGGCCTCCTCAAATGGTGACAGGACAGTGCATGCATCCTTGATCAGTAGCCACTGGCGTGGTGAAAAAAACCCAAGCTCCCCCGACCCTGTCCTGGTGCCATACTCACACAGGTACTCATTGATGGCCCTCTGCTGCATGTGCAGCCACTGCAGCATTGCCAACATTGAGTTCCACCTGGTGGGCATGTCACAAATGAGGCAGTTCTCGGGCAGGTTGCATTCCTTTTGAGGGTCAGCCAGCCGAGCACTGGCATTATATGACCAGCGGAAATGGCTACAGACTTTCCTGGCCTGCCTCAGGAGATCCTGTGTACCTGCACAAGAACCACTGCGCCACCAAATTAAGAGGAGGTTGGTGCCATTGTCGCAAACCATCATTCCTGGCTGAAGCTGGCGTGGCATCAACCACCTCTGAGTCTGCCCCTGCAGAGCTGACAGAATCTCTTCCCCAATGTGGCTCCTGTCCCCTAAGCAGACCAACTCGAGCATGACATCTTTTTGCCTGAGTGCTTGGGTAGCCCCTTGAACGCCTACGGAGCGCGATGGTTCCGAGGAGAAATCTGCAGAGGAAGAGGCCATAGAGGAAGAAGAAGAGGAGGGGCTGGAGGAGAACGGTGTGGCAGAATCATTACTACAAGCATTTTGGAGGCGTGGTGGCGGAACAAGCTCCAACAATACTGCACCCTGTCCTGCATCCTTCCCAGCTGCCAGCAGAGTTACCCAATGCGCCGTGAAAGAAAGGTACCGTCCCTGTCCATGCCTGCTGGACCATGAGTCAGCCTGTAATATGCACTGTACCGCTGACCGCCCTGTCCAACGAGGCCAAGACATTGCCTTCCACATGCCAGTAGAGAGCCAGAATGGCCTTCCATGAAAAGAAATGGCGTTTGGGAACCTGCCACAGAGGTACCGCACATTCCACAAATTCATGAAAATGGGCAGAGTCTACCAGCTGAAAAGGCAGCAGTTGGAGTGCTAGCAATTTAGCCAAGCTAGCATTCAGCCACTGAGCATGTGAATGGCTGGGACCAAATTTCTTTCGACGGTTTAGCAACTGGGGTAGGGAAATTTGCCTGCTACAATCGGATGTTGGTGCAGCGATAGCAGATTGCCCGCAAGTACTTGGCACACCTAATTCTACACCTTCATTCCTCTCAGTGCAGGTTTCTGAGAGGACTGAAGGTATAGTGGGGTTGGAGTTCCCAGCTGATGAGGAGCAAGGAGAGGTCTGCCTTGTTCTTTGGTGTGGGTCTTTTAAATTCTGTTGCCAACGGACTGCATGGGAGGTCGACATATGTCTGGTCAAGCATGTGGTGCCCAAGCGGCTGCTGTTTTAGCCACGCTTGATACGCTTCAAGATAAATGTTGCAAACAGCAACGGTGCGATCTGCTGCACATGTATCAAAAAAGGCCCATACCAAAGAACTTTTCAAAATACACGGGGAGTCAGCAGCGCCCTACACATGCAGAGCTCTGCGGTGTGATGCAGTCGGGTGGCTGCCCTTAAGATGGCCCCTGGAGGGTATCCTGCCTCATTGGAGGTGTGCCTTCTCCTCCTCTCTTCTATCACCCCCTCTCTGCACGTTACTGCCTTCCTCAACCTGGGTACCATCATTGGAGCCTTCAAAACGCTGCGCTTCCTCCTGCAGCATTTACCCAACACTGTGGTCAAATAGTTCGGGGGACTCCTCTGTGCATGATGGTGGGGCTAGGGAAGGAGTGACTGATGACATTGAGCCGATGGAATAGGCCGCTTTGGTAGCTGCATTGGCAGGCAAACTACTCTGAGCCTGGGTGACAGAGGATGAGGAGGATGAGGACGGCTTAGTTATCCACTCTACCAACTCTTCTGCATGTTGTGGATCAACACAGCCAGCTGCCTAAAAAAAAGAACAAGCGTGCCCCACAGCCACGTGCTGAGGATGCACCGTGTCCATGACCAGCACTGTTGGCTGTAGACACAGAGCCTGCTTGCCCTCTTTTAGTGGCCTGTGAGCGTCTGCCTCTCCTTGGTGGCCTTCCAGACATGCTGTAAAATTTTATTAGCAACACACTGCCTGAAGTTTACTAGAAAAAGTACACCAGGAATGACCTGCAGTTAGATATAGGCTTGGCTAGACTAGAAGGCAGTGGATATATATATATGTAGGAGACTGTGTATATATATTAAATGCACTGCAGATCACTGAATCGCCTGCCTGCCTGAAAGTGTATTTGAAAACGTACACCAGGAATGGCCTGCAGTAAGATATAGGCTTAGCTGGACTAGAATGCAGTGGATATATATGTAGGAGACTGTATATATATTTTATCCAAAGCAGATCACTGAATCACCTGCCTGCCTGCCTGAAAGTATATTTGAAAACGTACAACAGGAATGGCCTGCAGTCAGGTATAGGCTTGGCTAGACTGGAATGCAGTGGATATATATATATGTAGGAGACTGTATATATATTTTATGCACTGCAGATCACTGAATCACCTGCCTGTCTGCCTGAAAGTGTTTTTGAAAACGTACACCAGGAATGGCCTGCAGTCACATATAGGCTTGGCTAGACTAGAATTCAGTGGATATATATATGTAGGAGACTGTATATATATTGTATATATATGTAGGAGACTGTATATATATTTTATGCACTGCAGCCCACTGAATCACCTGCCTGCCTGAAAGTATATTTGAAAACGTACACTAGGAATGGCCTGCAGTCAGATATAGGCTACACTGGATACAGTGGATGAATATATATACGAGACAGTATATATAAATTAAATGCACTTCAGCTAGCTGAATCACCGGCCTGCCTGAAGTATATTAGTAACAGTACATCAGGAACGGACTGCAGTCAGATCTAGCAAAACTGGATACAGTGGATATATATATAAATATATATATATATATATTTACACACGAAACTGACTGTATATATATATATATATATATATATATATATAAATATATTAAATACACTGCAGCTAACTGAATCACCTGCCTTCCTGAAGTATATTAGAAAGAGTACACCTGGAACGGACTGCAGTCAGATCTAGCTAAACTGTATACAGTGGATATATATATATATTATTATTATTATTATTATTATAATACAGGATTTATATAGCGCCGACAGTTTACGCAGCGCTTTACAACAACATTAGGGTATATATATATATATATATATATATATATATACACGAGACTGACTGTATATATATATATATATATATATATATATATAATATATATATATATATATATATATATATATATATATATATATATATATATATATATAAATAAACTGCAGATAACTGAATCGCCTGCCTGCTCAATCTAAATGAAATGACACTCTCTCTCGGTGAACGCTAGCAACACACTACACAGGGCCGACGTGCAGGCGGCCTTATACAGTGTGGGGCGTGGACTTAACCCCCTGAGCCATATAAGGGCTCTCTTTGCTGGCCAAAGCATGCAGGTCATAGTGCATGCTTGGCCAATCATCAGACAGCAATACACTACGATGTCGCAGGGCATTATGGGGCATGATGCGCCGCTCGAATTTGGCGCAAGAGCCCCATAATATTCGTATTTCGATGAACACTCAAACAGCCAATGTTCGATCCGAACTCATGTTCGACCCGAACATAAAGCTCATCCCTACTTATGGGTCAGTGTTCACATCTAACACAGTATCTTTAAACATGTTTGATTATCTGTTTATAGATTTATACATTGTTTAACTACCTTGACATAATACTTCCTTTTAATCTACTTTCCAGTTGCTTGTGGCCTATTTTCTGTACATTTTTTATAAAATGATAGCGTACTAACGTTAAAGTTTCACAGGTGTGTCAGTGGGGACCAAGTAGCTTAAGGAGTTGTGGCAGAATAGAGAACCCATCATGCGCCAAATTGTTTTGGTGGTTTTAAATGCATTTCCTTTAAAAAAATATGCATATTTTTGGGATGATTTTTAACTTCTGTTTGGCAAGTGGAGAAAAATCTTCTCTTTGCTGGCTAATACTGTATATACTGTACATCAGATTATATCTAGCAACATATGCACATATTTAAATATGGATTATTACCTTAAGTAACACATAAGTAATAGATAATATACACAACTGCCCTGAATTACTTAATTTCTATATCTAATTTACAGAAAGATTATCTTTATGATCTGTTACAATCAACAACAAAGAAACCGCACCATAAATTATATATACAGTGGGGACGGAAAGTATTCAGACCCCCTTAAAGTTTTCACTCTTTGTTATATTGCAGCCGTTTGCTAAAATCATTTAAGTTCATTTTTTTCCTCATTAATGAACACACAGCACCCCATATTGACAGAAAAACACAGAATTGTTGACATTTTTGCAGATTTATTAAAAAAGAAAAATTGAAATATCACATGGTCCTAAGTATTCAGACCCTTTGCTGTGACACTCATATATTTAACTCAAGTGCTGTCCATTTCTTCTGATCATCCTTGAGATGGTTCTACACCTTCATTTGAGCCCAGCTGTGTTTGAATATACTGATTTGAATTGATTAGGATAGCCACACACCTGTCTATATAAGACCTTACAGCTCACAGTGCATGTCAGAGCAAATGAGAATCATGAGGTCAAAGGAACTGCCTGAAGAGCTCAGAGACAGAATTGTGGCAATCTGGCCAAGGTTCCCAAGAACACAGTGGCCTCCATAATCCTTAAATGGAAGACGTTTGGGATGACCAGAACCCTTCCTAGAGCTGGCCGTCTGGCCAAACTGAGCTATCGGGGGAAAAGAGCCTTGGTGAGAGAGGTAAAGAAGAACCCAAAGATCACTGTGGCTGAGCTCCAGAGATGCAGTCGGGAGATGGGAGAAAGTTGTAGAAAGTCAACCATCGCTGCAGCCCTCCACCAGTCGGGGCTTTATGGCAGAGTGGCCCGACAGAAGCCTCTCCTCTGTGCAAGACACATGAAAGCCGCTGGGGGTTTGCTAAAAAACACCTGAAGGACTCCAAGATGGTGAGAAGTAAGATTCTCTGGTCTGATGAGACCAAGATAGAACTTTTTGGCCTTAATTCTAAGCGGTATGTATGGAGAAAACCAGGCACTGCTCATCACCTGTCCAATACAGTCCCAACAGTGAAGCATGGTGGTGGCAGCATCATGCTGTGGGGGTGTTTTTCAGCTGCAGGGACAGGACGACTGGTTGCAATCAAGGGAAAAATTAATGGCGGCCAAGTACAGGGATATCCTGAATGAAAACCTTCTCCAAAGTGCTCAGGACCTCAGACTCGGCCGAAGGTTTACCTTCCAACAAGACAATGACCCTAAGCACACAGCTAAAATAATAAAGCCGTGGCTTTACAACAACTCCGTGACTGTTCTTGAATGGCCCAGCCAGAGCCCTGACTTAAACCCAATTGAGCATCTCTGGAGAGACCTAAAAATGGATGTCCACCAACGTTTACCATCCAACCTGACAGAACTGGAGAGGATCTGCAAGGAGGAATGGCAAAGGATCCCCAAATCCAGGTGTGAAAAACTTGTTGCATCTTTCCCAAAAAGATTCATGGCTGTATTAGATCAAAAGGGTGCTTCTACTAAATACTGAGCAAAGGGTCTGAATACTTAGGACCATGTGATATTTCAGTTTTTCTTTTTTAATAAATCTGCAAAAATGTCAACAATTCTGTGTTTTTCTGTCAATATGGGGTGCTGTGTGTACATTAATGGGGAATAAAATTAACTTAAATCATTTTAGCAAATGGATGCAATATAACAAATAGTGAAAAATGTAAGGGGGTCTGAATATTTTCCGTCCCCACTGTATATATATATATATATATATATATATATATATATATATATATATTATATATTGTAATAGTGAGAGTCCCTGTTACCATGAAAAGGGATGGAAAATGGACACAGAGTCTGCATGTCGGCAGACTGCAGTGCTACAGAGCATAGCTTTGAAAGGGAGAAGACTGTGTTCGCAGCTTTCTCCAGGTTTTGCTATGTTCCAATGGGGCTCTGTAGTTTGGAGATCCTGCAGAGACTTGGGTGGGATGGGATCTCTAACCCTGTGTCCATGTCTTATGGAGAGCCAGCAGGTTGTGTGCCCAGGTGCACACAGCCCATATAACGAGGGGCTAGTGAGAGCAGAGTGTGGAGGAAGGTGGAGTGTGTGCAGCTTGTTGCTACTGCTGTGTGAAGACAGACCTGTGTCTGGAGAGTGGTCTGCCCTGTGGGAGTCTGCAGCCTATGTAAAGGGGATTCTTTGCCCAGGGACTGGGAAAGGCTGGCCAGCCTTGAGAGTCGGGGAGACTGAGGAAGCCAGTGAGTCCAGGGGGCTGTAAAGAATTGCCAAATCTGTTGAGAGCAAGCAGAGGAACTGCTGACAAGAGAGCCAGGTGGCTTGGTATGTTTTCCTTATTTTTGGAGTGCTTAATGAAGTTAAACCCCTGCGTGGGAATCCTGAATGGACCTTTTTGCTTTTGTTTTTCGGTTTAATAAACGTGGGCTACCAGGCCCTTAACTATAATGCCTGTCTGATGTGGACTCACTGCACTAAAAACGCATTTATCGCTTGAGCTAAATACCCCAAACATTACAATATATATATATACATACATATACACAGTATTTCACAAAAGTGAGTACACCCCACACATTTTTGTAAGTATTTTAATATATCTTTTCATGTAAGAACACTGAAGAAATGACACTTTGCTACAATGTAAATTAGTGTACAGCTTGTATGACAGTGTAAATTTTCTGTCCCCTGAAAATAACTCAACGCACAGCCATTAATGTCTAAACCACCGGCAACAAAAGTGAGTACACCTCTATGTGAAGATGTCCAAATTGGGCCTAATTAGACATTTTCCCTCTCCGGTGTCATGTGACTCGTTAGTGTTACAAGGTCTCAGGTGTGTTAAATTTGGTGTTATCGCTCTCGCTCATTCATATTGGTCACTGGAAGTTCAACATGTCACCTCATGGCACAGAACTCTCTGAGGATCTGAAAAAAAGAATTGTTGCTCTACATAAAGATGGCCTAGGCTATAAGAAGATTGCCAAGACCCTGAAACTGAGCTACAGCATGGTGGCCAAGACTATACAGCAGTTTAACAGGACAGGTTCCACTCAGAACAGGCCTCGCTATGGTCGACCAAAAAAGTTGAGTGCATGTGCTCAGAGTCATATCCAGAGGTTGTCTTTGGGAAATAGATGTATGAGTGCTGCCAGCATTGCTGCAGAGGTTGAAGGGGTGGGGAGTCAGCCTGTCAGTGTTCAGACCTTACGCCGCACACTGCATCAAATTGGTCTGCATGGATGTCGTCCCAGAAGGAAGCCTCTTCTAAAGATGATGCACAAGAAAGCCCGCAAACAGTTTGCTGAAGACAAGCAGACTAAGAGCATGGATTACTGGAACCATGTCCTGTGGTCTGATGAGACCAAGATAAACTTATTTGGTTTAGATGGTGTCAAGCATGTGTGGTGGGAACCAGGGCAGGAGTACAAAGACAAGTGTGTCTTGCCTACAGTCAAGCATGGTGATGGGATTGTCATGGTCTGGGGCTGCATGAGTGCTGCCGGCACTGGGGAGCTACAGTTCATTGAGGGAACCATGAATGCCAACATGTACTGTGACATACTGAAGCAGAGCATGCTCCCCTCGCTTCGGAGATTGGGCCGCAGGGCAGTATTCCAACTTGATAACGACCCCAAACACACCTCCAAGACGACCACTGCCTTGCTAAAGAAGTTGAGCGTTAAGGTGATAGATTGGCCAAGCATGTCTCCAGACCTAACCCTATTGAGCATCTTTGGGGCATCCTCAAACGGAAGGTGGAGGAGCACAAGGTCTCTAACATCCACCAGCTCCATGATGTCGTCATGGAGGAGTGGAAGAGGACTCCAGTGGCAACCTGTGAAGCTCTGGTAAACTCCATGCCCAAGAGGGTTAAGGCAGTGCTGGAAAAAAATGGTGGCCACACAAAATATTGACACTTTGGGCCCCCACTTTGGACATTTTCACTTAGGGGTGTACTCACTTTTGTTGCCAGCCGTTTAGACATTAATGGCTGTGTGTTGAGTTATTTTGAGGGGACAGCAAATTTACACTGTTCTACAAGCTGTACACTCACTACTTTACATTGTAGCAAAGTGTAATTTCTTCAGTGTTGTCACATGAAAAGATAGAATAAAATATTTACAAAAATGTGAGGGGTGTACTCACTTTTGTGAGATATTGTGTGTGTGTGTGTGTATAATATATATATATATATATATATATATTTTTTTTTTAAACATGTTCTCAATAAAAAGATCCTCTAGAGGAAATTCTTTGTTCCTTTGGGAAGTCTTTGGCTCCCTTTTATTTCCTGAAAATGATCTGTTAATAATCTCAAGTCAGAATGCATCTTATGCAAGCATTTTGCACATCGCCTGCCAAAAGACTGAACCAACCAAAATATGGCAGAAGAATTCAATGAGAGCTGGCTGGCTGCTTTATGTTTATTCATTTGCAAAGTACACCACTGATTATGTCGTCACTTTATTTGAAGCAAAGGCTAGTGGACTGAATTGGCAGAGCATGGACCTTTGATGAAAAAAATGTATGTTTTTTAGTTGATGCTTAAATTTAAAATAAAGTAGTGGAGCTGGTATGGATGGCAAAATATGACCAACACAGTTACTCTTTTGAAGAGTTGGGCTTATGAAGGGATCTAAATACTCGGTCATTAAGGTCACTCTGTTGCATTGCCAACTTGTGGCAAGGTAAAAGATTCTCAAGAAAGAACCACTTTTGCACCCACAGAACAATACTATATTCAGTGCCCTACAGAGCTGTTCCATTGGAGCAATGAGTCCTAATTTTGTGTAAGCTCTCTGTCAGATGATGTTGAAGCTTGCACAGTGTTATTGTTCTCCTTCTAATCAGATGGAATTTTCCTGGCCATACAATTGGCTGCTCAGGGTCAAGCACTCCTCCTCTTAGGAGGAGATTCATGTGCCTCCATACCTGTAAACACTTGGTATATACTAATAGCTACAAAGCTGCAACAGAGTTGTTGCATTCATGTGTGGGGAGTAATTCAGGTTTATTGGGTTATGCAGCTACCTTCAGGAGTTTGAACACTGGCAAACACAGCCTAGTGTTATACCTCAAATGATGCTCCCGTTTTGCAGCAAAGCATCCTTTGCATTGTAATCTTTTATAATCAGGGTCCTCTTGTGTTGAATTTTATTGCAATTATACGGTTTCTCTTTATTTTGCAGAGCACTGCGCAAACTGTTAGACATGTGCACACTGAAATATTTCGGTTAGTATGAAAAATTAATTAATTTAGTTACTTCTGAAATTCATTTTTATTCATTTAGTAAAAATGCATTCGTACGAAAATCTGAATTAAGGTTAAATCTGTCAATTGAAGGCTTATGGTGTCTGTCGGATGTTCTGAGAAAATTCGACAAAGCAGCTAAACAGTACGACGCCGCGTTTGTACATTTCCAGTTGAATGCTCCGTCCACAAGCTATAGAAGAATGCTAATGTTGTTTGACTAGTAATAATTATAATTAATTATTATTACTAGTTAAACAACATTAGAATTCCTCTATAGCCTATGGGCGGAGCATTTGACCATAAATGTCCGTTCGCGGCGATCGTATATTTTTAGCTGCTTCGTCGAATCTTCATGTGAAACGGTATTATTAGGTTCGATATACACAGATTGCTATTGTCACCGTCATGTTGAATCTTCCATCTATCTATATCAAATATGTTTTTGCAACGGTGCGAAAATCGAATGGATACGAAAATAAAGCATTTTTTTATTTCGGGTCTTTCGGATTTCAGATTCTGTGCGTTCATTATCGTTTTGTTAAAACAAACGTGAAAATCCCCGAAATTCGGACAAAATGCATTCGGACGATAACGAATGCACATGTCTACAAACTGTTGGCATTATATAAATCCTCTATAATAACTTAAAACAAGCATAGTGGGAGTGGATCATGAGAACATTTTCCACTAAAAGAAAAGTATTTAATGTAATTTTACAATTAATAAAAAATATTATTTTCTTAACTGTACATTAAGGGACACAGGATGAGTACTTTAGGTAAGCAAGGTTGTCCAAAAGTAAGACAGCAAACAAATGCTAACTTGCCCTTTTGAACAACCTGTTAGCAGAATATAAAAATGGTAAAATCTGATGAAAGAGTAAACAGAAGACCAGGTGGCACCTTGCAAATCTGATAAACAGATGCCTGATGCTGAAAAGAAGTACTAACCAATCTAATGGAGTGCACCTTGACAGGGAAAGGTGGAAATTTATCCTTATTTCTATAGGCTAGAATGATAAGCTTGTGAACCCACCTGGGGATAGTGGAATGAGAAGTAGTTTATCTCCTATGGGGACCCCCAGGAATGCCAAAAAATGCCAATCTTTATGAAAAAAAGAGAGAGACTCAAACAGCATGTACCACATTCACAATGGATGGAAATCTCATTTTGGTATCATGGAATAGGTCAGAGATAGGAGAAACCACCATAGTAAAAACAGGCCCAAGCCCTTAAGACAACCTTGTCTCTGAGTAGCACAAGGAAGCATTCTCCACGGGTTCTGGAACACAGCAGGGTGCACACAGAGCACAGGAGGGTCCATGCAGCTTGGGCCACATGTTAGGCACCAGGGCTCTACACAGTTGTCTCTGTTTAAGTTATTCTGTCTGAGTCAACCTACACAATGGGGTTAATTTACTAAGACTGAAGAGTGCAAAATCTGGTGCAGCTCTGCAAAGAAACCAATCAGCTTCCAGGTTTTATTGGCAAAGCTTAATTTAACAAGCTCAAGTTAGAAGCTAATTGGCTACCGTGCACAGCTGCAGAAAATTTAGCACTCTCCGATTTTAGCAAATCAACCCCATTATGCTATTGATCATTTAGCACCTGATTGTCTTACTTGCTTAATAAAGCACTGTAAAATTGTACTAAATTACTGCAAGAGCTCATGGTTTTTGACTGGAAAGTGGCCTTTTACTATATTTTTTCTTGAAGGCCATTTAAATATCTTATTGTATAATTTTCTGTTTTAATGGCACACATATACAGAAGACATAAAACAAATGTCTAAAAAATAAATAAACAAAATAATAAAAAAATAGTGCACCCATATTTTGCACAGTAGTTTACATATACACAATATATACTGTATATACACAAATATATACTGTATATACACATACATATATACACATATAGTATATACATAAGCATATAGATACACTGGGCTGTTACTTTCTCAGTAACATTATTTTTACTATTTAATTTTTTGAACACTGGATTAATTAAGCTGTTCTTGTAGCTTGCTGTTCTCAAACTCTTTAGCTCAAACATTGGAGAAATCAGACCAGCTTGGCTGCAAAGGAATATATATTATTATTATACAGGATTTATACAGCACCAACAGTTTGCACAGCGCTTTACAACATGGGGGCCGACAGTACACTTACAATACACTTCAATACAGGAGAGATCAGAGGGCCCTGCTTGTTTAGAGCTTACAATCTAAAAGGGAGGGTCAAGTGGAACAAAAAGGTAATAGCTGTGGGGGATGATCAGATGGAGAAAATTAAAATAAAGTTGTTAGGTGTGGGTAAGATAGGCTTCTCTGAAGAGGAGGGTTTTCAGGCATCGTGTAAAAACTAATAGAGAAGGAGATAATCGGAAAGATTGGGGTAAGGAGTTCCATAGGATTGGAGAGGCTCTGGAAAAGTACTGGAGGCGAGCATGGGAGGAGGAGATGAGGGAGTTAGAGAGCAGGTGGTCTTGAGAAGAACGAAGAGGTTTGATTAGGTTGGTATTTTAGACTAGATCAGTGATGTAGTTGGGGCAGAGTTTTGGATGGCTTTGTAAGTATTTGTTAGTATTTTCAATTGAATTTGTTGGGTGAGCAGAAGCCAGTGGAGGGATTAACAGAGAGGAGTAGCAGACACAGAGCGATTGGTAAGGCTGATGAGTCTGAGAGCAGCATTTATGATGGATTAAAGGGGGGGATAGACTATGTAGAGGTAAGCCAATGAGGAGGGAGTTGCAGTAGTCAAGATGAGAGATGACCAGGGAGTGAATTAGGAGCTTTGTTGTGTCATTGGTTAGAAAGGTGTGTATTTTGGAGATGTGGCAGAGGTTAAGGTGGCCAAATTTTGGACAGTGTGGATTTAGTTTAAAGTTAGTGTGGAGTTAGTTTAAAGTTAGTGTGGAGTAAGTGTGGAGTTAGTTTAAAGATAGTGTGAAGTTAGTATGGAGCTAGTTTAAAGTTAGTGTGGAGTTAGTTTAACCACTTAAGGATCGGACGGATTTGCCCCCTAATGACCAGGCCATTTTTTGCGATACCGCACTGCGTCGCTTTAACTGACAATTACGCAGTCGTGCAAAGCTGTGCCCAAACAAAATTGATGTGATTTTTTTCCCCACAAATAGACCTTTCTTTAAAAAACCTCTGCGGTTTTTGTGCTATAAACAAAAAAAGAGCGACAATTTAAAAAAAAATATATATTTTTTACTTTGTGCTATATTAAATATCCCAAATTTTTTTTGGGAAAAAACTAATTTCTTCATCAGTTTAGGCCAATATGCTTCTATATATTTTTGGTAAAAAAATCACAATAAGCGTATATTGATTGGTTTGCGCAAAAGTTATAGCGTCTACAAAACAGGGGATAGATTTATGGCATTTTTATTATTTATATATTCTTTACTAGTAAAGGTGGTGATCTGCGATTTTTAGTGGGACTGCGGTGGACAGACTGGACACTTTTGACCCTTTTTTGGAACCATTGGCATTTATACAGCAATCAGAGCTATATAAATGCACTGATTTTTATGTAAATGTCACTGTCAGGGAAGGGGTTAACACTAGGGGGCGATCAAGGGCTTAAATGTGTTCCCTCATGTGTGTTTCTAAATGTGGGGGGATGTGACTGTCTGGAGGAGGAGACAGATCGCCATTACTAGGAACAGCAGATCTGTCTCTCCTCCCCTCTCAGAACGGGAAATCGTGTGTTTACATACACAGATCCCCATTCTGGCTCCTGTGGCTGGCGCACATTGTGGCCACCGGCCAGGCGCATCGGGTCCCCCCGCCGTGCAGCAGGGGTGTGCGCCTGCTATAGCTCCTAAAGAAGCTGACATACCAGTACGGTGATTTGCGGGAAAGTTAGATTAAAGTTAGTTGAAAGTTAGTGTGGAGTTAGTTTAAAGTTAGTGTGGAGTTTGCTTAAAGTTAGTGTGGAGTTAGTGTGGAGTTAGTTTAAAGTTAGTGTGCAGTTAGTTTATAGTTAGTGTGGAGTTAGTTTAAAGTTAGTGTGGATGCTGATGTAACTGATTAAAGCGGAGTTTCACGGAAAATTTTTTTTTAGATGTCAGCAGCTGCAAATATTGCAGCTGCTGACTTTTAAAATAAGGACACTCACCTGTCCCGGGGTCCGGCGATGTCGGCACCCGAGACCGAACCGTCCCTCGATCCTCAGGTGCTGCCGCCGCCATTCTCAGTGAGGGAATCAGGAAGTGAAGAGGAGGCAGATCGGTGGCGGATTTTTCTTTTTCGGTCCGTCGACGGAGCAATATAAGAAGATGAATGGACATCGTGGGACATTTTTATTTTGTTATTTTTTAATAAAGGACTTGTCCCAAGCTATGTCTTGTTTTTTTAACATTTTGACACTTTTTTTGTGAAATGGACATTTGTATCCCATTACCATTTCACACAGGGGGAGGCCGGGATCTGGGGGTCCCCTTTTTAAAGGGGGTTTCCAGATTCCGATAAGCCCCCCGCCCGCAAACCCCCACAACCACCAGGCAAGGGTTGTGGGGATGAGGCCCTTGTCCCCATCAACATGGGGACAAGGTGCTTTGGGGGGCTATCCCAAAGCACCCTCCCCAAGTTGAGGGCATGTGGCCTGGTACGGTTCAGGAGGGCGGCCTCTCTCATCCCCCCTCTTTTCCTGCGGCCTGCCAGGTTGCATGCTCAGATAAGGGTCTGGTTTGTATTTTGGGGGAACCCCTACACTTTTTTTTAAAATTTTGGTGCAGGATTCCCCTTAAAATCCATACCAAACCTAAAGGGTCTGGTATAGATTTTGGGGAGGACCCTATGCCATTAAAAAAAAAAAAATTGGCGCAGGGTTCCCCTTAATTTCCATATCAGACCTGAAGGGCCTGGTGTGGATTTTAGGGGGACCCTCACGCAATTTTTTTAAAAATTTTGGTTTGGGGTTATCCTTAATATTAATACCAGACCCAAAGGGCCTGGTGATGGACTGGGGGGATCCCATGCTCTTTTTTTCAATGAGTTTTATCTATATTGCCAAAACCCAACAATTCATTACAGCCGTGATCAGTTTTTACAGACAATTTTTCCTTTAGAAATGTAATTTTGCTGTGGTACTGTTATAAACACGGGAAAAATGCGCCACTTTACAGGCATACTAAAGACACCCCCCCAGGCACAATATTTAAAGGAATATTTCATTTTTATTGTTTCACTTTAAGCATTAAAAAAATCACTGCTCCCGAAAAAAACAGCTGTTTTAAAAAAAATTTTGCATTGATACATGTCCCCTGGGAGAGGACCCGGGTCCCCAAACACTTTTTATGACAATAACTTGCATATAAGCCTTTAAAATGAGCACTTTTGATTATTCATGTTTGTGTCCCATAGACTTTAACGGTGTACGTGTGTTCTGCCAAATTTTTTGCCTGTTCGGTATGTTCTGGTGAGAACCAAACCGGGGGGGTGTTCGGCCAATCCCTACTTAAGAGCAGAGGAGGCGTGTTTAACTTTGTTCATTTCAGCCACCAGCAGTCCCCTCAAGTACGCTGGCTTGCCGTCATATGATGTCCTGGTCTTTGTGGGGGGTATATCTGAATGATGCCTGCAGCTACAGGCATCATTCAGATATCGGCTTTTTCAGCCGGCGATTCCTTACACCATAAGAATGATCATAGCAGCTGGTCTACCGCTTGATCATTCTTACGGGCAGCGGGAGGGGACGTCCCCCCTCCTGCTGCCCTCCAGTGCTTCTACCGACTCACCGATGCGATCGTTGAGTCAGAGAACGGATCCACCAGCCCCAGATGTTCACCATAGAGATTTACGGTGGACCAGATGGTCGCTGGAGTCTCTATGATCGTCAGAGGCCGGGCGCGATGTTAGGACGTCACTCTCGGCCTCTGCATTCAAACGAATGGCGCCACCTCGGCTGGGAAGCCAAAATCGTTTTATTTATTTTTTTATTTCAGGCTTCCCAGCCTAGAGGTGAGATGTGGGGTCTTATTGACCCCATATCTTACTGTAAAGAGGTCCGATCAAGCCATATTCCTATTATAAGGGATGTTTACATTCCTTGTAATAGGACAAAAAATGATCACATTTTTTTTTTAAAGTGTCAAACTGAAAAAATGTAAAGTAAAATTAACAATAAAATAAAAAAATCTTTTAAAGTGCCCCTGTCTCTGTGTGCACACACGCAGAAGCAAACGCATACGTAAGTCCCGCCCACATATGAAAACGGTGTTCAAACCACACATCTGAGGTGTCGCCGCGAATGTTAGAGTGAGAGCAATAATTCTAGCCCTAGACTGCCTCTGTAACTCAAAATATGTAACCAATAAAAAAGTTAAAGCGTTGCATATGGGGATTTTTAAGTACCGAAGCTTGGCGCCATTCCACAAGCGTGTGAAATTTTGAAGCGTGACATGTTAGGTATCTATTTACTCAGCATAACTTCATATTTCACATTATGCAAAAAAAAAAAAATGGGCTAACTTTACTGTTTTTTTTTTTAAAGCACCAAACTGTTTTTTTTTTATTTTAAAAAAGCCGTTTGAAAAATTGCTGCGCAAATACTGTGTGAGATAAAAAGTTGCAATGGCTGCCATTGTATTTTCTAGGGTCTTTGCTAAAAAAACATATATAATGTTTGGGGGTTCTATGTAATTTTCTAGCAAAAAAATGATGATTTTTACATGTAGGAGAGAAATGTCAGAATTGGCCTGGTTGGTAAGTGGTTAAAGGCATCCCATTGCATTACAGTTGAATATATAAACAGCCTGAGACTTGGAAAAACAGGTAAACTGTCTGACTCCCGGATTATGGTGCCTCCAGATATCCATCCAACCCACCTCTTGCAACAACCTCGCCAGGGGCGTTCCCCTGGAGAGGGCAGAGGGCCTAGGACTCGGGTGTCTGTCCTCGACTCGGTTCAGACAGCAATTGAAATCTCCAATCACTAGCAATGGCACATCAGGCCTGCCATCCAGAAATGCAAGCAGGAGTCTGAGCACCGCTGCCGTGAATGGCGGAGGGATATAAATACATGCTAACACACATGACAATGCATTAAATCTACAGTGAATAAAGACATAGCGTTCTTCTGTGTCTATGACACTTTCAAATTCCTGGTAGTCCAGGGCTCCATGGATCAACACACTCACCCCCCTGGAGTAGGAGGTATGTGTGGAATGGTAAGCCTTCCCCACCCACGAGTACTGTAAAAAGCTCACTGTCTCTGCTGTCAAGTGAGTTTCCTGGAAGCAAAGTACCCCAGGAACAAATTTCTTCAGGCACATAAGGATCATAGTGTGCTTTGAAGGGGAGTGCAGTCCTCTAATGTTCCAAGAAACTATGGGTACCCATAAAATCAGGTTAACAGAGTAAGGTGGCAGGATAAGTATGGGTGCAAGCATGCACGGACTCCCCTGTGCAAGGGTATTATCGCCCCCTGCCCGGTTGGACTCATTATGGGTGACTGGGCATGCATAGACTTGAGGCAGTGTTCTGTTTTTGGTGAACTGTTACTGATGAAAGAACGGTGTTTTAAAATGGTAATCCATCCTATTCTGCAAACTTCGCACACTGCCAACAGGGCAATGATAAAACTCTCTGCGACATTCCATCACCCGTATTTGTCCAAGTTCCACTTTCGTAAAGTCAACATTTATTTCCAATTCGCTCCTTGCATTTTGCAGCAATATTTTGTCCCCAGTCAGAGAATAGCTTTATAACATATGAAAGGGGATCCCCCTAATCAAGGGAAGCAAATTTTGGTATTGCCGATTTTGCATGACGCGTGCCCCCAGGCCTACTCACAGTTCAGGTGTCAGTCTCCTTCCACTTGTATTTGTTGTTTCAGGGCCTGCTCATTACGCTCCAGCCACGCTGAAGCCTCCTTGGTGGATTCAAAGAACTGCGCTTGGCCTCTCACAGCTGTCTGGAGTTTGGCTGGGTATAGCATTGCATAGGGCAGTTACAGGAATCTGTGAATTTGGCCCTGCGTGTCTGGACTTCCACTGTAAAATTTGGTTGGAAAGACACCCTGGCTCCATTGTGTTGAATATTTGCCCGCTCCCGTGCTTGACGCAGCACTGCTTCTCTGTCACGGTAATGGAGTATTCTTGCCAAGATGGATCTGACAGGTCCCCCTGGCTGGGGTGGGCATGACGGCACTCTATGAGTGCGCTCCACCGCAAAAAAGGGTGAGAAAGCGTTTTTGCCAAAAATTTTGATCAGCCAGTTCTCTACATATATAATGGGGTCTAGCCTTCCACCCACTGCGGGAGACACACTATGCGCACATTATTTCATCTTAGATGATTTTCCATGTCTTCTGCACGACTGTTTGCTTCTCGAGCCAGCTGTAGTGCAGCTCTAGTGTCCTGAGCCATGGGCAGAATCTGATCCTCCACCTCACTAATCCTGTTCTCCATAGCCGTTGGTGCGTTCACGTATCTTTTGCATGTCCTGTCTCAGTAATGACACATCTTCTCTTAATCCCCCAAACTGCTCCTTTAAGGTATTTACAGATGCTTTACAGTTGTTCATAGCCCTAAGGATGTCAGTTAGGGTGGGTTGCGTTGCGTCTTGTACTTCAGGGCCATGTAGTTCTCCTGTCATGGGAGTTGTCTGTTCCCTCTCATCATCCCCCCAGTGATCCGGGACACTGAGTGCTTATGATGTGTCTCCTCAGAGCAGAACGACTACTCTGTCCCTAGGTTCCCAGACAGTTTTTGGGCATAATAAACCATGTCCTTAGGGGCCTCTTTACTCAGGGGTTTGTGCTGCTTACTTGTTTTGGGTCCCTGTTCCTTCAATTTGTCCTGGCCATGAGGTGTACCCTTCACTGAGAGCGCAGCGGCGCCATCTTGGAGCTCCAGACCCGCGATCTCTACCTGTCCTTTTCGGGTCATCCCCCTTGTACAGAGGTCCGGCGGAGGTTCCACAAGGGTCTCTGGGGGTATAGTCCTGCTGCATATGTTGGTGTGGAGACGGTTGGATGGCTCTGGGATGAACGGTTACTGGATCAATGCCGGGAACTGTAGGAGATGCTTCCTCTCACATGCCTTTCTTGGCCATGCCCCGAGTTAGTTTAAAGTTAGGTAGAAAGAAATCCTGGATAGCCGCACTCTGGGATAAGGACATCTTTATTTCAATAAAATCCAACAATACAGTCAATAGCAGAGACGTACAGGGTGGTAGACTGTTAACGCGTTTCACATCATTTGGATGCTTATTCGTAAGCTGCGAATAAGCATCCAAATGATGTGAAACGCGTTAGCAGTCTACCACCCTGTACGTCTCTGCTATTGACTGTGTTGTTGGATTTTATTGAAATAAAGATGTCCTTATCCCAGAGTGCGGCTATCCAGGATTTCTTTCTACCTCACTGCAAACCAGCAAAGCCAGCACCTGGAACCAGTTCTTACTAGGGTGGTGTCATTCCAGAGCAAGAGTGTTTGTGAGCTGCATCTCCTTTTTTCCTGTCTACTTACCTGGATTTTTGCTTAGTTTAAAGTTATTGTGGAGTTAGTGTGAAGTTAGTTTAAAGTTAGTGTGGAGATGATCATATACCACCAAAAGAAAGCTCTATTTGTGGGAAAAAAAGGACGTCAATTTTGTTTGGGTGTTTGTTTGGAGTAAGTTTAAAGTTAGTGTGGAGTTAGTTTAAAGTTAGTGTGGAGTTAGTGTGGAGTCAATGTCAATTTTGTTTGGGTGCAACATCACACGACAGCACACTTGTCAGTTAAAGCGACGCAGTGCCGAATCGCAAAAAAAGGCCTGCTCATTCAGCAGCCAAATCTCCCGGGGCTGAACTGGTTAAAGTTAGTTTAAAGTTAGTGTGGAGTTAGGTTAAAGTTAGTGGGAGGTTAGTTTAAAGTTAGTGTAGAGTTAGTGTGGAGTTAGTTTAAAGTTAGTGTTGAGTTAGTTTAAAGTCAGTGTTGAGTTAGTTTAAAGTTAGTGTGGAGTTAGTTTAGAGTTGGTGTGGAGTAGGTTTAGAGTTATTGTGGGGTTAGTTTAAAGTTAGTGTGGGGTAAATTTAAAGTTAGTGTGGAGTTAGTTTAAAGTTAGTGTGGAGTTAGTGTGGAGTTAGTGTGGAATTAGTTTACAGTTAGTGTGGTGTAAGTTTAAAGTTAGTGTGCAGTTAGTTTAAAGTTAGCGTGGAGTTAGTTTAAAGTGAGTGTGAAGTTAGTCTAAAGTTAGTGTGGAGTTAGTGTGGAGTTAGTTTAAAGTTAGTGTGGAGTTAGTTTAAAGTTAGCGTGGAGTTAGTGTTGAGTTAGTTTAAAGTTAGTGTGGTGTCAGCTTGGAGTTTGTTTTAAGTTAGTGTGGAGTTAGTTTAAAGTTAGTGTGGAGTTAGTGTGGAGTAAGTTTAAAGTTAGTGCGGAGTTAGTGTGGATTTAGTATAAAGTTCGTGTTGAGTTAGTGTGGAGTTAGTTTAAAGTTAGTGTGGAGTTAGTTTAAAGTTAGTGTGGAGTTAGTTTAGAGTTAGTGTGGAGTAAGTTTAAAGTTAGTGTGGAGTTAGTTTAAAGTTAGTTTGGAATTAGTGTGGAATTAGTTTAAAGTTAGTGTGGAGTTAGTTTAAAGTTTGTGTGTCCTGGGAGATGTTTGTTATCAATCCTGGGAGGCAATAGGCATAGTTGGGCCGTAGCATCGCATTTTTTCAAAAGTGGAAAGGACGCGATGGAAGGCAAGGTGGCAGCCAGTGACATTTTTAAAAAGGGGCAACCAGGCTCTTGTTGCCATGGTTACCAAAACTTTTTAAACACAATGATGGGCGGTGGGGGTTTCGGCTGGAACATCTTAGCTCTGATTACATACAGAGCCCGGGAGACAGCACAGCCTTTACTAATCATTTATAAAAGTGTACTATGATGGGGGCCTTTTTGATGGGGCAGTTTTGATGGGGACAGTATGATGGGGCAATTTTGATGGGGGCAGTTTTGATGGGAGTAGTTTTGATGGGGACAGTTTTGATGGGGCAGTATGATGGGGCCATTAAATGGGGCATTTTGATGGGGCAATTTGACGGGCAGTTTTGATGCAATTTAAAATTTAAATGGGGCAGTATGATGGGGCAAATTTGATGGGGGCAGTTTTGATGGGGCAATTTTGATGGGGCAGTTTTGATGGGGGCAGTATGATGGGGCAATTTTGATGGGATAAACTTTATGGGGGCAATTCTGATGGGTTCAGTTTTGATGGAGCAATTTTGATGGGGGCAGTATGATGGGGCAATTTTGATGGAGACAAAATTGATGGGGCAGTTATGATGGGGGCAGTTTTGATGGTGGCAGTATGATGGGGCAATTTTGATGGAGGCAATTTTGATTGAGGCAGTTTTGATGGGGCAGTATGATGGGGCAATTTTGATGGGCAGTTTTGATGGGGGCAGTTTTGATGGGGGGTAATTTTCATGGGGCAGTATGATGGGGGCAGTTTTGATGGGGGCAGCTTTGATGGGGCAGTTTTTATGGGGCAGTATGATGGGGAAAGTTTGATAGGGCAGTATGATGGGGCAATTTTGATGGGGGCAATTTTGATGGGGGCAGTTTTAATGGGGCAATTTTGATGGGGCAGTATGATGGGGCAATTTTAATGGGGGCAGTTTTAAAGGGGGCAATTTTGATGGGGGCAGTATGATGGGGCAATTATAATGGGGGCAGTTTTGATGGGGCAATTTTGTTGGGGCAGTATGATGGGGCAATTTGATGGGGGCAGTAAAATTTGCGGCCGGAACATGCTTTAAAGTTAGTGTTCAGTTACTGTGGAGTTAGTGTAGAGTTAGTTTAAAGTTAGTGTGGAGTTAGTTTAAAGTTAGTGTGGAGTTAGTTTAAAGTTAATGTGGAGTTAGTTTAAAGTTAGTGTGGCGTTAGTGTGGAGTTAATTTAAAGTTAGTGTGAATTTAGTATTGAGTTAGTTTAAAGTTAGTGTGGAGTTAGTTTAAAGTTAGCGTGGAGTTAGTTTAAAGTTAGTGTGGAGTTAGTTTAAAGTTAATGTGGAGTTAGTTTAAAGTTAGTGTGGCGTTAGTGTGGAGTTAATTTAAAGTTAGTGTGAATTTAGTATTGAGTTAGTTTAAAGTTAGCGTGGAGTTAGTTTAAAGTTAGCGTGGAGTTAGTTTAAAGTTAGTGTGGAGTTAGTTTAAAGTTAGTGAGGAGTTAGTGTTGAGTTAGTTTAAAGGTAGTGTGAAGTTAGTTTAAAGTTAGTGAGGAGTTAGTTTAAAGTTAGTGTGGAGTTTGTGTGGAGTTCGTTTAAAGTTATTGTGGAGTTAGTGTAAAGTTAGTGTGGAGTTAGTTTAAAGTTAGAGTGGAGTTAGTTTAGAGTTAGTTTAATGTTAGTGTGGAGTTAGTTTAAAGTTAGTGTGGAGTTAGTTTAGAGTTGTGTAGCGTTAGTTGAAAGTTTGGAGTTAGTTTAAAGTTAGTGTGGAGTTAGTTTAAAGTTAGTGTGGAGTTAGTTTAAAGTTAGTATGGAGTTAGTTTAAAGTTAGTGTGGAGTTAGTGTTGAGTTAGTTTAAAGGTAGTGTGGAGTTAGTGTGGAGTTAGTTTAAAGTTAGTGTGGAGTTAGTGTTGAGTTAGTTTAAAGTTAGTGTGGAGTTAGTGATGAGTTAGTTTAAAGTTAGTGCAGGGCCGGATTAAGGACATCATGGGTCTGGTGCTGAGGATTTTGGTGGGGCTTTTTCTATAAAAATAAATAAATAAAAATGCAAACTATTTTTTGCTATAACAAATTAAATAAAATAGATAGAGGGAGGATAAGAGAGAGAGAAAGGGGATGAGAGAGGGGTGAGAGGTAAGGGAGGGATGATGAGAGAGATTGAGGGGGGGTGAGAGAGAGGAAGGATGCGCATGAGCATGCTTGGGAATATGGGATGAGCCGAACACAACCCCTGTTCGGTTCGCACCAGAACATGCGAACAGGAAAAAAGTTTGCTCGAACACGCGAACACCGTTAAAGTCTATGGGACACGAACATGAATAATCAAAAGTGCTAATTTTAAAGGCTTATATGCAAGTTATTGTCATAAAAAGTGTTTGGGGACCCGAGTCCTGCCCCAGGGGATATGGATCAATGCAAAAAAAAGTTTTAAAAACGGACGTTTTTTCAGGAGCAGTGATTTTAATAATGCTTAAAGTCAAACAATAAAAGTGTAATATCCCTTTAAATTTCGTACCTGGGGGGTGTCTATAGTATGCCTGTAAAGGGGTGCATGTTTCCCGTGTTTAGAACAGTCTGACAGCAAAATGACATTTCGAAGGAAAAATTCCATTTAAAACTACCCGCGGCTATTGCATTGCCGACAATACACATAGAAGTTCATTGATAAAAACGGCATGGGAATTCAACACAGGGAAACCCCGAACCAAAATTAAAAAAAAAAAAACGGCGTGGGGTCCCCCCAAAAATCCATAAATAACGGGGGGCGGGGCCACCCGGTGACCCCGCCCCCTCTGACGCACGGTGACTTGACGGGACTTCCCTGTGACATCACGGGGAATGCCACAGGGAAGTCCCGTCATGTCCCGTGCGTCAGAGGGGGGGGGTCACGGGTGGCCCCGCCCCCGTTATTTAAGAACTGTCAGACGAGGAGACGCCGTCACACAGCGGGAGCCTCCCTCCATGCCAGCATGGATGCAGAGCGGCCCGGAGAAGAAAATGAAGAAGAGAAGAAGGAAGAAGAGAAGAGGATGAAGAAGAAGATGAAGAGAAGAGCGGGAGCCTCCCCCCATGCCATGGGTGCGGAGCGGCCCGAGGAGAAGTAGTTAGAAGACGTAGCGGAGGAGATGCTGGACGAGAACGCCGGAGGAAGAACCAGAAGCGCCAGAAGAACCAGAAGAAGATGAAGGAAGATAGAAGAAAGAAGAAGCATTTAAATAAAGGAATTGTAAAAAACTTCCAGATTCCGATAAGCCCCCCCGCCCGCAGACCCCCACAACCACCGGCCAGGGTTGTGGGGATGAGGCCCTTGTCCTCATCAACATGGGGACAAGGTGTTTTGGGGGCTACCCCAAAGCACCCTCCCAATGTTGAGGGCATGTGGCCTGGTACGGTTCAGGAGGGGGGGTGCACTCTCGTCCCCCCCCTCTTTTCCTGCAGCCTGCCAGGTTGTGTGCTCGGATAAGGGTCTGGTAAGGATTTTTGGGGGGAACCCATGCCGTTTTTTTTTTTTTGGCGCGGGGTTCCCCTTAAAATCCATACCAGACCTGAAGGGTCTGGTATGGAATTTAGGGGGAACCCCACGTCATTTTTTTTTAAATTTTGGCCCGGGGTTCCCCTTAATATCCATATGGTATGGCATTTAGGGTTACTCCCACGTCATTTTTTTTTTAAATTTTGGTTCGGGGGTTTCCCTGTGTTGAATTCCCATGCCGTTTTTATCAATGAACTTCTATGTGTATTGTCGGCAATGCAATAGCCGCGGGTAGTTTTAAATGGAAACATGCGCCCCTTTACAGGCATACTATAGACACCCACCAGGTACAAAATTTAAAGGGATATTACACTTTTATTGTTTGACTTTAAGCATTATTAAAATCACTGCTCCTGAAAAAACGGCCTTTTTTAAAACTTTTTTTTGCATTGATCCATGTCCCCTGGGGCAGGACCCGGTTCCCCAAACACTTTTTATGACAATATCTTGCATATAAGCCTTTAAAATTAGCACTTTTGATTTCTCCCATAGACTTTTAAAGGGTGTTCTGTGGCATTCGAATTTGCCGCGAACACCCCAAATTGTTCGCTGTTCGGCGAACTTGCGAACAGCCAATGTTCGATTCGAACATGAGTTCGACTCAAACTCGAAGCTCATCCCTACTTGGGAGTGACAGGAATGCAGCCCAGCCAAGGCAAGTGACTGAATGTACAGAACCCGGAAGGAAGACCGACCAGGTGAAGATGGAAGCGCCCAGGACCCGCCGGATTGATCACAGCGCAGTGCTGGAGGGCTTAGTCTGACAGGTAAGTGTACCCCAATGTGCTAATATGCTGTGCATACTTGTACATTATGGCATAACCTACCTCAGAGCCTCTAAAAAGTAGTAATGTTAGTGAAGTTTACTACCGCTTTAATATCACAGGGTCCCAGGAGCCTCTCATGGGGTCCCCTACTGACCTGGTGCTCATTGGGCAGTGCCCAAGTGCATAGTTGCCAACATTTCTAAAATATTTTCAGGGACACTTTTTTAACCAGTGGTATATTTAGAGTAGCTGACATCCCCTATGTTCCTCTATACATCACAGTAGTAATCACAAAATTAAATGAGTACTAATAATAGGCAGAACAAATATGAGGACTGAGAAGATTTCCTTTAGTTGAACTAACAAAAGTGTGCCCATTCTAGAACTGGTAACATTGAGGATATTCATTATAATTTTAAAGAATTGTTTTTGTGGGTAAGAGGCATAGGGGAGCAGTATGGATGGTATAAAAGTGGGAAGTATGTGCAGGTGAGGGAGAGGAATGTGGAGGGTATAACAGTGGGCACTATGTACAGGAGAGGAGTGTGAAGGATATGGCAGTGGGCACTATGTACAGGAGAGGAGTGTGGAAGGTATGCCAGTGGGCAGTAGGTACAGGAGAGGAGTGTGGAGGGTATGATGGGGGCAGTATGTACAGGAGAGGAGTGTGGACGATATTATGAGGGAAGTATGTACAGGAGAGGAGTGTTGAGAGAAAGACAGTGCAGTATGTACAGGAGAGGAGTGTGGAGGGTATGACTGTTGGCAGTATGTACAGGAGAGGAGGGTCGAGGGTATGATGGGGCAGTATTGTACAGGAGACGAGAGTGAAGGGTATGACAGTGGGCAGTATGTACAGGATAGGAGTGTGGAGGGTATTACAGTGGGCGTATGTACAGGAGAGGAGTGTGGAGGGTATGACAGCGGGCACTATGTACAAGTGAGGAGGATGAAAGAATCTGGGAAGGAAAAATGTAAAGGTTTGTGGAAGGATGTTTAGGGACTCTGTAGTGGTTAAGCGGACCATACATGGATTACAATTAAGTCAATTAAGCAGAGACCAGCCATAGTCCATGTATGCGAGGGCTAGCTGGTTGTACACAAGTCAATCTATTAATTGACTTGAGTACAACCAGTCTGTCAGGTTTTTCCCAAAACAATCAGTGCTGCCAGCTATAGTTAGCAACACTGATCGTTGTATTCTGTGGGTAGGGAAGGCTCCCCACTGGCAGAACACAATAACACTGTGGGGTGATTCCCCCACCCACAGGTCAGCAGGTGGGAGGGTGTGTGGGGACAGGCTGGGGAGAAAGGTCTGTCAGCAGGGGGGTGTGAGGTGGTCATCGAGGGATATCAATCAGTGGGTGGGGGGAGTAACTGGGAGTGATATCTTTTGGAGTAGGGTCTATCATCTGCCGGTTGGGAAATGGTCACCTGTGAAATAAGTTGAAGGGAGGTGGCTAACATGGGAAGTGGCTGGGGAGTGACCTCGTTGGTGGTGAGTGTGAAATGGATGATGTGTTTCAAGTTTCTTTCACATTTGCGGTAATGCTTACTGCCCTCTGAAAAGTGATCTGTGGTGGATTGATTTTCAGTGAGTGGTATAGCAGCAGCTGACAGGCGTTCATGAGGTGCGGTATATATTTTTTTTTACATTGAATGGCAGTTTTACATTGTTGGACTATGCTGCTACTGGGAGCGAGTTTGGCTGGTACAGAATGTGCCAGCTTGTATTTAATTTGGCCGCTCTGTATGTAGCTTCTGACAGACTGCACAAGGAGCCCCGTATCTCTAGAACCATAGATAATAGGAGTCCCAGTGGTGGGGTAGGTCTTCAGCTACCTACCCTCCAAATTTGGGGTCTCTGTGACCCCTGGTCACCGAGCCATGACCCTTGAAGTCAATTGTTTATTTTTTTGGCAAATGGGCCTATCTTAAGGTAAGGGGCCTGGAGCTGCAGCTCCAATAGCCCCTATGTTAATCCGGCCCTGAGTTAGTGTGGAGTTAGTTTAAAGTTAGTGTGGAGTTAGTTTAAAGTTAGTGTGGAGTTAGTGTTGAGTTAGTTTAAAGGTAGTGTGGAGTTAGTGTGGAGTTAGTTTAAAGTTAGTGTGGAGTTAGTGTTGAGTTAGTGTGGAGTTAGTTTAAAGTTAGTCTAAAGGTAATGTTGAGTTAGTCTAAAGGTAGTGTGGAGTTAGTGTGGAATTAGTTTAAAGTTAGTGTGGAGTTAGTTTAGAGTCAGTGTGGATTTAGTTTATAGTTAGTGTGGAGTTAGTTTAAAGTTAGTGTGGAGTTAGTGTGGAGTTAGTGTTGAGTTAGTTGAAAGGTAGTGTGGAGTTAGTGTGGAGTTAGTGTAAAGTTAGTGTGGAGTTAGTGTGGAGTTAGTTTAAAGGTAGTGTGGAGTTAGTGTAAAGTTAGTGTTGAGTTAGTTTAAAGGTAGTGTGGAGTTAGTGTGGAGTTAGTTTAGAGTTAGTGTGGAGTTAGTTTAAAGTTAGTCTAAAGGTAGTGTTGAGTTAGTCTAAAGGTAGTGTGGAGTTAGTGTGGAATTAGTTTAAAGTTAGTGTGGAGTTAGTTTAAAGTTAGTCTAAAGGTAGTGTTGAGTTAGTCTAAAGGTAGTGTGGAGTTAGTGTGGAATTAGTTTAAAGTTAGTGTGGAGTTAGTTTAAAGTTAGTCTAAAGGTAGTGTTGAGTTAGTCTAAAGGTAGTGTGGAGTTAGTGTGGAATTAGTTTAAAGTTAGTGTGGAGTTAGTTTAAAGTTAGTGTGGAGTTAGTGTTGAGTTAGTTTAAAGGTAGTGTGGAGTTAGTGTGGAATTAGTTTAAAGTTAGTGTGGAGTTAGTTTAAAGTTTGTGTGTCCTGGGAGATGTTTGTTATCAATCCTGGGAGGCAATAGGCATAGTTGGGCCATAGCATCGCATTTTTTCAAAAGTGGAAATGACGCGATGGAAGGCAAGGCGGCAGCCAGTGCCATTTTTAAAAAGGGCAACCAGGCTTTTGTTGCCATGGTTACCAAAACTTTTTAAACACAATGATGGGCGGTGGGGGTTTCGGTTGGAACATCTTAGCTCTGATTACATACAGAGCCTGGGAGACAGCACAGCCTTTACTAATCATTTATAAAAGTGTACTATGATGGGGGCCTTTTTGATGGGGCAATTTTGATGGGGGCAGTTTTGATGGGAGTAGTTTTGATGGGGACAGTTTTGATGGGGCAGTATGATGGGGCAGTTTTGATGGGGCATTTTGATGGGGTGATTTGACGGGCAGTTTTGATGCAATTTAAAATTTAAATGGGGCAGTATGATGGGGCAAATTTGATGGGGGCAGTTTTGATGGGGCAATTTTGATGGGGCAGTTTTTATGGGGGCAGTATGATGGGGCAATTTTGATGGGGTAGATTTTATGGGGGCAATTCTGATGGGGGCAGTTTTGATGGAGCAATTTTGATGGGGGCAGTATGATGGGGCAATTTTGATGGGGACAAAATTGATGGGGCAGTTATGATGGGGGCAGTTTTGATGGTGGCAGTATGATGGGGCAATTTTGATGGAGGCAATTTTGATTGAGGCAGTTTTGATGGGGCAGTATGATGGGGCAATTTTGATGGGGCAGTTTTGATGGGGGCAGTTTTGATGGGGCAATTTTGATGGGGCAGTTTTTATGGGGGCAGTATGATGGGGCAATTTTGATGGGGTAGATTTTATGGGGGCAATTCTGATAGGGGCAGTTTTGATGGAGCAATTTTGATGGGGGCAGTATGATGGGGCAATTTTGATGGGGACAAAATTGATGGGGGCAGTTATGATGGGGGCAGTTTTGATGGTGGCAGTATGATGGGGCAATTTTGATGGAGGCAATTTTGATTGAGGCAGTTTTGATGGGGCAGTATGATGGGGCAATTTTGATGGGGCAGTTTTGATGGGGGCAGTTTTGATGGGGGTAATTTTGATGGGGCAGTATGAGGGGGGCAGTTTTGATGGGGGCAGCTTTAATGGGGCAGTTTTTATGGGGCAGTATGATGGGGAAAGTTTGATAGGGCAGTATGATGGGGCAATTTTGATGGGGGCAGTTTTGATGGGGCAATTTTGATGGGGCAGTATGATGGGGCAATTTTAATGGGGGCAGTTTTGATGGGGCAGTTTTGATGGGGGCAATTTTGATGGGGGCAATTTTGATGGGGGCAGTATGATGGGGCAATTATAATGGGGGCAGTTTTGATGGGGCAATTTTGTTGGGGCAGTATGATGGGGCAATTTGATGGGGGCAGTAAAATTTGCGGCCGGAACACGCTTTAAAGTTAGTGTTCAGTTACTGTGGAGTTAGTGTAGAGTTAGTTTAAAGTTAGTGTGGAGTTAGTTTAAAGTTAGCGTGGAGTTAGTTTAAAGTTAGTGTGGAGTTAGTTTAAAGTTAGTGTGGAGTTAGTGTGGAGTTAGTTTAAAGTTAGCGTGGAGTTAGTGTTGAGTTAGTTTAAAGGTAGTGTAGAGTTAGTTTAAAGTTAGTGTGGAGTTAGTGATGAGTTAGTTTAAAGTTAGTGTGGAGTTAGTTTAAAGTTAGTGTGGAGTTAGTTTAAAGTTAGAGTGGAGTTAGTTTAAAGTTAGTGTGGAGTTAGTTTAAAGTTAGTGTGGAGTTAGTTTAAAGTTAGTGTGGAGTTAGTTTAAAGTTAGTGTGGAGTTAGTTTAGAGTTATGCCGCGTACACACGGTCGGACTTTTCATCTACAAAAGTCCGACAGCCTGTCCGACAGACTTTCGGCGGACTTTCGGCGGACTTTCGGCGGACTTGCGGCGGACTTGCGGCAGACTTTCTAATGAACAGACTTGCCTACACACGACCACACAAAAGTCCGACGGATTCGTACGTGATGACGTACACCGGACTAAAATAAGGAAGTTGATAGCCAGTAGCCAATAGCGTGGGTTTTTGTCCGTAGGACTAGCATACAGACGAGCGGACTTCGGGGTCCGTCGTAGTTACGACGTAAAGATTTGAAGCATGTTTCAAATCTAAAGTATGTCGGATTTGAGGCTAAAAAAGTATGTTGAAAGTCCGGAGAAGCCCACACACGATCGGATTACCAGCCAGCTTTAGTCCGTCAGCGTCCGTTCGACTTTTGTAGCTGAAAAGTCTGACCGTGTGTACGCGGCTTTAGTGTGGAGTTAGTGTGGAGTTAGTTTAAAGTTAGTCTAAAGGTAGTGTTGAGTTAGTCTAAAGGTAGTGTGGAGTTAGTGTGGAATTAGTTTAAAGTTAGTGTGGAGTTAGTTTAGAGTCAGTGTGGATTTAGTTTATAGTTAGTGTGGAGTGAGTTTAAAGTTAGTGTGGAGTTAGTGTTGAGTTAGTTGAAAGGTAGTGTGGAGTTAGTGTGGAGTTAGTGTAAAGTTAGTGTGGAGTTAGTTTAAAGGTAGTGTGGAGTTAGTGTGGAGTTAGCGTAAAGTTAGTGTTGAGTAAGTTTAAAGGTAGTGTGGAGTTAGTGTGGACTTAGTTTAGAGTTAGTGTGGAGTTAGTGTGGCGTTAGTTTAAAGTTAGTCTAAAGGTAGTGTTGAGTTAGTCTAAAGGTAGTGTGGAGTTAGTGTGGAATTAGTTTAAAGTTAGTGTGGAATTAGTTTAGAGTCAGTGTGGATTTAGTTTATAGTTAGTGTGGAGTTAGTTTAAAGTTAGTGTGGAGTTAGTGTGGAGTTAGTGTTGAGTTAGTTGAAAGGTAGTGTGGAGTTAGTGTGGAGTTAGTGTAAAGTTAGTGTGGAGTTAGTGTGGCGTTAGTGTTAAGTTAGTGTGGAGTTAGTTTAAAGTTAGAGTGGAGTTAGTTTAAAGTTAGTGTGGAGTTAGTTTAAAGTTAGTGTGGAGTTAGTGTGGAGTTAGTTTAAAGTTAGTGTGGAGTTAGTTTAAAGTTTGTGTGGAGTTAGTGTGGAGTTAGTTTAAAGGTAGTGTGGAGTTAGTTTAACGTTGTTGTGGAGTTAGTGTGGATTTAGTTTATAGTTAGTGTGGATTTAGTTTATAGTTAGTGTGGAGTTAGTTTAAAGTTATTGTGGAGTTAGTTTAAAGTTAGTTTGGAGTTAGTGTGAAATTAGTTTAAAGGTAGTGTGGAGTTAGTGTGGAGTTAGTGTAAAGTTAGTGTTGAGTTAGTTTAAAGGTAGTGTGGAGTTAGTGTGGAGTTAGTTTAAAGTTAGTGTGGAGTTAGTGTTAAGTTAGTGTGAAGTTAGTGTGGAGTTAGTTTAAAGTTAGAGTGGAGTTAGTTTAAAGGTAGTGTGGAGTTAGTGTTGAGTTAGTTTAAAGGTAGTGTGGAGTTAGTTTAAAGTTAGTGTGGAGTTAGTGTTGAGTAAGTTTAAAGGTAGTGTGGAGTTAGTTTAAAGTTAGTGTGGAGTTAGTGATGAGTTAGTTTAAAGTTAGTGTGGAGTTAGTTTAAAGTTAGTGTTGAGTTAGTGTGGAGTTAGTTTAAAGTTAGTATGGAGTTAGTTTAAAGTTAGAGTGGAGTTAGTTTAAAGTTAGTGTGGAGTTAGTTTAAAGTTAGTGTGGAGTTAGTTTAAAGTTAGTGTGGAGTTAGTTTAAAGTTAGTGTAGAGTTAGTGTGGAATTAGTTTAAAGTTAGTGTGGAGTTAGTTTAGAGTTAGTGTGGAGTTAGTGTGGAGTTAGTTTAAAGTTAGTCTAAAGGTAGTGTTGAGTTAGTCTAAAGGTAGTGTGGAGTTAGTGTGGAATTAGTTTAAAGTTAGTGTGGAGTTAGTTTAGAGTCAGTGTGGATTTAGTTTATAGTGAGTGTGGAGTTAGTTTAAAGTTAGTGTGGAGTTAGTGTGGAGTTAGTGTTGAGTTAGTTGAAAGGTAGTGTGGAGTTAGTGTGGAGTTAGTGTAAAGTTAGTGTGGAGTTAGTGTGGAGTTAGTTTAAAGGTAGTGTGGAGTTAGTGTAAAGTTAGTGTTGAGTTAGTTTAAAGGTAGTGCGGAGTTAGTGTGGAGTTAGTTTAGAGTTAGTGTGGAGTTAGTGTGGAGTTAGTTTAAAGTTAGTCTAAAGGTAGTGTTGAGTTAGTCTAAAGGTAGTGTGGAGTTAGTGTGGAATTAGTTTAAAGTTAGTGTGGAGTTAGTGTTGAGTTAGTTTAAAGGTAGTGTGGAGTTAGTGTGGAGTTAGTTTAAAGTTAGTGTTAAGTTAGTGTGAAGTTAGTGTGGAGTTAGTTTAAAGGTAGTGTGGAGTTAGTGTGGAGTTAGTTTAAAGTTAGTGTGGAGTTAGTGTTGAGTTAGTTTAAAGGTAGTGTGGAGTTAGTTTAAAGTTAGTGTGGAGTTAGTGTTGAGTTAGTTTAAAGGTAGTGTGGAGTTAGTTTAAAGTTAGTGTGGAGTTAGTGATGAGTTAGTTTAAAGTTAGTGTGGAGTTAGTTTAAAGTTAGTGTGGAGTTAGTTTAAAGTTAGTATGGAGTTAGTTTAAAGTTAGAGTGGAGTTAGTTTAAAGTTAGTGTGGAGTTAGTTTAAAGTTAGTGTGGAGTTAGTTTAAAGTTAGTGTGGAGTTAGTGTTGAGTTAGTTTAAAGGTAGTGGGGAGTTAGTGTGGAATTAGTTTAAAGTTAGTGTGGAGTTAGTTTAGAGTTAGTGTGGAGTTAGTGTGGAGTTAGTTTAAAGTTAGTCTAAAGGTAGTGTTGAGTTAGTCTAAAGGTAGTGTGGAGTTAGTGTGGAATTAGTTTAAAGTTAGTGTGGAGTTAGTTTAGAGTCAGTGTGGATTTAGTTTATAGTTAGTGTGGAGTTAGTTTAAAGTTAGTGTGGAGTTAGTGTGGAGTTAGTGTTGAGTTAGTTGAAAGGTAGTGTGGAGTTAGTGTGGAGTTAGTGTAAAGTTAGTGTGGAGTTAGTTTAAAGGTAGTGTGGAGTTAGTGTGGAGTTAGTGTAAAGTTAGTGTTGAGTTAGTTTAAAGGTAGTGTGGAGTTAGTGTGGAGTTAGTGTGGAGTTAGTGTGGAGTTAGTGTGGAGTTAGTGTGGAGTTAGTGTGGAGTTAGTGTGGAGTTAGTGTGGAGTTAGTGTGGAGTTAGTGTGGAGTTAGTTTAAAGTTAGTCTAAAGGTAGTGTTGAGTTAGTCTAAAGGTAGTGTGGAGTTAGTGTGGAATTAGTTTAAAGTTAGTGTGGAGTTAGTTTAAAGTTAGTGTGGAGTTAGTGTTGAATTAGTTTAAAGGTAGTGTGGAGTTAGTGTGGAGTTAGTTTAAAGTTAGCGTGGAGTTAGTGTTGAGTTAGTTTAAAGGTAGTGTGGAGTTAGTTTAAAGTTAGTGTGGAGTTAGTGATGAGTTAGTTTAAAGTTAGTGTGGAGTTAGTTTAAAGTTAGTGTGGAGTTAGTGTTAAGTTAGTGTGGAGTTAGTTTAAAGTTAGTGTGGAGTTAGTTTAAAGTTAGTGTGGAGTTAGTTTAAAGTTAGTGTGGAGTTAGTTTAGAGTTAGTGTGGAGTTAGTGTGGAGTTAGTTTAAAGTTAGTCTAAAGGTAGTGTTGAGTTAGTCTAAAGGTAGTGTGGAGTTAGTGTGGAATTAGTTTAAAGTTAGTGTGGAGTTAGTTTAGAGTCAGTGTGGATTTAGTTTATAGTTAGTGTGGAGTGAGTTTAAAGTTAGTGTGGAGTTAGTGTGGAGTTAGTTGAAAGGTAGTGTGGAGTTAGTGTGGAGTTAGTGTAAAGCTAGTGTGGAGTTAGTTTAAAGGTAGTGTGGAGTTAGTGTGGAGTTAGTGTAAAGTTAGTGTTGAGTAAGTTTAAAGGTAGTGTGGATTTAGTTTATAGTTAGTGTGGAGTTAGTGTTGAGTTAGTTGAAAGGTAGTGTGGAGTTAGTGTGGAGTTAGTGTAAAGCTAGTGTGGAGTTAGTTTAAAGGTAGTGTGGAGTTAGTGTGGAGTTAGTGTAAAGTTAGTGTTGAGTAAGTTTAAAGGTAGTGTGGAGTTAGTGTGGAGTTAGTTTAGAGTTAGTGTGGAGTTAGTGTGGAGTTAGTTTAAAGTTAGTCTAAAGGTAGTGTTGAGTTAGTCTAAAGGTAGTGTGGAGTTAGTGTGGAATTAGTTTAAAGTTAGTGTGGAATTAGTTTTGAGTCAGTGTGGATTTAGTTTATAGTTAGTGTGGAGTTAGTGTGGAGTTAGTGTGGAGTTAGTGTTGAGTTAGTTGAAAGGTAGTGTGGAGTTAGTGTGGAGTTAGTGTAAAGTTAGTGTGGAGTTAGTGTGGCGTTAGTGTTAAGTTAGTGTGGAGTTAGTTTAAAGTTAGAGTGGAGTTAGTTTAAAGTTAGTGTGGAGTTAGTGTGGAGTTAGTTTAAAGTTAGTGTGGAGTTAGTGTGGAGTTAGTGTGGAGTTAGTGTGGAGTTAGTGTGGAGTTAGTTTAAAGTTAGTGTGGAGTTAGTGTGGAGTTAGTTTAAAGGTAGTGTGGAGTTAGTGTGGAGTTAGTGTAAAGTTAGTGTTGAGTTAGTTTAAAGGTAGTGCGGAGTTAGTGTGGAGTTAGTTTAGAGTTAGTGTGGAGTTAGTGTGGAGTTAGTTTAAAGTTAGTCTAAAGGTAGTGTTGAGTTAGTCTAAAGGTAGTGTGGAGTTAGTGTTAAGTTAGTTTAAAGGTAGTGTGGAGTTAGTGTGGAGTTAGTTTAAAGGTAGTGTGGAGTTAGTTTAACGTTGTTGTGGAGTTAGTGTGGATTTAGTTTATAGTTAGTGTGGATTTAGTTTATAGTTAGTGTGGAGTTAGTTTAAAGTTATTGTGGAGTTAGTTTAAAGTTAGTTTGGAGTTAGTGTGGAATTAGTTTAAAGGTAGTGTGGAGTTAGTGTGGAGTTAGTGTAAAGTTAGTGTTGAGTTAGTTTAAAGGTAGTGTGGAGTTAGTGTGGAGTTAGTGTGGAGTTAGTTTAAAGTTAGTGTGGAGTTAGTGTGGAGTTAGTTTAAAGTTAGTGTGGAGTTAGTGTGGAGTTAGTTTAAAGTTAGTGTGGAGTTAGTGTGGAGTTAGTTTAAAGTTAGTGTGGAGTTAGTTTAAAGTTTGTGTGGAGTTAGTGTGGAGTTAGTTTAAAGGTAGTGTGGAGTTAGTTTAACGTTGTTGTGGAGTTAGTGTGGATTTAGTTTATAGTTAGTGTGGATTTAGTTTATAGTTAGTGTGGAGTTAGTTTAAAGTTATTGTGGAGTTAGTTTAAAGTTAGTTTGGAGTTAGTGTGGAATTAGTTTAAAGGTAGTGTGGAGTTAGTGTGGAGTTAGTGTAAAGTTAGTGTTGAGTTAGTTTAAAGGTAGTGTGGAGTTAGTGTGGAGTTAGTTTAAAGTTAGTGTGGAGTTAGTGTGGAGTTAGTTTAAAGTTAGTGTGGAGTTAGTGTGGAGTTAGTTTAAAGTTAGTGTGGAGTTAGTGTGGAGTTAGTTTAAAGTTAGTGTGGAGTTAGTTTAAAGTTTGTGTGGAGTTAGTGTGGAGTTAGTTTAAAGGTAGTGTGGAGTTAGTTTAACGTTGTTGTGGAGTTAGTGTGGATTTAGTTTATAGTTAGTGTGGATTTAGTTTATAGTTAGTGTGGAGTTAGTTTAAAGTTATTGTGGAGTTAGTTTAAAGTTAGTTTGGAGTTAGTGTGGAATTAGTTTAAAAGTAGTGTGGAGTTAGTGTGGAGTTAGTGTAAAGTTAGTGTTGAGTTAGTTTAAAGGTAGTGTGGAGTTAGTGTGGAGTTAGTGTGGAGTTAGTGTGGAGTTAGTTTAAAGTTAGTGTGGAGTTAGTGTTAAGTTAGTGTGAAGTTAGTGTGGAGTTAGTTTAAAGTTAGAGTGGAGTTAGTTTAAAGGTAGTGTGGAGTTAGTGTGGAGTTAGTTTAAAGTTAGTGTGGAGTTAGTTTAAAGTTAGTGTGGAGTTAGTTTAAAGTTAGTGTGGAGTTAGTGTGGAGTTAGTTTAAAGTTAGTGTGGAGTTAGTTTAAAGTTAGTGTGGAGTTAGTTTAAAGTTAGTGTGGAGTTAGTTTAAAGTTTGTGTGGAGTTAGTGTGGAGTTAGCTTAAAGGTAGTGTGGAGTTAGTTTAACGTTGTTGTGGAGTTAGTGTGGAGTTAGTTTAAAGTTAGTGTGGAGTTAGTTTAAAGTTAGTGTGGCGTTAGTTTAAAGTTAGTGTGGAGTTAGTTTAGAGTTAGTGTGGATTTAGTTTAGAGTTAGTGTGGAGTTAGTTTAAAGTTAGTGTGGAGTTAGTTTAGAGTTTGTGTGGAGTTAGTGTGGAGTTAGCTTAAAGGTAGTGTGGAGTTAGTTTAACGTTGTTGTGGAGTTAGTGTGGAGTTAGTTTAAAGTTAGTGTGGCGTTAGTTTAAAGTTAGTGTGGAGTTAGTTTAGAGTTAGTGTGGATTTAGTTTAGAGTTAGTGTGGAGTTAGTTTAAAGTTAGTGTGGAGTTTAGAGTTAGTGTGGATTTAGTTTATAGTTAGTGTGGATTTAGTTTATAGTTAGTGTGGAGTTAGTTTAAAGTTATTGTGGAGTTAGTTTAAAGTTAGTTTGGAGTTAGTGTGGAATTAGTTTAATGTTAGTGTGAAGTTAGTTAAAAGTTAGTGTGTCCTGGAAGATGTTTGTTATCAATTCCAGCAGGCAATAGGCATGGTTGGGCCGTAGCATCGCATTATTTTAAAACTGGAAATGACGCGATGCAAGGCAAGGCGGCAGCCAGTGCCATTTTTTTAAAAGGGCAACCAGGCTTTTGTTGCCATGGTTACCAAAGCTTTTTAAACACAATGATGGGCGGTGGGGGTTTCGGCTGGAACATCTTAGCTCTGATTACATACAGAGCGTGGGGGACAGCACAGCCTTTACCAATCATTTATAAAAGTGTACTATGATGGAGGCCTTTTTGATGGGGGCAGTTTTGATGGGGCAGTATGATGAGGCAGTTTTGATGAGGGCAGTTTTGATGGGGTAGTTTTGATGGGGCAATTTTTATGGGGGCAACTTTAATGAGGCAGTATGATGGGGCAGTTTTGATGGGGCAATTTTGATGGGGGCAGTACGATGGGGTAATTTTGATGGGGCAGTATGATGGGGGCAATTTTGATGGGTCAGTTTTGATGGGGCACATTTGAAGCAGGCAATATGATGGGGCAGTTTTGATGGGGCCAGTTTTGATAGGGGCAGTTTTGATGGGGCAATTTTGATGGGGGCAGTATGATGGGGTAATGTTTATGGGGCAGTATTATGAGGGCAATTTTGGGGGGGAGTTTTTATGGAGGCAGTATCATGGGGCCATTTTGATGGGGGCTGTTTTGATGAGGTAATTTTGATGGGGCAATTTTGATGGGGGCAGTATAATGGGGCAATTTTGATGGAGCAATATGATGAGGGCAATTTTTAAGGGGGGCAGTTCTGATGGGGCAATTTTGGGGGGAGTTTTAATGGAGGTAGCATGATGGGGCAGTTTTGATGAGGGAATTTTGATGGGGGCAATTCTGATTTGGCAATTTTTATGGGGTGGTATGATGGGGCTATTTTGATGGGGGCAGTTTTGATGGGGCAATTTTGAAGGGGGCAGTATAATGGATCAATTTTGATGGGGGCAAGTTTGATGGTGTAATATGATGAGGGCAGTTTTGATGGGGGCAGTATAATGGGGCAATTTTGATGGGGACAGTTTTGATGGGGCAATTTGATGGGGCAGTTTTGATGGGGCAATTTTGATGGTGGCAGTATGATGGGGCAATTTGATGGGGGCAGTATGATGGGGCAATTTTGATGGGGGTAGTTTTGATGGGGGCAGTTTTGATGGGGCAGTTTTTATGGGGGCATTATGATTTGGAAATTTGGGGGCAATTTGAAGGGGCGATTTTGATGGGGGCAGTATGATGGGGCTATTTGGATGGGGGCAGTATGATGGGGCAATTTTGATGGGGGCAGTATGATGGGACAGTTTTGATTGGGCAATTTTGATGAAGCAGTATGATGAGGCAATTTTGATCGGGGCAGTTTTGATGGGGGCAGTATTGATGGGGCAATTTTCATGGGGCAATTTTTATAGGACAGTATGATGGGGCAGTTTTGATGGGGGCAGTTTTGATGGGGCAATTTTGATGGGGACAGTATAATGGGTCAATTTTGCTGGGGAAATTTTGATGGGGCAGTATGATGGGGGCAATTTTGATGAGTGTTGATGTGGGCAGTTTTCATGGCGGGCAATTTTGATGGGAAGCAATTTTGATGGAGCAATTTTTATGGGGGCAGTTTTGATGGGGCAATTTTAATGGGGGCAGTATGATGGGGCAATTTTGATGGGGGCAGTATGACAGTATGAGGGGGCAATTTTAATGGGGCAAATTTGATGGGGCAGTTTTTATGGGGCAATTTTGATGGGGCAATTTTGATGGGGCAGTTTTGATGGGGCAATGTTGATGGGGGCAATTTTGATGGGGCAATTTTGATGGGGGCAGTTTTGATGGGGCAATTTTGATGGGGGCAGTATGATGGGGCAATTTTGATGGGGGCAATTTTAATGGGGCAGTATGATGGGGCAATTTTGATGGGGCAGTTTAGATGGGGCAATTTTGATGGGGCAGATTTGATGGGGGCAGTTTTGATGGGGAAATTTTGATGGGGGCAGTATGATGGGCAGTATAATGGGGGTAATTTTGATGGGGCAAAATTGAAGGGGCAGTTATGATGGGGCAGTTTTGATGGTGGCAGTATGATGGGGCAATTTTAATGGAGGCAATTTTGATGGGGCAGTTTTGATGGGGCAGTATGATGGGGCAATTTTGATAGGGCCAATGTTGATGGGGCAGGTTTGATGGGGGCAATTTTGATGGGGCAATATGATGGGGGCAGCTTTGATGGGGCAGTTTTGATGGGGGCAGTATGATGGGGCAATTTTAATGGGGGCAGTATGATGGGGCAGTTCTGATGGGTCAATTTTGATGGGGCAGTTTTGATTGGGCAATTTTGATGGGGCAGTATGATGGGGCAGTTTTTAGGGGGGCAGTTTTGATGGGGGCAATTTTGATGGTGGCAGTATGATGGGGTAGTATGATGGGGCAGTTTTGATGGGGCAGTTTTGATGGTGGCAGTATGAGGGAGCAGTTTTGATGGTGGCAATTTTGATGGGGCAGTGTGATCGTACAGTTTTGATGGGGCAATTTGGATGGTGGCAGTATGATGGTGCAATTTTGATGGGGCAATTTGATGGGGGCGGTATGATTGTGCAGTTTTGATGGTGCAATTTTGATGGGGGCAATTCCTGAAAAAGTTTACTTTTAATTACTTTTTTAAAATATGCTAATTGTAAATTATATCCCTTGTTTCTGTGTATATATATATATATATATATATATATATATATATATATATATATATATACACATAACAAGAGATTATATATAGACAAAGACACAGAAACAAGGGACATCATTTACAATTAGCATCTTTTAAAAACAAATTACCTTTTGCAGGAGCTTTTTATATTTCTAGATTTATATCTTTGTAAATGTGGATAAACTTCCTGGTTCCTGGTGGGGGAAGAGAGGTTTCCATAGCTAAGGGGCGGCAACTGCCTCTGACACTGCTGTTGCTACGGAAACCCGACCTACAATCTATTACACTGCTCGTGCTGCTCTGAGCATGTGCGAGATCTGGGGGTGCATGCTGGGTAACCAGCATGCCTGGAATACAGGAAGAGGTACAGTCTGGCTTCAGATGCCCACACATGAGATGGCAGCGGCCTGCTGGGACTTACAAAAGTAAGAAATCAGTGGTGCAAAAATACAAAACGGACCTTAGTTTACAGCATACCTTTACTAGAATACATTAAGCATGAGGATTATAGGGGTATTTTTATCTAAAAAGTAAAATTTGCGTCCGGAACACCGCTTTAAAGTTAGTGTGGAGTTAGTGTGGAGTTAGTGTAGAGTTAGGTTAAAGTTAGTGTGGAGTTAGTTTAAAGTTAGTGGGGGCCAGTTGCCTGCATTAATGCTAGAGGCAACAATTATAGTGATACAAAAAGATGGGAAAGATCCCCTAGATGTGGCTGCCTATAGGCCAATCTCCCTCCTATGCACCGATGCTAAAATTATGGCCAAGGTTCTGGCAGTTAGACTGCAGAGAGTCATTCATAAATTAATCCATGAGGACCAGGCTGGTTTTTTAGCTAATAGATCCACAAGCTTAAACATCAGAAGGGCTTTCTTGAACTTACAGACCCCCGTGGAGAATGTGGGTTTAAGAGCCTTATTGACCCTGGACGTATCTAGGGCCTTTGATAGCGTAAAGTGGGGATATATGTGGCGTGTGCTGGAGAAATTCGGATTTGGCCCTTTCTTTATTGGGTGGATTAAAATGCTCTACAACAGCCCAAAGGCAAGATTAAAAATTAATAATGAGTTCTCGGATTGGTTTGAGCTAGGGAGGGGGACTAGACAGGGGTATCCTCTCTCTCCATTGCTTTTTGCACTGGCGATGGAACCCCTGGCTATCTCCATAAGAGAGAGCCATGAAATAACCGGCTTCCAGAGAAGGATGAGCGAAGAAAGGATTGCGCTCTATGCAGATGACATCTTGCTTTTTTGGGGGGATATGAGAAACTCAGTGCGGGGAGCAATGAGAATTGTGGAGGAATTTTGTAGTTTTTCTGGTCTGGAAATAAACTGGGAAAAGTCAGAGTTTTTACTGATAGACCCCATAAGTGAGCCCGGAATGCCCCAGGTGGCAACTGTGGAAACAATGAAGTACTTGGGAATCGTCTTGACGAAGGATCCTAACCAATATAGCAGTAAAAACCTTGCTCCACTCTTGACAAAATTTAAACAAAAGATAGGTATATGGAGACGTCTCCCCTTGTCAGTTGCAGGAAGATGTAGCTTAATAAAAATGATTTGGATGCCACAACTGTTGTATGTCCTGCATAATTCCCCAGTGTGGATTTGCAAGAGTTGGTTTAAAAGAATTGAGGTCCTTTTTAGGAAACTGATATGGAAAGGGAGACAAGCCAGGATATGGTTACGAGTACTTCAGCTTCCCATTCGGGAGGGGGGCTTTGCCCTCCCACACCCAGAGCGTTATTTTCTTGCAACCCAATTGCAGCAGTTAATGGGTTGTGGGATCCCGGAAGGGGGCACCCCAAATGGTAGGCTCCTTTTAACTAGCACTCTACATAATACGTTAATTGAAGCCCTGGAGGCAGATATGTTTCTCCATGAATCTCCAACAGTCAAACTGGTAGTTAGGCTTTGGAAAACAGTTAAGAAACTGATGAGGTATGAGGGACTATCAGATTATACCCCTATTTGGAATAACCGCAACCTACAGGAAATTCTTAAAATTGGAAAAGTTAGAGGGTGGGAGAATTCTGGTATTATAAGGTTAAGACATCTTTATACAGGCAACACTTTAAAGAAATTCCCAGAGTTGGTAAGGGAATTTAAGATATCACAAAGCTCCCTCTTTTTGTATCGTCAGATAGAACATGCCCTCAAAGCTCAATTTAAGGATCAGCCATTAAGATGGAAAGAAATACCCCTATTTCAAAATGTACTCCAGGCAGTCCCCACTAGAGGGTTAATATCTAAGATTTACGGACAACTAAGTAACTCAGATAATAGGGGGGGGGGTACTCCAGGGTGTAAGAGCTAAATGGGAAGGGGATGTAGATGTACTGACCCAGGAACAATGGAAGAGGATTCTGGAGCTGGGACCCTCGGTCTCAGTGTCCCCCCCACAGAAGATCTCGCATTTGATGCTGCTAAACAGAGCCTATTATACACCTAAACGTCTCTTTAAGTTTAGTAGAAGGCCCAATGATAGCTGTCCCAGATGCCAGGGGACAAGGGACCTCATCCACATGATGTGGAGGTGCCCCAAGTTGTATCGGTACTGGGAGAGGGTGACTAATAGCTGGGGAGTTATTTTCGGCTCACTGGTGCCGAGGTAGTCTAGGGTATGTATCTTGGGATACAGGCCAGGAAAATGATAGCTTTAAGATGGCAATCAAAGGACCCCCCCGACCATGAAAGACTGGATAGCCACACTGAGTGAAACCCTGTGCAGGGAAAGATTGGAATATATTAAGAGGCAATCTCCAGGAATAGTTTCAACATAGCCAGGCTGGCAGGAAATCGGAACCCCTGACTGTAGCGGGTGCCTTAGGGTGGTTGGTTTGTTAAGATAATTTAGGTATTAGCAGTAAGTCTGTAGATTTTGGTTTTGGGTATGTATTCATCTTAGGTGAAGCTTTGGAAGGGGGGGGGGGAGGGAAGAGTGCAACCACGAACTTTTATTGGTATGTACAACACTGGTTTGGACCTTGAGAGGTGGGCGCGGGGAGCCCACTCGTTTCTTTTTTCTTTTTCTTTTTTTGTTTTTTTGGGATGGCATGCTGTACCCCTATTACATTACTATCTCAGCTATTGTATTTGGCAAGAGAGAAGGCCCTATTGTGCTGTTGCTCCCAGTTTGTTAAAATTGTGTGTATGAGATTACGTATATAGGGCTTTTAGTAAGGTAATTTTTATAAAGCTTCAAGCTGTAAAGGAATAGAGGAAAAACATATACCACAATGATGTGAATTAGAGAAGGCGACAGTTAATGAACGTTAAGCTGATTTTGCCCTCTAATGCTGTTCGCTGATGTGGAAAGGGGGAAAAAAAAAAAAAAGTTAGTGTGGAGTTAGTTTAAAGTTAGTGTGGAGTCAGTGTGGAGTTAGTTTAAAGTTAGTGTGGAGTCAGTGTGGAGTTAGTTTAAAGTTAGTGTGGAGTTAATTTAAAGTTAGTGTGGAGTTAGTGTGGAGTTAGCTTAAAGTTAGTGCGGAGTTAGTTTAAAGTTAGTGTGGAGTTAGTGTGGAGTTAGTTTAACCACTTAAGGATTGGAAGAATTTTCCCCCTAATGATCAGAGCACTTTTTACAATACACACTGCTCTGCTTTAAGTGGTAATTGCGCGGTTATGCAATGCTGTACGCAAACAAAATTTGTGTCCTTTTTATCCACAAATAGAGCTTTATTTTGGTAGTATTTGATCACCTCTGGGATTTTAATTCTTTGCGATATAAACGAAAAAAGAAAGAAAATAGAAAAATGATATATCTACTTTTTGTTATAAAAAAAATCATATATAAATAAACTCAATTTTAGTCATACTTTTAGGCCAAAATGTATTCAGCCACATGTCTTGGGTAAAAAAATGTCAATAAGCGTATATTTATTGGTTTGCACAAAAGTTATAGCGTCTACAAACTAGGGTACATTTTCTGGAATTCACCCAGCCTTTAGTTTATGACTACCTATCTCATTTCTTGAGGTGCTAAAATGGCAGGGCAGTACATCCCATTTTTGTCACAACTGATTGAAAAATGACAAAAAAATATTTTTTTACACAAAGTTGTCACTGAAATTGTATATTGCTCACACATGCCATGCTCACACATGCCATGGGTATATGTGGAATTACACCCCAAAATACATTCTGCTGCTTCTCCGCAGTATGGGCATACCACATGTGTGAGACTTTTTGGGAGCCTAGCCATGTACAGGACCCCGAAAACCAATCACCGCCGTCAGGATTTATAAGGGCGTACATTTTTGATTTCACTCCTCACTGCCTATCATAGTTTTGGAGGCCTTGAAATGCCAAGATAGCACAAAACCCCCACAAATTACCCCATTCTGGAAAGTAGACACCCCAAGCTATTTGCTGAGAGGCATGTTGAGTATTTTGCAGATTTTGCAGATCTCGCTTTTTTGTCACAATGTTTTGAAAATTGAAAAAAAATACTCACCATGCCTCTTAGAAAATACCTTGGGGTGTCTACTTTTCAAAATCGGGTCATTGGGGGGGGGGGGGGGGGTGTTGTGCTATCTTGACATTTCATGGCCTCCAAAACTGATAGGTAGTGAGGAGTAAAATCACCATTTTACGCCCTTAGAAAACCTGAAGGCAGTGATTGGTTTTCGGGGTCCTGTATGCAGCTAGCCTCCCAAAAAGTGTCACACATGTGGTATCCCCAGACTCTGGAGAAGCAGCAGAATGTATTTTGGGGTGTAATTTCACATATACCCATGGCATGTTTGAGCAAGTACTCACACAGCCTGCAGGCATCCAGCAAAACTTGGACACAGGAATGAACGTCCAAACCCAGAGAAAACCTACAACACAGTTTTCTCCACTCAACATAACATGTTGGAGCTACTCAAACTGCAGCGTCATTTTTTTATCCATTTCCTACTCTCACACAGTGACAGGACATCGCACTGTAACACTGCCAATACGACGTTTACTACCTGTGCTAAAACCGCCCACAGAGGCTGTCTACTGCAGTAGATGGAAAAACTAAGGCCGCTACCAATACACAAATTATAGCACATTGCACCTGTAATTACAGCTGCACATATTGCTCATTACTCACTAGCTTATTCACTCCAGGTGGGTCCTCATGGTCATTACCCAAACTATAATCTCTTGTCAGAACTCTTAAAGCTCAAGTGGAAATAAACTGCTACATTCACCAATTCAAATGACTGGCTTCACGTTTTTCAGATCTACGTAATGAACCCACATGTTCAATAAATTGACTTTCTCATTCTACTTTTGTCTGCCAGCATTCTGATATAGTCTGTGATCAGATTTGCACTGTAGTAGGAAATCTGTAAGTGGGGACATGACGTCACTCACTGGCTTTATCTTAAAACTAGTGTGGAGCGATCAGAAAAATCTGTATAAGGAGATTGTCGGGATACAGCACTATACTATGCTGTACATTGCTGTACTATTTAGCTACATTACATTGAGTAACCCGCTTTGTTCACAGTTACATACACCCAACAGTCTTTCTAATGCCCTGTACACACAACCGGTTTTGCCATCTGAATAAACTGAAGGTTTTTACAACGGAGTTCCGATGGAATTCCGCTCAAGCTGTCTTGCATACACACGGTAACACCAAATTACGACCGTCCGAAACGTTGTGATGTACAACACGTACGACAGGACTAGAAAACTGAAGTTCAATAGCGAGTAGCCAATAGCTTCCGTCTCGTACTTGCTTCAGAGCATGCGTCGTTTTTGGTGCATCGGAACAGCATACAGACGAGCGGTTTTTCCGATAGTAATTGTTCCGTTGGAATAATATAGAATATAGTCTCTATCTAAGTCCGTCTGAATTTTCAACAGAAAAAGCCCGATGGGGCATACACACGGTCGGAATATACAATGAGAAGCTCCCATCGGACGTGTGTACACGGCATTAGGACAATTTTTTTTGTATCAGTAAAAACTGTACTCATTTGCTAGCCTCTGATCCACCCCTATGCAGCCTCTTTTGTAATTTATTAGGGTAATTTTTCTTTCATTTTACATTTCTCGAATTTGTTTTCTACTAGAATTTTAAAAAAATGTGTTTTTGTGGATTTAGTGTTTTCAGGGTTATATACTTTTTTTGGATGGGGGATATTTTATTTGAATTTGTTTTAGGAGAACCTTTATTAAGTTTAGGGTGTGCAATATACTCCTGCTGCTGGACAGTTGTTATCACAGTGCAGTGCATTAACTATTATGCACCTAAAGCCCCACATATTTATCCCCCATCACCATAGTTATAGTAAAAGCTAAATGCTCCATTCACGACCCAAAAAAAATACTACAATGACAGGCAGGTCTAAAATGAGAAGCAGATGTGCTGCATGTGGAGGTAGTGGAGGGTAAGCAGACCCTGCAGGACACAGTGGTGGTAGGACCACACAAATTAGAGGTAGGGCACAATTGCCTTTTTGCCCCCCAAAGTTACCAATCAATACAGCCACAGCATAGCCAGCAGAGAATTGACTGGCATGCAAATTCTTCCACATCTACAGTACATCGTCCATTTAAAAACAAACAAAAAAACAAAAAAACAATTAGGCTATGCAGTGTAGTACTACAATAAAAAAAATGCTAACATATTTTTTTTTTTAGCAAGCTATAACTGCTATAACTCCTATAATTATTAGGATTGGGGTGCTAATGCTGTATGTAAAACAAGCTCATTGCAGAAGAAAAAAAATAACTTACACAGCCAAATATAAACTGTCAGAGCACACTGTCACTGAAGACATCCATGAATAGTGTGCTGTAGGGAATCCTTCAAAACCATCAGCTGGAAGCCCCATAGTGTTGTGTTTTATCGCCAGCTACCAGAGAACAAAACAGCTATAATACTTGACTTCCAGTTGCCTGTTTGCTGCTAACCCAAAATGACCTGACTACACTCTTGCTAGCAGTCTGGCTAGACCTCTGCTTGGACTTGGCAATGCTTTTGCATGCTGCCTCCTCTCAGACCTGACCTCATAACTACCTCGAAACCTGAATACTCATGTTTGTAGCCTGGGGAACAGTCTCATCGTAACCTCTCTGTTCCAGCTACAACCTCGGTGGGCAATCCTGAAGGCTGCACCTTGGTGTTAGTTTACAGCAAAGTAAACCAGGACCACTAGAGTTCCTGGCTCATCTCCATAATCAAGAGCTCTGATGAAGGCCAACTACCGCTAAGATTTTGCGCCCTATGTGAACTTGAAGAACATACCATGGGGCAATGTAGCAAGAATTTTCTCCACATTTGCAGATCAAATAGAATGCTTATTACAGTCACTTATGATTCACATAGTTGCATATTTTATAATTTTTGAAGGAGGTTTTGCATCAGTTCACACACTCTCTAAGACCCCTTAGCGTTTTGCAGGTGCTATAGTGTTAAAAATAGCGTCTGCAAACCACCCCAAAACAGCCCAAGGACTTTCACACTGGAGCGGTGCGCTGGCAGGGTGTCAGAAAAAGTCCTGCCAGCAGCTTCTCTGGAACAGTGAAGGAGCGGTGAACTCACCGCTCCTCCACCGCTGCTCCCCATTGAAATCAATGGCATAGCGCTGCGATACCGCCAGCAAAACGCCCCGCTAGCGGCCGAATAGCGCCCCTAAAACGATGGTAAAGCGGCGCCAAAAATTGCACCGCTTTACTGCTGACGCCCGGGCCCCAGCAGTGTGAAAGGGGTCTAAGGGCTATAGTTTGTCCCAGCCCCAGTCAATGTTGCTTTTTCTTAACACTTTGGTCTGCATGTAAAGGCAGGGACTGATGTGAATGTACAATATATATGTAAAGAGCTGCGTAAATTGATGGCGCTATACAAGTACCTGTAATAAATAAATAAGTAAAGGCGGAGAAAAATATAAATAAACGCATGTAAAATAATCAAATTGAACTAATATGTTGAATAATACTACTGCAAGTATTAACTGCATGCAGCTATCAGAACAAATATATTTCATGATGGTGGTCTTTAATCACTTTTGGACCCTAATCGTAGGATATGGGCCTTTAAAAAACTTGACAAAGTTCCTAGGCATATCTCCTCTACTTTTCTCCTCAAAATGACAGCTGGGGATTGCTCTGTTTCACAGGTGGCTGCAACAGCTCCTGTACAAAATCAGCATTCCAAACGCCACTTAATGTTACATTATTTTTACTTTGTTTCATTTACTTTGGTTCATTATTATGCAGATCAAATGGATGGCCTTTGATCAGCATGACATCAGTTAAAGCAGTAATGGCTAACCTTGGCACCCCAGATGCTTTGGAACTACATTTCCCATGATGCTCATGCGCTCTGCAGTATAGTTGAGCATCATGGGAAATGTAGTTCCAAAACATCTGGGGTGCCAAGGTTCGCCATGACTGAGTAAAGCAACCTTACAAGTAAAAAATAAATAAATAAACAAAAATGCGTTCTAATAAACCCATATTATCCCTAAGCAGTTCTAACTAACTCCTTTCTCCCCTCTTACTGCATTTTTTTTTAACCATTCATATTTTAAACTTTTTTTCATTTGTTCTAAATTTTCAGCGTCACATTAAAAATGCACAAAATTGGAAAACAAACGTGCCTTTGTCATTTTTTACCAAACATGTAATTTTATTGTCATTATAAACCGTAAACACTATTACATAAAGATCGCATATAAAATAAAATGAGTTGTACAAGATAATTTTGCCAAAAGTCTCATTTGCCATAACCCCCCCAACACTCGCCCCCTCAAATGATTCTTTAAAATTTTTTAGTTTTTTACCATGGCAAAGTTATCTCCAAATAACTAGGCCTACAGCAAAAATGTTAGACCCCTTTCACACTGGGGCGGTTTCAGATGCTTTAGTGCTGGAAATAGCCTCTGCTAAGCGCCTGAAAACCGCCTCCCATTAATTCAAGCGTGATTTTTCACACTGGGGCAGTGCGCTTAAGGGATGTTCCGAAAAAATCCTGCAAGCAGCATCTTTGGGCCGGGTTAGGAGCGCTTTTTTTTAGCACTCCCAAAACTCCCTGCTCATTGAAATGAATGGGCATCGTTTCTGAAGCACCTGAAAAGTGATTCTGAAGCTCCGCAACACAGGAGTTTTTAATCCCTTCTTTGGGGGTCAAAATTCCCCGCAAGCGGCCGAAAAGCGCTGCTTAAATAGCGCTAAAGCACTGCTAAAATGAGCGGCACTTTAGTGTTAATGCAGCCACGGCCCCAGTGTGAAAGGGGTCTAAAAGTTGCTATAGTCCATAAGGGGCTTACAGGTGTAAGAGCTGGAGTGATTTAATAAAGTCATTTACACACTTTATGGATTTGAACACATTTCAGCCATACGGCTATTTATCCTGTTTACTTTGTCATCGTCATTTGATACTGAAGTAATAAATGTATTGCTTTTTTGAACAAATGAGGGTTTCTTTTGGTGGTATAGCATTTTGAGATTTTTTTTATACACATATATATATATATATATATATATATATATATATATATATATATATATATATATATATATATATATATATATATATATATATATATATATATATGTTAATGGAAAAGTTTAAAATGGAAAAAAAAATAACATTCTATACCAATTTGATCACTTATGCCGCGTACACACGACCAGACTTTCCGGCAGAAAAGGTCAGACGGAATCATTCCATCGGACATTCCGATCATGTGTGGGCTTCATCTGACTTTTTATTTCTAAAATTCTGACAGACCTAGAAAAAGAACATGTTTCAAATCTTTCGGACGGACTCAATACCTATCGGAAAAACCATTCATCTGTATGCTAGTCCGACGGACCAAAAACAACGCAATGGCAGCTATTGGCTACTGGCTATTGAACTTCCTTTTTCTAGTCCCGGCGTTCGTCATCGCGTTCTAAACGAACACACTTTGGTGTGATCGTGTGTAGGCAAGTCCGTTTCAGCGGAACTCTGTCGGAACTTCGTTGGAAAGACCGTCAGAGTCTACTCTGACGGAAAGTCCGGTCGTGTGTAATCGGCATAAAAGTTTTAAAACAACCCATATTTCTGACCCAAATTTGCAGATTTACAGTGCAAATTGCTGAAAATAATAAGTTAAAAGGCAACCAATAAAGGCTAATGAATATTACATAAAAGTGATTAGTTTCGGCTCCTTGATTAAAATTGCAAAAACATATAACGATTACACAGATACTGTAAGTGTGTCATTTGGTCATATGTTTACCTTCATAGGTGAGTAAAGTCAAAAATGTTTACATTTCTAATGCTTTTGGAAACAGGGAAGGAACAAAGAACACAGGATTTAACTGTTACTTTGTATTTACAACAGAAGATCATTGGCCACTCCATTCCTCCACATGTCCAAAACCAATAAAATACATTTTCTGAGAAGTTATGCATGCTTGTACTCACTTATTTATAACAAAAGAGGAGGCCTGTGGGACTTTAAATGAGGTCTGTAGGTCAAAATTACCTCCATACTTAATTTTAAAGCAAAACAAAAAGGGGTTGGGACTTGAATGAAGCATACAATTGGGAATGAGTAACGAACTGTAAATTTGTAAGAATGTTTATTGCATATAACCATAAGTATGGTCAGGACCAGTACACACATACATATAAGTATGATATTAATTTGAGATATATATATATATATATATATATATATATATATATATATATATATATATATATACACACACACACACATATAAATTCATATACATACACATAAATGCAAGGGCATAGTATTTCATGGTGGCTCACACGTCAATTTCTAAAATCATGAATCATGAATTGTTGATGACATAATAAAAAATAAGTATCTAGTAAGATATTCGGTCAGACAAATTATTGCACATATCTTGATGTTATTCTAAGTAGAAAACGCATTGTTGTAGCATCAGTAACTTGTGTTTCGTGGTTAATTACCACTCATCAGGAGAAGATGTGGCCAGGGTGTCTAAAGAGTATAAACAATGAGTCAGACTAGATGTAGGGATACAGAATATTTGAGGGGAAGTGGTATAACATCCACCCATACTCACAGGCTAATCATGAGTCATGAGTGTGGCAACAGTCACTGGAGGTGCGTCTGGGTCATCGTCTAGCATGGGAGCTGAGGCGGCACACAAAGGCACAGCACCAGGAAACAAGGAAACAGAAAAAGGGGAATGTGCAGGAAAGGTGTGGCTGAAAAGCCTGTTCCCACCAGACAATCCATGGTGATGTGGGGTTGTTCGTTCCAAACATCTAAGAATAAATATAGAAGTAAATGTAAAATATGTATATTAGTATTGGAAAATTAGTTTAGATGTCTGATGAGGGAAAGACTCTGAATGGTCCTATAAAATTGTAAGTGTAAGATAAGAAGTGATATGGTAATGGGTGTGTCAGAACCCATGTGGTAAACAAAACCAAGGATTTGGCTAAAGTAACATGTTGTATGTAGTGTCAAAATAGTGAAGGTGTTTACAAATAGTGAAGGGGTATTGTATAGGTGATCAAATACTGAACACCAGGATTGAAAAATTGTGAAAAACAAAAGGAAACAGATTATCAACAAAGTTACATGCGGAAAACTTTGTGCAGTTGTCCAGAAGTGCCAAACCAAAAATCAAATCTGTTCCCATGATGAGGAGTTATATACTCATATAGGCAAATAGTGTACCGCCAAAGTCACGCAAATCGCAATGCCAACACGCCGAGGAATGCTGGACCTTGGACTCACTTATTTAGCTCTTTGTTTTTTGTCCCGGTCACATCATTGCATAAACATACAGATACAGTCTTATTAGGTACTAGGATGTACACTGCCAAAATGTAATTGTTCCTCATTATCCACTGAATGGTTCAACCCAATTCCCCATTTCCACATTCTGCTGCTCTGTACAAGAATGTATGGAAGAGGACCATCATCTATTCCAGCACTTAAGTAGTTAGTTCAAATAATGTGGGACAGGCCTTGCATAGCAGGGTACTTCCCAATCATGCCTGGGGCAGAGACGGGGAGGGGAAGAGCAGGATTGGTGACTAAGTAATCATGACACCCTGCCAGCACTTACATGTGGCTCTTCAATAACGTAATGCATATTTTCTTTTTAATGGTTGCTGTAAATTGAAATATAGAAACAAATATATTCTGAAATGAGACACAGAAAAGAGCATATTACAAAGGGCATATGAAGTTCTCCTAGACAGTGCTATCTGCACATAGAGAACTGAAGATTATATACAGTATGTCTAATAGTCGCCTTATGATTCTTATAAGCATGAACTAATGTTTACAGGTGTAATGAAGCTGATGTTAGGTTAGGACTTCATACACCGTGACTGTTATTAAACAGCCCAAATTGTAATAACTGCCATTGATCCGCAGTGGAGGGCTATTAACAGGAGGCTGAAAGGCAATATCTCACCTCCTGACAGCCTGTTTTAATTGTGTGCAAATGCAGGGCAGTTGTGGTGTAGTCCCATTCACTTGAATTGGTCACGTTCAGTGGAGGTATTGCCTGCCAAACACAGGTTTCATTTTTGCTGAGGCTTTGAAGCAAAGCAGTATGTGTACAGTGCTGAGTGGTTGCATGTTTTTCTTTAGGTGGGAGGTCTGTAAGTGGTAAAACCGTGGCCTCACCACCTGTTTTACTGCCCCCTGGAAGTCAACAAGGCTTGAAAAAGTTTGATTGAAATTTGACAAAAATTTCCCCTAGAATGAACTGTTGTTCTTTGTTGAACTAGATGGACTTGTGTCTTTTTTTCAACCTGACTAACTATGTAACTGTTAATTATTCATTAACAGTGTATTGATTGATCCACTCATTTAGTGCAATTGATTTCTAAAACATACAGTACATTATTTTCAATCAGAATGATTGCGTTGTTTTATATTTGTCCAGCATTATGGCTAACTCAGACACACCATATGCCATGCTACTCCCTGCATTCCCCACTATGACACCAAGTTGCTGAAGTAATGGAACAACTCAGCACATTTCAATGTTTAGCCTCATCAGCTGTTGCAAAGTCCTGTAATATGGACAAGATATAAATATATGAAAATACCGCGCTAAGCTAGTGTCAATAAGCAATAACAAATAAAAAAAAAAAATAAACAGTATTGACTGTGCTAAATATAGTGCCAAAAACTATCAATAATGAGACATAAATCAATCAAATCAATATAAAATAAAGTTCCAGAGTGCTAAGAGACATAATCACTTAATACGATAAAACAAACCAAAAACTGCATTAACCACTTGCCGACGCCATATAGCAAAATGACGGTGGCAAAGTGGTTTCAATATCCTGACCGGACGTCATATGACATCCAGCCGGGGGTGCGTAACGCGATGATCGGTGGTCTGACAGACCACTACACTGATCTCGGTAAAGAGTCTCTGACAGAGACTCTTTACCACGTGATCAGCCGTGTACAACCATGACTGATCACAGTGTAAACAGGAAGAGCTTTAATCGGCTTTTCCTCACTCGCTTCTGTCAGACGCGGTTAGAGGAGAGCCGATTGGCTGCTCCTCTCACGGGGGGGGGTCCGTGCTGATTGATTATCAGTGCAGCCCCCCCGAGGATGCCCACACTGGACCACTAGGGATGTGTCCACCAGGTATGCCACCCTAGACCACCAGGGATTGCAATCAGTGCCCATAATGAATGCCAATCAGTGCCCACAATGGATGCCAATCAGTGCCCACAATGGGCATCACTGATTGGCAAGCATTATTGTTTGGCACTGATTGGCATCCATCTGTACCATCAATTTCTGTACATCAATGCCACCTATCAGTGCCCATCCATGCCCATCCATGCCACCTATCAGTGCCCATCCGTGCCACCTATCAGTGCCCATCCGTGCTGCCTTTGAATGCCCATTCGTGCCACCTATGTGTACCCATCAGTGCTGCATATCAGTGCCATCTATCGGTGCCCATCAGTGCCACCTATCAGTACCCCATCAGTGCCGCATATTAGTGCCCATCATCAGTGCCCATCAGTGCCACCTCATCGGTGCCCATAAGTGTCACCTTATCAGTGCCCGTCAGTGCAGCCCCATCAGTGCCCATCAGTGAAGGAGAAAACGTACTTATTTACAAAGTGTTGTAACCGAAACAAAAAAAAACATTTTTTTTTCAAAATTTTCAGTCTTTTTTTTTTTTGTTTAGCAGAAAATAAAAATCCCAGAGGTGATCAAATACCACCAAAAGAAAGCTCTATTTGTGGGAACAAAATGATAAAAATTTAGTTTGGGTACAGTGTAGCATGACCGCGCAATTGTCATTCAAAGTGTGACAGCGCTGAAAGATGAAAATTGGTCTGGGCAGGAAGGTGTATAAGTGCCTGGTATTGAAGTGGTTAAAGTCCATATAACATGCTTCAAATCTTGCTGTGATGATAAAGTGCTATAGTGCTTGTGAAAATCAATAACCAAATTCCATCCACAATTCGTCCACGGCTGTAGTAATACTCCACATGTGTTCAAGTGACACCACTCTTGTGCTCCCCCCCTGTGTGAGTATGCTCACCTCAGGGCGTGTGACCTTGCAATTAAGCTTGGTCTAAACACGCCAGCAGCTGAATATCTAGTCTCAGATTTAATACTTTTTGGTAGCTTACAAGACTTTTAGTTTATACATATGGACAACATATAGTATGTACTGTACATGTGAGATAAGGGTGCCTTGTATAGTTAAGAAGGGCAGGCCAAACATTTGCCTTAATCACACAGCTGTTGCTAAACTCACATCATCTAAAAATTCTGAACTTTTTGGAATAGCTGCACTGAAACATATGCGTTTCAGATTAAAATTATTCTGAATAATGAATAATGCTCTGTATAATATAAAAACACTTTTTTCTTTTTATTACTGACGGGAAAATAAATGTTAACTGCCTGTAATCTGCAGTATGTTAACACATGTTAAATACATTTGGGTCTTTTTCCCACTATCCATTAGTGTACAGTAAAAAGCCCTTTTGCTTGAAAATAAATGGAAAAACAATCAATAATAGCAATGTTAATAAAATGGAACTGAATAATATACTAGGTTTGCCAACTATATTGTACTGCTCGCTTAGTCTCATGCGCTGATGTTAATGTCAAGAGATAGTGCCCAAACAGCTCCAGACTCCAAGAAGTGTATATAACAGTGTGTTCTTTGCTCTTTACTATTAAAATATCACTAGAAACAGCTGCAACTATTCGTTTTCAATAACTGTATAGAACCAACATATGACAAAGCACTTTGTTGTCTACATCAGTGTTTCTCAACCTTTTCTCAACATTTTGTCAGTCAAGGCACCCTTTAAAATTTATGGACAGTCTTGAAGCACCCCCTTCAAAAATGTAAAAAAAACAAGCAACATCCACAAGGAGACACCCAACATTAGAGGTGATTTATTCTTTCAAACCAAATAACTTTTGCACACTGGTACTGACTAGTATTGCTATGTTTCTCTTCTCCCCCAATTCTCTCAGCTAATGTGACCCTAGTGCTGAAGGAGAGAGGCACAGGAGGGTCAAACAAGGATGCTGTGGAGGCAACAGACATCATTCTTATCAACTGATGACGTCATTGGTTGTTAGGATGCCAGTGTCTATAAAGTCGTAATGGTGCATATAGAAAACCCGTAGCTTTGTGTAATTAAAAAGCAGGCTTGATCCACCTGCTGGCTTGTATACAATTTTTGATCAAATTTTAGACATTTTTCCAAGGCACCCCTGAAGAAACCTTGAGGCACCCTGGTTGAAAAAGTCTGGTCTACATCAACGACTGCCCCAAATAAGCTAATAGCATAAAGCTGAACTCTAGACAGATATATAAGACACAAATTCATGCTGTTCCATACTCCTCAGTACTTATATGCAGTATCTCACAAAAGTGAGTACACCCCCCACATTCATGTGACAACACTAAAGAAATGACACTTTGCTACAATGTAAAGTAGTGAGTGTACAGCTTATATAACAGTATAAATTTGCTGTCCCCTCAAAATAACTCAACACACAGCCATTAATGTCTAAACCGCTGGCAACAAAAGTGAGTACACCCCTAAGTGAAAATGTCCAAATTGGGCCCAAAGTGTCAATATTTTGTGTGGCCACCATTATTTCCCAGAACTGCCTTAACCCTATTGGGCATGGAGTGCACCAGGGCTTCACAGGTTGCCACTGGAGTTCTCTTCCACTCCCTACATGACGACATCGCCGAGCTGGTGGACCTTAGAGACCTTGCACTCCTCCACCTTCCATTTTAGGATGCCCCTCAGATGCTTATTAGGGTTTAGGTCTGGAGACATGCTTGGTCAGTCCATCACCTTTACCCTCAGCTTCTTTAGCAAGGCAGTGCTCGTCTTGGAGGTGTGTTTGGGGTCGTTATCATGTTGGAATTTTGCCCTGCGTCCCAGTCTCCGAAGGGAGGGGCTCTGCTTCAGTATGTCACAGTACATGCTGGCATTCATGGTTCCCTCAATTAATTAAAGCTCCCCAGTGCTGGCAGCACTCATGCAGCCCCAGACCATGACACTCCCACCACCATGCTTGACTGTAGGCAAGACACATTTGTCTTTGTATCTCTCATCTGGCTTCCATCAAACACTCTTAATACCATCTGACCCAAATAAGTTTATCTTGGTCTCATCAGACCACAGGACATGGTTCCAGTAATCCATGTCCTTAGTCTGGTTGTCTTCAGCAAACTGTTTGTGGGCTTTCTTGTACATCATCTTTAGAAGAGGCTTCATTCTGGGACGACAGACATACAGACCAATTTGATGCGGTGTGCAGTGTATGGTCTGAGCACCGACAGGCTGACCCCCCCACCCCTTCAAACTTTGAAGCAATGCTGGCAGAACTCAAATGTCTATTTCCCAAAGACAACCCTTGTATATGACACTGAGCACATGCACTCAACTCCTTTGGTCGACCATGGCGAGGCCTGTTCTGAGTGGAACCTGTCCTGTTATACCACTCAATGGTCTTGACCACTGTGCAGCAGCTCAGTTTCAGGGTCTTGGCAATCTTCTTATAGCCTAGGCCATTTTTATGTAGAGCAACAATTCTTTTTTTTCAGATCCTCAGAGAGTTCTTTGCCATGAGGTGCCATGTTGAACTTCTAGTGACCAGTATGAGAGAGTGAGAGTGATAACACCAAACTTTTACACACCTGCTCCCCATTCACACCCGAGACCTTGTAACACTAACGAGTCACATACATGACACCGAGGAGGGAAAATGGCTAATTGGGCCCAATTTGGACATTTTCATTTAGGGGTGTACTCCCTTTTGTTGCCAGCAGTTTAGACATTAATGGCTGTGTGTTGAGTTATTTTGAGAGGACAGCAAATTTACACTGTTATACAAGCTGTAAACTCACTACTTTACATTGTAGCAAAATGTCATTTCTTCAGTGTTGTCACATGAAAAGTTATAATAAAATATTTACAAAAATGTGAGGGGTGTGCTCACTTTCCTGAAAAAATATAGCAAATTACAAAATTAATATAGCATATTCAATTGCTACACAAGCCATGTTGTAATTTAATGTTATTAAAAATAACCTTTGCTTTTCAATCTGTACAGAGTTGGTGTACAGAAGTTCCACAGAAATGTAATTTCCTGCTTGTGTGATTGGCTCACTGGTTTTCCCAGAAGCCTGCTCTCAGATACAAGTAACATTTTAGGCATCCACTGCAATAGGAATTATATTTTTGATAAGATACTCCCTAAGGGTTAATTACTTCTAAAGGGATGCAGACACTGCAACTTCCCTCACTAGAAGACAAGTGCATCCGCCGATTAGATTGAACACAGACACCTCCATTCAGAATCCAGACTTGCAAGGACATAGAATAACATAGAGCTTTTTTTTTTAAGAGAAACTGGTAGGACTCTGTTACAAAGTTTTTTTTTTTTTTTACAAAAGTAGAGTTACTCTTTAAAGGTACCCCACCATAAAACATACAGTGCCTTGAAAAGGTATTCATACCCCTTGAAATTTTACACATTTTGTCACGTTACAACCCAAAATGTAAATGTAATTTATTGGGATTTTATGTGATAGACCAACACAAAGTGGCACATAATTGTGAAATGAAAGGAAAATGATAAATGTTTTCATTTTTTTTTTTACAAATTAATATATGAAAAATGTGGCGTGCATTTGTATTCAGCCCCCTTTACTCTGATACCCCTAACTAAAATCTAGTGGAACCAATTGCCTTCAGAATCACCTAATTAGTAAATAGAGTCCATCTATGTGTAATTTAATCTCAGTACAAATACAGCTGTTCTGTGAAGCCCTCAGAGGTTTGTTAGAGAACCTGCCTGAACAAACAGCATCATGAAGGCCAAGGAACACACCAGACAGGTCAGGGATAAAGATGTAGAGAAGTTTAAAGCAGGGTTAGGTTATAAAAAAATATCCCAAGTTTTGAACATCTCACAGAGCACTGTTCAATCCACAATCTGAAAATAGAAAGAGTATGGCACAACTGCAAACCTACCAGGACATGGCTTTCCACCTAAACTGACAAGCTGAGCAAGGAGAGCATTAATCAGAGAAGCAGCCAAGAGGCCCATTGTAACTTTGAAGGAGATGCAGAGATCCACAGCTCAGGTGGGAGAATCTGTCCACAGGACAACTATTAGCCGTACAATCCACAAATCTGGCTTTTATGGAAGAATGGCAAGAATGCTGTTCTGTTCTGGTCAGATGAGACCAAAATTTTACTTTTTAGCCTAAAAGCAAAACACTGTGTGGCGGAAAAAATGAACACTGCACATCACTCTGAACACACCATCCCCACCGTGAACCATGGTGGTGGCAGCATCATGTTGCAGGGATTCTTTTCTTCAGTAGGGACAGGGAAGCTGGTCAGAGTTGATGGGAAGATAGATGGAGCCAAATAAAGGGTAATCTTAGAAGAAAACCTGTTAGAGTCTGCAAAAGACTTCACCTTCCAGCAGGACAATGACCCTAAACATACTGCCAAAGCTACAATGGAATGGTTTAGATCAAAGCATATTCATGTGTTAGAATGGCCCAGTCAAAGTCCAGACCTAAATCCAATTTAGAATCTGTGGCAAGACTTGAAAATTGCTGTTCACAAATGCTCTCCATCCAATCTGACAGAGCTTGAGCTATTTTGCAAAGAAGAATGGGCAAAAATGTCACTCACTAGATGTGCAAAGCTGGTAGAGACATACCCAAAAAGACTTGCAGCTGTATTTGCAGCGAAAGGTGGTTCTACAAAGTATTGAGTCAGTGGGGCTGAATACAAATGCATGCCACATTTTTCACATATTTATTTGTAAAAAGTTGTGAAAACCATTTATCATTTTCCTTCCACTTCACAATTATGTGACACTTTGTGTTGGTCTATCACAAAAAATCCCAACAAAATACATTTACGTCTTTGGTTGTAACATGACAAAATGTGGAAAATTTCTAGGGGTATGAATACTTTTTCAAGGCACCGTACATTTACCTTGCTACTGGCAATATAGTTTTGTAGCCATACGACTAGAAAAGTCCATTGTCATTTGTGGGTAGTACTAGCTAGTAGCTACAAACAAATAAGAATGGACATCTCCGGGTGTGATGTTAGAGCTAAATACTGATATTGATATTTTGATAATGTTGTCCATAAAGCACTCAGCTTTCTGCATAGCCTTGCAACTTTTTAGGTTGCCACAGTGGGTATTGCACCCCTATAAGTTATGCAACCATGTTTTATTTGGAACTTGTACCACCGTTATCCCTCCCTGACCTGCAGCAGCAAATGTCTTTTATCCCACACCCTTCTTAACTTATTGCTACTTTAACTAGCCCTTATGTCCTACTTTACAACCTTTGTGACACTTATGCCGCGTACACACGACCGGACTTTACGGCATACTTGGTCCAGCGAACCGGAGTCCGTCTGACAATTCGATCGTGTGTGGGCTCCAGCGGACTTTTTTTTCTCAAAAGTTTGACGGACCTAGAAATGAAACATGTTTCAAATCTGTTCCGGTCGAAAAGTCCGCTCGTCTGTATGCTAGTCTGACGGACAAAAACTGACACTAGGGCAGCTATTGGCTACTGGCTATGAACTTCCTTGTTTTAGTCGGGTCGTACGTCATCACGTATGAATCCTTAGGACTTTGGTTGACTGTGTGTAGGCAAGTCCGTTCATTCGGAAAGTCCATCGTAAAGTCCGTTGAAAAGTCAGCCGGACAAAGTCTGCCGTAAAGTCCGCTCGTGTGTACGCGGCATTAGTGTTTGCACTGAGGTGGCTGACACTGCCAACTCCTTTGTCACCTATGAATCAATGGCACTGATTGGCGACTACAGTACAATGTTGTGTCTTCTTTTCTATTCTTCTAGATTTTTTTAACTTTATTTCTCATCTGTCTATTCCCCCTTTCCTATTCCAATCTCTCCCAGCTCCCTTCTCCCTTGGAATGGATTACGTCAGAGCCAGCCCCCTACTGTGAACCAAACCCTTATTAGCATCCTAGTTACTATACACAATGCCTCTCTATAGTCACTCAATGTTCATGGTTTGGACACCCCTAAAAAATGGACCAAGGTCTTTCGCTATTTTTACTCTAAACAGGCCAACATCACTTGCATGCAAGAGACACACTTTTCCACATCAGCTTGTCCCAGATATTTTAGCACGGGCTACCCACAGGTTTTTACCGCAAATGGTCGCACTAAACAGTAAGGCACCTGTTTGGCTTTAAATGGTCTATCCCTTTTGCCTAAAAATTTTAGCCAGCAGACCCTGATAGTAGGTTCTTCATTTTAGTGGGCCAACTAAGTGGCACATACATAACAGTAGTTTCATATTATACCCCCAACCAGGGACAAATCACATTTTTTCAGGAAATTTTTTTTGCTCATACAACAACACCAAAAAAGGTACCCTTCTGTTGTATGGGAACTTGAACCTAGTGATTCACCTGACTCTGCATAGAAATACATTCACATCCATCCTTTCTCTCCTAAATTTTCCCAGCCAACAGGCTATTCCAGGAATTGCTTAAAGCATTTTCTGAAAGCAGTGGGCATGTGTGCAAGATCCTAAGTTGGGCCACCTGCCTGAGACAAAGAAAGTTTGGCAAGTGGAAATAAATGGGTCTGGGTTTACATTGCACTAAATATTTGGTGTGGGACTCCCTATTTCTTCTATAGAGATCAGACCTTGCTTTCGTCTCAACCCTGATTTGTCGATTGGCAAACATTCAGCATCTTCTGTCATCTGAGAGGGAGAGCCCCCCCCCCTTTTTTCTTTTCTTTCTCCACTGACCTTCTCTGATTCATACTTCCTCTTACTGTGCATCCTCTATTTTATTGTCTCCCTGCAGTTTACCCATGTACAAATTGTTTTCTCTACACGTAAAACAAGAAAAATGGCTCAGAATTAAACCTTTATAATTGAGCATCAACAGCTCCTAGATATAATGAGCAATATTATTATTACTATTATTATTATTATTATTATTATTACACAGAATTTATATAGCGGCAACAGTTTGTGCAGCGCTTTACAACATGGGGCAGACGGTACAGTTACAATACAATTCAATACAGGAAAGATCAGAGGGCCCTGCTTGTTAGAGCTTACAATCTTGAAGTGAGGACAAAAGGTAATAGCTGTGGGGGATGATAGCTCTCTCGGTAGCTCTTTAAAGTCATGGGACATGGGTCACGTAAAGTCTGGCAATTGCTGACCATTCAGCTGCCTCGATCTGGCTATAGCCAGATCGAATCTCAACAAGTTCAGCAGGGACTGGCTGAGATTCAGTGCATCTATGGGTGGAATGGTTGTACTGAAGTTGATCCACTGATCGATTTCAGTACAACCAGCCAGCTGGATTTTTTGCATGTGATTACTGCCGGCAGATATATAACACAATAGCGCTGTGGGAGGGATTCCCCCATCAACACAGTCAGTGGTAGCAGAAAAGAAAATTGCATAATATATGGCTTGCTTTTGTGTACATAATTATAATCACAGATCTCTATAGATATATAAATTCCTCTTAACTACAGTACAATGTTCTGTTATTTGATACTTCTATACATTCACTTAGTGCTGATAGAAAAAAATTGAGATTGTGGCCGCTACAAAAATTTAAAAACATGAAACTGGGGCTGTTGACAAATTTGCAAAATCTGAGACTGCCAGGTCTTGGAATCAGCAAATGTTTAAAGAGAATGTCTTTGAGTGTGTTATTCCCCTCCCAAGCAACTGACTGGACATTATTCATCAATATAACTTTGTTTTTTTGGAAAGTTTTATTTCTTCTAATGTGATTAACTCAGTATAAGTCCAAGAAAAAGAACTGTAGCAACCCAAAGTAAGCTATAGCATAAGAATATTGTTCTGAGGAACATGATTGTCTGTTTACGCTGTATAATAACAAGCATACATCATCACTAATTATTGCACTAGATTTACAGTTCAACTAAATCTGCATACCATGTATGCTGCCTAATTAGTTTTTGCTAATCATTATCTTTTCAAGCAGTAATCAATGCAGCCTTATTATGTATAGGGGCTAAATAGGAACATGAATTATGCAACTTTGCTACTTTATAATGACTAGATTAAGGATCAAGCAATGTTCTCTCTAGAGAGTGGTAATCAGAATAAGACAGCCAGTCAAGCACACAGTCACAACACTGACAAAGTTTAATCGCTTGCTAAACCTTGCAGCCAAGAAATCATATGCAAATAGAAATTACAATGCAAGTCCAGTAAAAATTCTAAAGAAAGAATTAGTCCTATACATTTATACTTTTACTTGTTCTGTGAACAAGCTTTGACCAGTGAAATTCCTAATAAAAATTCAGTGTACTTTTTGCTGAAGATTGCCAAGCTTCATCAAACACCAGAGACAGGTCAAGGGTGCAGACAGGATCCAACCAATAAAAGTCCCTTACATAAACATCAAGCTTTAGATTGCTCCAAAGTGTATGTTCATGCCTATTATAAAGCATTATAAATCATTATAAATCATTCAAAAATATCAAATATATCCCAAATACACCCAGTCTGGAACTATATGAGATAGTCTATAAGCACTCACTTACAGTAAAACCTTGGATTGCACACATAATATGTTACGGAACATGCTTGTAATCCAAAGCACTTGTATATTAAAGCGAATTTCCCCATAAGAAATAATGGAAACTCAAGATTCGTTCCACAACCATTTATTTATAGGTCTTTCAATTTATAGTCCATATAAAAAGAATATAGCAATGTGATAGGCTGTGTAACCATAAAATGTCCATCCAAAAAATGGCAGCCTCCACAAGGGGATTAGAAGCAAAATCCAGCAGGAGCTACAGAGCATAAAAGAAAAGAGAGGCGCCTCCAAGTGTAGAAATATGGTTACATTTAATGAAGGTACAACATTCAGCACATCCAAGTATGCAGGCATCCAGGGTAAAGCTGTCCACATAGACCATCCTCCGCACTGCCGGCTCTCAGCGCTGTCAGTCTGCAATCGTGACCAGGAAGACTACCAAGTAGAGCAATCTGAAAGTGAGGCTTGAAGCGGTCATGGAGTGCAGCATTTAGGAGATTACATTCATGGTGGAGGACGGTCTATGTGGACAGCTTTACCCCGGATACCTGCATACTTAGATGTGCCTGTTTTAATCATCAACCATGTGAGTTGCTAAATGTTGTACCTTCATTAAATGTAACCATATTGCTACACCTAGAGGCGTCTCTCTTCTTTTATACTCAGTTGTGACCTGACGCTACTTGTATATCAAGACATCGCTTGTTTATCTAGTCAAAATTTAATTAAAAATGCTGCTGGTCTTGCAAAACGCTCTCAAACCAAGTTACTCTCAAACCAAGGTTTTACTGTATATGGGGATTATTGCCTCTTCCAGCCCAAATAATTGTTTCACTAGTTTGCCACCCTAGAGAACAGGTAAAACCAATTCACATGGTGATAAGCAAGTATAAAATTTAGCCCAATCTCCATTAAAGTGGAACTACACTCCTATTTAAAAAACAATGCTGGCAGGAAATTTTGTATTGCAGAAGAGTTTCTGTAGTTTTATTCTGCAAAAAGCCTCTTCCAACATTTTTTTTTTATGTTTGAACAATTTTTATTTAGTTTTCAACAATTTACAAGTAAGAAAATATTAGAACAGAGTTGTACACAATCATTATGTTGCACTAAATTAATATTATAAACAGAAAGCCACACAGGCTACCATTTAGCATAACAAGGCAAGTTGTTGGTTTGTATCAGCATTCAAAATGTGCACTGGAAATGTCTGTCCCGTGATTATTTCATCCCGGGACTAAATTTAGGGATACTAATATTTAGGAGAAAAACAACCCCAATGGTAAGCAGTAAGGGAGCAGAAGAGGAGCAGTGTCTAGTAAAAACAAGTGCAGGGGAGCAGGTAAAGAGAAGAGGAATGAGGAGAAAGTAGACGGGAACAGGGAAGAAAAATAAAAAGGGGAGAGATGGGGATTATGTTGGTAGTAAGAAATAATTAGGAGGAAAAGAGTGTGCCCCCCACCTCCAAGCGGTTGCCTCCTGGTCTAGCCAGGTGGCTCCAAATAGATGGTCAGAGATTGAGATGGGATTCTTATATCCTGCTCATCCTTGTTCTCTACTCTGGTCCCCCTCTCTCCACCAAGATTTCAGACAACTTGACCTTTTGCCTAGCTTTGATACTGTTCACTTTGAAGATATGGGCATATGCTCCACTAGGTTCTCTCTCTCTATGCCCCACTCTGTCTAATGTACTCTTTAATCTCCTTATTCCGGATAGCATGTCTACTGCCCGAATGGAACCCTGAGCTCTTGCCACATTGTCCCAGCTCTGTCACTTTGTACACCCGATCACACGTAGACTTCTGGTCTTCAAAGACCTTCAGGCTAACTATCATATTCCTAAACATATGTTCTACTCCTATCTCCAAGGTAAACATTATTTTTCTGTATATTCCCCATCCCTGACACTGCTTAAGCCTACTACCTTTAAATATATATGTGCTCAGGGTCCTTACCAATTGTACTTAATATCTTTCATATATAAAATCCTTTATTAAGTACCCTCTCTCATCGAAAACTCACATAGGTACATACATAAATGGCCATCTATCCTCCAACGTTCTATTTCTCTTTCTTCTTGGGATAAGATTTGGTCTTCCTCTTCTACATTTTCTAGATGCGTGACGCACAGAGAGACAGCTTTTAAAATTCTGATGGTTTGGTAAAGAACGCCTGAAGTGTTACACCAACAAGAGCCTTTACTGTCCTCTCTGTGTTTGTGTTACAAATCAATGGGTACTCATTACCACATTTTTTGGTCCTGTGAACGTATAACCCCTTTCCGGGAAAGGTATAATGTTTCTTCTCCAGCGGTTGATAGAAGTAACACTTCCGCTGGACCCGATACACTATCTCTTATGCTGCGTACACACGGTCGGACTTTTCGACAACAAAGTCTGACGGTCTTACCGACGGACTTTCGACGGAGTTACAACGCACTTTCGACGGACTTTCTAACGACTGGACTTGCCTACACACGATCACACCAAAGTCCGACGGATTCGTACGTGATAACGTACGACCGGACTAAAATAAGGAAGTTGATAGCCAGTTAGCCAATAGCTGCCCTAGCTGCCCTAACTACCCTAGCGTCGTTTTTTGTCCGTCAAACGAGTCCGTCGGAAAGATTTGAAGCATGTTCCAAATCTAAAGTCTGTCAGATTTTCAACCAAAAAAGATCCGATGAAGCCCACACACGGTCGAATGGTCTACCAAACTCAGTCCGTCAGACCAGTCCGGTCGAAAATTCTGCTTGTGTGTACGTGGCATTAGGTCTTCCCTTCTCTGATATAGGGAAGTTTCAAAATAAATCGGCCTCATTTATTTTATTAGCGACTAAGAAAACTATCCTGGTACATTGGTCATCTTCTATGCCCCCTACTCAATCCCGACTCCTGTAAAACATCTCGGGGATTCGGAGAATGGAATATATGACTGCCCTGGTGAGTGATGCTGTGGCCCAGTTCAGGAAGATATGGGACCCCTGGAACAAATCTGAGTATAGTTATTATAGTTTTGGTGTATATTTTTAGTTAATTTTTAATTTTTTTTTTGTTTTAAGTGGTGATATGTATATATATATGTATATATATATATATATATATATATATATATATATATATATATATATATATATATACACGCCATATCTGTGATTATTCTATTCAATGTTCATATATGTGCTATTCCATTCATTGGATCAATGATCTGCTTTGTGCACCATCGTTTCTTTGTTTTATTTATTTTTTCCCTGTGTAACGTCCTTTTTCACAAAACTGCAAACTTTGCATTTTGTTTTCTGAAAATCTTCAATAAACATATGGGTGGCTGCCAATTTCTTACATATCATGCACAAGTTAATGTGAGGTATATGCTCCTCAAAGGGGATATATGAGTGAGTAAGCAAAATTCTGGTTTAGTACCATCAACAGATCTAAAGAACATGAAAGCTGAAGGGTGCAGTAAATCATAAAATGAAAGTAGATTAGAGTGTAAACTTTTAGGAGAGTCCCATCACGGAAAAACATGTTTTCTCTAGGAAAGAGGGAGATGTGGAATACTTGAATACTTAACATTATCCCATACCTTAAGGGAATGGGAAGTGATATGACCATAGGCACCTATTATAAGAGGGGGAAGCCATAAGAGTGTCTGAGGTATTAAATTGACTTTCAGGCTCACCAAAAGAAAACATTCACTTGAACATGAGGGAGGGCAAATTGAGAAATCTGTGTGGCTTAGAACTAAGTAACCATATGAGTATATAAGAGACACCAAGACCTTCCTGTAGTTTTGGTCTGAAGAGTGGTTGTCTAGCAACCTGTGTAGAATTGTAAATAAAAGTAAAAAATTTAACCTGAAAAGATTGCAGAATATGAAAAGCTACCTGTACTGAAGTATTCTAAAGTAAAATAACAGTTTGGGTAGGATGGTCATTTTAACAGCCGTAATCCTTCAAAGCCAAGAGATAGAGTAGCTTTTCTGTTCCAGCAATAGTTCCTGAAGGTGGCATATTAAAGCTGGGTAACTGGCCTGAAATAATGTGTCATAAGAATTAGTTAAATAAACAATTAAGTAAGGGAGTTTGTTGGGGGTCCAAGTAAATATATGGTTGTCCTGAATGCCCAGGCATGGCTCAGGGGGAATATTTTTGTTCAAACCCTGATCCCTTACTGTTCACATACAGCCCCAAAATTATGCAAAACGTTGTAAGAGGTATAACAGATTGTGGGATATGAACGGGGATATGATTGGGTTTGCAAGTAAAAGAAGAACAACATTATCAGTGAACATGTGATGATAACTGGCTATTTCTATACTGGTAACATTGGGGATTCGGGCAAGGAAAAGCCCCAGAGGCTCGATAGACAGCACAAAAAGGAGGGGATAAAGGGGGCAACCCTGCCTAGCTCCTCTTCAAATAGTGGAGGTATCTAATCTGAAACCCATGTCGCCTTACCATAATCTTCCTATCCTCCATACAGAGTGCTTTTCATTGTGGGAAGCAATAGTACAACTTTTATGAATAGAGTAGCGGGGTGGAAAGGGCGGGCATAGGAGGCATATTTGACAGGTGACAGTTACAGGTCCAGTGGCCTGTAATAAAGTGATTGTTAAGCTTTGATTATTTAAAAAAACAAAAAGCAAACATGTCATACCTCCATTGTGAAGCTAGTTTTGCACAGAGTGGCCCCGAACACCATCTTCTGGGGTCCCTTGGCAGCTCTTGCGGCTCCTCCCCACATCAGATAACCCCCTAGGAGAAGCGCTCCAGAGCAGCCGAATGTATGACTTGGCCCCACCCCTGGCGCCCGTGTCATTGGATTTGATTGCCAGCAGTGGGAACCAATGGCTGTGCTGCTATCAATCTATCCAATCAAGAGCCGAGAACCCTGGGCAGAGGGACAGCGCGTCCCCACCGGGTGAAGTTCCAGGGCTCAGGTAAGTAAAATGGAGGGCTGGGGGGGCCGGTCACTACCTGGTGTTTTTTCTCCTTAATGCAGTGGTTCTCAACTCCAGTCCTCAGGACCCACCAACAGGCCAGGTTTGCAAGATAACTGAAATACATCACAGGTGAAATACATCACACTTACTGCTCAGTGATTGCAGTATTCTAGTCTGCAACTCCCCAAGGTAATACTTAAAATCTGACCTGTTGGTGGGTCCCGAGGACTGGAGTTGAGAACCACTGCCTTAATGCATAGGATGCATTAAGGTAAAAAAACACAAGGGTTTGCAACCCCTTTAACTCCTATAGCACCAGAAGATCACAGCTCTGGGGGTATGGGAGGAGCGAAGTAATGAAGATTTAAATGAAGAGAGCAGCCACCAGGTGAAAGGACACTTCTCATACAATGTAAGTTCTGTCCCTTGTGCTGATTAAAAGCTAAACTTAAAGCGGTAGTAAACCCAGCCATAAAACAGTTTAATTTCCGGCACGTGCCGGAAATGCAGCACTCCCATTGGTTGTGCTCTCAACCAAACTGTCAAACCATCCAATGGCTGGTGTCATAATTGATCACATGTGCAGCATCATGGCAGTTGTAGATTAAACAGAGGCAAAGATGGCAGCTTCCTTGGCTGAAAACAACAGGAGGGTTTACTTACACTTTAAGCTTTATCCTACTAAAACTGTATAAAAAGATTTCTAAAAAGAAAACAGTGCATATCAAAAGCCAGGAAATGGTTCAACACATTTTTACATTTCATATTAATCGTACATATAATTGTTCATAAAGAAGTTATTCCTGGGGGTGGCAAACCTTATCCATATCCGTGAAGCCTTACATCAAGCAGGGGTCATTTGTGGATGCAAGAAAAAAAATATAAACTGCATGGTGAGCAACTGAATACCTCTTTTTACTTCTTCTGCTTAGCCTATGATGTTTTTGCTTATTGTGGAGCGCATTGTAAAATGTATATTTTCTTTATCCCAACCTTTCTCTGTTTATATTAGCAAAGAAATCCCTAGCCAATTTTGTTAGATTTGACAATATTTCAGTGAAATACACCTGCAGGCAATACTATGTGGACGAAGTACAGCTGTGAAGTGTAATGTCATCTTTGGTGCAGGTACACTTATATCATTAGTCCCCCTAGACCAAAATCCTAGTTTTATAGTTACCTGTCCCTGATCCGGTGAGATATTGCTGCCCAACAAGTCCTGTGTATGCGCTCTGCACTCCCATTCATTTCTATGGTGCATTTGTCTAGAATGCAAGCTCATAGTGATATGCGTAATAGGACTGAATATGAGTGCATAGTGCATGCATTAGCTCACCCGGAAGGAATTAGACAAGTGGCCAACCGTTTGTTTCTGTGAAACTTTTTTTAATGAAAATCTGTCTTACTTTGATAAAAAATCTCCTCTCCAGCAGTAAACTCTAATATCTTAGAACTGTGCACAATTGTCTCAGTTTGCTGCCCATGATTATAGGTGCAGGGGTCACAAAGGCATCCTGGTTTGAGTCTGTTTTTATGGTTAATTTGCTTGATAAATTTGCCACTGTAACTCTTAGGTTTCTAATCCATCTCACTGTTTCCCTTACCTCTAAAATTTTGTTCAGTTTTCTTTCTTACTTAACAATATAAACACTTAAAATGCATGTTTGGGAAACCAAAAACATTAAGCGCATTGTTACCGTTTATGTCTGGTAAGGTGGCATTAGGTGCTTGAAGTGGGTATCGTAGACGAAAATATGGCACTGTCAACTCTGGATAGATATCAAGGACCGGAGCACGATTTTCATCATCACAGGTACGACAAGCCCGAGTTATTCTACTTGTCCCTTTAGGTGTTTGCCGATGGGAACCCCAACCTGCATAAAAAAATTAAAAAAAAGTTGGTTGATTCAATGTTGCTTTATTGACACCCCCCTTTTTTTTTCTTTACATCTTCTCACAATCTCCCAAATGGCAAGTGATAGTTTATGCAGATATGAGAGTACTAGGTGTTCTGTAGAAATCTACTGCAACAAGTACTATTTAAAGTCTTATGTTAACATACAGTTAGGTCCATATACAGTGCATTGAAAAAGTATTCATACTCCTTGAAATTTTCCACATTTTGTCATGTTACAACCAAAAACGTAAATGTATTTTATTGGGATTTTATGTGATAGACCAACACAAAGTGGCACATAATTGTGAAGTGGAAGGAAAATAATAATTGTTTTTTAAATATTTTTACGAATAAATATGTGAAAAGTGTGGCGTGCATTTGTATTCAGCCCCCCTGAGTCAAGAACCACCTTTTTGAGGATTTCTCTACCAGTTTTGCACATCTAGAGTGAAATTTTTGCCCACTCTTCCTTGCGAAATAGCTTAAGCTCTGTCAGATTGGATGGAAAGCGTCTGTAAACAGCAATTTTCAAGTCTTAACACCCACCCTCCCCCCCTCTTTTTTGCAAAAGCAACCAGGGATGGAGGTGCAATATTCCCTGTTGCGCCTCATTTAAAGTCCCAAAAATATTCTCTTTTTTCTTTAATACTGATTAGGGATGGAGGTGTGTGTGGTTCAAGAGCCTTCACTTCCTTGTATCTGACCCCTAGTGGTCAAGTTATCATATACCACATTGAACACAGCTGATTTTGATGGACACACTGCTGCTGTAATTTTCTCTACTCCTTTGAGCTGAATTGGTTCAGTGTGTTCTGCAGCCGACAGGTTGGCCGGTGTTTTGTTTGCATGGGAGCTGCGATGCACGCTGCATGCCTTCCCTCTCCCCTCCTTCCCACACATTATGTGGCTGGGGGATTGGGCGGGTGATTTCACAGTGCATCGGCGCCACACCTTCCACTCCATGCGTGCGACGCCCAGTGGGCTTCCCTTCACGCAGGCATGTGCTATTTCAGCTTGGATGACACATGGTGAGTAGGTCTGGCTACTGCCGTGCTGTCTCTCCCCTGTCACGCCAGTGTGACGCTGGATGGGACCTGGCCGTTGGGCTCACCCTGCAGTTCCCCTTCAGTGACCTTTTCTCACCAGTCCCACATTGCCCTCCATTTTTGGTTCATATCCCATTAGGACCTACATGGGTAAATACATAGCAAGCTCTTGATTCATTCTTAAATTCCTCTATAACAAGCATTACCAATATTTCTTTACTCTAGTTTTCATTAATTTCTCCTGATTTCAGGAATCTCATCTCCTCTTCCCTATTCTTACTATATGGACACCCTTTTTTTTCATTCTGTTCACTTTGTTGATATGCTCCACAGTATACTTCTATACTGTGGTGATAGGTCTACCCTATATGACATTTCTTTTTATTTATACCAATATGGTAACACACCATTTACTGTATTGTATACAATACAGAAATCCCATCCACAGTTACATCAAAATTATTCTATACACACTTTTTTGGGGGGACTGCGTGTGTGCTCCTGATCCATGCTTGGGTCCTTTCCTCAGCTCCCGTTCTGGACATAATTACCTGGCTGACCTCCGGCAGGTGGTATCGCATGGCTTAGTATCAGCTCTTATGTGAGTACTTTCAGTTATGGCCGTTTATTTGTTCATCATCATCTTTAATCCCTCTACCCCTCCAGTCTGTGGTTATATCAAACTATAATGGTGATTTTTTTTTTATCCCCACTTTAGTACATGGATGCACTTGCTCCTGATGAGTGGATAGAAGTCCATGAAACATCGTCAAGCTTATTTTGATGCATCCATCTCATATTTATGATTTCAGATGGTTTTTATTCCTCTACCACCCTGACATTATGTTATGCCTACTCCATTTGGGGAAATGTGATGTATAATATTTACTTTCTGTGTCATGTTGGTGACTATCCTCAATATGTATGTTGATACTTTGTATTTTATATGCCAATGTGCTATTATGCATTTATATGGGTTGATCCATGCCCTATCTTTGGTCTAATAAAGAATACAATTTTTTACATATGTATATGGTTTTGTCTGGCTCTACCCCACGCACCTCATCTAAAGTCCCCCCCTCCCCCCTCTTTTTTGCAAAAGCAACCAGGGATGGAGGCGCAAAATCCCTGTTGCGCCTCATTTAAAGTCCCAAAAATATTCCCTTTTTTCTTTAAAATTGGATTTGGGTCTAGACTATGACTGGGCCATTCTAACACTGAATATGCTTTGATCTAAATCATTCCATTGTAACTCTGGCTGTATGTTTAAGGTCATAATCCTGCTGGAAGGTGAACCTCCACCCCAGTCTCAAGTCTTTTGCAGACTCTAACAGGGTATCTTCTAAGATTGCCCTGTATGTGGCTCAATCCATCTTTCCATCAACTCTGACCAGCTTCCCTATCCCTGCTGAAGAAAAGCATCCCACAACATGATGATGCCACCGCCATATCTCATGATAGGGATGGTGTGTTCAGGGTGATGTGCAGTGTTCCTTTTCTGCCACACTAATGCCCTGTACACACGGTCGGACATTGTTCGGACATTCCAACAACAAAATCCATGGATTTTTTCCAACGGATGTTGGCTCAAACTTGTCTTGCATACAAGTTTGTCGGAAAATCTGAACGCGGTGACGTAAGACACGTACGTCGAGACTATAAACGGGGCAGTAGCCAATAGCTTTCATCTCTTAATTTATTCTGAGCATGTGTGGCACTTTGTGCGTCGGATTTGTGAACACACGATCGGAATTTAACCGATCGGATTTTGCTGTCGGAAAATTTTATAGCCTGCTCACAGACTTTGTGTGTTGGAAATTCCGACGGAAAAAGTCCGATGCAGCCCACACACGATCGGAATTTCCGACAACACAATCCAATCGCACTTTTTCCGTCGGAAAATCCGACCGTGTGTACAGGGCAATAGCCTTTTGCTTTTAGGCCAAAAAGTTCAATTTTAGTCTCACCTGACCAGAGCACCTTCTTACACATGTTTGCTGTGTCCCCCACATGGCTTCTCGCAAAATGCAAATGGGACTTCTCATGTTTGGACACAGGCACAATTTTCATACTTTTGGCTCTGTATGCCACCAGAAAAAAATGAAAATGAAACAATCCAAATGAATTTGAAGTGCAGACATTTGGCTTTAATTCAAGGGGTTGAACATAAATATAAAGCACACATTTTAGGAACAGTTCACCCATTTTCAGGGGCTCAAATGTAATTGGACAAATAAATATAATCATAAGTAAAATGTTAATTTTTAAAATTTTGCTAAGAATCCTTTACTGGCAATGACTGCCTGAAGTCTGGAACCCATGGACATTACCAAGGACTGGCTTTCCTGCTTTATGATGCTTTGCCAGACTCTAACTGCAGCTGTGTTCAGTTGTTCTTTGATTTTGGGTCTTTCTGCCTTTAGTTTTACCTTCAGCAAGTGAAATGCATGCTCAATTGGGTTCAGATCAGGTGATTGACTTGGCCATTGCAGAATATTCCATTTCTTTTCCTTCAAAAGCTCCTGGGTTGCTTTTGCAATGTGTTTTGGATCATTGTCCATCTGTACTGTGAAGAGCTGTCAAATCAAATTTGCTGCATTTGGCTGAATCTGGACTGACAGTATATCTCTAAACACTGCAGAATTCATCCGGCTGCTTCTGTCTTCTGTCACATCATCAATAAACACCAATGACTCAGTGCAACTGGAAGTTATGCATGCCCATGCCATCACTCTGCCTCCACCATGTTTTACAGATGAGGTTGTGTGCTTTGGATCATGAGCTGTTCCAAGCCTTCTCCACATGTTTTTCTTCCCGTCATTCTGGTACAGATTAATCTTAGTTTCATCCGTCCAAATATGCTTTTCCAGAACTGGTCTGGCTTTATTAGATGTTTTTTGGAAAAATCTAATCTGGCTTTTCTACTCTTCAGACTTATGAATGGTTTGCACCTTGTGGGGGTGAACCCTCTGTATTTGCTCTTGTTAAGTCTTCTCTTCATTTTAAACTTTGACAATGATACGCCCACCTCCTGGAGAAAGTCCTTCACTTGTCTGGATGTCGTGAATGGGTTGTTCTTTACCATAGAGAGGATCCTGTGATCATCTACCACTGTTGTCTTCTATGGACGTCCAGGCCTTTTTATGTTGCTGAGCTCACCAGTGCGTTCTTCTTTTCTCAGAATGTACCAAACTGTTGATTTGGCCACTCCTAATGTTGCTATCACTCTGATGGAATTGTTTTGTTTTTGAAGCCTTACAATGGCCTGTTTCACTTGCATGGACAGCTCCTTTGAACACATGATGTAGGTTCACAGCAATAGATTCCAAATGCAAACTTAGAATCAACTCCAGACCTTTTACCTGCTTAATTGATGAAGAAATAATGAAGGAGTAGCCCACACCTGGCCATATAACAGCTTTTGATTCAATTGTCCAATTACTTTTGGCCCCTCAAAAAAGGGGGGTGGCTATTCTTAAGAATTGCCATTCCTAAACCCTTCTCCGATATGGATGTACATACCCTCAAATTAAACCTGAGAGTGTGCACTTTTAGCCTATATCCATTATTTAACTATAGCTTCAATATGTTTTGGTAAATAGCTGAAAAAAAATAAAATTGTGCCTGTGTCCAAATATATATGGACCTAAATGTACATTGACAGAAGGTGGGTAGGATTAGCATTGAGCTAAATGGTTCAGTTCAAAACTAGATGACAAAGACTGCTTAAATGAAGTAAGGCAAAAGTTTAGTTGCCCTGAGATAGCATGAATGTACAAACGTAATATTCCCCATGCACACGTTCCTGAAAATGCCAGTAGTAATGCTGTGTGCTGTAATCCGCAAATGTAGAAATGTCATCAGCACACAAGGATTCCTCAAAAGGATCCAAAGCTTTATTCACATGGTCACACAGTACACATATGGCTGTATGGATTTCTGGATTTTGTAAAAGCATTTGATACAGTCCCCCATAACGCTTAAAGTGGATGTAAACCCACTCTCGTCCTTTGTAAACTATTGCCGTAGTGGTTATCTATAAGGATATAGATGCCTCCTGCATCTATCCCAGGGCCGTCTTTAATGTTGATTGGGCCCTCTGCAAACATTTTGTTGGGGCCCTCCTCCATTCTGAGACATAAAAAAAATAGCAGGTTGACTCAAAATCAGTTTACTGCAGCAGATCACGCAGCGATTGCAATTGTTTGCCAGAGGTTACAGCCTATCCTTACTGCTCACTGGCTGGTTTCTAGAGGTTACAACACATAATTTCTGCTTGCCGATTGGTTGCTAGAGGTTAATACACATTATTAGCGCTCACTGATTGGTTGCTAGGGGTTACAGCACATCATTACCACTTACTGATTGGTTACAGGAGATTATAGCAGATCACTACTGTTCGCTGATTGGTTGCTGGAGGTTAATGCACATCATTACCTCTCACTGAGCAGTGGAGCAATCACAAATAATTGAGCAAGTAAAGGGGCACATTAATACACATACTACAGGAGAGCGTCAGAGAGTGCAGACATACTACAGGAGAGATTCAGAGACTGCGGACATACTGCGTAAGAGGTTCAGAGACTGCGGACATACTCACTAGGGGAGAACCTCTGGGGGAATCCATGATGGAGAAAGACCTGGGGGTCCTAGTTGAAGACAGACTGGGCAGTAGCATGCAATGTCAAGCTGTAGCAGGCAATGCAAGCAGACTATTAGCATGCATTAAAAAGGGGATATATAATATAGATATAGATAAAAATCATTGAAAAAACTGCATGGGTTCCCCTCCAGTCCATTACCAGGCCCTTTGGGTCTGGTATGAATATTAAGGGGAACCTCGCACAAAACTGAAAAAAAAATTATGTGGGGGTCCCCCTAAAATCCATGGAAGAAAGTCAGATGTGGGTGTGGCGCTATTCTGGTATCAGGCAAGGTACCATACCTCTATGCTTATCACCTGCTAATAGACCAGTGTGAGGTTTTTGGGATGACTTGAATTCCCGAAACACTCCATTTTTCCTCCGCCGCCCACCCCCTCTCCTCCCCCCCTCCCCCTTCCTCATGGACATTTTGATGAATGTATGTAACAATTGTACACTTTGCTAGCAGTGCCACTTGGTAGATGGTGAGCAGGATTATTCAGCCACTATCTGAAGGAAATCATTCACGCAATATTTTCATATATTTTTTATTAATATTATTTATGGTTTTGTTTTTTCGGGATAAAGTGTTTCAGGAATTCAAGTCATCCCGAAAACCTCACACTGGTCTATTAGCAGGTGATAAGCATAGAGGTATGGTACCTTGCCTGATACCAGAATAGCGCCACACCCACATCTGACTTTCTTCCAGCACAGCTTTTTCCACCTAGGTGGCATCTGCAATTGTGGAGGCAGCAATTCTGAGCTATAGTTGCATTTATCTCCACTACGCGAATTCACTATTACTCTTCTACCCTTAAAATTCATACCAGGCCCTCCAGGTCTGATATGGATATTAGGGGAACCCTGCGCCAAAATTTAAAATAAATGGCGTGGGGTGCCCCCATTCCATACCAGACCCTTATCCGAGCATGCAACCTGGCAGGCCGCAGGAAATTGGGGGTGAGAGAGAACACCCCCCTCCTGAACCGTACCAGGCCACACATGCCCTCAACCTAGGGAGGGTGGTTTGGGGTCCCCCCTAAACACGTTGTCCCCATGTTGATGGAGACAAGGGCCTCTTCCCCACAACCCTTGCCCGGTGGTTGTGGGGGTCTGCGGTGGGGGGCTTATCAGAATTTGGAAGCCCCCTTTAACAAAGGGACCTCCAGATCCCACCCCCCCATGTGAATGGGTATCGGGGACATTGTACCACTACACATTCAGCAAAAAAAGTGTCAAAATGGTAAAAATTACAGTAGACAGTTTGGGACAAGTCCTATATTTTAATAAATAAGTAAACATGTCCCGCGATGTAACTCCATATTCGATGACAGCGCCGATGACCCAAGAAAAAAAGCAAAAAAAAAACTCGGAAAAACTCTGCCTCGATGGGAGGCGTACTGCGCCTGCAGGCTTTTTGCAATGACAGCTGTTAAATAGCTGATGGCGGGGCCACCCGGTGACGTAAACGGGTGACCCCGCCCCTTCTGACATCATGTGACAGCACGTAACGTCATAGGGGCCAGGGTCACCGGTTTACTCCAATCAGCAGCCGTCAATGCACTGCGATCTCGCAGTGCATTAAGGGTCTCACTGTTCATTATGGAGCGTTCCGCGGGCACTCAAATTTCCCACGAACGCCCCATAATGTTCGTTATACGGCGAATGGGTGAACACCCGATGTTATGTTCGACTCAAACATCGGGCTTATCCCTAGTAAGGACTAGCCAGGCCACATTCTGCGCCTCAAGACAGACGCTGTTGACACATCTGAGACCTGCTCTGCTATATGCTGCTGTTAAACACTGTGAGTGTTCCCGGTCGGGTGCCCTCCCACCGGATTTGTTGTGAATTGTTGGACTCTTCATTCATGTAAGTTCTGTTATCTGCACCATGCTGCACCTCCTCAAATATTGAAAATGTCAACAAATTCACTTTCTAGAAAACTTTTCTTTAGTTATAGTGCTCAAGACATGGCCTCTCTAGTTTCAAAACTGCTCTGCTATTAAAGGGTTCTATATACAAGACATTTAAATGTATGTCCAGCCAAATGGGATGGAGTAACATTTAAATTAAAACTACATGTAAAACTTTTTCATTTTGGATAGAGTAAGGCAGAGTTAGAACACCTGCCAGATTTTGTTTTTCACCATCTGTATCCTATCGCAGAGATTTCCCTTCACTTCCTGTCCCATAGCCAAACAGGAAGTGAGAGGAAATCCCTGCAAATTAAAGAAATTTCTTGGGGACCCTAAGTTCACCAGAACTAACTTATATTCTGAAGGTTTTGGCTGGAATGGGGAAGGATGAAAGCACCTATTAGATCTTTACTGCTGAGATTCCATTAGAGAGGTCTTCTCTCAATTCCTATCCTGGTGACAACGGCTACATCAGACAAGAAGTGAGGGAAAATCTCCAACAGCATCACAGACAGAAATAACAACTGTGTTTTTAAAGTTTAATGTTTTTGCTGTCTTGGTCTCCCACTTTCTGTTGGGTGAAATCATTGACTGTGCCTTTAAGAGAGAGAAGATCCCTCTAACGTAGTATTAGGTGGCAGTAAGATCCAACAATGGTTCTAATTCTACCCACTCCATCTAAAACTTAAAAAACGTTTTCACTGTGCTCACTCTAAAATGTAAGAATTATACCAGGATTCAAAAACAGTATTCTCCATTAAAGGAGAAGTATAGCCAAAACTCGTTTGGCTGTACTTCTCCTATGGATCCCAGGAGTGCAATTCGTTTTTCACTCCTGTGACCCGTTTTCAGCAGAGAGTCTGCCCTCTGATGATGTCACCGAAAGCAGCCAAGCACCACATCATTGCGACAATAAAGTCTAGATCTGCCAGGTGCCTGAACTGACACCCCTATCAGCCTCTCAACGAGCCGCTGAGAGCCTGAGTCGGCTGCTCTGCCCCTCCACAGCCCAGTGCTCGAGTGAGCGACGAGGGAGCAGAGCAGAGAACTGTGACTAATAGTCTACAGCTCACTGAGCTCTGAAAACCAAGCGATCGGCAGCATTCCATCACTCGATTTTCAGTGTAGAGGCGCCGGGGAATAGATGCAGAAATGGACCGATGCTGCATCCACCTAGGTAAGTATGATGGGGGGATTCTTTCTCTTTTGAGTATCTTACACTGTAATTCTACAAAAACGTGCTCAAACTAACTAAGGCCTCATACACGATTGAGCTAAATAATTCTGCTTTTACAGGCGTTTGAGCATTTTTTTTTTATCCGCCTCTAAACGCTCTCCATGTTAGCCTCTGTGTTCATGCACACTATAGGTGTTTACAGGGGTTAAGAGGCAGAAAAAAAAATTGTGTTCAGGAGAGGAGCTTTTGAGCATATAAAAATGCTCAAAAGCACCTAAACATGCATACACCTGCTTTAACGCAGGGTGCTTTTATGCACATTAATACATCCTAATGGCAAGAATATATTAACATTCTAGCCAACATGCTGGAAATGTGAATATGCATGCAAAAAAGATGCAGCATTTTATCACATTTTTCTGCTGCTAAACTCCAGTAGGAGAAAAAGCGTCAAAGAGACTACAGTGTGCATGTGACCTAAGAGAGGTATAAAACAATGAATGTGACATTCACCAAACATAACTGCAGGTAAATCTTCCAGATGCATGCATTTTAAATAACAGTGATTGGTTTACCTGCAGTAAAGATTTGATGAATGTCACATTCACTGCTTTATAAAATTACCCCTATGTCATTTGTTCATTCTGAGAAAATTAAGCACGTTGGCTGCTATGTTTACTAAAAGGGTGAGATAAAGTATCATTTCACTGCTGAAGGTTGTTTATGGCTTTATGGTGATTATCAGTAGGTGAAGAGAATGTTCTGGACCCAACAAATTAAGGGTTGGTTCACTCCAGGTGTGTTGTGTTGCATTTATCAACGGAGGCCCAGTGTGAGAACACTGAGAAAAACAGTTTTCCATACAAGTTGGGCCTATTTCACACATGCAGACCGTTTGTCCATTTTTCATCAATTCATTGACGGATAAAAAAAAGGACCTCAATGCATCTCTATGGAAAAACAAATGTAAACGGATGATCATCCATTTACATCTGCATCCGTGAACATCAGTTTTTTTTAAAACGGATCAAAGCCCTATTTTTGTTCTGTTACAAAAAACAGGACAGATGAAAAACGGATGTAAGCAGACAAACTGTCCATTTTTTTATCCGTTTATGCATTGGTAGTGGATGTAAATATAGTTATGTAAAAACTGATAAGCAATTGATGAGCAGCTGATGAGGAAATGATGAAAAACTGATGCAAAACTGCTGAAAACCTAATTTGCTTTTTTCTTTGAATGTGTGAAAGGGGCCTTAAGCCTCGTACACACGATCGGATTTTCCACAGACAAAACCTCAGACTTTTGTCCGAAGGTGTGTGCCTCGATTTTTTCTTGCATACAAACGACAAGGGATTGTCGGCCAAGAAACACAAATGTAGTGACGTACTACATGATTTTTCAGCTCTTTAGCGCCACCCTTTGGGCTCCTTCTGCTAATTTTGTGTTAGTAGAAGTTTGGTGAGTGTTGATTTGCGCTTTTTAGTTCGTGCTTTTCATTTCGTGCTTTTCAGTTTGTTTCTGAACGGCCATTCGTCAACCAGACATGTTGCGGAATCGGGGGAGATAACGTGTTATTTATGATTGGCCTTGGAGTTATTGCTTTGACCCAAGTCCAGTCCAGGAACAGGAGGAGGAGGATTTCTTGGACCAAAAATTGGTTGCTTTATTAATCGTGACCAATTATGTCATATGCCTTTGCTGCCGGAGCTCCAGGAAAATAATCCAGACGATTTAGAGGATTATCTCCGGATGACGGACCCCTGCTTTCACCAACTCTTGGTATTGTTGACCTCCTATATTAAGAAGCAGGACAAATGCATGAGGCTTTTATTTTATTTTTTGGTTGAATAATGATTTGATTTGTTATATTTTCTATATTTTTGGATGCATAGAATGCACTTTTTGGTTCATTTCTATTGGCAGATAGCATGTCTAATTTTATTTGTTTTCTTTTTTAACCGGTTCAATACAGGGCATTTTCACCCCCTTCCTTCCCAGACCAATTTTTTGTTTTCAGCGCTGTCGCACTTTAAACGACAATTGCGTGGTCGTGCAACGTTGTACCCAAACAAAATTGACGTCCTTTTTTCCCCACAAATAGAGCTTTCTTTTGGTGGTATTTGATCACCTCTGCAGTTTTTATTTTTTGCGCTATAAACAAAAGAAGAGCGACAATTTTGAAAAAAACACAATATTTTTTACTTTTTGCTATGATAAATATCCCAATTTAAAAAAAAAAAAAAAATTTTCCTCAGTTTCGGCCGATACGTATTCTTCTACATATTTTTGGTAAAAAAAAATCGTAATAAGCGTATATTGATTGGTTTGCGCAAAAGTTATAGCGTCTACAAAATACGGGATAGATTTATGGCATTTTTAAAAAACAAAATTTTTTTTTTACTAGTAATAGCGGTGATCGCGATTTTTTCCGTGACTGCGACATTATGGCGGACACATCGACACTTTTGACACACTTTTGGGACCATTCACATTTATACAGCGATCCGTGCTATAAAATTGCATTGATTACTGTATAAAAGTGACAGGCAGTGAAGGGGTTAACCACTAGGGGGACACAAGGGGTTAAATATGTTTCCTAGGGAATGATTCTAATTGTAGGGGGTGGGGATGTACAAGGGGAGGAGACAGATCAGTGTTCCTCTGTACTGGGAACACAGATCAGTCTCCTCTCAACTGACAGGACGTGGATCTGTGTGTTTACACACACAGATCCACGGTCTGACCCGTTTAACGGGCAATCGCGGGTGCCCAGCGGACATCGCGGCCCCCGGGCACACTCACCGGGTCCCGAGCAATGCGGCGCGTGCGCGCCGCCCTTGACGGCCGGGAGGCCCAGGCCGTCATATGATGTCCACCCAGGATGGGAGATCCCATCTGTGGACGTCATATTAGAATACGCGGGTAGTGAAGTGGTTAATGCACAATAAAAAAATTGTGTAGAGTAATACTTGGCTATGTGTTTTAGTTCAAATGACAGTTTGGGAGTAGGCAGTTACATTTAAAAAAATACAATGTAATATTGACAAGGAACACCAACATAATTGTATCTTTGATCTTAAAAAATACAGGATAATGGTGTTGTGGTAACTTGCCCAAAAAAAAAAAAAAAGCATAATAATATTATTCTTGATATCACTAGAAAATAAAAGCCTTTTAAAATACATTTGCCATAACTCCATCAGTATCACCTGCAAAGCATCTTCATTATTATCCCATTAAATAAAGAAGAAGAGATTGTGCACTGCATTTTGAGATTTCATAATTTCCTGTGTCACGAATGTTAATTCTCCATTATGATCGCTAGTTTACAAGACCGACCTCTTCCAGTTAGTCCTTGCTTCCGAGCATGCGTGTTTGTACGTTGGACTTTTGTCCGACGCACTTGTGTACACATGGTCGGAAAATCCGACAACAGACATCGCGGAAAATTTTAAAGCCTGCCATCCAACATTTGTCCACGGAAAATCTGACAATTGTCATATGGAGCATACAAACGATCAGATTTCCGCCAACAGCCTGTCATCAGACATTTCCCATTGGTAAATCCGCTTGTGTATACAAGGCTTTAGGGTGCAATTTAAAAAAATGAGAATGTGATGATGCGAGCCTGCTGGTGTGAATGGACCACTAGTGTTAAAAAAAGTAAAGTGTAACTCCAGACAAAAGTATTTTGATTTGAACAGAGTGAGAAGGATTACCTCTGACATTAATTTCCCCTCACTTTTTGTGACAACATTGACAATATATCCCATGAGGAATTATTTCCTCTTTTTGGGTTTGTGATGGTAGTGAGACATTTGGGTACCTACTGTTTTAAGAATTTCATGTGCTGCTTACTGATCCCTTGGTCCATAAGGGTGTGCTTATAAATGCAAGCACCATAGTTAAACGTGGATAGCATACTCTATAGTACATGTCTATGGACAGAATTTTGCAGCTCCTAGGTGTCACAAATAGGTTTATTTCATTCTAAACAGTCATACAACCCTATACAGTCCCTTGAAAAAGTATTCATACCCCTTGAAGTTTTCCACATTTTGTCAAGTTTCAACCAAAAACTTAAAATTATTTTATTGGGATTTAATGTGATAGACCAACACAAAGTGGCACATAATTGTGAAGTGGAAGGAAACTGATAAATGGTTTTCAAATTATTTTTTTAATTTTTTACTCTGCTACCCCTAACTAAAATCTAGCGCAACCAATTGCCTTCAGAAGTCACCTAATTAGTAAATAGAGTCCACCTGTGTGTAATTTAGTCTCGGTATAAGTACAGCTGTTCTGTGAACCCCTTAGAGGTTTGTTAGAAAATGTTAGTAAACAAACAGCATAATGAGGGCCGAGGAACACACCAGACAGGTCAGGGATAAAGTTGTGGAGAAGTTTAAAGCAGGGTTAGGTTTAAAAAAAATATCCCAAGCTTCGAACATCTCACGGAGCACTGTTCAATCCACGATCTGAAAATGGAAAGAGTATGGCACAACTGCAAACCTACCAAGACATGGCTTTCCACCTAAACTGACTGGCAAGGAGAGCATTAATCAGAGAAGCAGCTGAGAGGCCCATGGTAAAAAAGCAAAACTCTATGTGTGGCAGAAAACTAACACTGCACATCACCCTGAACACACCATCCCCACCGTAAAACATGGTGGTGACAGAATCATGTCAGGCGGATGCTTTTCTTCAGCAGGCACAGAAAAGCTGGTCAGAGTTGATGGGAAGATGGATGGAGCCAAATACAGGGCAATCTTAGAAAAATACCTGTTAGAGTCTGCAAAAGACTTGAGACTGGGGCAGAGGTTCACCTTGTAGCAGGACAATGACCCTAAACATACAGCCAGAGCTACAATGGAATTATTTAGATCAAAGCATATTCATGTGTTGGAATGGCCCAGTCAAAGTCCAGACCTAAATCCAATTGAGAATCTGTGGCAAGACTTGAAAATTGCTGTTTAGACACTCCCCATCCAATCTGACAGAGCTTGAGCTATTTTGCAAAGAAAAATGGGCAAAAATTGCAATCTCTATATGTGCAAAGCTGGTAGAGACATACGCAAAAAGACTTGCAGTTGTAATTGCAGGGAAAGGTGGTTCTACAAAGTATTGACTCAGGGGGGCTGAATACAAAAGCACATCACACTTTTCATTTCTTTATTTGTAAAGAATTTTGAAAATCATTTATCATTTTCCTTCCACTTCACAATTATGTGCCACTTTGTGTTGGTCTATCACATATAAAATCCCAATAAAATACATTTACGTTTTTAGTTGTAACATGACAAAATGTGGAAAATTTCAAGGGTTATGAATACTTTTTTCAAGGCACTGTATATGCCAGTCTGCAAGAGTCCTATAATAAAAAGCTTTTTAATATTAAGCTGTACCTGTATTATAAACAGGGGGCTCTGCCTGTGCAACCAGCCATGGGAATAAAGGCATGCTTTGTGTGGCTCAATCCTCTACCCTAAAATATAGAGCATTACCCTTATTTCTGGGATTTATGACGAAATGGGAAACTTAAATACCCTTTGTTCTAAAAAGGCTCTGCTGTGCTTCATATTAGAGAAGAAATCTTATAGTGCATAAGAAAAATTCAATTCCCTGTATAGATATGCTTGTGCCAAGTGATGTCATCCTAGTGGCACATACACCTTAGCCTGGGGTTTGCAAATATCATTTATATAGAAATTAGGAGCTCTTCATAGGTAATCATAATCAAGTCAATTTTTGACAGCTCACTTGTGCGGTATTTTAGATCTAGCTACAGATGACGTTATGCTTGCATATCACCTCTGCCCTCGCAAGCATCTATTTTTATTTTCCTCTCTGACTGTACCATTGTATCATTCAAAGCATAATCTTATCTAGTATAATCACTTCAACATCCCTGATTCCTCCTCCACGCATTGACGCCTACACATGTACAGTACATGCTTTTCTGTCAGCTCTTATTAAGCAGGAAATTCATTGGAATAAAATGTGAAGTAAAAGTACACCCACTGCAACGACCTTAAAAATACATTACCTCAATGTATTTGCTCCTTTTTCATAAAAAATAATTTGCAACAAGCAAAAATTCATCAATACATTTTGTTATTTCATGTTAGAAAGGCGTTGCTGCACAATGACAAGGCTGTGAACAAATATGGCAAGTATGCAGTCAATCCGACATTTATAGCAAAATTAAAACACATTAGTACATATGCAGAGTGAACAACACATACTTATGTCTGCTTTTAAAAAGAAATAAAACCTGTCTTAGAAAACATCCGGTTTTTGTAGACTTCAAACATAATAGCTCCTAAATACAATGCTGTATGATTCAGCATTGAATTTTCGTTATCGCTTTCCATCTATCAGAGAGACTTGTCTGGTACTATTGTGGCTTACTGTATATTTAAAGCATATCTAACCTCCAAAAAAATGTTATTGGTGGCTCTATTAGTTTTCACTTTCAAACTAAGAACATTTTCAGCAAGTACAGAAAATACCTGTTAATCTTGCCAGAATTGCTGTGTCCTTGTCACTGCACGTGAACTGAAAAGAAAGCCACATCCTTATCTTTGTTGTGAAGCCTGCTAAGATGAACAAAGATAGTCGTGTTTGAAGTTCAGATTGTGCAACCCTCTCAGGATCCAGTGGAGTATAAAGGACAGGAAGTGCAATTATTCGCAGGATTACCAGGTGAAAATAAAGAGAAAAATTACCGAAAAGAAGAAAACTTTAGCTGACCATAGATGGTTTAAAATTTGGTCAATTCAGCAAGGACTGGCTGAATATCAATCCATCTATGGTCATTCCCACAAGAGAGAAGTTGAGCTAACAATTGAAAACAGTTGAAAATCAGCCAATCAGCAGTCAGTGTATTCTGACAGCAGAGGAGTCCCCACTGTCACAATAAAATGACACAGTAGGGAAGATTCCATCAGCCAGCTTGAATGTGTGGATGGGGGAATCCATTTGTATTAATTTATTTTTTTAATCATCTGACTGGCCGATAAAAAAAAAAAAGACCCATTTATGGCCAGCTAAATACAGAGATTACATCTAAGAACTGGAAAGCTGTAATATATTGCATTTTTGCCTGTGGGCTTAGATATGCTTTCAATCGTCTAAGATTTCCCCTCCTTTCCTATCGTTATGAAAAATAACCATCCATATAAACAAATGTTTTGGGAATTATACTATATTTCCTGAAAAATATTGCACTTCTATTCATTGATGCCTAGTTATATATACAAAACTGAAAGTATCATATGACCTGTTTAACAAGCTTTTTAATGCAAGCTATGCCCCTTTTTTCAGACCATGGACCAGTTTATTATCAGCCTTCAACAGCATTGAGGTCACTACTGGAAACCTATACTATAGTAGAATAGATCAGACAATCATAGGATCACATATGGTGAGCGCCAGAAGAACAGATTGAAATGTTGAAACAAGTGTAAATGATATACCCTGGTTTAAATTACTGAACTCACAAATAATAAAAGAAAAGGATTAGGGGTGTGGTAGGATATTCGCATACCTTTCTCAGAATGTATAGCATGAATACAGTTTTCTGTACTCTCTAAAAATTGTACAGTATTAGTTTCACGGTCTTATCAGTTAATCATATGTAAGCATTTGTCACTCTGACACAGGCCCTTTTGCAAAGTGGGAAGAACAATTGTAATCTGAAACAAGTGCATGGGCCATGGAAAACATAGTAGAGGTTAAAGCTTCTTGCAGAGTTGACCCAGTACAGTAGGCTGAAAAGCAAATACTGGCTGTTGGTTTTATATTGTAGAGTGCACAGGAAGTCAACTAAGTGCTGGTAAAGCACCACTTAAATACCATAGCAAGCACCCCCAGGTGCCTCCACATCAGTTCCATTTTCCTGGTTTCATAAAAGTCCCAAAACTTGGGCTCTGTATATTATGACCAGCTCCTTTGAGTGAGGGGCTACTCTGCTCCTCCCACACCTAACTCTTGGCCTTCATAGTGATGGGCCAATAGCTATGAGCAGAAGGCAGGAAGGGCAGAGGACACTCAACATTTGCATACCACAGTAGCTCAGGTTTCAGGACTCCTGGGAAGCCCAATAGAAAAGCTAAACTAGTGGTCAAGGATCGGAAGATGCCTGTAATGTAACACTAGTAACAGTCTTCCAGTAAATTACTTTGTAAATCAATACTCAGTGCTGTGCTAAGGTAAATCTACTACAAGAAGCCTTGACAAATTACTCATCCTTTTCATAAATCTGATTGAAAAATTAATAGCTGATGTAATTATGTGGACTTTTTATGGCATGTGAACAAGAGCTTTTGGTTGTATTTTCATCCAATACAAGTCAAAGAGAATTGCAACAGCAGCTCAAGAGGAGGTCAAAAGCTGGTCAAAAGAGATCAGGAATCTCAGAAACATCTCAAATGCTAGATGAATACACCTGGATATATGCTGCACTTCACCTACATAAGCCCTTATAGTTATATTGCTGATTGGATGTTTAAAGCTTTTTGACCAGGCCAGCAAACCTTTTGCAAACATTTAAACCAAATAAAGGGCAATAGATATACATTTTAATAAAGAATGAAGGTTGTTTCTTGATTTTACAGGTATTGTACAGGTGGTGTAACAACCAACAAAACAAGAAAAATCTCTTAAACAGGTTTGGAAATATACTGTAAGGGCAGCAGTGACTACAATATGGTAAGTTGGCTTTAAATCAAAGAAGTGGGTTATGAAACTATGCATTTTAGTAAACCAAAGTTAAAACACATGGAGGGAGATTTACCAAAACTGGTGCACACAGAATCTGGTGCAGCTGTGCATAGTAACCAATCAGCTTCTTTCTTCAGCTTGTTCAATTAAGCTTTGGCCCTCAAAACCTAGAAGCTGATTGGTTACTATGCACAGCTGCACCAAATTATATGCGCACCAGTTTTAGTAAGTCTGCTCCACAGTCTTGTAGACTAGTTATGGGTAACTTTAAAGCATATCTAAAACCAAGAACAAAAATGTACGCTATTGAATCTTACAAGTACTTAGCTGTGACAGCTGCATTAATTTTCATTTTTTAGGCTTTTTTCCCCTGAATTTGCAACTGGTGATCCTGCCAGTAACACACTTCATTTCCTAAAGTGGCAATGCCCACTTACTACGTACTCTATTTATGGAGAAGCAAAGTTATCCTCCTAGGACATTACAGTGGTAACTCTAACTATTCATAAAAATATACCCCTCCCTCTCTTCCTACCTATCCCACATACCCCATTAAAAATTGAGGTCTGAGACCGTTTAAATCAAGTCTGGTCACTTGATTCAGCAGCTCCATCTCCCCTGTGTAAAGAAGCTCTTGGCAATGGCTTCAAATTCCTGTGATGTCATCTATAGGCTCCCATGGCCTTCCGCTGTTGGTGTTCTCTCCACACCTCTACAGCAGCTGCTCACTGACACAGGGTAACTGGAGCTGCTGGATCATGTGACTGGAACAGATCAAAAATAGGTAAGTACACATATCTTTTTTATACAGGGTATGCAGGATAGGAAGGAGAAGTTTGAGTTAAGAATAGTTAGAGTAAGCCTATAGTTGTAGTGCAATTTAGTACACGTTGGCTGGTGCATTTGGGGTACCATTAAGAATGAATGGTGCCATGACTGCCAGGATAGATCTTGTTTAAATCTATTGCTAGAATGCACTGCATAGGTATAAACAGAATCTAAAGCCATTATGCCGTGCACTCTCATTTTGTCTACGCATGCTGATGGAACCCCCCTACAACTGTGCTGCTGGCTGTATATATATGCAGAGTGGGAATCTAGTGTGTGAGTTCTCCCGCTCCCCTGTTCCCCCTTCTCTTCACTTAACTCCTGCCACTGAAAGCTGTGTGAGTGCTAGGCCCTGCAGACAAAGCAGGTGTGTGTAGACCCAGCTCGTCCCCCAAGTGCTGTCTCCTTTGCTGTGAAAACAGGCAGTGTAAAATCCTTGCTCGATTCTCTGCACTCTCCCCTCCCTCCAGTCAGAGGGCAGGGGAATGAAAGCCAAAGAAACATAGAAAAGGACTGCTGTGCAGATCCCGTGGCCTATGAGATGTGTAGTTCATAAAAGGGAGCTGTACCATATTTGTCAATGGAAGCTAACAGGCTGTGGACTTTAATTCCCACAAATCTCTGCACCTGGAGATGGGGAGATTTACCATTTTCCCATGCAAACTGAGAGAGATCAGGGCCAGTCCGGAGAGATGAGCAAAGGGTACAGACCTATTGTTGGGGTCTGTACCCTTTGCTCAGATTCAAGGAGGGGAGTTAAGCGGACCTGCTGCTGTTCCTATCCATCTATATCCAGGAGAGAGTACGGACTTGCTTCTGAGTCTGCCAAGCTGCCCAAAGACTGAACTAGAGGGAGAGAATCGCTATTTTTCCAGGACTGGAGCTGAGAGACTGCACCCTGTGTGAGGATCTGGGACCTGACTTCTGGAACCTGCGGACCATCAAGCCTTTAAGACTAGACTAGGCACCTACCAGGAGTGATGAGCTAAACTTTACATCTTAAACTCTCTCCACACAGTTAACACCATATAGTGCTATTACCCAGCCGCTTATCTACATTCGCCGCTAACACTCTTAAAGGGACAGTGCACCACCTAAAAGAAGGGCCACACCAAAAGCCAGCCAATGTTAACTAGTAAGTGCCAGGTACTTTCTGCCATCTTCAAGTGATTCCTTATACCTTGTGTGCACACATGGACCCTATTGGTATATTGAGATAGTTGACGCAGTTCTAGAGACTCTAAATGCACCTGTTATGGTTCAGTCTAACCTTTCTGCAGTACTTTTGAGTGCCAGTTACTGGGCCATTGATCATTCATCCATTATAGTGCTCTTAAGTCGATATAATTATCTGTTCGTTGATTTATGCCTCATTTAGTTGCATTGCCTTAATACATTTAATTAACTTACCTTCAAATTGCTTGTGGTCTATTTTTGTGCGTTATTATACAGTGGTGGCTTACTAACTCTTAAATCACATAAGTGTAAATGGCTTTTAGTCTACAACCAAGAGCTGTGGTAGAACAGAGGATCCACCATAATCAGTGGCTCCTGCGGGGTAAGCGTTACATAGCCAAACATTTCCTTTGAAACAAAAAAAATTCTTTTAAATGTAAAAATGTCCATTCTTGACATGTGCGACCAGATTTCACTTGCTAATTTGATCTGGACTAAATGCAATCATTTCACAATAAGGAAAGCAATATTCTCATAGCACACAATGAAAGACCCTTGGAATGGCTAAAACTCCTAGGTCAGCTAAGGTTTCACATTTTACAGTGAAAGGATATATGCAAGCTATGCTAGTTAAACAATTATTTAATGTCAGCAACATTTCTGTGTATACACAAATCAGCTCTGCAAACCCATGATCGAATGCACAGAAAAAGTCCAATTTTTTTATTCCTGCTGCTAATGTATGGCTATAGCAAAGATTAAATTAAGCCATTTTTTAAACTACAGCACAACAGCCTTTATCACATTCCCACTATAGCTGACATAAACACTCTTGTGCTTTTTATCATGTGTTGCTAAGCACAAAAGATAGATTACGTCATGTTCAAGTTCTAAAGCTGTAACATTCACATTAATTCTTATATCCATCTAGTCCTGCATTTCCAAACATTTGGAATTTAAGTGCTAGGCAAAAGCAGCCTTCAGTCTGGCATATGACCATGATATTAAAATGTGTTTTGAGCTTTACAAGAAAGCCCATGTGTTTGGCTATTGCCTAGAATAAAGAAATAATTTAAGAACCTAATAATGTACATCAAAACTGAAACAGTCTGGTTTTCAGAATTACAGATGATTAAAGAGAACCTGTGTGTAGGTTATGTACAGTAATGTATATACCTATTCTAAACAAGCACATTGAGGTCAAAAATACCTCATTCTGCTTCAAAAGTAGCTCCTGTACCTTTTGGAGCTCCAGGTGCCTGAATGCTCAAATGTGAAAAGGGACAATTTAAAAGCATGAGATTAGGCTTGTTGAGAGTTGGAGCTTTGATCTTCTAACAAAACGCTGAGATATTAATGAAGGCTTAGGATCCTTGAGAACAAATTACTTCACATTACAATCAGCTAGAGAGGTCAGGCATGGATTGTTTTAAAGCTCCTTTGCCGTTTGTCAAGAATATATAAATAATTTAATGTACATAGTTTGGATAAAGGTAGACGAAGATAGCTTTAACAAAAAAAACTTTGATTCTCTGTCACAGCATGCAAAATCTACCGGTATATTAGTTCACATTTGTTAGCACAGTGGTCATTTTACAAAGATGACTGAATGGTATTATGCAGTCCAAGTACATTTAATACAGACTGATCTGAACTGGGACTAAAATGTCCCTTTTTCTAATGTAATGAAGTTGAGAGGAATTATGCAGTGGACATAGTTATAAGATGACAAGTGGCATTGTCTCACTCTGACTAGTTACAATAGACAGCATTTACGCTTTTATCTTTCCACAGAATACGTGATTCTGGATAGAAGTTCTAATTTGAATTATTCAATGCTATTACCTTTGGATAACAGTCTTACAAATTTCAAATGTGAAAGAAGCACTAGCCTTTACAGGGTAAATGTGGTAAATGATAATAAGAGAGACAGTTTTGGCAGAGAAAATGTGACTGATAGTTCCTAAAATGTAGCCAAATGGAGGAGTCTAAATAAGGAACGGTTGATTTTGTCCACAAAGGAAACAGCATGCAGTTGACGAAGTTTCCTGTACACGCCATTACTGCTGAGGTAGAGTTTGAGGAGGACACATTGGGAGTGCAGGTCCAGACCCGTCAGTGCCTAAACAGCTTGTGACCTCGAATCAAATTGCCATCTGACCTGAGAGACACTGGGACACAATCAAGTGATATTTTATGTTTGAGCAGACTGGAAATCTAACCTAGAAACTGAGAGTCAGTTCAGCAAACAGGCTGAGACTCAAAAAGTGTCTTCTGGTTGAAAGAACAGACAGAACTGTGCAACAAATGGCAATAACGCTGGAATATCTTCATTACTGTGTTGGAATATCGGCTGAAAGACAAAATTTTGTTATCTTGCTTCCAAATGCAATTTAGCGAGTGGACTGAATCCTTGAAAGCTCTCCATTTGATGCTATTATTACTCTTCCTAATTAAGATACAGTGTGTGTATGTGTATATATATATATATATATATATATATATATATATATATATATATATACACTGCTAAAATCAATTGTTAACTTTAACAATAGTAATCAAACTCTGCGTGAGCGCCACTCAGTCCTAAAGAACTGTGGACCCAGCCTGCCTGTGCCCCCTAGGGCACAGGCAGGCTGTGTAAAAGACAATCTGTGGCTCCGTCACACAACAAGGCCAGGCATGGTGCATGCTTGCTCCTCTGGATCAACTATGGGTATAGGACTGTTTATATGAAGGTTTTCTACATGTGTTTTTTTTTTATGTTGATTGAAGTGGATCGACGTGTGTCTTTTTTCAACCTGATTAACTATACAGCTGGTGCTTATGTATCATAAATCAGTGAGCTGGCATGCGCTCTGTCAAGTGGAGGAGGAGGCAGGGGCAACCCAATATAATGTGAAATTGCCAAATTTTTCTACCACACTGCACCTGTAAATACACCCAATCCAATCTGGCCTTCTTCCACACAGGTCGGACACCTGGCCAGTAAGAGGAGGGGAGAACTGCACTTCCTATTACTACACTAAACTTCTGTAAACACTACCCGAAAATCGGGCGTTCTATTCATGTACGCCAAAAATTATGCAGCCTGCAAATCTGGATTTTTTCACCTGAAAAGTCTGAATCGACTGTCAAAAGGACTATACTAATGGACAGATAATCGGACGATCGGGCGTCCTATGAAAATTACCATGCGATTTTGGATCATGTGTACGGGCCTTTAGGCACACTAACGCACTGACCTCCACTGCACTGCAATTATGCACTCTCTGCTACTGCACCAACATGCACTTCCTTACTTGCCACCATTGCACCAACACACTTTCTGCCAACATACGGACACATACTTCAGCACTCACCACCATTGTCCATATTCATCCTGTTCAATGAACAGGCACACTTTTGCTAGTAACCTTGAAAAAGTAGTGGTGCTACCATCACTGTGCTACAGATAGGAGTTGGTTTACTAAAGGCAAATAGGCTGTTCGCTTAGCAAGGGAATTTGTCCCAGGGCTTAGTGAATGAGGTGAAACTCTGGTGACTTCCATCTAATCATGTGCAAGAAAAAAATGCAGTTTTTTAGAAAAAATTTCCTTGCACGTGATTGGGTATTATTTGCAAAGTGAAACCTCAACACATTCGCTAAGGTCTTAGAGAAGTCAGCAGCCTATTCACCGTTAGTAAAGCAATCCCATAGCCTGTGCAGAGAGTAGAGCTTGGAGGTCAGCAGAATTACCCACTACAGATTGCATGTAGAAAACTACTTGGGGTAGATACAAGGCCAGTCACTCCTAACAAGAAAAGAGCAGCTGTAACTGGTGTTTATTACATGAAACTCCTAAAAGGGGGGCAAAGTGCAGAAATGTTTTCATGCTGGATTACTGGATGAAATATATACAGGACACCAAGTTTCAAGTACAAATACATGTGGCTCTTGTATTTAAACACTATTTATTTAGCCCGGATTTCAAAATTAGAGGTTTCCTTTAATAACTTGCTTATGTATATAGTCTGTTTGCATTTATAAGATGTAAAAAAAATCCAAATCTGTATTGTTACAAAAAGACTTCTTTAGACATATGCAAAGCATTATTTGATGGCACACATGGATATGTCTGGAAAATTTTTCAAAAGTTAATCAGCAATCACTGAAAAGGCATCAAAAACAGCAAATGAAAATTAGGTTATGCAGAGCTTGCTTAATCAACAATCCTGGAAAATGTGTACTGTAAGGTGAGTACAAGCATTAGAGCCAGCAATTTAACTGCAAAATGGCTTCAAGGCACATGCTTTTGCCAATAACAGTTTGAGTCTATAGTGTGTCTTGGAAAGACCTTGCTAAGAAAATCAAAACCACAGATGTACCAAAGGGGTAGTAATTTATGAAAAGAATCAGATAGAAATTGTATGATATTATAATTTATAGGGCACAGTAGTTTTTTCTAACAAGCAATATGTATCACAAGAGATTAAAAAAAAAACAAGCATAGAGTATTAAACTCCACAATCTTTAAAACTAAGCACATATCATCTAAACATATTCTTCTGTGAATCTTGGTGTGCTTTGTATATTTCTTCCAGATCTGTGTAGTAAACCAGTGTGAAACTTTGCCTCTGTGCAGGAGCTTCCTGTAATACAGACCGGTCACTGCTACTCTCTCTCCTTGTGCAGAGTGACTGGTCTTGTCTCCACCCCCTCCTGTAGTATTCTGCAGGCAAGACAAAAACAATTCCATAGCTCAACTCACCAACCAGTCTTCTGACCAACCAAATTAGCCTGTCTAATCATCTGCTAAAAGCAGGGGTTTAGTTAGCACACATTTGCAAACGCATGTGAAAGCTGCAAGGCCTCGTCAAGGCACCCTGTACTGCTTGCAGTCCTAACACTACAAAATTTATAAGTGTCTCCACAGTGGAAGCACATGCATGGAATGGATAGGTGTGGGAAAAGTGAGCCTGGAGGCTGCCCTAGCCACCTTAAAGGAACAGGAGCACACTGGACACCCAGCAAGAGCACAATGGCAGCAAAGGTGTCCAATGTGTTCCCGACCCACATATACAAACAGTAACAAAAAACTGGCCACCGCCCACACCCATAACTGGCCTTCACAGTAAGGAGCACATGGAGGGCATATACATGTAAGACAAAAACAATTCCATAGCTCAACTCACCAACCAGTCTGCTGACCAACCAAATTATCCTGTCTAACCGTCTGTTAAAAGCAGGGATCTAGTTAGCACACATTTGCAAACGCATGTGAAAGCTGCAAGGCCTCGTCAAGGCACCCTGTATTGCTTGCAGTCCTAACACTACAAAATTTATAAGTGTCTCCAAAGTGGAAGCACATGCATGGAATGGATTGGTGAGCAGACTGGTTGGTGAGTTGAGCTATGGAATTGTTTTTGTCTTACGTGTTCTGCAGGCAGCCTGTATTGGGTGGAGCTTTTGGGCCCCTCCCACAACTCTGCTCTCTGCACAGGTTATGTACAGCACAGTGATGAGCTCACTTCTACTTTTATACAATAATATCTGCGTTTGTAAAGGCATATAGTGAAAAAAATAATATATGGTGTGTGTATATATATATATACACACACACACACACACATATACACATATATATATACACACACACACACACACATTCGTGCTCAAAAGTTGCATACCCCAGCAGAAATTGTGAATCTTTGGCAATAATATTGAAAATATGACTGATCATGCCAAAAAACTGTCTTTTATTTAAGAATAGCAATCACATGAAGCCATTTATTAACACATAGTTTTTTGGATCCTTTTTAAATCATAATGATAACAGAAATCACCCAAATGGCCCTGATAAAAAGTTTACATACCCTGGAATGTTTGGCCGTGGTACAGACACAGAAGGTGGCACACACAGGTTAAAATGGTAATTAAAGGTAATGTCCCACATTTACGGCTTTTTTTCACAATTTCTGCCAGGGAGTGCAAACTTTTGAGCACAACTATATATATATAGTACATTATATACATTACTGAAGAAATTACCCTTTGCTACAATGTAAAGTACTGAGTGTACAGCTTGTATAATGCCCCGTACACGCGGTCGGATTTTCCGATGGAAAATGTCCGATCGGAGTGTATTGTCGGAAATTCCGACCGTGTGTGGGCTCCATCGGACATTTTCCATTGGATTTTCCGACACACAAAGTTGGAGAGCAGGAGATAAAATTTTCCGACAACAAAATCCATTGTCGGAAATTCCGATCGTGTGTACACAAATCCGACGGACAAAGTGCCACGCATGCTCAGAATAAATAAAGAGATGAAAGCTATTGGCCACTGCCCCGTTTATAGTCCCGACGTACATGTTTTACGTCACCGCGTTTAGAACGATCGGATTTTCCGACAACTTTGTGCGACCGTGTGTAGACAAAACAAGTTTGAGCCAACATCCGTCATAAAAAATCCTAGGATTTTGTTGTCGGAATGTCCGAACAAAGTCCGACCGTGTGTACGCCCTTTAACAGTGTAAATTTGCTGTCCCCTCAAAATAACTCAACACAACAGCTGGCAACAAAAGTGAGTACACCCCTAAGTGAAAATGTCCAAATTGGGCCCAATTAGCCATTTTCCCTCCCCGGTGTCATGTGACTCCTAGTGTTACAAGGTCTCAGGTGTGAATGGGGAGCAGGTGTCTTAAATTTGGTGTTATCGCTCTCACTCTCTCATACTGGTCACTGGAAGTTCAACATGGCACCTCATGGCAAAGAACTCTCTAAGGATCTGAAAAAAAGAATTGTTGCTCTACATAAAGATGGCCTAGGCTATAAGAAGATTGCCAAGACCCTGAAATTGAGCTCAGCACGGTGGCCATGACCATACAGTGATTTAACGGGACAGGTTCCACTCAGAACAGGCCTCGCCATGGTCAACCAAAGAAGTTGAGTGCCAGTGTTCAGCATCATATCCAGAGGTTGTCTTTGGGAAATAGACATATGAGTGCTGCCAACATTGTAGCAGAGGTTGAAGGGGTTGGGGTCAGCCTGTCAGTGCTCAGTGCTCAGACCATGCGCTGCACACTGCATCAAATTGGTCTGTATGGCTGTCATCCCAGAAGGAAGCCTCTTCTAAAGATGATGCACAAGAAAGCCTGCAAACAGTTTGCTGAAGACATGCAAACTAAGGACATAGATTACTGGAACCACGTCCTGTGGTCTGATGAGGCCAAGATAAACTTATTTGGTTCAGATGGTGTCAAGCGTGTGGGGCGGCAACCAGGTGAGGAATACAAAGACAAATGTGTATTGCCTACAGTCAAGCATGGTGGTGGGAGTGTCATGATCTGGGGCTGCATGAGTGCTTCCGGCACTGGGGAGCTACAGTTCATTGAGGGAACCATGAATGTCAACATGTACTGTGACATACTGAAGCAGAGCATGATCCCCTCCCTTTGGAGATTGGGCCGCAGGGCAGTATTCCAACATGATAATGACCCCAAACACACCTCAATGATGACCACTGCCTTGCCAAAGAAGCTGAGGGTAAAGATGATGGACTGGGCAAGCATGTCTCCAGACCTAAACCCTATTGAGCATCTGTGGGGCATCCTCAAACGGAAAGTGGAGGAGCGCAAGGTCTCTCACATCCACCAACTCGGTGATGTCTTCATGGAGGAGTGGAGGAGGACTCCAGTGGCAACCTGTGAAGCTCTGGTGAACTCCAAGCCCAAGAGGGTTAAGGCAGTGCTGGAAAATAATGGTGGCCAATATTGACATTTTGGGCCCAATTTGGAGATTTTCACTTAGGGGTGCACTCATTTTTATTGCCAGCGGTTTAGACATTAATGGCTGTGTGTTGAGTTATTTTGAGGGGACAGAAAATTTACAATGTTCTACAAGCTGTACACTCACTACTTTACATTGTAGCAAAGTGTAATTTCTTCAGTGTTGTCACATAAACAAATATAATAAAATATATACAAAAATGTGAGGGGTATACATACTTTTGTGTGATACAATATATATATATATATATATATATATATATATATATATATATATATATATATATATACATACATATATACAGATACAGTATATATAATTAAGAGATCTGGATGTGTATGTTTCCTAGAAGCTGCTGTCGCCACTAAAAGCAACTACCTAGGTAGATGTCATGAAATAGATAATAATCAGTGCAGCGCTGGACAAGAGCAAAGTGAATAATAGTAAAAATAAATATTACCAAAAAATAAATAGCAACAATAAAGTGATAATGTAGGTACTGTAAACAATCCATAGTATTGAGAAACCATCAATGTGTAAATATTCATCTATAACAGTTAATTGTAATAGAGGAATGGTGAAAAAAGAATGGTAAAAAAAAGGAGAAAAATATAAGTCCAAACTACGTGAAAAAAGTCCAAAGATATAATGGTGCAAAATCAATCCAGCGATGTGATCAACAGTGACATCCACCACCAGAGAGCAATAAAGGCTTACCAGAAAGCCTGCGACCGCCCTTATTCAGGGGGGTCAAAACAGGCTTAGTAGATCAACGTTGGTATCCTGTTGAAACCACAATCGATGTCCCGTTGATCGCTCTCCGCATTAACTTCCCATCAGCAGTAAATGATACCCAGGGAAGATGGAATGGTACCAGGAAGGACCATATGGCCAGTGTCCAAACAAGGAAAAAACATAAAAAGAAAGAAGGGGACTCCAGTAGTGCAGATAACCAGGGACGTTTTAATAAAAATTAAATAAAAAATAAAAATACATTGCACCAGTTCGTACATAAAGTGCATGTGAATTACAAATAAAGTGCATAAAAATGACAGATGCACTGCAATACATCAAATATACGTGCACAAGATAAAGTGATGTATGCAGGAAGAAGCCTATGGGCACCAGCAGTGAGACTGTCACGACCAGCGAGACAGAAAAACTTCACCGCCATTTAAATTAAAATCGCGCATGCAATGTCATGAAATGAAGAAAAATGGTGGGTAAGTGGGTATGGCACTGCTTGTTAGAGAGGTGCTTTAGTTTAAGCTAGTGCATAACACATAAGCTTTATAAGAAACCAAAAGTTAATAAGACTTAATAAAACTGCAAAGTGCTAGGTGCATTACAAATTGTGCAATTCATGTGAAAAATATATAAAAAATATTATTATATTTATATATTATTGTTAATCCATAAATAGTAAGTGTAGTAAGTGCTAAGTGTGTGATAAGATGTGCAAATGATATAGCAAACAACAGTAATAAACTACATTCAAAGAACATGCCCATACTTATCATTCACATGCCACAACATAAAAAAGCATTGGTAAATCAGTCCCTTCGTGAGGTTACATAAAGTCCATAAGTGGTCTGAAAAAAAGTGCTTAGATTAAAGTAAATATGAAAACCACTAAAAGTCATATAAAGTGAAAAAAGTGCTGACAAGTGTAGCAAGTAGGGATGAGCCTGATGTTCGAGTCGCACATAAGTTCGACTCGAACATCGGGTGTTCGCATGTTCGCCGGACAGCAAACAATATGCGATGTTCGTGGCAAATTTGAAAGCTGCTGGAACACCGTTAAAATCTATGGGACACTAGCATGAAAATTCAAAAGTGCTAATTTTAAAGGCTTATATGCACATTATTGCCATGTTTGGGGACCCGGGTCCTGTCCCAGGGGACATGTATCAATGCAAAAAGTTTTTTTTTAAACTTTTCTTTAAAACTGACATTTTTTTCGGGAGCAGTGATTTTTTTAATGCTTAAAGTGAAACAATAAAAATTAAAATTCCTTTAAATATTGTACCTTGGGGGTGTCTATAGTATGCCTGTAAAGTGGCACATTTTTCCCGTGTTTAGAACAGTACCACAGCAAAATGACATTTCTAAAGGAAAAATTGTCATTTAAAACTGATCGCGGCTGTAATGAATTGTCGGGTCTCGGCAATATGGATAAAGATAATTGAAAAAAAAAGAGCATGGGACCCCCCCCCGTCCATTACCAGGCCCTTTGGGTCTAGTATGAATATTAAGGGGAATCCCAAACAAAAAATAAAAAAAAAAAATGCGTGGGGGTTTCCCTAAAATCCATACCAGGCCCTTCGGGTCTGATATGGAAATTAAGGGGAAATCCTGCGCCAAATTTAAAAAAAAAATGGCGTAGGGGTCCCCCCAAAATCCATACCAGACCTGGGGTCTAGTATGGATTTTAAGGGGAACCCTGTGCCAAAATTTTTAAAAAATGGCGTAGAGGTCCCCCCAAATTCCATACCAGACCTTTATCTGAGCACGCAACCTGGCAGGTCGCAGGAAAAGAGGAGGGATGAGAGAGCGCCCCCCCTCCTGAACCGTACCAGGCCACATGACCTCAACATGGGGAGGGTGCTTTGGGGTGGACCCCAAAAGCACCTTGTCCCCATGTTGATGGGGACAAGGGCCTCATCCCCATAACCCTTGCCTGGTGTTTGTGGGGGTCTGCGGGCGGGGGGCTTATTGAAATCTGGAAGTCCCCTTTAACATGGGGACCCGCAGATCCCAGCCTCCCCCCTGTGTGAATTGGTAACGGGGTACAAATGTACCCCTACCATTTCACAAAAAAAGTGTCAAAATGGTAAAAAAGACAAGAGACAGCTTGGGACAAGTCCTTTACTAAAAAATAAAAATTTCCCACGGTTCATGCCGCCAGACGGACCGAAAAATGGAGGTGGGTCAGTTGCGGCTTTTTTTTTTTTCTTTTTTTTCTGTTTTGGTCCGTCGGGCGGCGTGAACATACACAGGAACCCACTTGTGAGAGACAGTACCTAGCATAAGGAGAGGTTCCAGTCAAGCAGGAAAGCTCAGGGCAGGCATTCTCAACACTGGTGAACAGTATGGGAGCACGGAGCCAACACACAGTTTGCTGAAATCACCCCTTCATCAATGAACGCTACCCCCAGTAACTGAAGATATCCTCTGGTAACACATCCTGTTATACACTGAAGCTGAATATTCACTGAATTGAGAGGGGAAGAGAAGGCTTGTTAGCCTGTCAGCTCCCACTGGGCCACAAAGGCCATGCAGAAAATCCTTTATAAATGTATACCCATGCATAAATACAGTATATGTAGATACCCTTATTTGAGTAACAATGGCCTTAGAAAGGAAGAGGTCCCTTTAACTAGAACTACATCTTGAGTCCTGTGGTGCTGAAAGTTCCTAGTATGGTGGTATCCATTGTCTTCTGCTAACAATGGTGGGGCTCATAAATATTATTGAGTACTGGTAAGTCAATGAAGTTAAACAGTTAAGCTATCGTACTGCTCAAAGAAAAGGTCACCTGGTAACTGAGGGTAAAGATGTGGAGAAGAACCAATGTGATCACAGTGTGATGATCGGTGTCCCAGCAATGCAGATCCGCTGCCAAAGGTAACATTGCCGCAGGCAAGACTGCAACCTGTAGTCTCTCTCAAGGAGAATTACAGACTTCCTGCATCCAGCCTGCGAGCCCACCACTTGCAGGTGAATATATCTGCTTTCCCAGAATTCTTCTTGTTTGCCAGCTCTCTGGTATGTGTAGTTCAGTCAACACTCAGGAATTCAGTATGAATTGGCTGTAAGACTACAGGACCCAAGATCCTCTGCTCCCCAGGAGAAATGGCTCAACTCAAAAAGCTGTATTTCCAAAAAGGCACCAAACTGCAGGCTGAGATGGGAACAGACATCCTTGTACTTTGGGGAGGTTTGACACATGTGTTTTAGTGCATTGAATTGCAACACGGGACCTAAACAATATAATCTGCCAAACAGATTTTTCCATTTTAAATAAGTATTGCCTAAGGCATTAGACAACTGATAATTATCAGACTCATTAGTCACGGCTTTACTAAATTCCAAATCAGCTCATTCTTAAAATATAAGTTAATTGTCCAAAAAAAATGTTTTTTTTTTTTTAAATGTTGCAAGTCACAAAATATCTCTCAGTAAAGAAAAAAGAAACAGCGTCTTTAACACTTGCTATTGTCTATGACCATGAAAATAATGCATAATGTAGCAAGAATAATCTTTAAAAAACAAGCACATTTTGTACAAAACAATTAAGGCATAATTGTTTCAGAAATTGTGCAATATTTATAATTCGCTAACAGATACAAAATTTCTATAGAACAATACCAGTCAGCACAAAAATACCTAAATAAATTGTGTTTGCAAATGCATGTAAAGCCACACTGCAACATCAAAGCACCTCTGCAAAGTGTGGCCCCGAATTGTAAACTACCTGTCAGGAATCAGCACCTGGGAGACCAGGTATACACTATATTGTCAAAAGTTTTGGGACACCTGCCTTTACACACACATGAACTTTAATGGCATTCCAGTCTTCGTCCGTAGGGTTCAACAGCTTGCACTCTTCTGGGAAGGCTGTCCACAAGGTTTAGGAGTGTGTCTATGGGAATGTTTGACCTTCAAGAAGCACATTGGTGAGGTCAGGCACTGATGTTGGACAAGAAGGCCTGGCTCGTCACCTCCGCTTGAATTCATCCCAAAGGTGTTCTATCGGGTTGAGGTCAGGACCCTGTACAGGCCAGTCAAGTTCCTCCACCCCAAACTTGCTCATCCACTATATTGCCAAAAGTATTTGGCCACCCCTTCAAATCATTTGGTGGAGGGAGGATTATGATGTGGGGTTGTTTTTTAGGGTTTGGACTTGGCCCTTTAGTTCCAGTGAAGGAAATTCCTAAAGCATACTAAGACATTTTTGTTTCATGCTCTCAACTTTGTGGGAACAGTTTAGGGATGCCCCCTTCATGTTTCAACATGACTGCGCACCAGTGCACCAAACAAGGTCCACAAAGACATGAATGAGCAAGTTTGGTGTGAAGGAACTTGACTGGTCTGCACAGAGTCCTGACCCTCAACCTAACAGAACACCTTTGGGATAAATTAGAGCAGAGACTGTGAGCCAGGCCTTCTCGTCCAACATAAATGCATGACCTCACTAATGCACTTCTGGAAGAATGGTCAAACATTCCCATAGACACATTTCTAAACCTTGTGGACAGCCTTCCCAGAAGAGTTGAAGCTGTTAAAGCTGCAAAGGGTGGGGGGCGCATGCGCGAGGCTCAACATGGAGGACGCTACCTCTTAGAGCTCCGCACTTCCCGCCGCAGAATCGGGATCGTATAGCGTCCTCAGACCGCCTAATTGCATCTAAACACCGGCGATCATCCCCAGCGTTACCCGAGCCGCAACCGGGATGGTTCTGACGGGTCACAAAGGTAAACATAAGACCAAACCGATCAAGGAGGCCCTAGCCCGCGCCTCATCCAAGATGGCGGCGAAAGCCCTCTCCAAACAACAAGCTGCATCTCCAGCTAGAACGGAGCAGGCAGACAGCGAGGAGGATGATGCTGCAGACTCAATATACAGCGGTTCTCCCATCCCTGCACAACAAGGTATGTCACAGCCTGACTTTCTGAAACATATGGAGAAGATGTTAAACAAGGCCCTGAAAGCCACATCTGACCAAATAACAAACAGACTGACACGGGAGATACGAGAACTAGGTCAGCGCACAGCAGACCTGGAAACCAGAGTAGACGATATAGAACTTACCATTCAAGAACAGGCTCAGGAACAGGCAGCCCTCCGTGAGGAAAATGCTACATTGCTCTCACGCTTAGAAGACGCCGAGAACAGATCTCGCAGATCAAACTTACGCCTCCGGGGTATCCCTGAAGTGGTTGAGGATATACAATCTTTTACTACAGCCCTATTCCAGGAACTTTGTCCTTCCATACCCATCGAACGCCTGGAATTCGACAGAATCCACAGGGCGCTTACCCGCCGCCAACAAGATGGCCCCCCGCGGGACATAATAATTAAGCTGCACTTTTTCCGCACAAAAGAACAACTACTCGCAGCAGCCCGGAATAAAGACGCTCTCCAGTTCCAAGACCACAACTACCAACTTTTTTCTGACCTGGCACCCCTTACCATTGCTAAACGGCGAGCCATGAAGCCGCAACTACAAATCCTGATACAGCATCAGATAAAATATACCTGGCGTTTCCCCTTTTCTCTTCAGTTCACATACCAGGGGCAGCAACACTCCTCCACATCCCCAGAAGCACTGCAGCGTCTTCTTGAATCACTGCATCTGTCTCCCCCAGCTCATCAATCAGAAACAGCGTTACCACGTACTCCAGCCCGCTCTGCAGCCCACCCTTACACCGCCACTCCTAAACGGAACCAAGCTGGCCCTTCCTCGATCCGAAAAGGAACACCGTCCCGTCAAGCAAGCCTTTTTGATCCTAAAGCACACACGTCTCGCTGAAGAATCTAACATTTAATGCTCTTATTTAACACCTCAGGAGAACTCCTGGTTTCACGGTTGATATCTCAATGAACTGAGATAGTTGTGAATTTCTCCCCTTTTTTTTTTTTTTTTTTTTCTCCCTTTTTTACTCTTTTTACTATTTTACACCATCGAGACTCAGATGTTTGTATCCTGGTAAGATTTCCCACTGATACGGAACTCAGCATATGTGATCTCCCCAATCCCACTATGGGGTGCATATGTTCTGAATACCCCCTTTATTTTTTTATTTTTTTTTTTTTTATTTTTTTTTCTTTTTGCTCTGTTTGGTTTAATCTTACTTGTTTAACCTAAGGTTTCAAAAATGCTAATTATACAACTTATACAGGCATAGTTAAATTGATACCAATTATCCTTAGATCTCCTTATCCCCCCTGGTGACTCTGGGCTCAGATGCACCACTTGTTTGACACTGAAACCTTTCTCACCAAAGCGGGATTATTGCCGACATCTTATAATTGAATACAGTAACACGGTCTTAGTATGTATTGTTTGTATTTTTTGGGCACCACAGATCTTTAACTTTTCCCGACCTGCGGCGGGGAATTGTCACTGCACTCCCCTATAGGATGCACATGCTCCCTCGCCAGCTGGCTGGTCTGGAAGTATGGACATCCACTTGTTGGGCTAACATGTCCAACATACCAAGTGTTATTACACTTACTTGTTCTCTCTACAAAAAACACGCTCTATCCTCTCTCCCCTTCTTTTTCTTTTCCTCACATCTTTCCTTTCCATTTCCTTCCCCATTCTCCACTAGGTCGGGTGGGCCGCATGATCCTCGGACATCTACCCCTAGTATTTCTCCCTACCCATATCAATGGCCCCTCTGAACATACTCTCCCTTAATGTCAAGGGACTCAACTCTCCAAATAAAAGGGTTAAGGCCTTTCGTACCTTCGCACACCTGAAAGCCAGTGTAGTAGCCCTACAGGAAACACACTTTTCAATCCAAGCAACCCCTAAATACTTTAGTTCCAAATATCCCCAAGTCTTCTCCGCCTCGGCTGCCACTAAACAACGAGGCGTCCTCATTGCATTTCACCGTACCCTTCCATTCACTCTCATTAAAGAAATTAAAGACCCCGAAGGTCGCTATATTATTTTAGTTGGTCACCTACAAGACGTGATGACCACTATAGTCTCTTATTACGCCCCCAATAACAATCCTAACCCATTCTTCAAACATCTCCTACAAGTAATACGAACACACAGCAAGGGTACCCTTTTTATATGCGGAGACTCCAATCAAGTGCTTCATCCACACCTTGATAAATCTCCCTATACCCCTGAACAATACTCCCCCTCTATATTATTCCGCAAACTATTCCAGCAAGCCTCACTATTAGACACATGGAGAGAATGTAACCCAACCAAGAAAAACTTTACGTTCTATTCATATCCACACAAATCCTTTTCAAGGATCGATCACATCTTTATACCTGTTGCATCCTCACCTACCCTACTCCACTCAAACATTGTTCCAATTACCTGGTCAGACCACTGTGCAGTGATCACAACTGTCTCTGCCCTGATCCCCCAGTCTAGAGACTGTACATGGTGTATAAATGAGGCATATTTAACTAACCAATCTTACTGTTTCGATATAGAACTGGCTCTTAAAGAATACATAAAACATAATTCCACTCCTGACATTTCACCAGTCCTATTATGGGAGGCACACAAACCCGTAATTAGAGGGACCTGCATATCTGTATCTACTCACCTCAAAAGAGATAAAAAACTTAGAATCCAGCAATTGGAAGCAGATTTTCACCGCCTTTTCCTCCAATTCCAATCCACTCCAACTGAACCTCATAGAATTTTGCTAGAAAAGACGAAAACAGAGTTGGACCTGCTCTTGGCAGAATCAGCGGACAGAGCCATTCGCAGATCCAACCATACAATTTATAATAAAGCCAATAAGCCAGACACCTTCCTCGCATTGAGACTACGCCAACCGGAAAGAATGCACAAGCCCATTAGACTCAAAGTGGCCAAAGATAATCTTACGAGTAACCCAGTGAAGGTGCTATCTGAATTCCGCAGAAAGCTAGCTGAACTATATACCCCAACACGTACCTTCTCGGCGACACAAGCTGAGGTATTATTTCAAAACATTACACTCCCGAGGTTATCAGAGGCCAATAAAGAGTCTATGGAATCTCCCATTACATCCGAAGAAGTCCTTATGGCTATAAAGTCTCTTAAACCACACAAAAGACCGGGCCCTGACGGTCTTTCTGCTTCATACTTTAAAAAATTTGCTCCCATCCTAGCCCCCCTTCTCACTAACACTTTTAACGCCCTCCTTAAACAACATTCCTTTGGTCGGGACACATTGACAGCCATTATCTCTATGATACCTAAGCCTAACTCAGACAATACTCTATGGTCAAATTACAGGCCTATTTCCCTACTCAATTTGGATATAAAGATTCTAGCCAAAATCATGGCGTTACGCCTTAACCCAATTATAGGTGGCCTCATACACAAAGACCAAGTAGGCTTCATTCCAAAACGCCAGGCCAGTGATAATATCCGTCGGGTCATCCTGCTCCAACACCTAGCTCGAACACGCCAAATCCCTATGCATCTCCTCTCTCTTGACATCCGTAAGGCATTTGACACTGTCTCTTGGCCTTACCTCCGCTATATACTACAAAGATGGGGATTTGGCCCCAACTTTCTGCAATGGGTAGACTCACTTTACAACCAACCAAGAGCATATGTTAAATATTCAGGATACCGATCGGACTATTTTCAAATACAGCGAGGCACAAGACAAGGGTGCCCCCTCTCCCCTCTAGTGTTCGCATTGGCGATCGAACCACTAGCAGCTCTCCTTAGAGCAAACCCAAATATTAAAGGCTTAGAGGTAGCCTCTACATCACATAAATTATGCCTATTTGCTGACGATGCACTACTATTTGTCACATCCCCACGAACCACACTCCCGAATCTAATTCACCTCCTAGATCAATTTGCGCTAATAACTGGATTGGAAGTCAACCAATCCAAGTCTAAGGCCCTCAATGTGTCCCTTCCACACTCAGAACTAGAACATTTAAAAGAATTCTTCTCTTTCACCTGGTCTACAACCACAATTCCCTACCTAGGTATCAAGCTAACCAGCGACCCAAGCCACCTGTTTAGAGCCAACTACCTCCCTATGTTAAGACACATAACTAGTTTATTAGAATCTTGGCGCCCACTTTGTATCTCATGGTTAGGCCGGATTGCGGCAGTAAAAATGTCCATGCTACCTAAACTACTCTATTTATATAGAGTCCTTCCGATCCCTATTCCTTTATACTACCACCGCATTATTCAGTCAAAAGTGTCCAAATATATATGGGGCTCCACTAGACCTAGAGTAGCTAAAGCTATACTACTTCGTAGTAAACTCAAGGGAGGGCTGGGTTTGCCTAACTTCTTGGGATACTATCACGCAGCTCAGCTAGCCCAGATAACTCTATATCATGCAAAAAATGAAACTCCACTCTGGGTTAGTTTGGAAGCCATTGACCTTCATCCCCTCAAAGTGTTTAACATACTATGGCTACCCCCCTCAACGCGAGGCCCAGTCAGTAACCCCGTTACAGCACACTCTCTTAAATTGTGGGACAAACTCCGAGGTCCATTTAAATTACAATCGGCCCATTCCCCGCTACTCTCATTCCTAGACCACCCAAAATTCTACCCGGCCCAAACCAATCCGAGATCATTTCAAATCTGGCTTAGGGCGGGACTATATCGTGTGTGTGATTTTATCACTGGATCTACCATTAAGACATTTACTTCGCTACAAAACAATGATGAAATTCCCCCCACAGAACTATTTAGGTATTTACAGATAACCCACTTTATTCAAACAACCATAGGCACACATACCTCACTAGAGGATCTAACTATTTTCGAAGGAATCTGCAACTCGGACCCTCATGCTCCGGGACTGATTTCCCTCCTATATACCCATCTGACCTCTCCCCCAACCAACCTTCCCTCTTACGCTGTACAGTGGTCCACAGACCTCTCGTTAGATCTTGATGCAGAGGACTGGTCTGATATCTGGTCCAATACGAAAATATCATCCCACAACATAATGGCTCAAGAAGCAAACTACAAAGTACTCATGAGATGGTACCTAGTCCCGGCCAGGATCTCCAAATTCCTCCCAAGCTATCCCGATACCTGTTTTCGTGGCTGTAACGAAAGGGGTACCCATGTACATATTTGGTGGACGTGCCCAATAGTACAGGAATTTTGGGCTGCAATATTCCGTATGGCTTCCACCTTATTTCAACACCCCCTTGATCCAGATCCGGCTGTTGCACTGCTGAATCTAATCCCCTCGGATTTCACCAGATCCCAGACCCGCCTTCTCCTTCAGCTCACGACAGCAGCCAAACAGACGATTGCTAGGGCATGGAAAACCCCAAAACTCACCCTAGCCGAAGTTACCAACAGGGTCACACAAGCTATGATCCATAGTAAAATAGAAGCAACAATCCTGGATAAAATCCCCCAACATCTTAAAATATGGAACTCCTGGGCCGAACACTTTTTACCCCCAGACTTCGACAAACAACTCCTCGAACCATAAATTGGTCGCAACAACATTAGACAGACTTGTTGGTGCTTCTCTGGTTTGTGCGGCCCTCCCGGCCACTCCTCCCCTTTCCACTCCTTATTCCTAGTCTCTCTCCAACTATCCTATTCCTGTCACTATCCTCACTCTACATTTTCTCCCTTATGTCTCTCCTCCTGATACATCAATGGTAATGTTTTCTACAAAACACGAAACAACTCCCAGATTTTGACTATGCATATACTCGCAGACGCTCAGTCGGAGCAAACAAGTAAAACATTACGTTTTTGTTATTATCTCAATACCCTTCTAGCTGTTATTCGAAATAGTTCTATTACGTCCATAGTTATCTCTGCGAGGAATATCCTCTCGACATTATTTTTCTGATATATACTTGTTACCCACTGTAATGCACATGTCGCAGAACAAAGACCTGTATACTTCTTACTACTACATGTCATACAAACATTGCCTGTTGTAATTTATGTATGCTTTTCAATAAAAAAACTTTGAATACGAAAGCTGCAAAGGGTGGGCCAACTCAGTATTGAACCTTACAGACTAAGACTGGGATGCCATTAAAGTTCAAGTGCGTATAAAGGCAGGCTACACCAAGAACACTGGGACCAGACCATGTGTATACATATATATATATTTAAAAGGAGATTTACTTACAGTGAACAATAACCACACACCAACAGCAATAACATGAGATGCATGAAAATCAAAACTGAATAACAAAATGCTTAACCAATAACCTAACAAACTAACTTTATACACAATATACACAAATTTCATACAAACAAGGCAGGGGAAAACTTTAGGAACATGAAGAAATGGAGTAGGGTACTGGGTGCAGGGCAGGAGCAAGTGTAAGAATGAATGGCAACAGAGTCAAGGAGCAGCATGGCAAACAGAGCACAGGGCAAGAGCCACCAAAACACCAAGGCACTGTGTGCTAGTGGGAGCACCCTTATATAGCCACCTAGCAGCTGAAAGCAGGTGGAGGTGATCATTAAAACCTGCTGGCTTCTGGGAGACACCTGCTGGTGGAGACTGGAACTGCAACTATCAGCCCTAAGAACCACAGATTCTGACACTACCTACCAACTTAACCCCTTAATACCTAAGCCTTTTTCTGACATGTGTTGCTTACAAGTTAAAATCTGTATTTTTTGCTAGAAAATTACTTAGAACCTTCAAACGCATTTTTTTGGGAAAAAAAGATGCTTTCATGAATAAAAAAAAAAAGTAAAAAGTTAGCCCAATTTTTTTATATAATGTGAAATATGATGTTACGCCGCGTAAATAGATACTTAACATGCCATGCTTTGAAATTGCGCACATTCGTGGAATGGCGACAAACTACGGTAATCAAAAATCTCCATAGGCAATGCTTTAAAAATTGCAACAGGTTACCAGTTTAGAGTTACAGAGGAGGTCTTGCACTAGAACTATTGCTCTCGCTCAAACGATTGCGGCAATACCTCACACTTGTGGCTTGAACACCGTTTACATTTGGGGGTGCAATTTACGTATGCATTCTCTTCTGCATGCGAGCACAGAGGGATGGGGCGCTTTAAAAAAAAATGTTAATGTTAATCTTATTTAATTTTTCTTATTTTTACACTGTCTCTTTAAAAAAAAAAATTCAGATCATTTTTATTGCTGTCACAAGGAATGTTAACATCCCTTGTGACAGCAATAGGTAGTGACAGGTCCTCTTTATGGAGGGATCTGGGGTCTAAAAGACCCCAAATCCCTCCTTTGCATTTATAAGCATTCAAAACGCCAAGTTTGGGAGTTTTGAATGTTGTATTTTTTTTAAATTTGGCGCCTTTAATTCTTCAGTAAACTGGAAGTGATGTCATGACATCGCTTCCGGGTTGCTAGATCCGCTCGGGCCACCTGGTGGGACGGGAGAGTCTGGGTGAGCCATGGAAGACAGGGGAGGGGGGTGTCCCACTCCCATTCCTTGGGATAACAGCCAAGCGGCTTTTACATAGTTACATAGTAGGTTAGGTCGAAAAAAAGACACAAGTCCATCAAGTCCAACCTATGTGTGTGATTACTTGTCAATATTACATTGTATATCCCTGTATGTTGCGGTCATTCAGGTGCTTATCTAAAGTTTCTTGAAATTACCGATGCCCCCCGTTGAGACCACCGTCTGTGGAAGGGAATTCCACATGTTTGCCCCTCTTACAGTAAAGAACCCTCTATGTAGTTTAAGGTTAAACCTCTTTTCTTCTATTTTTAATGAGTGGCTATGAGTCTTGTTAAACTCTCTTTTGCAAAAAAGTTTTATCCTCATTGTGGGGCCACCAGTACGGTATTTGTATATTGATGTGTCTCTTCACCAGAGAGAATAAGTTCAGTTCTAGCAACCTTTTTTCATAACCAGTATCCTCCAGACCCTTTTATTAGCTTTGTTGCCCTTCTTTGTACTCACTCCATTTCCAGTACATCCTTCCTGAGGACTGGTGCCCAGAACTGGACAGCATACTCTAGGTGCGGCCGGACCAGAGTCTTGTAGATCGACAGAATTAGCGTATTATCTCTGGAATTAATCCCCTTTTTAATTAATGCATGCCAATATTCTGTTTGCTTTTTTTTTTTTTAGCCACATCGGTTGTTATCCCAAGAAAGCCAACCATTTGCTCTAAAAAACATTGTACCGGGATGATGCGTGCAGCTGTGTGCGTCACCCTGGTACATCCGCTTCAATCCGAGGCCCTATATTTGCATACGGTCGGCGTGAAGTGGTTGGAGTGTATGTAAACCTTAATAATGCTTGGTTATAGCTGTGCTATAAGGGCAAAAAAAATCCTATTTAGTGCGGGTTGAACGTAAAAAATAAAAGTGCAGATTACCACATCAACATACTTTGTGCTGATGAGGGAATCCTCCAAGGAGTGCAATTGTGTTCTGCCGGTGGAGAGCCTTCCCCACTGGCAGAATACAATGATCAGTGTTGTCAGTTATAGCTGAAGGCACTGATCATTTGGGAAAAACCTGCCAGGCTGGTTGTACACAAGAGGATCGATAGATCAACTTGTGTACAACCAGCTAGCCCATACATGGATCAAAATTCTGCAGGTCCCTGCTGAACCAGTCGAATTTTGATTGATGTATGGCCAGCTTAATTAGCTCTTTCAGATCTTATCTTGAACTACAGATCAATTAGTGCTAATGTTTCGGACATAAGAAAAAGGGGCATGATTTAGTAGTTTGGGCAGGGCTGACACAACTCGGTCCACGAAAATGCTGTGTATTGTCTGCACACAACAAGACTAAAGCCCTGTACACATGGTACAATTGTTAGCCAACCGAGCATCTGATTTTTGTCAAAAGGGCATGTGCCAGAATCTTGCCTTGCATACTAACGGTACACAATTGTCGTGCCACAAACACGAATGTAGTGACGTACTACGAGGAATTTCAGCTCTTGAGCGCCACCCTTTGTGCCCCTTCTGCTAATTTTGTGTTTGGTGAGCATTGATTCCGAGCATGCATGTTTGTACTTTCGACTTTTGTGTGATGGATTTCTGTACTGACCATACGAAAATCTGATGTCAAACCGTTGTCCGCCGAAAATTCCTGTCATCCAACATTTGTTGGCCCAAAGTTGGACAACAATTGTCAAAAGGAGCGTACTAATGGTAATATTTTAGGACAACAGTCTGTCAACAGACAATCCCCTGCCAACAATTGTCCGTTTTCTTTTATGTATGTTTATATCAATTCAGTATTTGGAAGTAGCAAAGTAGATAAGTAAATAAATTCTTTAAAAGAAGTAAGTAATGGCCCATATTTCTCTCATTGCAGGGTATCTTTAACTGTTTTGGAGACTGTTTAAAGGTAAATCTCAAGAGATTAATAGAACAAAGAGGTGAAATGGGGAAAAATCACCCAAACATCTTATAAATGTGTACTTGGTAAGCAGATAATTTCCTAATCCCAACCCGTGTGTACGAGGCTTTAGGGGTGGAGTGCATCTCTGTCACATAAACTTGTATTTTTCTGTACTTGTAGGATCTTCAATAAATATTAAATATAAAACATGGGGAAATGTACATGTAGAATAGAGATGTATCACATACAGTATGTTTTTCCCTGACATACACTTTAATGCCCCGTACACACGGTCGGACTTTGTTCGGACATTCCGACAACAAAATCCTAGGATTTTTTCCGACGGATGTTGGCTCAAACTTGTCTTGCATACACACGGTCACACAAAGTTGTCGGAAAATTCGATCGTTCTGAATGTGGTGACGTAAAACACGTACGTCTGGACTATAAACGAGGCAGTGGCCAATAGCTTTCATCTCTTTATTTATTCTGAGCATGCGTGGCACTTTGTCCGTCGGATTTGTGTACACACGATCGGAATTTCCGACAATGGATTTTGTTGTCGGAAAATTTTATATCCTGCTCTCAAACTTTGTGTGTCGGAAAATCCGATGGAAAATGTGTGATGGAGCCCACACACGGTCGGAATTTCCGACAACAAGGTCCTATCACACATTTTCCGTCGGAAAATCCGACCGTGTGTACAGGGCATAATACATTTAGCAATGAAAAAAGTGAAAGCAGGCTTACCTTATTGGTAGCCAACAAGCCCGTACCTTGTTCAAGGTGGCTGCCATTCTTTGCATTGTTGCATTTGATGCAGCTTCACATTGGGGGTTTGTAGCTGCCTTAAAGTGGAACTTAACAGGATTTTAAAAATTTGCTAAGAGTTTTTTTTTTCTTTTTTCTTTTTTTAGCAGAATAGGCTTTACGTGTCTCCTGTCCTACAATCCTTTTGTAAAATACTGTACACTACATGTTGTGCATGCCTCTGTAAGATGCCTGGAATGTAGTCGGGTTCCATGTATGATACACGCAGGAGTTACATCAAAAGCAGGCGTGCAGTGGGAACAGATGGTCGATGTGGGAGCAGAAGATGCCACAAAGAAGATAAGGGTGAAAAGAGCAGTGAGGGAAAGCTTTGATCTGTCACCACTGGATAAGGAATAGTACAGTTTCTTTAAGCTAATCTGGGATTCTGTGGTGCTGCTTTTAACCTAAATGTAATAGCCTAATTGGGTCATTTGAGCTAAATGTTGCGCTAAGTGGCAGGTGTGGTTACACTTAGGGGTAGAATTACTAAACCTGGAGAGTGCAAAATCTGGTGCAGCGCTGCAAAGAAACCAATCAGCTTCCGTTTTGTTTTAGTCATAGGTTAATTGAACAAGCTGAAGTTAGAAGCTACCATGCACAAATGCACCAGATTTTGCACTCTCCAGTTTTAATAAATCAACCCCTTAGTTTCCATTTACATTTTGGGTGGATCCATCCTATATTTGCCTCTTGTGGCAGATACCATACTCTCAAACTCATGTAATGTCATCCTACATTTACCTCTTGAGGCACCATTCCATACTTTCACTTCCATACTCTCTATCTCTAATATATGTAAGGTTGGAGAAAGGACATTATATGAGTGTGGTTTCATTTACCTTCACGATCTACTTTGTGTATGTCTAAATTTACCAATGGGATACCCTTATATGTGGACAATTGAGGCATCTCATATCTCCCCTTGGGGTCCCTACAAGAGAGGAGGTTTTTAGCTTCGAGCTTGTGATATTCAGTGCACATCTGGCTTTAATGTATATAATGTAAGTTTAATTCAATTCTTCTGCCTATGTGGATAATTAAATACCTAAAAATGAATGCTATGTAAATTGTGCTTGTACATGGAATATTAATTATTGATGGTACGATATCACATACATTACCTCTGTCTAACTGACAAAACCTATTGGGAAACACGTAGAACTACAATACCCCCACTTCTTGGATTGAACAGATATTATGCAGTTACTTTTATATTAGATCAGTATTATGTAAGAGGACTAGTCATACAACCTATTTGAATATAAACAGCAATGTCTTTATAGCAAGGGGTGGTGATTCAAAGGTATATTAGAATTCTGCAATATGGTGTTGCAAACATTTCTTTATATGCATGTAAAATATGATTTATTTTAGATTTACTCATAAGAAAATGTTTTTAATTTGTCCAATGTTGTTTTGGCACCTATAAAGTACCATTTATATGTCTAGTTTTGATTTAGGCCCGTTTAACACTGGTGCGACCCTTGCCCCAAAGAGCCCCCCCCCATGTTGAGGCATGTGTCCTGGTATGGGGGGGGGGCTCTCACTCGTCCCCCCTCTTTCCTGAACTGCCAGGCTGCATGCTCAGATAAGGGTCTGGTATGGTATTCAGCTCTGAAACTGACAGTCTTCACAAAGATACGGGCATAGAGCAGTAGGAAGAGTCTGCAGGAGCCTGACATTGCAGCTGTGATCCACTGATTGAGGGTGCGTTGTTTTGAAGACTCCTCAGAAAAAAATAATAGATGCATGTTTTTTTTACCTGCAAAAACATGTGCATTTATTGTTTTTTTTTAACTCATCCTTTAAGCTGAGACAGTTGTCCTAGCATGCAGGGTAAGCCTAAATCACAAGAGCGATGTTTATTCTTACATTTGCACAACTAACATCTCAGAAGACTGATCAATTTGTTTCCATCACATTAGCCTTAATTTGAGCTACTACACAAGAGATTTGCAATCACACAATGATTGCCTTCATCCCATTGAGCAAGTACCAGTGACTAATCTCCACTCTTCCACAGGCTTGGGATTAGGAAATTATCTGCTTACCAAGTACACATTTATAAGATGTTTGGGTGATTTTTCCCCATTTCACCTCTTTGTTCTATTAATCTCTTGAGATTTACCTTTAAACAGTCTCCAAAACAGTTAAAGATACCCTGCAATGAGAGAAATATGGGCCATTACTTACTTCTTTTAAAGAATTTATTTACTTATCTACTTTGCTACTTCCAAATACTGAATTGATATAAACATACATAAAAGAAAACTGAAAATTGTATACTCACTTTTCCGTAATTTTCTATTTCCGATGCATCTTCATGGCAGCACACACTGGGTTGTGACACCGCCCCCACAACCGGACAGGATTGTTTAACTATGAATTTGAAAGCGAGACACCCAGCTTCATTCTCTATCTATCTAAAAAGGGCTGGATGCTGTGTGCTGCCATGAAGATGCGTCAGGAAAGGAAAATTACAGAAAGGTGAGCATACAATTTTCCGTTTTCCTGACGCATCATGGTAGCACACACTGGGAAATAACTCGCCAGTCGGGTGGGTGCAAAAAGAAAGTAGTATTTAATATGTAGCTGAAGAATTGGCCTGAATAACGGATCTTCTGAAATTTACCGTTGATAATTGGGCCGAATCCACTCTATAGTGGAACATGAATGTATGTCTGGATGACCAGGTCGCTGCCTTGCAGATTGTCTCCGCGAAACCCTGCAATACGCTGCCCATGAAGTTTCCACTGCCCTGGTTGAGTGAACTTTAATGCCTTTGGGTACCGGAAGTTGTTGAATGGCATATTTCTTCCTGATGGACTTGATATGATAGTGCGAGGTGATACAATGTGTCCTTTTCTGTTCCCATGAGGAATTACCAATGGATTGTCCGTTTTTCAAAAGGAGACTGTAGCCGTCAGGTAACTGCTAATAGTGGATTTTATGTCTAAGGCATGTGGTTCTGCCTGATCATTGGTAAAGATCGGAAGCTTGATGTCCTGATTGTAATGAAAAGATGTTACCACCTTCGGAATAAAGCTTTCTCAAGGTCTCAGTACCACCCTGTCTGGGTAAAAGGCCATATAGGGTTCTATTATCATTAATGCTTGAATTTCCGAAACACTATTGGCTGAGGTAATGGCGATGAGAAAAGTTAGCTTTAGTGTTAAGTCCCACAGTGAGATATAGTCAGCCAGATGAAAAGGGGAATTTGAAATTGAGTTCAGAACTACTAACAAATCCCATGGTGGAAACATTGACCTTCTTGGAGGCCTGATCTTTAAGCACGCCCTCATAAATTGAATCAGAAGAGGATGTGAGGCGCATCTGAAGCCCATTTTTGAAGATAATGCTGAAACTTGCACCTTTAGGGTACTTGAGCTTAGACCCTTAGCTAGGGCTGCTTAGAGAAATTGCAGAATTTGTGGCGCCTCTGGCGATAGTGGGTTCCAGTTATTCTGCTGAGCCATAGATGAGAATCCTTCCCATATCCTACCGTAAGTGGTGTTAGTGGTACATTTCCTAGCGTGAAGTAATGTTGATACTACCTCCTGAGAACAACCTTGTTCTAGGAACCTATTCTTCTCAATCTCCATGTCATCAGGTGCAGTTTCTCCTTGGCCGGATGAAGGGACTGCCCTTGATAAAGTAGATCCTGAGTCACCGGGAGAGGTAGTGGATCTTCCAGACTGAGTTGCAATAGGGTCATGAACCAGGGTCTCCTCGGCCAAAAAGGGATTACTGCTATCACTGAAACTGATGACCTCCTGAGCCTGGAGAGGAACCTCGCAATTAGTGGTGTCAGTGGAAATATGTATCCTAGTAGAAAGTTCCATGGGTGGAGAAGGCAGTCTACTCCCTTAGCTAATGGGTATGCTGCTCTCGACAGAAACCTATGGCACTTGGCATTCGTAGATGTCGCTGCCAGACCGATATCCAAAATTCAGACGTTTTGATCAGGAGACTGAAGGCTTGGTGGTTCAGAGACCATTCGTTGTTTGACAGGAACTCCCTGCTCAAACAGTCAGCCAGCAGGTTCTGTGCTGCCGGAACATACACAGCTCTCAGATCCGTTAGGGCGAACTGCCTCCAGTAATGTATTGCTTCTGCTACCTCCCAGTCTCTGAACGTACGCCACAGCCACTTTGTTGTCCATCCGAATTAAGACGTTCTTCCCCTTCAAGGATGGCTTAAAAAAAATGCTCTAAGTTCGAGAATATTCAACACTACCCCTGCACGTGGAACTGCCACTGACCCTGAGCTGCTTGATCTTGGTAGTGGGCCCCCCACCCCTCCTGGCTGGCATCTGATGTGATTACCTCCGGCTCTGGAGGGACTATAGGTCTGTGCTTCCTGAGGTTGCGGGTATGCATCCACCACCATATTGTCTGTTTCACATGCCTGTGAATGTAAATTGTGTGAAGCATTGATACTCCATTCCACTGACTGAGAAATTAGGCTTGTAGTATTCTCATGTGCCATTGCGCCCACTGGATCATTGGTAAAGTGGCAGACATGGAGCCCAGAATGCTCAGACAAGCTCTGGCTGGAAGGAACTTTGCTGTCATTAACTTCTTTATCTTCTGGAGTAAGGGAATTACCTTTTCCTGGGCCGAAGGTTGCTCTTTTCCTAGTTAATTAACCAACCGAAGCTCTGGAGTGTCGTGAGTAATATACTCTGATGACGGATCAACGCTTCTTTGCTGTCAGCTAAAAGCAGAATGTCGCCCAGATAATGATGCAACCTCAGACCTTTTTCCCTGAGAAATGGGATTACTGGAAGTAGAATCTTGGTAAAGGTTCTGGGGCAGAAGAGATGCCGAATGGTAGGCACTGAAACTGAAAGTGCCTGTGGTTGACTGAGAAACAAAGGTATCTTTGAAAGGCAGGGTGTATAGGCACGTGTAGGTAGGTGTCCGATAAATCTACGGATAGCATCCAATCTTCTAAGTTTATTGCTAACAGTATTGACTGGAGGCTTTCCACTTTGAAGGCTTCGATCTGGTTTCTTTTGTTGAGACTTTTTAAATCCAACACTGGGCGCAAATCCCATTTTCTTCTTTACTAGGAATAGAGGGGAATAATTCCCCTTCCCTCTTTTGGGGTGTTGGGACCTCCAGGATTGCCCCCTTTTGTTTTAACTCTACCACATACTTGAGCAGTATTCTTCTCTTGCCTGGTGATGATGGCAGTCTGGTTGGCTGAAAGTGATTCCCGGGTAATCTGTTTATGAATCTCCATTTGCGACCAAACTTTATTGTGGAAAGTGTCCATGCGTCTTCTATGTGCTCCATCCAAACCTGTATGAACTTCTTGAGACAGGCTCCCACTTGCACAGGAAGGACAGGCAAACCTTCAAAAAGATTTCTGTTGTTCCCCCGTAGAGGTGGTCTTAGATTTGTGGAGTCTCAAAAAGGATGACTGCTTGTTTCTCCAGTTTCTTTTAAACTCTCTTCCAGGCCTATATGTCTTTACCTCTCTGTACCTTTCTGGGAGGTTGCACCTATAGGAAGGACCCTTCTGCGTTTTGGTCTTCTGTTGGAAAGGGATCAGTCCTGATTTCCCTCCTGTCACCTTTAAAATCGCTGAATCCAATTTTGATCTCGAAAAGGTTAACTCCGTCATATGGGATTTTGCACCAATTAGTTTTTGATGCCGCGTCCACCACCCAGGGCTTAAGCCACAAGGCTCTCCTTGCCATAACTGATGCCAACATTGCTCTGGCAGAATATCTGATAATATCCACTGAAGCTTCAGTTCCTGAAGGGAGCTAATTATATTCTGCTGGTCGGTCCCCTCGTGTAGGAACTCCTCTATATTGGCAGACCATCCAGAAATCGCTCTCCCAACCGCCGCTGTAGAAACTGCTGGCCTACAAGCACTGCCTGCCATAGTGTATGCTTTCTTCAAATCTAAATCAATCTTCTAGTCCAGTATGTCACTGAAGGTTACTGCATCCTCAACTGGTAAGGTGACGTGTCTTGCAAGTTGCATTAAAGTGGCATCAACAACAGGTGCATGGATCAGAGGATTTACATTAGGCTCCTTTAAAGGATACAGTTTTGCTAGTCTGTTGTTAAGGCTGGACCTCTTATCTGATCTCTCCCACTCATCCTTAATGAGGTCTTCCAATTCCTCTATGAAAGGAAAGGACTTCAGTTCCTTCTTCAAATTGGGGAAATATTTTTGGACATTGTGGGGAATTTCTTTAGTTTCTTCCCACCCTATGGCCTCTTTCACTGATCTTGCAAAAGTTTCGACCAAGGTAAAGTCGAAACCTGCTGACATTTTCGGATCTTAATTTTCTGAAGATGACTCCGGTTCTGTGGAAGGAATGGGAGCTGCGGATGTTGATGTGCTTGGACCTGCCTTATCTGCTTCAGGGGCTGAAGCAGGTCTGTTACCTCCGTTTGCGTCTGACTCTTTCTCCTTGGTTGCTTCATTGAAGCATGCATGGCAGGCTAGTTTCTCTGGCAAGGCTGGAGCGCCGCACACCCAGCAAGCATTTGTTGCAGGGCAGGTGTGATAATTCTGTTGCAATGGGATGACGGTGACCTCTTATAGCGTGAACGTATGTGATGTGAGCGGCTGTGATATGAGTGGCGATGACATGAGGAGGATCTTGATCGGCTTCTCCTAGATCTTCTATGGCTTGAGGCATGGCTCGAGCGACCTCTATGTCTGGAGTTTGCTGATCTTGACCTTGTAGGGCTGCGAAAATTCGCAGAGTGGTCATGCTCTCTTTTTTCTCTCTTCAATACTTACCAATACATGGAGGACACCTCTAACCTTACATGCTGAGGGTGGTCTGCTTGGGTAGTGGCCTCCATGAGCAGTGAACATGAAATAGCACCTGAAAAAGGAGGTAGTATGGAAAGGAATACCAAAGGTTAGATCCAGGAAAGAGTACAAATACAAAAAACAGGAAGGAACAGGGAGGAGGTAAATACCTGAGAGTAAATGGCAGAAGGACGCAGACTCCTGGGCAGCAGCAGTGTCCATAAACCAGCTAGCGCTACACTTTTTAAATCCACTGCCGCCGTTGTGGCAGAAGTGACTTCATCGCGCATGCACAGAAGCGGTCCGCCGGCACCCGCGTCATCTTGGAAAAGGGCAGGAAGACCTGCCTGGCTACCTCACTTCCACCGACGCATGCGCAGAACGCAGCAGAGGATGCGGCTGTCATGTTGGAAAGAGATCTTTGTTGCCCAAGGAACTAAAGAGCCCAGAATGGCCAGGCGAAAAGGTAAAAAAAAGGAAAGTTTATAAAATCTTTGTGCTGGAAAAAGGTAGCAGGCCACTGCAAGTGTGTAAGCTTCTTTAAAGCTTGTAAATGCCAGAAAGATGTGCCCCTGAAACCACCGGATTGGGGTTCTCTCCATAAAATCTCCTTTAGAGACTGTACAAGAGAGACTTCCATCCAGGAGAGGCTTAACTTGGTGGGACAAATGCGGTAAGAGATGCGATATCCATACAATCTTGTCAGGTGAGGATAAAAAAGAGAATGAAGCGGGGTGTCTCTCTTTCAAATTTATAGTTAACCAATCCTGTCAGGTTGTGGGGGCGGAGTCACAACCCAGTGTGTGCTGCCATGATACGTCAGGAAACAGTAGTGACATAGAAGTAACTGGATGAGCATGATAACCAGGGAACCAGTATATTCTGAAGGAGAGGTCAGCAATGGCACTAGCCATACTCCCTCAGTACAAGTTTTCTTTGGAATTAACCTGTCAAGACATAAGAAGCTTCAGGATACTGGCTTGTTTTTGAAGAAAGCCCCCTACTCGTACCATCAAAAAAAGTCACCAATAGCAGCTCCTTTATTTTTGAGGCTGCAGGCTCTCTTTCAAGGTGAAATGACAGGTTCTCCAATGAAAAAAACACTCACCTCCTTTAACATATAAAACAGTATTTAACCTACTCCTAGTGTACAGTGCTCAAATCAAATGTCAGACTTGATTGCTGCAATGTGAGAAGAAGGAAAAAGTGAAAATTACCCCACACCATCAAACACAAACCTTACACAGGTTTTGCAGTCAGTAATTGCTTTGGCCATCCATACCCAGATCCCTTGCCAGTGCACCCTGAAGTCCTATGTCAGTTGTGCGTTTCCAGGAAAATAAAAATTGACACATGACCATAGCTCCCAACCAGAGGCGGCTCTAGGCTTTGTGAGGCCTTAGGCAAAACCTAGACATGAGGCCCAAACATGCCCATAACGGGAAAAATAATTACATCGATAAAAAATTAACTGTATAAATTGCATTAGGAACTTTAAAGTGCTGCTGTCAGTGTTCTCTATCTCGATGCTGGTGTCAGTGTTCTCTATGTCAGTGCTCTCTATTTCAGTGCTGGTGTCAGTGCTCTCTATTTCAGTGCTGGTGTCAGTGTTCTCTATGTCAGTGCTCTCTATCTCTGTGCTGGTGTCAGTGTTCTTTATGTCAGTGCTGGTGTCAGTGGTCTCTATGTCAGTGCTGGTGTCAGTGGTCTCTATGCCAGTGCTGGTGTCAGTGTTCTCTATGCCAGTGCTGGTGTCAGTGTTCTCTATGTCATTTCTCTCTATCTCTGTGCTGGTGTCAGTGTTCTTTATGTCAGTGCTGGTGTCAGTGGTCTCTATGTCAGTGCTGGTGTCAGTGTTCTCTATGTCAGTGCTCTCTATCTCTGTGCTGGTGTCAGTGTTCTTTATGTCAGTGCTGGTGTCAGTGGACTCTATGTCAGTGCTGGTGTCAGTGGTCTCTATGCCAGTGCTGGTGTCAGTGTTCTCTAGGTCAGTGCTCTCTATCTCGGTGCTGGTGTCAGTGTTCTCTATGTCAGTGCTCTCTATCTCGGTGCTGGTGTCAGTGTTCTCTATGTCTGTGCTGGTGTCAGTGTTCTCTATGTCACTGCTGGTGTCAGCGTTCTCTATGTCAGTTCTCTCTATCTCGGTGCTGCTGTCAGTGTTCTCTATGTCAGCACTGGTGTCAGTGTTCTCTATGTCAGTGCTGGTGTCAGTGCTCTCTATCTCGGTGCTGGTGTCAGTGGTCTCTATGTCAGTGCTGGTGTCAGTGGTCTCTATGCCAGTGCTGGTGTCAGTGTTCTCTATGCCAGTGCTGGTGTCAGTGTTCTCTATGTCATTTCTCTCTATCTCTGTGCTGGTGTCAGTGTTCTTTATGTCAGTGCTGGTGTCAGTGGTCTCTATGTCAGTGCTGGTGTCAGTGTTCTCTATGTCAGTGCTCTCTATCTCTGTGCTGGTGTCAGTGTTTGTTATGTCTCCATCTCGGTGCTGCTGTCAGTGTTCTCTATGTCAGCACTGGTGTCAGTGTTCTCTATGTCAGTGCTGGTGTCAGTGCTCTCTATCTCGGTGCTGGTGTCAGTGGTCTCTATGTCAGTGCTGGTGTCAGTGTTCTCTATGTCAGTGCTGGTGTCAGTGTTCTCTATGTCAGTGCTCTCTATCTCGGTGCTGGTGTCAGTGTTCTCTATGTCAGTGCTAGTGTCAGTGTTCTCTATGTCACTGCTGGTGTCAGTGTTCTCTATGTCAGTGCTCTCTCTATCGGTGCTGCTGTCAGTGTTCTCTATGTCAGTGCTGGTGTCAGTGCTCTTTATCTCGGTGCTGGTGTCAGTGTTCTCTGTCAGTGCTGGTGTCAGTGTTCTTTATGTCAGTGCTCTCTATCTCGGTGCTGGTGTCAGTGTTCTCTATGTCAGTGCTGGTGTCAGTGCTCTCTATGCCAGTGCTGGTGTCAGTGCTCTCTATCTCGGTGCTGGTGTCAGTGTTCTCTGTCAGTGCTGGTGTCAGTGCTCTCTATCTCGGTGCTGGTGTCAGTGTTCTCTATGTCAGTGCTGGTGTCAGTGCTCTCTATCTCGGTGCTGGTGTCAGTGTTCTCTGTCAGTGCTGGTGTCAGTGTTCTCTATGTCAGTGCTCTCTATCTGGGTGCTGGTGTCAGTGTTCTCTATGTCAGTGCTGGTGTCAGTGTTCTCTATGTCAGTGCTGGTGTCAGTGTTCTCTATGTTAGTGCTCTCTATTTGGGTGCTGGTGTCAGTGTTCTCTATGTCAGTGCTGGTGTCAGTGTTCTCTATGTCAGTGCTGGTGTCAGTGCTCTCTATGTCGGTGCTGGTGTCAGTGTTCTCTGTCAGTGCTGGTGTCAGTGTTCTCTATGTCAGTGCTCTCTATCTTGGTGCTGGTGTCAGTGATAGGAGATAGCAGCGGAGAAGCCAATCGGCAGGCATTGCCAGCGCAGGATTAAGAGCACCCGTCCCACCATGGCTGAGGATCAGCACTGGACTGGGCTGGGACGTCCCGAACCCGCAGTGGAGCCCTGCATAGGTGGGGGTAATGGCAGGGTGGAGGGAGGGGTCAAGGGCTCTCAATCATAGGTTGGCACACTGGCACAGGACTGAGCTGCCTTGACTGTGGCACTGATTATCCAGAAGAAGGGAGTGGAGGGTATGGGGCAGGGGGTGGAAATAAAGGCAAGTGGCTGTGGCTGAGGGATGCTGGAGGAGCAGGGATGAGGGGTTGGCTCTCTCTGATGATAGTGGTGGCTGGCTGCAGAAGGATGGTAGATGTGCCTCTCCCTGCAGCTGGAGCCCCAAATCCCAACACCCCCGCACTGATTGACAGCCCCAGGGCGGCCTGGACACCTCTTCAGCTCTTCTCTCTTCCCTCCCCCTTCTATCGGCTCCAGTACAGTGAGGCTTCCTCCCCAGTGGGACCCTCCACTCCCCCTCTGCTTATCAGTCAGGCTCCGGATGACTCCTCCGGGTGTGCTGGAATCACTCAGTGGAGCACTTGAGTGGGAGGTGAGGGGGGGCGATCTGTGGCTCCGGAGCAGAGGGAATATTTGTATTGTCATTTTGCTCCGGCTGCTGTAATGAGTCGCCTCCCTTTCTCCTCCCCAGGACAACACAGTGCTGGCTCCACCTTCTCCCCAAGACACAGCCATGGCTCTGTCTTCTCTCTCCACGGAGCTCAGGCAGCTCTGCTGGCCGAGTGACCGGAGCGCAGTGCCACCGCAGCGGCATTGTCAGCAGAGGTGGCTTTGCAATTAGGCAAATTAGATGATTGCGAGGCCCCAGAGAGTGCAGGGCCTTAGGCTACTGCCTAATTTGCCTAATTAGAGAGCTGCCTCTGCTCCCAACTGTCCCTCATTTGAAGGGACTGCTCCCCTTGTGACCAAATCCCTCTGCCCCTCGAGCAGCATCAGTTGTCCCTCCATTTGGTCTGATGTGTAAATCTCTATACAAAATGTACTACCATTTACCATTTAATACCAAACAAAATGTTACTACCAAAAGTAATATGCTGCACTAAACTTTTTATCCAACCTATGTATTACTGCATTAGTTATTTTGAAAAGCTGATATAAAAGAAAAATAGGAGGTTATAAAAAAAAAACCGTGTGGTTTAGTCGATCATTTTCTGCATAAGAGATCCTTGTGGTCCATGTTAATGGGACCGCGGTATTGGCTTGTCCTTTGCCCACATACTGTACTAAAAAATATCCTTTATCGCTTAAGAACGGTGGAAGGGAAACTGCAGGTGGCACTCAACCACAGCAGCAATGCAGAGGGAAAGGAAGTCATGGGGAACAGGGTTTCTCGAGTCCAGTAGCGGCTGGTGCTCCATTTTTTGGGGTAGATAGGTTGGTAAGTAGGTCGGTCGGCCGCACCTCCCCCCCCGGTCGCTCGATTGTCATCAGCCCATCCAGCCCCACACTTACTCGATCTGGGTCATGGGCAGCGCTTCCTCCTCATTGGCATCACCCAGCATCTCCTCCTCTACCTCACAGCGGCTTCCCCTGCTTCTTCTCCTCCTCCTCCTCGGCAGCCAAAACGATTTCTTTTCCTCTAAGCCAATCGGGTCTCAGGATCAGCTTCCTGATTGGCCGGGAGGAAAATCAGGAAGACAATAGCGGATATTATTTTGCTATTGTCACACAACTGGGTGGGCTCAGGGCGTAGTGCTCTGTGCCCCGAGCCCACCCTTTTTTGAAGCCAATTAGAGCTTCTGGATCTAATCACTGATGCAGAGTCTATTTAAGACCCTGGCCCCTGGGTTTGGCACACTTTAGGGGAGTGGGTAGAGTAGGGAAAAGTACAGCGTCTGTAATGGAATAACACTAGCAATAGGGAAAGGTTCCTGACAAGAAGGGAAAGGATAGGGTTGCATCTCTCTTCCTGATTGGGCAAAAGAGGGCCAGGCTGCATTCTGCCCCCTCTCAACAGATGCTGACGGTTCGACTGGAACTTACTTCCTCACGTTATTTGGAACTGTGAGTGTGCCCCATTGGGTAGCTGTCTCAACGGGACATATTTCCGCTGCGGCTCCGAGCGAATTTGCACAGGGGTCCTGTGCGTCTTTTGGTCCGTTTCAGGTCCGAACTCAGCCAAAACAGCTGTGAACTGTTGCTGTATTACTTCAATACAAGCTTTATATTGCACCGGACTTTGTGAATTCTTTCCTTTGCACCATGCTGCACCTTACCTACACTTGCCCCTCTCATCATTGTCACATGTTGGCACGCGGACATGCTGATTGGCCCCTTACCGCTGCATTGTGAGAAGACTGGGGAAGTCCTGTGTTCAACAATATCTAGAAGAACTGGGTATTTCTCCAATCTCCAACAGTGGATTAGGGAACTTATTTCCTCACGATATTTGGAACTGTGAGTGTGCCCCAGGGAAGAGAGAGGAAAAAAGGTGGCCGGATCATAGGAGTGCAGAGGAACATCGCTGTAACAGCGGGATAATGGCTCATATTCAACCCCATCTGCCGGCAGAGCCCCCCCCCGGCACCCAGGCAGCCTACGCTTGCCAGCCCTCATTTTCCACTCTTGTGAGTAGGCGAGTTGAAAACTTGAGGGCTGTAGTAGTACATATCGGCCGCTGGATGGAGATGACCATCACTACTGTACTAATGCACTAATGTAAAGTTTTCGTTTCTTTGAGTTGTTTCACTTTTTCTATCTTTTGTAAACAATTTAAGAAAGCTTCAATTTTCTTTCAAGATCAGATCAATATTATTTTGATCCTTAGGCTGGTGCCTATTTGGTATTCCAGCACTGGGAGGCAGGGGAGCACAGGCACGTTGAGCATTGTCTGCCTACAGTACCTACTGTCAAATTAACCTATTACTATTTGTAATATTGGAAAATGCATTTCTGTCTAAAATCCAATCAGATTTCCCATTATGACTGTACAAATTTCCAAATTCAACAGTGAAGACATCATGAAGATGGTAGCAACTATAAACCTACCTGTTTGATAACACTGATATAAAATAATCTTGAACATTTTTTAGAAAAAAGTTAAAATTTTTACGACACACTATCCATACATTTTCTGTATGACAGTGCCTGTGTCAAGGAGTTTTGGGCTTTTGTCTTAGCATTAGTTTGACAGGTGCATTTCACCTGTAGTTGATATCCTTCTGACCTGCATTTGACCTGCTTTAGGCAGGTTTCGCACTCCCAAAAACTTGTATGGTAACTTGTGGGGGCTGGTGCTCAATATTTTGTGAGGGGGCAACAAACCTGCCCCCCTCTCACCGCTGCCACCAGGGCCACCCCCCTCATTCGCACTGATGCCGACGCCACTCGCCCCCACCACGGGGGGACAGACGGACGGGAAGGTGGAGACCTTACCTTAGGAGATGTCTAGCAGGCTCACTAGAAGTGCAGCTGATTCAGTGCTCCATGGCGAGGTGGAGGCTGATCCAGGCTGTTGTCGGACCCAAGGCAGGAGTGTCTCTGCAGCGGCGTCCTCGACCTGTCAGGCTGTTCCGGTGCGGTCGGCAAAGTTTGGCCTCGGTACTCACTCTGCTGCGGCCAACACACCCTCCTCTCATGGCCTGGGCTTCTGACTTGCGTTGCTTCTCCTCACGGCCCGCTTCTTGATTGGCCATGAGGAGAAGCAGGAACACATTAGCGAATATTAATTTGCTAATGTCACACAAGTGGGTGGACTCGGGCGCATTGCTCTGCTCCCGGAGCCCACCCTTTTTTAAGCCAATTAGAGCTTCAGGCTCTAACCACGTGCTTCAAAAAACAAACCCATTGGAATCCATGCGTCCGGTGCCCTGCATGTAGATTAGGGGACCGGCGCATGGATTGGGGGGGCGGTGCCCCTGCACCATATATGGATGGGCCGTCACTAGTAACACCTGCTTAAAGTAAACAAAAGCCCGTTGACACATGTCCTTAGGCCTCATTCACATGGGCCATTGTCATCTGCACGGGATGCACAGCTGCTCTCTGTAGCCACATGCAGACGGCCTCTGTTTTGATTCACGCATTGGTCCCACATGATTATACAGCCGGGATGTGCTTGGAGTTGCATGAAGGTCCGGGGAGCCATCCGTGTATCATTTTTTTGAACAGGCTGTCTGCATGGAATACCTATGCATCCAACACTAATGAAGACGGACATTTGCACGGGCATATAGATCAGTACACCTGTGAATGAAGCCTAAGCTCTAAGGAGCAGGGCCCTCTGATTCCTACTGTATCAAATTGTATTGTATTTGTACTGTCTACCCTCAAGTTGTAAAGCGCTACGTAAACTGTTGGCGCTATATAAATACTGTATAATAATAATAATAATAATAAATGTTATTTTTTGGTATAGGACCACAGCTAAAACCCAAGAATTTGTGCAATGTAATGCACTGGCATTCACATCTGGCTTATTTAAAATTCAAGGTGCAAGGTACAAACTGCAAAAACCCATAGAAACCAATCCATATGCATCTTTCATTAAATTGACCCGAATAATTATACATCATCAAATCAAAATTTAAAAATACGGAAAAAACACAAGTTTGCCATAAAGTGTCTCATTCTAGCTATTATTGTCATGGGGCAGAAAGATAAACCTTTAAATTTTACTTGTGCATTCTGTAACCATGTCTGTAACCATGACTTTCAGCAAAACAGTATGCATACAGGCACAGTTTATCCTTAGTGGATTTTCAATAAAGAGTCTTTGAGTTGCAGGAACTTTGTTTGGAATAGAAGGCTTACTGTTTCAGGACTGTCCTGGGTAGCAGAAAACAATTATATATAGTTGAATGTAGAATATTTTTAGGTTAATTTTTTTCGGTGTGCGAAGTTACATTGCTACAAAGGCATGTAGTCATTAGTGCAGAACAGTTAAAAGAGGAGTGATTGTTTGAAGTTAGTTGAATGTATTAGACCTTGTGAGTTAATTTATAGTGTGAGCTGCTAGCACCCAGCACATTCCCATATACTCATGTGTGCTAAAGCATTAAGCCATAATGTGCCACGCTATCCTAAATAGATGACTTATACCATACAACACAATAAAAATCTCATAACCATTCCTCAGGGAAATCCCCCTGAGAAAGCCACATGAACATGTGGCATAACGTGTAGGGGAGGGGCAATTCTCTGTGTTTCACCATGAGTTGTAAACAATTCTGCATAGCTGTATTGCTGATATATATTATTGGCGTTTGCACTTTTTTGTATATAAATGTGGTGTTCTATAAGCACCTTTTTAATGTGAGAGTGTAAATTTGGTAGAGTGGGAAAAAAGGAAAGTGTTTTTTAACATTATAAGCACTATTGTTTGGCGATTTTCTTTTTTTCCATGGAAACGTCTTCCATGATTCAAACTTGGTATGAGTATATATATCGGAGTACAGTGGAAGAAGGAAAGGTGGAGGATCCCATTCATTTATACATCTGTCTGAGTCCCTGAGGGACACAAGCACTTTTTCACTATACTTCATTGTAGGGTCACATGATTCCAGGTAAGAGCACACCCGGTGGAGGGAAAGCACACTGATTACTGGATTATGAGCTCTTCATGGGGGTATTAAGAGAAGATATATGTGTAAAAAAAAATGTAAAATTTTTTTGGACTGCAAATATTTAATATTAGAATTTAAAGAACTTCATGTGTTTTGTGATTTTGAACACCTATACTGTAGATTCTGGACTATGTTTCTCATATTTTTTTGGGTTATGAGATTTTTTATTGTGTTGTATGGTTGAAGTCATCTATTTAGGATAGCGTGGCACATTATGGTTTAATTAATTTAAAGTGATTGTAAGGCTTTGTTTTTTTTTTTTAAATAACAAACATGTCATACTTACCTTCACTGTGCAGTTCATTTTGCACAGAGTGGCCCCCATCCTCGACTTCTGGGGTCCCCCGGCGATGCTGGTAGCTCCTCCCTGCATTGTATAACCCCCTGGGAGAAGCGCTCTCATGGAGGGTTACCTTGCGGGTGCGCTCCAGAGTCCATCATTTAAGTCCAAAGACACAGAATGCCGGACTCGGCCCCGCCCCCCCGAGTCATTGGATTTGAATGACAGAAGCGGGAGCCAATGGCTGCGCTGCTATTAATCTATCTAATCAAGACAACGGGCAGAGGGGAAGGGCGCGTCTCAGGCGTAGGAATTACAGGACTCAGGTGAGTAAAACGGGGGCTGGGGGGCCGGTCAGTGACAGAAGTTTTTTCACCTTAATGCATAGGATGCATTAAGGTGAAAAAACATGAGGGTTTACAACCCCCTTAAGTTAGGCTTTGCTAACTGGATGTTTCAGTATTGTCATGATTGCTCATTTGATGTTGTCATATTGTCAGAACAGCTGCTTGTTGCCTGCATATCATCAGAATTTTTGGTTTGTTACTATCATATAGTCTAAATTGCCTGTTTATTCCCTGTTATTGCCTGTTTATTCCCCACATATGGTCTTTATAGCCTATTTGTTCCCTATGTATGCTACCAATTGCTCATTTGTAGTCCATGTGTAGTGATGCTTTTTTAGGGGATGATATTATTCTATAATTTAATCCCTTGCAGGCCTGTCACTATTAAACCGCAGCACTTTTGTATGCTGTGTGCACTGCTTTTAAACCATTGACTACTTTTCAAGAGTGAGCTCCATGTTTAGCTATACTGTAGGTACCATCCCTTGCCTGCCCTCCCCATTCTAAGGTCCACCTACTTTGGGAAATTTGCAGGTAAGACGATGGAGTTTGACAAACAAATATTGATTAAAATGCCTAGCGACTGAACAGTAAGGACCGCAAACTTCACTTGACCATTTATGATCAACAGCAACACACATCGATAACTTACAGAAGACTCATATTCAAGTTACTCTGCAAATGTATTAAATGAAAACAAATGCAGTAAGTTAGATGAACATGGAGTTTGCCAAACAAATATGGAGAAAATTGCCTAGTGACTGAACAGCAAGGACCGTAAACTTCACTTCACCATTTATGATCAACAGTGACACACACACATCGATAACTTACAGAAAACTCATATTCAAGTTACTCTGCAAATTGAATAAATTAATACAAATACAGTAAGTTAGATGAACATCCCTCAATTATTTGCCTGTCTCGAAGCAGATGAAAATTCAGATATTATTACGGCTAGGAACAGATGCACAGTGAATGCAAGTTATTAGACTGGAAGAGGTAGTAGAGGCAATAGAGGGAAAATATATTGTTTATGACAGCGGGAATCCCCAGACTATATAAAGGTTTATGCATTTTACAAGACTTTCTCCTCAAATCTTAGCCTGAATTCGTCTACGTGATAAAATGCAATAAAATAAAATGCAGGGAACTCCCAGGTCCTGGCACAGTTTAACGCTACACACACAATTTTTCTGAAATTTACAAAAGAGGCTGCACTAAAAGCATTAAAGATACACTTCAATCAAAAAGTCCAATATATATTTTCAGGAAACAGCCTAATCTACAGTATATATAGGTTTATTTTATCAGTGCAGTCAGTCGTTGATTCTTTCAGTGTTCTTCATGTTATATTTTATTTTTGACATCTTATTCTTTTAAGGTACAACTATATTTTTAGGTAGGCTCAGCTCTACCTCCTGAGTAGGGATGAGTTAATGTTCAGCACAGTTTGGCCTGAATCAGTGGGAAACCATCACATGATAGCAGGCTACCGGCCAATCAGCTGTGGTCTTGGAATCTCCTGCCCTGAAGCCACATGTAATATAGGGACAGAGATGCTGGTGACACCAGTGGTCTAATATGGCCAACACGACCATATCTGGACAAAGTTATTGACCAGCTATGGCCATGTTAGGTCAATGATGTCACCAGCTTTCCGCTCCTTTGTTATGTGTGGCTGCAGGGTGGGAAATTCCATGGCTGCAGCTTTATCTGGCAAGAAATTGATCAAAATGTATCTGGTTCAGCAGGGAACAGCTACATTTCCATCAGTTTATAGCCATTCCAGTTCGCAAGGAGTAGACCTAGTGATCAACTCCTCTCAAATAGGAATATTGGAAAATTTGCATTCAATCAGCGCTACAGCTAATTAGCTGAAGTGCTGATCAGTGTATTCTGAAAGTGGAGTACCCTCTGTCAGAATATAATAATACAGTGGGGAGGATTCATTCATCCACCTCAATGTGTGGATGAGGGAATTCGTTTGGCTGATCTGGCTAGCTGATCAAAAAAAAAATGAAACATCTTTAACCAGCCTAACTGGGCCAACAACTTGCTATCATGTGACAATTCCCTGCAGTTTAAGTCTGGCCCGATGTTAGGTAAGTCTGTCACTTGCGTGTCTCTTGCCAGGCCATAGAGATCTTGAACCACCCCTTTTCCTTGCACTATAAATGTTCATGGGAGATCCTAGCTTTAATGCATGGAAATAGTTCACACTGTTCTGCTTGGGGGGAGTACAGCTTTTATTTTAGAGCCGAAGATTATTGTGTTGGCCCTGATCAGGTCGGGAAGTAAACTGCTATTTTCAACTATCAGATATATGATGCATATGAACATTCTTGCTGCAGAGAGTAGGAGGAAGGGCTGGGGGTGCTTTATGTTCCTTGCATCTCTAGGTGCAGCTCACTTTTAATATGATCAAGGAATGATAAAAAGCAAAACATCTCTAGATTGAGATAATTTTATTTGCGCAAGTAACCTTTCTGATTTCCTGTTACCTTTTGATGTCAGTGGTATACTAATGGAGCACATGTGACAAATGACGACCTTTAAAAGCAATTGAATTACAAGCAGAGATTATTTATATAAAACCAGAGAATGGCAGGTAAATGTGATATATGAAGGATACAGTATATTCAGCATTTACATTTGAATATGGGTGTTATTACATTATAAAATGGGAAAAAACTACTACATTTAATATAGTTAGATAGTAGGGGAGGTGATATGTTTTGTTTTCTATATCTTCAAAAATGCTAGAGTAATCACATTGGAGAAGTGGACAGTGTTGATGTTGGTAAAATGAATATGTGTTAATGTATAGCTGCCTGCTCATAGTGTTGGCATTCTGGTTAAAAACTTGTGCTTCATCTACTTCATCCCAGGATCAAGAAAGTACAGCCCAGAGAAGAGAATGGACGGTGGGTCGGCATTACCAAAGCGAGAAACAGGTCAGAGAAGGGTTAAATCTTGGTAGTTTAGTGGTGAAGGGGCGTAGTACTTACCTTATTGGAGGTTGAAGGTCAGATGGGCAGGGCAGAGACGCAAGGGTGGTTTGTGCAAGGGATGCTGGATGTTCATTCCGGAAAGTTCAGGAGAAGAGGAAACTTCCCGTGCCACGTAGTTTTGTGTCTTTATTTAGATTAATGGACCAAGGTTGATGAATCCTTTAGTCCAGAAGAAACCGTAAACGTCCTATCTGCTACTCTGCGTTTTGGTAATCATTTTGCCACTGTCCTAATCAAAGTCAGATCTCTTAAAATAAGGGTTTGTATGGCAGGGGAATATGCACAAAACACCCAGAAGTTGGGGTCCAAAGTGAGACATTAGTAGGTACATTTAAAACACATACCACGTGGGGCGTGGCCAATGACCGGGATGTGAGGACGCGAGTTGCTTGAGCTCTGTCCGTGCCACACTTATCCTCACCTGATCCTGCAGACCTGTCCGCTCTTCAGGGCCCCTTCTGCCTCCACAGCTTAAAGAGATCTTAGGGCCCACCAGACGATGGTCAAATATGGCCCACCTATGGAGCATGGCCCGGGATTCATGCCGCCGATGCTGCCATCTGGGCAGAAGCAAGATGGTGCCGGCCAGCATTCTACACACAGAATGCCCCCCCCCCACAGAATGCCCCCCCCACTTCTAGCCATGAGGATCCCCTCCTATTCTCCCCTGCTGAGGACACAGATCCTGCTACCCCTCCCTAATGCAGGGAATGCTGACACAGGCCCTGTAGAACCGACCCTGGCACAGATCATGAAGGCCCTTCAGCACAGTCATGCTTCCCTCACCACACAAATGGACTCGATTAAAACTGACTTATCCTTCCTAAAACAGCATGTGCACAACCTTCGCCACAGAGTGTCTAATGCTGAACAACGCATTGGAGAGCTTGAAGAAGAGACACATCCCTTGCAGGCCTCTGTTAGAACTACCTCAAGCTCAGGGTTACCATGCTGACAAGCTTACTGACATGGAAGACCGCCTGAGGTGTAATAATTTGCGCTTTCTGGGGTTCCCGAAGGATTCGGAGGGAAGGGTCCCTGAGACTTTTATGGAAAGATGGCTGACATCCACTTTTGGCGCCTCCACTTTTTCACCACTGTTCGACATTGAACAAGCTCATAGAGTTCCTTTACACCACTTGCCCTCTGGGGCCCCACTGTGCCATGCTTAATAAACTGCTGCACTTCAGGGACAGAGAAGCGGTTCTCAGGGCTGCCCGAGAGAAAGGCCCGAGAGAAAAGCCATGTAGTTTTTTTTTATATGGTCTTTTTTTCTTGTTTTTCTAATACATACTTACCGGCCTATTCGGCCATCTTGGTATCCAGTTCGTATCTGCAGAGGTCACATTGCTCTCCATGACGTACAAACGATGCATATTTCCTTGTACCTCTCAGGGTATACAGATCTATGCAGCATGGTTGATTCTACTGTTCTGTGAGCAATGTGTGCTGATGACTATGCTTAATACTTGCTTATGGCTCCATACGCCTGATTTCTTGGAATGTTAGGGGGCTTAACTCCAAAGTGAAACGATCTCTGATGTTTGAATATCTGACCAGGCATAATGTGATCCTTCTCCAGAAAACCCATCTCCAGGGCTCTTACTGTGTCAGTAGGCGGCACGTGTAGTCTTGACTCCTCAGGCATTCTGAAATCTTATGGACATGCTGAAGGTGGTGGTGCATGACTCGACTTTAAAGTGGTAGTAAACTGCTGTTTTTTGGGGTTTTATTGTTTGTTTTTTTAAATCCTGCAAGGCAATGCCATAATGTGCTAGCAAGCATCGCATACCAGCGTATTCTGTGAAACTTACCCTAAAACGAAGCCCTCGAGCCGAGCACTATCAATGCTGAAGGCACTTCCATCTTCTCCCAGTCTCCCTTCTGGGTTCGCAGACTCCGGCTGTGTGAGTGGCTGGAGCCGCGATGACATCACTCCTGCACGCTGGAGCCACTGTTCACGGTACAGGGTTCTGAAGGAACGGCATACTTCAGAGCGCATGCACTGGTAATGTCAATGGCTGCATCAAAAGTAAATATCTCCTAAACAGTGCACATCTAGGAGATATTTACTGTAGCTATAGGTAAGCCTTACTATAGGCTTACCTATAGGTAAAAGTCATGCATGGGAGTTTACTCCCACTTTAAGAAACTCTGGTAAGGATTTTGAGTATAGAAATGTGGGAGTAGATAATCCATGCTAATGCTAAATACTGAAATACCATTTACATTATTAAAAGTTGAACTGAGCAAATGATGTGTGAGCTATTGCAGACATACAGTATATTATCAAGTTTCTATCTACTACAATTTGTACTGTTTTATTGTGATACTTAGCAACTATACCTTATGGAGCGTACACACGAGCGGACTTTTCAACCGGACTGGTCCGACGGACAATCCAGTCGTGTGTGGGCTTCATCGGACCTTCAGTGGACTTTTCCAGACAAAAATCTGACGGACTTTAGATTTGAAACATGCTTCAAATCTTTCCGATGGACTCGAGTCTGGTCAAAAAATACGTTCGTCTGTATGCTAGTCCGACGGACGAAAAACCCAAGCTAGGGCAGCTATTGGCTACTGGCTATCAACTTCCTTATTATAGTCCGGTCGTACGTCATCACGTACGAATCCATCAGACTTTGGTGTGATCGTGTGTAGGCAAGTCCGGTCGTTCAAAAGTCCGTCGGAAGTCCGTCAAAAGTCTGACGAAAGTCCGCCAGAATGGCCGTCGGACTTTTGCTGCCGAAAAGTCTGCTCGTGTGTACGCGGCCTTACATATCACTAAAAGTTAGATTTCTATGTGAATATCTCCAAATTCAATTTAGAATGAATAATTACATTAGTCATGCGTGTGCAAGAAATATTGTGGGATATGCCTCCTTTTTTGTGATAGTGTCATCTCAGCAGTCATTTGCTGTCATCTGAAATACAGTGGTAACTTTTTTTTTGGGGTTAACATAGAGAGTTAAAGGGATAGTTTTTTAAATAATGTCTGTGCGACTTTGGAGCAGATTTCCCCTAACTTCCTGTTCTGACACCTTTACCTTGGACAGGAAATTAAGGGGACTTATGCAGTTAGGAGACAGACAACAATATACATCTGACAGAGGTTCTACCCTTCTTCTGCTCTATAGAACTGTCACACTGGCAAGTTTTCCCCTGACGTCCTTTACCTGTCAATTTTCCTTCACTTTCTGTTCTGTTGTACAACTATCAATGATACAAAGGCTCTATCTCTTTCACACTCATTCAAAAAAAATAAAAAAAATAAAAGTAAAAATAAAATAAAATAAGAAGAAAAAAGATTATTTTATCTTGAGTTGGTCTTTTGTGTCAGTTACCCTTTCCTATTGTAAAACAAATCATTTGCTCAGTGAAATATACTATAGTTTTCGCTAACTACCTTATCACTTTGGTTTCTGAGCTTTACACAACTGCGACACTTACTCAAATAGTGATGTATTCTGGATAGTTCTTTTACACTCTACTTAACTGAAAAATGTAGCCAGCCAACATGAGTGTCCCTATAAAGAAATGCATGGATTACAATGTGTGTGGCCAGCTTAATGGTGGTTATCCAGTGGGGTAATAACATATCACACTTAATGCACACTCTGTATATTCCAGATCCATTGGAGTGGTTATATGATAACAAGATACCACTGTACTGTACAGTAAGTGTTTATACCATATTCTCATAACATAGGAGTTGAAAACCGTGTATAGGCCATTTAGTCTAAGATTAACTATGTAAACACTGACATGTTCCTTTATCCTACAGTGACATGCTATTGCATTCAGGGCTAAACATACAGTGGGGACGGAAAGTATTCAGACCCCCTTAAATTTTTCACTCTTTGTTATATTGCAGCCATTTGCTAAAATCATTGATGTTAATTTTTTTCCTCATTAATGTACACACAGCACCCCATATTGACAGAAAAACACAGAATTGTTGACATTTTTGCAGATTTATTGAAAAAGAAAAACTGAAAAATCACATGGTCCTTAGTATTCAGACCCTTTGCTCAGTATTTAGTAGAAGCACCCTTTTGATCTAATACAGCCATGAGTCTTTTTGGGAAAGATGCAACAAGTTTTTCACACCTGCATTTGGGGATCCTCTGCCATTCCTTCTTGCAGATCCTCTCCAGTTCCGTCAGGTTGGATGGTAAACGTTGGTGGGCAGCCATTTTTAGGTCTCTCCAGAGATGCTCAATTGGGTTTAAGTCAGGGCTCTGGCTGGGCCATTCAAGAACAGTCACAGAGTTGTTGTGAAGACACTCCTTCATTATTTTAGCTGTGTGCTTAGGGTCATTGTCTTGTTGGTAGGTAAACCTTCGGCCCAGTCTGAAGTCCTGAGCACTCTGGAGAAGGTTTTCATCCAGGATATCCCTGAACTTGGCTGCATTCATCTTTCCCTCGATTGCAACCAGTCGTCCTGTCCCTGCAGCTGAAAAACACCCCCACAGCATAATGCTGCCACCACCATGCTTCACTGTTGGGACTGTATTGGACAGGTGATGAGCAGTGCCTGGTTTTCCTCACACATACCACTTAGAATTAAGGCCAAAAAGTTCTCTCTTGGTCTCAGCAGACCAGAGAATCTTATTTCTCACCATCTTGAAGTCCTTCGGGTGTTTCTTAGCAAACTCCGTGCGGGCTTTCATGTGTTTTACACTGAGGAGAGGCTTCCGTCAGGCCACTCTGCCATAAAGCCCCGACTGGTGGAGGGCTGTAGTGATGGTTGACTTTCTACAACTTTCTCCCATCTCCCGACTGCATCTCTGGAGCTCAGCCACAGTGATCTTTGGGCTCTTCTTTACCTCTATCACCAAGGCTCTTCTCCCCCAATAGCTCAGTTTGGCCGGACGGCCAGCACTAGGAGGGGTTCTGGTCATCCCAAACCTCTTCCATTTAAGGATTATGGAGGCTACTGTGCTCTTAGGAACCTTAAGTGCAAATTTTTTTGTAGCCTTGGCCAGATCGGTGCCTTGCCACAATTCTGTCTCTGAGCTCTTCATGCAGTTCCTTTGACCTTATGATTCTCATTTGCTCTGACATGCACTGTGAGCTGTAAGGTCTTATTTAGACAGGTGTGTGCCTTTCCTAATCAAGTCCAATCACTATAATCAAACACAGCTGGACTCAAATGAAGGTGTAGAACCATCTCAAGGATGTTCAGCAGAAATGGACAGCACCTGAGTTAAATATATGAGTGTCACAGCAAATGGTCTGAATACTTAGGACCATGTGATATTTCAGTTTTTCTTTTTTAATAAATTCTGTGTTTTTCTGTCAATATGGGGTTCTGTGTGTACATTAATGAGGAAAAAAATGAACTTAAATTATTTTAACAAATGGCTGCAATATAACAAAGAGTGAAAAATTTAAGGGGGTCTGAATACTTTCCGTCCCCACTGTAGATTTCCATCATTTTGCCCATTTTGTGTCAGGTATGCAGTATATGCTCCCCTTAGTCATTGTTAGTTACTAAATATAATAAAAAACACTCACACATTGTGCTTGAAAACAATACTGAACATTTAACTCAGTTTCACACTGGTGCGGCTTTGAAATCATGCTACTTCAGTGCAATCTCAAAGCCGCACATTTCATTTTCATTGCGGCTTGCGTCTTCATTTAACAGAAGTCTATGCAAGTTGCTATTAAATAGATAAAAAGTAGTGCAGGAACCTATTTAATAACCGCTGCGACATGATTTGTGGTGATATGAATGGTTCCATTGTTGGCAAGGCAGTGCGACTCATCATGCGATTTGGAACTGTCAAGTCGCATGACAAGTGGCACTGGTGTGCACGGAGGCTTAGAATAGCAGTATATTCAGAATATTGTTGAATAGGAGCATTGTAAACATGAAGCCTATAAATATAAATAGTCCCCATTACATTACGACCTTAAAGCAGAACTCTGGGCACAAACACTTTCATTTTAATGTAATCCTCAATAGCCACAAAAGGTATTAATCCACTTTTGTGAGCACCAAATGTTTTTGAAAACCCAGATATTACTTAGTTAAAGTAGCAGAGACATCATCACTGTGCTGCACATAATCTGGGCCCATTAGGCAGAAAATGACAGGATGAGGCGGATACAAGACCAGTCACCTTGCACAAGGAGAGAGAGCAGCAGTGACCGGTCTTTATTACAGGAAGCTCCTGCACAGAGGTTAAAGTGTTACACTGGATTACTGCACAGACCAAGAAGAAATACACAAAGCACTCCATGATTCAAGTAGAAATACATATCTCCTGTATTTAGAGTGTAACTTTAATATATTACTAACGCTGAGGCAAGCACTCCTTGGCTAAAGTTTAAAGAGTAACTCCACTTTTGCTGAGAGAAAAACATTCCTCTCTGAATGATCTACTGTATTTACATTGCATGGATTTAAGCAAACTTTGTGCAGAGACCTAGCTTTTGTTATTCTGAAGAAAAAGCTGTTTTTTGTCTGTGTCCATCCCTTTAGACGTGTTTTCCCTTTGGAACTATCTCACATTTTTGTTGCAGGGGATGCCTGAAATCTGACTTGTATCTTAGTGTAGACTTCTGGGAAAATCAATGAACCAATCACACAAGTAGGAAATTACATTTTGCGGGGGTCTTACACACACATCTGCATACAGAACATCTCCAGGTGGCCATGTTGCATTGCATTTTACAGAAAATTACAGCGTTGCAGATTGAAAAGAATAGGTAATTTTTAATAACATTCAATTACAATTATATACAGTATATTTTTTTTTTATTAGCTATTTTTTCCCACTCAGGTGGAGTAATGCCCCGTACACACGGTCGGACATTGATCGGACATTCCGACAACCAAATCCATTGGATTTTTTCCCGACGGATGTTGGCTCAAACTTGTCTTGCATACACACGGTCGCACAAAGTTGTCGGAAAATCCGATCGTTCTGAAAGCGGTGACGTAAAACACGTACGTCGGGACTATAAACGGGTCTGTAGCCAACAGCTTTCGTCTCTTAATTTATTCTGAGCATGCGTGGCACTTTGTGCGTCGGATTTGTGTACACATGATCGGAATTTAAACGATCGGATTTTGTTGTCTGAAAATTTTATATCCTGCTCTCAAACTTTGTATGTCGGAAATTCCGACGGAAAAAGTCCAACGGAGCCCACACACGATCAGAAATTCCGACAACATAATCCGATCGCACTTTCTCCATCGGAAAATCCGACCGTGTGTACAGGGCATAACCCTTTAATGATGAAGAACAGATTTTTTTTTTTTACTTGCCGACCGGGCCATAGCCGAAAGAAGGCTGCAGCGCGGTCGGCTTGTTCTGGGTGGACGTCCGTGGGACGTCCTCCGGAACTCTCGCTCCCCGTGCGCCCGGTGGGGCGCGTGCACGATAGTGTCCGTGTTTGCCGGGTTCACGGGACCCGGCGCAACACGAATCGTGGTAAAGGGCCAATGACAGCGGCCCTTTACCACGTGATCGCTCCCTCCAATGAGGGAGCGATCATAATGTCAACAGACTGGGGTCATGCAAAGGTCCCAGCTCTCTTCTCTCCTCACACCGATACAGAGTGAGAGGAGAGAAGAGAGATCGAGTGAAAAAATCGTGAGTGAAAGTACTACAGTGCTCAGCAGTGCCATACAGTGCCACATAAGTGCGGCTACAGTGCTAAATTGTGCCCTAGAGTGCCACCAGTGCCACTACAATTCCCATCAGTGCCACTACAGTACCCATCTGTGCCACCAGTGCCACTACACTACCCATCAGTGCCACTACATTACCCATCTGTGCCACTAGTGCCACAACAGTACCCATCAGTGCCACTACAGTACCCATCAGTGCCACTACAGTACCCATCAGTGCCACTAAAGTGTCCATCAGTGTCACTACAGTGCTCATCTGTGCCATTCATGCCACTATAGTTCTCATCAGTGCCACGTCAGTGCCACCAGTGCCCATCAGTGCCACCTCTGCCACTACAGTGCCCATCTGTGCCGCCAGTGCCAAGTCAGTGCTCCGTCAGTGCCACACCAGTGTCCAGTGCCACTACAGTGCTCATCTGCCACCAGTACCACATTGGTGCCATCAGTGCCTCCTGTGCCACTACAGTGCCCATCGGTGCCACCAGTGCCACGTCAGTGCTCCATCAGTGCTACGTCAGTGCTCCATCAGTGCGACACCAGTGCCCAGTGCCACTACAGTGCTCATCTGTGCCACCAGCACTACATTGGTGCCATCAGTGCCACCTGTGCCACTACAGTGCCACTTCAGTGCCCATCTGTGCCGCCAGTGTCACGTCAGTGCCACTACAGTGCTCATCTGCCACCAGTACCACATCAGTGCCATCAGTGCCACCTGTGCCACTACAGTGCCCATCGGTGCCACCAGTACCACATCAGTGCCATCAGTGCCACCTGTGCCACTACAGTGCCCATCGGTGCCACCAGTGCCACGTCAGTGCTCCATCAGTGCTACGTCAGTGCACCATCAGTGCCACACCAGTGCCACTACAGTGCTTATCAGTGCCACATCAGCATCACTAGAGTGCTCATCTGCACCACTACATCGCTCATCAGTGCCACATCAGCATCACTAGAGTGCTCATCTGCACCACTACATCGCTCATCAGTGCCACTACAGCGCTTATCGGTGCCACTACAGTACCCAATAGTGCACATCAGTGCCCATAAGTGAGTGCTCATCAGTGCCACCATATTAGTGGATCCTCATCAGTGCCCATAAGTGCTACCTTAGTGCACATCAGTGCCAGATAATCAGAGCATCCTCAGTGTGGTGCATTAGTGTACATCAGTGCAACCTTATCAGTACCCATCAGTGCACCCTCATCAGTACCCAGCAGTGCACCCTCATCAGTACCCAGCAGTGCACCCTCATCAGAACCCAGCAGTGCACCCTCATCAGAGCCCAGCAGTGCACCCTCATCAGAGCCCAGCAGTGCAGCCTCATTAGACCAGCCTCATCAGCACCCATCAGTGCAGCCATATCTGTCCAAGTGTCCCTACCACAGCAGTTCGTCACCACAGTCACCAGTATGGCAAAAAAAAAAATTTCCACTGAAGAGGCATACCAACTGCTTGCCTTGACTGACGAAAGCAGCGGGGAGCTCTCGGAGTCTGCGTCTGATTCTGGTTCAGAATATGAACCTGTTGTAAGCAGTGGGTCTGATACAGAATCAGAGGAGGAGCAAAGTGTGCCTGTGAAACGAAGGCGCTCTGGCATGGAGCAGGCTACCACAAGTAGTGCTGTGGCATCAACCAGCAGCTCAGTGCCATCCACCAGAAATGCAGTGGCATCAACTAGCAGCTCAGTTGCTTCCACCAGTAGCACAGTGCCATCCAGAAGAAATTAAGTACCAATGCAGCAAAGGCCAAGAACTAGCGGGGTGTCATCTCGGCCCCAAAGCGTTAGGACCCATGCCGGCCTTCCCTATGCCCTTGAAAACCCTCTGTGGCTTCCCCCTAATTCAGGAGTAGCGAACATCCCCCCTTTCATTGCCCAACCAGGTGTGCAGGTGAACACAGAGAATTTTGCACCTATTGATTTTTTTAATTTAATTTTTACCCAAGACCTATTGTCCTCCATCGTGGCCCAGTGCAACCTCTATGCACAACAATTTATAACAAGCAACCCTGGTTCAAGTTATGCCCGTCCCTATGAATGGAGAGCATTGACAGTGGAGGAATTTAAATTATTTTTAGGTCTAACATTTAATATGGGACTCACAAAAAAAAATGAATTATACTCCTATTGGTCCACCAAACCCATCCACCATATGCCAATCTATTCATCCCTTATGCGAAGATCAAGATACCTCATGATAATGCGTTTCCTCCATTACAGTGACAACACCCAGTGCCCTCCCCGAAATGACCCATCACATGACAAATTATTTAAAATTCGGCCACTTCTAAATTTTTTCTCTGAGAAATTCCCCCAGTTAATTATCCCCGACCAAAATATCTCCGTGGATGAGTCATTGGTCCACTTCACAGGTAGGCTTGGGTTCAAGCAGTTTATCCCAAGCAAAAGGGCCCGATATGGGGTTAAGCTCTACAAGCTATGTGACCGAGAAACGGGGTATATCTACGCCTTCCGGGTATATGAAGGGAAGGATACCCAACTGCATCCCCCTGAATGTCCAGAGTACATCGGAGTCAGCGGAAAGGTTGTTTGGGAGCTTGTATATCCACTTCTTGGAAAGGGTTACCACCTTTATGTGGATAACTACTATACAAGCTTGCCCCTCTTCCGTAATCTTTACCGCAAGGACACTCCAGCGTGTGGTACCGTGCGAGCCAATAGGAAGGGCTTCCCGCAAAGGCTGCTTACTGAAAGACTACGAAAAGGGGAGACGGCGTCTTTACGGAATGAAGAGGTATTGGCTCTCAGGTGGAGGGACAGACGAAACGTCCACATGCTTACAACTATCCACAACGACACCTACGTGGAAATCCCCCGAAGAAACGGCCCAAACCAGAAACCAAAATGTGTCCATGACTATAATCTGTTTATGGGGGGTGTCGACTTCAATGACCAGATGATCGAACCCTACCTTCCCACAAAAAAAAGCCGCTTTTGGTATAAAAAAGTCTCTATATATCTTTTCAGTTTGGCCATTTACAATAGTTTTGTTATTTACAGTAAATCTACAGAGAGCCCCTTATCTTTTCTTCACTACCAAGAAGAAATTATCACCACCCTTTTGTACCCGGAAGGCGCACCAGAAAGCATTCGCTCGGATTCAGTGAGCAGACTCCACGAACGCCACTTTCCTGAAAAACTCCCTCACCATGAAACAGGCCGGAAACGTCAGAAGAGATGCCGGGTGTGCTCCAGAGGAGGAGCTAGAAAAGACACTGTGTTCTATTGTCCTGATTGTCCTTCCCAACCAGGCCTTTGTATTGATGAATGTTTCCGCCGTTACCATACTTCTCTACATTATTAGGGAAGTATGGTAAACGTAATTGTCATTTACCGCCACACCCCTTTATGCCACTAAACATACCGCTGCCTTCTCCGAAACTGACCCTGGCCTGCTAAACGACCACGCTTCTGCCTAATACTAAACTGTACCTACCTCTGCCTTCTCCGGAACTGACCCTGGCCTGATATATGACCACGCTTCTGCCTAATGCTAAACTGTACCTACCTCTGCCTGCTCTGGAACTGACCCTGGACTGTTTGACCATGTTTTTTGCCTGCCTCTTGGACTGGTCTTTTACTCTGCTACTGGAGTAGTGGGCTTCATAACACAGGGGTCTCACATATGTGAGGGGCTCCAGAATTGTTTTTCTGGATGAAGAAAACTATTTTTTTAGTTTTCTCATTCCCAGATTAGGGTCTGGAGACTCGGAGGCTTCAAAGAGATTTGGGTGGGAGAAGCCTCTACCCCTGTCCCCATTCTTTCCTGGCCTGCTACTTGGACCATGTTCCTGCTTACTACCAGGACTAATATTTTGACACTGCTGGCAATGTCTCTACTTGCACTGACCCTGGACTGTAAGGACAGTATCCCTGCATGTACTATGAACAATATTCTTGCCTGCTGCCTGGACTATTCCATTCACTGTCGCTGACCACGTCCCTGCCTGCTGCCTGGATCAGGGCTCTCCTCCTGTGCACAACTGCACTACTAAAACCACAGGTAATCTTTTGTTTACCCTTTGCTCAGCAGAATGTATTTTAGGGTGTAATTCTTGGTATGTTCATGCTATGTGTTAGAAATATGAAGGGCCTTCAAAAATGTGATAGATTGTAAGGAAATTAGATGTGTAATTTATGCTCCTAGAACGCCTGAATGTGCTACTTCAATGTTGGGCCTCTGTACGTGGCCAGGCTGTGTAAAAGTCTCACACATGTGGCATCGCCAAACTCAGGAGGAGTAGCAGAATAGATTTTGGGGTGTCATTTTTGCTATGTACATGCTATGTGTTGGAAATATCTTAGAAATGGACAACTTTGTGTAAAAAAAATGCGTTTTCATTTTTTTCCCACATTTTCCAAAAACTTCTGGAAAAAAATGAACTGTTCAAAAGACTCATTATGCCTCATAGATTATACGTTGGGGTGTTTGCTTTCCAAAATGGGGTCACTTTGTGGGCGTTTCCATTGTCCTGGTGCTCCAGGGCCTTCAAAAGTGTAATAGGTGGTTAAGAGATTAGATATGCAATTTATGCTCCTAGAATGCCTGAATGTGCTACTTCAATGTTCGGCCTCTGTATGTGGCCAGGCTGTGTAAAAGTCTCCCACATGTGGTATCGCCATACTCAGGAGGAGTAGCAGAATATATTTTGGGGTGTCATTTTTGTTATGTACATGCTATGTGTTGGAAATATCTTAGAAATGGACAACTTTGTGTAAAAAAAATGCGTTTTCATTTTTTTCCCACATTTTCCAAAAACTTCTGGAAAAAAATGAACCGTTCAAAAGACTCATTATGCCTCATAGATTATACGTTGGGGTGTTTGCTTTCCAAAATGGGGTCACTTTGTGGGCGTTTCCATTGTCCTGGTGCTCCAGGGCCTTCAAAAGTGTAATAGGTGGTTGAGAGATTAGATATGCAATTTATGCTCCTAGAACGCCTTAATGTGCTACTTCAATGTTCGGCCTCTGTATGTGGCCAGGCTGTGTAAAAGTCTCCCACATGTGGTATCGCCATACTCAGGAGGAGTAGCAGAATATATTTTGGGGTGTCATTTTTGTTATGTACATGCTATGTGTTGGAAATATCTTAGAAATGGACAACTTTGTGTAAAAAAAATGCGTTTTCATTTTTTTCCCACATTTTCCAAAAACTTCTGGAAAAAAATGAACCGTTCAAAAGACTCATTATGCCTCATAGATTATACGTTGGGGTGTTTGCTTTCCAAAATGGGGTCACTTTGTGGGCGTTTCCATTGTCCTGGTGCTCCAGGGCCTTCAAAAGTGTAATAGGTGGTTGAGAGATTAGATATGCAATTTATGCTCCTAGAACGCCTTAATGTGCTACTTCAATGTTCGGCCTCTGTATGTGGCCAGGCTGTGTAAAAGTCTCCCACATGTGGTATCGCCATACTCAGGAGGAGTAGCAGAATATATTTTGGGGTGTCATTTTTGTTATGTACATGCTATGTGTTGGAAATATCTTAGAAATGGACAACTTTGTGTAAAAAAAATGCGTTTTCATTTTTTTCCCACATTTTCCAAAAACTTCTGGAAAAAAATGAACCGTTCAAAAGACTCATTATGCCTCATAGATTATACGTTGGGGTGTTTGCTTTCCAAAATGGGGTCACTTTGTGGGCGTTTCCATTGTCCTGGTGCTCCAGGGCCTTCAAAAGTGTAATAGGTGGTTGAGAGATTAGATATGCAATTTATGCTCCTAGAACGCCTGAATGTGCTACTTCAATGTTCGACCTCTGTATGTGGCCAGGCTGTGTAAAAGTCTCCCACATGTGGTATCGCCATACTCAGGAGGAGTAGCAGAATATATTTTGGGGTGTCATTTTTGTTATGTACATGCTATGTGTTGGAAATATCTTGGAAATGGACAACTTTACGTAAAAAAAAATGCGTTTTCATTTTCTTTCCACATTTTCCAAAAACTTCTGGAAAAAAATGAACCATTCAAAAGACTCATTATGCCTCATAGATTATACGTTGGGGTGTTTGCTTTCCAAAATGGGGTCACTTTGTGGGCGTTTCCATTGTCCTGGTGCTCCAGGGACTTCAAAAGTGTAATAGGTGGTTGAGAGATTAGATATGCAATATATGCTCCTAGAACGCCTGAACGTGCTACTTCAATGTTCGGCCTCTGTATGTGGCCAGGCTGTGTAAAAGTCTCACACATGTGGTATTGCCATACTCAGGAGGAGTAGCAGAATATATTTTGGGGTGTCATTTGGGGAATGTACATGCCATGTGAGAGAAATAACCTGTTATAATGACAATTTGGTGTGAAAAAAAATAAAAATAAAAAAAATCTTAATTTTGCAAAGAATTCTGGGAAAAAATTACAACTTCAAAAAACTCACCATGCCTCTTACTAAATACCTTGGAATGTCTACTTTCCAAAAAGGGGTCATTTTGTGGGTATTTGTACTTTCCTGGCTTGTAAGGGTCTCAAGAAATGAGATAGGCCTCAGTACATCAGGTGTGATCAGGTGTGATCAGATGTGATCAATTTTCAGTGATTGGCACCATAGCTTGTAGACGCTATAACTTTCACACAGACTAAATAATATCCACTAATTTGGGTTATTTTTACCAAAGATATGTAGCAGTATAAATTTTGACCCAAATTTATGAAGAAAAATTACTTATTTGCAAAATTTTATAATACAAATGAAGAAAAATGCATTTTTTTACAAAATTTTCGGTCTTTTTTCTTTTATAGCGCAAAAAATAAAAAACCCAACGGTGATTAAATACCACCAAAAAAAAGCCCTATTTGTGTGAAAAAAGGACAAAAATTTCATATAGGTACAGTGTTGCATGACTGAGTAAGTCCAGATGGCTATTCTCCTGTCTGCTTTTTTTGTGCACCTGGATCCTGACTTGCGTTATGTCTCCTCATGATGTCATAGTGCCAGCTCCTCCTCAATTTCAGTCTACACTCTAGGGACATAGGCTGAATGCTCAAGCTTCATCACATCATGCTGTAGTCTAAAATGGCCGCTGGCATCCAAGAGTGACAAAGTATGTAATTTGCAGGCACCCCAGGTGAAAAAGGAATGGAAGCATTACAAAAGGAAAACTTATGCAGCCAGTACCTCTAGAAAGACTGATAAGCTCTTGACTGTATATGACATTTTTTCTTTTCTTTTTTGAGATACGCATACATTTGTTCTGGCTTTTTTTGGTCTTTGATTTATACCGTATAAGATATATTCCTTTGTTCAGCAGGTATGCTGTTTCCTCCTGTTTTTCCTTTTTGGCTGTTGGTGTTGGTTCTTTTTAAATTGAATCATATGGGATAGACATACTTTCTCTTTATTTTAGTTTTTATGATTCCCTTGAGCCACAGGTCTATCCCTATATATTTAGTAGATACCACATTCCTTTCAGGTGATTGGAAAACTTGATTAAACCTAACATGTATGTTCCTGGTAAAGCAGGGTGTCCTGTGAAACATGCAGTCTAATCTAGGTCATCTTGATTATCATATGTGACACTGTTATGGATCATCCTATACCTACACTATTGTGATTATCACACACGACTACTGCTTTTAATGTACCCATGAGAATTGTAAATAAAGTCTCTTTTAAACCTTGTTTTTCTTTTGGCATATTCAAAGTCCCATTTACAGTGCCTTGAAAAAGTATTCACACCTCTTGATATTTTCCACATTTTGTCATGTTACAACCAAAAATGTAAATGTATTTTATTGGGATTTTATGTGATAGATCAGTGATAGTGAACCTTGACACCCCAGATGTTTTGGAACTACATTTCCTATGATGCACAGCTACACTGCAGAGTGCATAAGCATCATGGGAAATGTAGTTCCAAAACATCTGGGGTGTCAAGGTTCACCATCACTGGCCTATCACATAAAATCCCAATACTGTGATAGACCAACACAAAGTGGCACATAATTGTGAAGTGGAAGAAAAATGATAAATGGTTTTCAATTTTTTTTTACAAATAAATATGTGAAAAGTGTGGCTTGCATTTGTATTCAGCCCCTTTTACTCTGATACTCCTAACTAAAATCTAGTGAAACCAATTGCTTTCAGAAGTCACCTAATTAGTAAATAGAGTTCATCTGTGTGTAATTTAATGTCAGTATAATTACAGCTGTTCTGTGAGGCCCTTAGAGGTTTGTTAGAGAACCCTAGTGAACAAACAACATCATGAAGGCCAAGTAACACACCAGCCAGGTCAGGGATAAAGTTGTATAGAGATGTTTAAAGCAGGGTTAGGTTATAAAAAAATATCCCAAGCTTTTAACATTTCACGAAGCACTGTTCAATCCATCATCCGAAAATGCAAAGAGTATGGCACAACTGCAAATGTACCAAGACATGACTGTCCACCTATACTGACAGGTCGGGCAAGGGCCACAGGACAACTATTGGTCGTGCACTCCACAAATCTGGTCTTTATGGAAGAATGGCAAGAAGAAAGCAATTGTTGAAAGTAAGCCATAAGAAGTCCCATCTGCAGCTTGCAAGAAGCCATGTGGGGGACACAGCAAACATGTGGAAGGTGCTCTGCTTAGATGAGACCAAAATTGAACTTTTTGGCCTTAAAGCAAAATGCTAAGTTGGAGGAAAACTAACACTGCAGCATCATGTTGTAGAGATTCTTTTCTTCAGCAGGGACAGGGAAGCTGGTCAGAGTTGATGGGAAGATGGTTAGAGCCAAATACAGGGCAATCTTAGAAAAAAATATGTTAGAGTCTGCAAAAGACTTGCGACTGGAGCAGAAATTCACCTTCCAGCAGGACAATGACCCTAAAAATACAGCCAGAGCTACAATGGAATGGTTTAGATTAAAGCATATTCATGTGTTAGAATGGCCCAGTCAAAGTCCAGACCTAAATCCAATTGAGAATCTGTGTCAAGACTTGAAAATTGTTATTTACAGACGCTCTAAATCCAATATGAAAGAGCTTGAGCTGTTTTTCAAAGAAGAATGGGCAAACATTTCACTCTCTAGATGTGCAATGCTGGTAGAGATATAACTAAAAAGACTTGCAGCTGTAATTGCAGCGAAAGCTGGTTCTACAAAGTATTGACTCAGGGGGGTTGAATACAAATGCACGCCGCACTTTTCAGATATTTGTAAAAAATATTGAAAACCATTTATCATTTTTCTTCCACTTCACAAATATGTGCCACTTTGTGTTAGTCTTTTACAAAAAAATCCCAATAAAATACATTTACGTTTTTGGTTGTAACATGACAAAATGTGGAAAATTTCAAGGGGTATGAATACTTTTTCAAGGCACTGTATCTATGTGGTTTTCTTTATATGAAATTTTGGTTTACGGGTTTAGGTATGCTTTAAAGGGGTTGTAAAGGGTGAAGGTTTTTTTTTTTTTATCTGAATGTATTCAATGCATTAAGATAAAAAATCTTCTGTGTGTAGCAGCCGCCCCAGCACCTGCTAACACGTACCTGAGGTCCTTCTCTGTCCAGCGATGTCCACAAGTGTCTCAGCCATCCGAGATTCTCCCTCCTGATTGGCTAAGACAAAGCAGCGGCGCCATTGGCTGTCAGCTAGCCAATCAGGGGAGAGAGGGGACGGAGCCGTGCCAGCTCCCTCATTCCTGACAGGCCCCCCAAATAATGCATTATTTACTTGCTCAATTAGTTGTCCTTTTGGGGCTGTAAAGTGGAAGATTTTAGACAGTAGGGTTTGCAGAAAAATCTTTTTTGGTGCTGCCAGATAATTGAGCATTTCAGTGTCCCTTTTCTCGTCACCATTGAGTATCCCTGGTATCTTCTATGATGTAACCTTTTACAAAAGAGCTAAGAAGGCCCTGGGCAGGTGGCATAGAGCAGGCTATTTTCACCTATCTCTAGGTGCTGCTCCTCCCATGAACAGGTAAGAAAGTAAAAGCAACTAAAATGCAAAGTAAAAAAACAAACAATATGTTTGTACCTTTAGCAGAAAGTAGAGAAAATGACTTCAAGAAATGTCATCAGCACACCGAGGATGCCTCAAAAAGGTCCAAAGCTTTAAATTTTGTGGTCACGTGGTAAACATACGGCAAGGTTTTGGAGCCACGTGGCTCAAAAACATTGCCGTATGTTTACCATGTGACCACAAAAATAAAGCTTTGGACCCTTTTGAGGAATCCTTGGTGTGCTGGTGAATTTTTTTTCACTTTGATTGTCCACAATTTCTAGCCTATGGTCGCTACAGCATCCAGCATTACTGAACAGCCATTTTCTTGAACATGTGAGTGGGAAATATTGCGTTTGGATTTAGCAGAAATCTGATACAAGTCCTGTTTTAGTATACATTTTCCAGATAGTACAATTACTCTTGCTTTTTGGTAATAGCTCTAAGATCCTTGTAGGATTCTTCTAGATGCCTGATTGTTATGCTGACCTACTAGCTTTATGACTTTTTTGACCACTGACTGACTGTTAAGTACGTCAATCAGGAAAGACAGACAAAGGTCAAGGGTCCTTGTCAAAATACTTGATCCTGCTATTTACCAGTAGTGGTATCCCCCATGTTTCTTTTAGGACATGTATTCATTGGGGTAGCTTGATCATACTGATGTAGCGGTCTCCCCGACCTCCAGAGGCCTAGTGGAGACCCCCAGAGTCAGGAAGAGCTGACATTCCTCCTCAAGGTGCAGGTTACTAGGCATGGTGGGTGTTGTGCAAGGTGGAAAGATAGGCGCCAGTCATTTTTAAAAATGGACAAAGATAAAACTAGACAAACAGCAATACAGAAAAAGGCCCTTTGAGCTGAATGCAGCGATCTGTATCTTGTAGAAACTGCTGTCTCCTATAGCAACAACTTCACTCACAGTATCTCACTGTAGATCCTCAAGCTTAGCTCCCAGCTACCTGCTGGACTTCTCAAGCTTCACTTACAGATAGCCGCTGTATTCTACAAACTTCACCCACCGTTACCCGCTGGGTTCCTCGGACTCACAGTCACCCGCTGGATCCCTCAAGCTTTACTCACAGCTACCCACTGTACTTCTCTTCAAGCTTTGCTTACAGCTACCCGCTGTACTCCTTCAAGTTTTACTCACAGCTACCCTTGGTCTTGGATGAGTTCTCTCCTGAAGTTTTCCCAACACTTCACAGTCCCTGGCTGATGAAGAGTCTGCTCGGCTACTCCTTCAAAACTCCATCCCTTTGACACCTGCCTCCGGCAATAAGAGTGGTTCCCCCTCTGGCAACTTGTTCTCCTATGCCTTCTGGCAACGACCAGGCTCCCCTTCGGGCTGAGCCCCTTTACACGTGGCTAGGCCTCAGGCTTTTGGCCTACACCTATGCTGCTGCTCCACACACTCCTATCTAGGCCACAGCCCAGGTGGAAAGAACCCCGATCACCTGACTCTCTCCAAATAAATAGACTATCCCAGCAGTTTCAGCAGCCAAAGAAACTCCTGCTGATTGGCTGAGAAAAGCATATTCACTCATAACCTGTATTCACTGTAATCTATCATTCTAATGCCAAAGGCAACAGTGCCACCTATTGACAGAATAGAGAAATCACAGTTAAACTCAAGCTTGGGAAAAAAACATTTGATCAAGACTACAAATTAGCCAGGCTAGTTACCACTTAGCACAACTAAATTTACTAGCAGCCCCATTTAGGACAAGGGTGCTACACTTATCATACAGTGCCTTGCAAAAATATTCACCCCCTTGTCTTTTTACCTATTTTGTTACATTACGGCCTTTAGTTCAATGTTTTTTTAATCTGAATTATATGTGATGGATCAGAACACAATAGTCTAAGTTGGTGCAGTAAAATTAGAAAAATATATACATAAAACTATTTTTCAGAATTAAAAAAATGATAATTGGCATGTGCGTATGTATTCACCCCCTTTGTTATGAAGCCCATTAACAGCTCTGATGTAACCAATTACCTTCAGAAGTCACATAATTAGTGAAATGATGTCCACCTGTGTGCAATCTAAGTGTCACATGATCTTTCATTACATATACACACCTTTTTGAAAGGCCCCAGAGGCTGCAACAACGAAGCAAGAGGCACCACTAACCAAACACTGCCATAAAGACCAAGGAACTCTCCAAACAAGTAAGGGACAATGTTGTTGAGAAGTACAAGTCAGGGTTAGGTTATAAAAAAATATCCAAATCTTTGATGATCCATAGGATCAAATCTATCATAACCAAATGGAAAGAACATGGCACAACAGCAAACCTGCCAAGAGACGACCGCACACCAAAACTCACGGACCCGGCAAGGAGGGCATTAATCAGAGAGGCAGCACAGAGACCCTGGAGGAGCTGCAGAGTTCCACAGCAGAGATTGGAGTATTTGTACATAGGACGACAATAAGCCGTACGCTCCATAGAGTTGGGCTTTATGGCAGAGTGGCCAGAAGAAAGCCATAACTATCAGCAAAAAACAAAATGGCCCATTTTGAGTTTGCGAAAAGGCATGTGGGAGACTTCCAAAATGTATGGAGGAAGGTGCTTACATCACCCAAAGAACACCATCCCCACAGTGAAACATGGTGGTGGCAGCATCATGCTGTGAGGATGTTTTGCAGGAAGTCGGGACTGGGAAACTGGTCAGAGTTGAGGGAAAGATGGATGGTGCTAAATACGGGGATATTCTTGAGCAAAACCTGTACCACTCTGTGTGTGATTTGAGGCTAGGACGGAGGTTCACCTTCCAACAGGACAATGACCCCAAACCCACTGCTAAAGCAACACTTGATTGGTTTAAGGTGAAACATGTAAATGTGTTGGAATGGCCTAGTTAAAGCCCAGACCTCAATCCAATAGAAATCTGTGGTTAAACTTAAAGATTGCTGTTCACAAGTGCAAACCATCCAACTTGAAGGAGCTGGAGCATTTTTGCGAGGAGGAATGGGCAAAACCCCAGTGGTAAGATGTGGCAAGCTCATTGAGACTTATCCAAAGTGACTTGGAGCTGTGATAGCTGCAAAAGGTGGCTCTACAGAGTATTGACTTAAGGAGGGGGGGAATAGTTATGCACATTAACTTTTTCTGTTATTTTGTCCTATTTGTTATTTGCTTCACAATAAAAAAAAACAAAAAACAAACATCTTCAAAGCTGTGGGCATGTTCTGTAAGTTAAATGATGCAGATCGTCAAACAATCCATGTTAATTCCAGGTTGTGAGGCAACAAAAACACGAAAAATGCCAAGGGGGTGAATACTTTTGCAAGGCATTGTACAAACATTCAAAGCAATACAAATCTGCAAGTAACCGCAGTATTATACAAACCAAACATTAGAAATATTTAATATTCCCAAGTTTTGGATTGCTCTTGCATTACATACAAAGGGTTGTAGTGTGTGGAAGGTGCTGCAGGCATTTGACACACCCCAAAGTGTGTCAGATGAGAAGATTTTGTTGGCACCTTTGTTCTATAAGAGAGTGAAGCTTCCAGGAATGCATGGTAGAACAGGTATGTATAAACAGAATTTTACAAGCCAAGGAGGACAGCCCCAGATACATAGACATAACAAGAGAGAAGCTATCACATGATGGCCCTAAATTGAAGATGATGTATTTTAAAATGCATATATCACATGTTTTGTACAGTATGTGCTACCATTGATCCCAAGCTTGATGCAAGCCACACTGAAAATACAGAATGCAGGTTAAAAAAAAAGCAGCACTCCAAAGCATACATTATAGGTCAGAAGAAAATTCCACAATAACTTCCTGCGCTTGTTGATTACTGGATACAACGACAATGTGCTATTTCATGTAGCTGAAATGCTGGGAATCGCAGAAATCCTACAGGTGAAATCCCACAGAGATTTAAGGTTATCAGATTCCAGCCATCATTGAAATAGGAACTTCTGGGTGCTCTGACCATCTAAAAGACCTCTAGTCATGAATAACAATGGAGTAACAATCATTTTAACAAAAGGCAGGGATCGTTATAGTAAATACTGAATATTTCATCTACAAACAAGTCTTTTTGCCATCTGATGCAGTTTGCCTTTGGAAAATTCTAGCTAGCTTACTTTAAACAATAGACAATGTAAGATAGATTACAAAGTATAATACATCCATAGGTGTGGTTTATTTTTGTTTTATTTTGTACACCCAATTGCCTTTTCACCTGACAAGAAATGAATATAACCCAACACACACCCTCTAAGCTGCAGTCTATTACATATCACACAAGATAGCTAGCTGCTAATAGATATGTTTTGGATTATGACATATTTTTTGCATTCATGTCATAAAACTACAGATCAGTTGTGTATGATTTGTGTTTCTTTAATTATCCATGTTATTGTTCATACTCTGTTCAAAAGAAAAAAGCAATTCTTGAGCTGTACTCCAGAAGCCGAGAAGGAAGAACTGAAACAGATTGGATACAGTGAATTCGATTTTTATAAATATAGTGCTTTATAAAAATACACCTGAGGTTACCATGGAAACTGCTTCTTCTGTATGAAAAGAACTCCACTTACTCGCTAGTTGTTGAGCCACCTGTTTTTATATATATTTATTTTCAGATTTATTTCATTATTAATATGATTTCATAGAAGGAGGTGGCATTTTTGTGTCAGCTTTTTACTATGTGAAATATAGGGTTATTGCTACAGTTTACACAGGGCACTTTGGAGTGCCTTGTACAGCAAGATTGGTGTTTTGTGGAACGGCAAGATTGGTGTGTTTAAGTGGCATGGTCAGATACTAATTGACCTTACAACTACATTCTACATGGCACTGTACTGATATGGTAGTCTTTCCTTGATTAGTCAGCTCAGCGTTCAGGCCCCTGTTGATGTCAGATAGTGGGTAATATATGGGTTTATTAATGTAAACCCAGGGGAATAGCCCCTACTCTAGACCATTTTGAAAATAATAATAACCATCATTTACATTATAACCTAAAACTGCATCCCTATATACCATCCATATCTGCAGATACTTTTAGTTGCCAGAATTTGCATACATATAAGATTTTATATGCATTGATGTTAAAGTACAGTCATATTAGGTTTCATTCGACAGCTACAACGTCAGACACAATGCATGCCAATAGATTGCCTCCTTCAGCTTCATAGAAATGTCCCCAACTCATGTAACCGCTCTTTCTCCAGCCAGATTAGTTCTCCCTTTGTTACACCCACTGTTTTACCACCATCCATTCTTAGTGGCCACATTGAACATAGGAACCATCTCATTCCCTACTCTTCTTATACCTTTAACAGCTATATTTTACAAACAAAGACACAATCATCCAAACCCCCACCACCTTAAGCCCCGGTTCACACAGGGGCGGCACGACTTGCAGGTCGCCTCACCGAGGCGACCTGCACATGACTTCCATGGCGACTTGCAAAACGACTTCTGTACAGAAGTCTATGCAAGTCGCCCCCAAAGTAGTACAGGAACCTTTTTCTAAGTCGGAGCGACTTGCATCGCTGCTATTAGAACGGTTCCATTGTACAGAACGGGAGGCTAGGTCGCCTGACAAGTCGCCCCTGTGTGAACCGGCACTAATTAAGTAGTCAAGCACAACAGAGAGCACGCCATCCACTCCTACAGCAATAAACTGCCAGCCAGAACTGACCCTTTGGAACAGCTACATAAAGCCACCGAAACTGACAGCCCCTTAGATACAGCCTCAAATACCCAGCTCACAACCCTTTTTCACAGTCATAGACACCAACCTGCACTAACAGTCAAGAACACTATATTCTTAACCAATCCCCACCACCATGTATTTACAATTTAGGACCAGTCTTCCCTCTGCTTCTGCTAACACACAAATATGTTCCCAGGCCAGCCCTTTGTATGCTCTTCGAAAAAAAAAAAAACTTACATAAATTTCAATGCATGAAAGGGTGTTTCTAAGAACCATTAGCAACACAAGGAAATCTGCCAGAAATATTCACACCTTACTTTGGTGTGTACGTAATAACTACTCTACAAATGTAATTTCTTATTAGTGATCCTCCCTGCTGAAAGGCTTTCAGGTGATGGCTCCAAAGTTCTTGTTGATGCCTGACTGTTATGCTGACCTACTGGTTTCAATACTCTCTGAGCCACTGACTGACTGCCAAGTATGTCATTCAGGAAAGTCATGCAAAAGTCAGGGCTCAGGGGTCCTTTTTCTCGATTAGATACAAACAGCGCTCAAGTGGAAAAACGGATATAATCTTGCTACAGGGAAACTTTGGAATACGTCTTTTCCAGATAAATGTTCTCTTTTGTTGTTGTGATTGTATTACACGGTATCCATGGCTTTGCTGCTTCCTCCAGACTGGGAATCTTTATAAAACACTATGGGGGTTATTTACTAAAGGAACGTCCACTTTGCACTGCAAGTGCACTTGAAAGTGCACTTGGAAGTAAAGTCGCTGTAGATCCGAGGGGGACATGCAAGGAAAATAAAAAACAGCATTTTATCTTGCACATGATTCGATGATAAAATCAGCAGAGCTTCCACTCATTTCAGAACTACCCCTCAGATTTAGAGCAACTGCACTTCTAAGTGCACTTTCAGTGCACTTTCAAGTGCACTTGCAGTGCAAAGTGGATTTGCCTTATGTAAATAACCCCCTATATCACAAAGTGCACAAGCATTATGTGACGCCTTCATAAAACCTTTAATAAAAAAAAGTAAAAACTTGTATTCCCAAAGATTTTTTACAAACGTTCTCATAACATCCAGGAGGAGTTTTGCTCAACATTCTGTGAACGGGAGAAATCCCTAAAGTACAGCCTGATGGAAAGCATGCAGCTTCTGCATCTAGCGTACATTACCACTGACCAATTTCAAGGGCAGACCCTCTTCATCAGAGCTCTGACAAAGTGGGTCCGCCAGCACTGAGGGGAACCAGGCATTTGACACACGCAGAAGTGTGATAGATATTAAGCTGCCAGGATGCTTTATTGTTTGAAGAAAGTCAAGTTTGTATTTGCCATCTGCTGGAGAGGTAAGTGTTTAGTGTTTGCTATTGCAGGAACAAGGCTTTAGATGCACTAACAATCAAGTACACCACATCTTTAACCAATCCCCAAGTAACAGAGCCACTTTAAAGGTGTCATGTCCAAGATTCCTAAACTCAGGCTTTCCCCCTTCTTCCCGTCCCCCTAACCCCATTCCCTTCCTCTCCTTACCACAGGGGTAGGCAACCTCTGCCCTCCAGCTGTGGTGAAACTACCAATCCCATCATGCCTTTGCCTCTAGGAGTCATGACTGTGATTGTCAGGGTCTTGCAATGTCTTATAGGACTTGCCACATTCCCTTTATATTCTATTTCTTCCTCAACAAATTTACTCTCTTTTCTCATTTCTATAAAGTGTATAAGTGTATAAAATGTCTATAAACCTCAAAATCAATAAATGTACTTCTCTGATAGTTCAGCTTAGGGTTTAAACTGTATTAACCACTGAATTAAGAAGGTCTTTTCTGCTTAGATATCACACAAAGCCATTTGACTTTCATGAACGCTTTTCATCAAGTGTTTGACATAACCTTTATCTCATTTTCAATAGTTTCCATTAACATTTTTTGGAAAGCCAATACACAATTAGAGTTCAAGTTATTGGATTCTACAGTAGACATACAGTGGGGAAAATATTTATTTGATCCCCTGCAGATTTTGTAAGTTTGCCCACTTACAAAAAAATGCAGGGTCTATAATTTTTATCATAGGTGTATTTTAAATATACACCTATGATAAACACCTATCTCTAGCATTTAAAATATGCCTTATCATAGGTGTATTTTAAATGATAGAGACGGGATATAAACCAAAAATCCATAAAAAAACACGATACAAATGTTCTAAATTGAGTTTCACTAAAATAAGTATTTGAACCCCAAGCAAAACATTACTTAGTACTTGGTGGAGAAACCCTTGTCAGCAAGCACAGAGGTAAGACGTTTCTTGTAGTCGATTACCAGGTTTGAACATAATGGAAGGATTCCCCCAAGGTTTTTTTTTAGCAGCTAGGTATTCTAATCAAGAAAGTTTATAGAGTTTAGAATATTGTAAAATCTTTATTAGACAAAATTAGTATATAATATTCTGTGAGCATTTGTGCATGTGATATATTAGTAAATTGATAATTGCCGCTCAGGAAATGGAAGTCTACCCTATAGCCATAAATTGTTTAAAAAGATTCAATTATTTGGGGCGTGCAGCCCTGCAGACTCTTGGATATGCGTTTTTCTATTCTACACCAGGTTTGCACATATCTCAGGAGGGATAATGGTCCACTCTTCTTTACGGATCTTCTCTAAATCCTTAAGGTTTCTTGGTTGTCACTTGGCAACTCAAAGTTTCACTTCCCTCCATAAATTTTCTATAGGATTAAGGTCTGGAGACTGGCTAGGCCACTCCATGACCTTAATGCGCTTCTTCTTGAGCCACTCCTTTGTTGCCTTGGTGGTATGTTTGGGTCATTGTCATGCTGGAAGTTCTTGCTGAGGGAAGAAGTTTCTCATCTAAGATTTTACAATACATTGCCCAGTCCATTGGCCCCTCAATGCGGCAAAGTCAGCCTATAACTTTAGCAGAGAAGAAGGCCTAAAGCATAATGTTTCCACCTCTGCCCACTTGACTGAAATGGTGTTCTTAGGGTTATAGTCAGCATTTTTCTTCCTCCAAACACGGAGAGTTGAGCTAATGCGAAGGAGCTCAATTTTGGTCTCATCTGACGACAGCACTTTCTCCCAAACCTTCTCTGAATCATTTAGATCAGCGTTTCTCAACCTGGGGGTTGCGACCCCCTGGGGGGTCGATTGCCGATTCTCCAGGGGGTCGCGAATGCTGGCCGAGATGCTGGCCGAGACGGACTCGAAGTTACTGCCGGAGTCCGTCCGTCTCAGCTAGCGAAATGTCACTTCCTGCAGAGGAGAGACTGCACGGAAGTGACGTTCCGTCGCCGCCATCTTGGTACTCTCGTCCACAGTAATGCTTAGACTTAGAAGTCGGCAAGCGGACATCTTTTTACACCCACCGAAGTCCGCTTGCTGCGGATGAGTGTACCAAGAGGGAGGCAACGAAACACCTGAAGAAGAACACCTGTGTCACTGTGACATCTGGTAAGTCAGACACACACAGGAGAAGCTGATAAGATAACATTTTTTTCATTACGTTACTTAACATTTATATATATATAAACGTATATATATATATAAATGTCCCAGTTGATTCCTCAAAAGTGTTTATTCCGTGCCAGTGCTAGATACATGTTTGGGTGCTATACACTTTGTGTATTTAGCACTGGCACGGAATAACCACTTTTGAGGAACCAACCGGGACGTTTATATATAAATAAGTGGTGGGGGCGCAAACAAACTGAAAAAATGAGAAAAAAAAACCCCATTAAAACGCCGCAACTGTGCCATCAAATGCAGCCACTGTGCCCATCAATTGTCACCACTGTGCCAGCAAACGCCGCCACTATGCCATCAAACGCAGCCACTGTGCCCTTTAATTGTTGCCACTGTGCCAAACGCAGCCACTGTGCCCATCAATTGTCGCCACTGTGCCAGCAAACGCTGCCACTGTGCCAGCAAACGCAGGAACTGTGCCCTTTAATTGTTGCCACTGTGCCAAACGCAGCCACTGTGCCCATCAATTGTCGCCACTGTGCCAGCAAATGTCGCCACTGTGCAGCCACTGTGCCCATCAATTGTCGCCACTGTGCCATTAAACACAGCCACTGTACCTAACAATTGTCGCCACTGTGCCAGCAAACGCCGCCACTGTGCCATCGAACGCAGCCACTGTGCCCTTTAATTGTTGCCACTGTGCCAAGCGCAGCCACTGTGCCCATCAATTGTCGCCACTGTGCCAGCAAACGTCGCCACTGTGCCAGCAAACGTCGCCACTGTGCCATCAAACGCAGCCACTGTGCCATCAAACGCAGCCACTGTTCCCTTTAATTGTTGCCACTGTGCCAAACGCAGCCACTGTGCCCATCAATTGTCACCACTGTGCCAGCAAACGTGCCACCTGTGCCATCAAACGCAGCCACTGTGCCCTTTAGTTGTTGCCACTGTGCCAAACGCAGCCACTGTGCCCATCAATTGTCACCACTGTGCCAGCAAACGTCCCACTGTGCAGCCACTGTGACCATCAATTGTCACCACTGTGCCCATCAATTGTCGCCACTGTGCCAGCAAACGCCGCCACTGTGCCAGCAAACGCGACCAACGAAAATAATTTTACTGTTAGGGGTCCCCACAACTTGGGAAATTTTATCAAGGGGTCACGGCACTAGAGAGGTTGAGAACTACTTATTTAGATGTTTATTGGCAAACTTCAGACGGGCCTGTACATGCGCATTCTTGAGGTGGGGGACTTGCTGTGTTTGGAGGAAGAAAAATGGACGGGGCCTTGTATTGTAAAATCTTGGAAGAGAACCTTCTTCCCTCAGCCAGAACACTGAAGATGGGTCATGGATGGGTCTTCCAGCATAACAATGACCCAAAACATACTGCCAAGGCAACAAATGAGTCTCCAGACCTCAATCCTATAGAAAATTTATGGAGGGAGCTGAAGCTTCGAATTGCCAAGCAACAGTCAAGAAACCTTAGGGATTTAGAGAAGATCTGTAAAGAAGATCTGTAAAGAAGAGTTCGACCAAAATCCCTCCTGAGATGTGTGTAAACCTGGTAACCAACTACAAGAAACCTCTTACCTCTGTGCTTGCCAACAAGGGTTTCTTCACCAAGTACTAAGTCATGTTTTGCTTGGGGATCAAATACTTATTTTACTCTCTGAACTGCAACTCAATTTATAACATTTGTATCATGTGTTTTTTTCCGGAATTTTGGTTGGTATTCTGTCTCTATCATTTAAAAAATTACACCTATGATGAAAATTATAGACAAGGGGTGGCCCGTCCATTAAGGGCGGCTCAGGACGCCGGATGCATGGATTCCAATGGGGGCAGTTTTATAGCACCTGATTAGAGACAGAGGCTCTGATAGGCTTCAAAATAGGGTGGGCTCGGTGCGCAGAGCACTGCGAACTAAGCCCACCCAGGCGTGTTACAATAGCGAATGAATATGCTGCCCCCCCAAAAGAAAAACACCAGCCGCCTCTGTTATAGACCCTTAATTTATTTGTAAGTGGGCAAATTCACAAAATCTGCAGGGGATCAAATATTTATGTCCCCCACTGTATATACTGTAATTTTGAGATGCATGAGAACAATATACCAGTCAGGGGTAGAATGAGTAGGTTAGAACTTCTCTAGATCACAACATGGTTTGACACTCTTAATATATTTTTGCTAGTATGAGGTAGACTGAGATAAAAAAAAATTGTGCGAAGTGTGTTCCCATCATATACATTCTCTAAGGAAAAGAAGAGAAAGTATTTTGGGTGAAGGGGAATAGTGGGAGTACACAGGAGGTGCTGGAAACCCCAAAACACCCTTCCAAGGATGTTTTTTTCTATAGGATGGTTAGACTCTCTGTAGAGAGTGAAGTGTGAGCATGGTGGATCAGTTGGATGTAAATCTTATCTTTATGTACTGCTGATACTTGTTAAACTGTTCTTGAAAATCCAAATAAAATGAATGAATGAGAAAAAAATTCTACAAAACAAAAAAAAGTTTCTTTTAATAACTTCCAACTTCCAACACTTGATCTAAAAGGTGTGATTCTTAGCAGAAATGCTTTAGTGTTATAAAAATATAGGTACATTTGGCGCAACTGCAAATGTGTGAAATCTTAGTGGGAAGGTAAAAATGTGTCCAGATATAGAATTTCTCCTTTCGTGCACAAGTAGTTTATCAAATAAACCTGTCCCCAAGAGAGGTCAGAATTTGCATAATAAGGCATTGGAGTTTCAGAGTTCCCACGGGGATTTTCAAGGTACGTGCTGGCAACTCTGTTCATGTATGTTACCAGTAGGCGGGTTTACTTTAAAGCCTAACTTTTCTTTTCCGTTTTCCTTGTGAAGGACTGAGATTTTGTTTGGTGATACCAGAACAAGGTGAGCAGTTGTCATTGACAACTGGAAAGCACTGGTAGCAATACAAATATTGCTAAGTTTTAACCCTTACCATTTTTATTTATTTTTTTTCTGTGTCCCCATTGGAGAACTTTTCTACAACATCCTGTCCAAATACAAAATGTAAGGGGACATATCGCTATCATAGACATAGACAACAATAAATACAGACAAAGGCTCTAACTCTTCCCCATTCAAAACAAAATGATTTGGCTAGAGTTGGGCTTTAGATAGCAGTACTGTCCATACAAGAATATTTGCTCACTGCAGACAGACAGCAACTATCACTCTTGGAGGCACAGACTAGGGAATGAAAGCGGACTACTTTTTGGTCACTTTGTCTATAAAAAACGAATTATTCTACTGTTACATAATATCAAAGCAAATACACATTTCAAAAATGTAGGCTATCATTGGCTAAGTACATTTTTTAATCTGCAATTAGTAGCACTTTAATCTCAGTCACCTCAGGTGAACCTTTTGGAGAAAATCTATTGCAGGAATTATATAGTCCCCTGGTGCCCAACATACAGCCTACCACTGACCAGTGTATGGCATGCTGGCTATGTTTCTAGCTTTTCTGTGTATCTGTGTATCTCATTCACTTTGTATTAGTGAACATCCACTTTTTTGAGTAGTGTGTAGGGCAGGATGCAGTTTTCTTTTCTTTTTCCTCCGCTCTTTAAGGTTGCTATATGGAATAGAATCTCTTTCTTTTTTTTGTGTTTCCGTTTTTTGTTTTTAAACAATTTTTTGAACAGGAGATTTTATTGTTCTGAAGTTGCAACAGCTGAGTCTGATTTTAATGAGATGCTGTCGTGTGATTTATGTGTTATAAATGTGCTTGTAGTTTCTGCAACTTCTGTGGTTTTGACAAAGCACTTCTATAGTGTGAAACGCGTCAACCTACCTGCATTTCCCCTGCCTGTGCCCACCCAGTGCTTTTAATATTTATGCTTCAATAAAGACTTTATGCTTTACTTTCTGTGTGGGTGTACTGCCGATCCGAAGATTCTCTGTTCCATGGCCTGCTGAGTGTTGGGCACCAGGTAAACAATGGCTCCTGTTACAAACATTGAAATGTGTAGAAAGGCTGCCAGTGTTCAGGCTGCCAAACCTTCCTTGCGCTCTGGCTCCTGAACTGCTGGCCACATCCCAGCAACGGGGACAATATGTAATAAGCAGTATAAGCTCAAAACTCAAGCTCCCAGATGTAGGGGGGGGCAGTCACCTGTGAAGCCCCAATCACAAATACTGTCAGGAGGTGATCTGCCTGTGAAGAGGAGGATTCAGGCTGCTCTGTGCAAAACCAACTGCACAGAGCAGGTAAGTATAAAAAGTTTGTTATTTTTATTTTATTTTTTAAATGAGACTTTACAATCACCTTAAACTTTTGGACAGATGGCCTCACATTTCAATCAAACACATCAACATTTTGATATGATGGAGAATTTATACTACCTCAATTACTGCAAGCTGCCAAAGCACTTATACAGCAAAACAACTCCAAACCATAACATTCCATCACCATGCTTCACAGCATGAGGCTCTTCTCCTGAAATGCTGTATTTGGCTTGAGCCAAACATGCCCAGTGTAACTGTGGCCAAACAACTGGTCTTTGCTTTTATGTTCAATGACAAACTGTAGCTGTGCTCTAAAGTTTTTTGTTGGCATATCTCTCATGCAGGTTAAATTGGCCCGACTTTGTAGATGCATGCACTTTGACACCAACTGTTGCAAGAGTTAACTGCAGATTTTGCAGTAATAACTTAAGCTAACCGCTTTCCGACCACCGCACGAGCATTTACATCGGCAGAATGGCATGGACAGGCAAATGGGCGTACAGGTACGACCCTTTAAATTTGCCGCCGTGTGACCCTGCCGCGAGCTCCATGAGTGTGATCGCGGGTCCAGCGGATGCGATGTCTGCAGGGATACCCCCGATCATCTTACGGAGAGGAAGAACGGGGAAATGCTGATGTAAACAAGCATTTCCCTGTTCTGCCTAGTGACACTGACGCTGATCACCGCTCCCTGTAATCGGGACTGGTGATCAGTGTCGTGTCACATGTAGCCCATCCCCCCCACAGTTAGAATCACTCCCTAGGACACACTTAACCCCTGCAGTGCCCCCTAGTGGTTAACCCCTTCACTGCCAGTCACATAGTAATCAGTGCATTTTTAATTGCACTAATTGCTGTATAAATGTGAATGGTCCCAAAATAGCGCCAAAAGTGTCTGATGTGTCTGCCATGTCGCAGTCACGATAAAATTCACAGATCGCCACCATTACTAATAAAAAAAATTATTAATAAAAATGCCATAAAACTATCCTCTATTTTGTAGACGCTATAACTTTTGCGCAAACCAATCAATAAACGCTTATTGCAATTTTTTTACCAAAAATATGTAGAAGAATACGTATCGGCCTAAACTGAGGAAAAAAATGTTTTTTTATATATTTTTTGGGGATATTTATTATAGCAAAAAGTTAAAAATATTGCGTTTTTTTAAAAAATGTGCCTCTTTTTGTTTATAGCGCAAAAAATAAAAACCATAGAGGTGATCAAACACCACCAAAAGAAAGCTCTATTTGTGGGGAAAAAAAAGGATGTCAATTTTGTTAGGGAGCCACGTCCCACACGCAATTGTCAGTTAAAGCGACGCAGTGGCGAATCGCAAAAAATGCTCTGGTCTTTGGGCAGCCAAATGGCTGAAGTGGTTAATAAAGATGCAAGCTTTCAAGATGCCTTAGCTCTCGTCTTGAGGCTTTATCCCATTCTAAAAATCCCAATTGTTTAAATCTTTAGGAAGGGATCTAAGGCATAACAAAAGGTTGCATATTTGGTTTTTAACTAGGATAGTCCATAACCCTCCATTTCCTTTTTTTGAGCCCATTCTTGGTGGATTTGCTAGTGTGTTTCTGATCACTTTGAGTTTAAAAATCTATTTCCAGTGCAACTTAAAGGAGTTGTAAAGGCAGAAGTTTTTTTTTATCTTAATGCATTCTATGCATTAAGATAAAAAAACCTTCTGTGGGCAGCAGCCCCACAGATTACTTACCTGAGTTCTTACCTTATCTTGAGGCTTTATACCATTCTAAAAATCCCAATTGTTTAAATCTTTAGGAAGGGATTTAAGGCCGCGTACACACGGGCGGACTTTTCGACCGGACTTGTCCGACAGACTTTCCAGCGGACTTTCGACGGACTTTTGACGGACTTCCGATGGACTTTTTAACGAACGGACTTGCCTACACATGATCACACCAAAGTCCAACGGATTCGTATGTGATGACGTACACCAGACTAAAATAAGGAAGTTGATAGCCAGTAGCCAATAGCTGCCCTAGGGTCGGTTTTTGTCCATCGGACTAGCATACATGCGAGCGGATTTCTGGGTCCAGCGGAGTTACGATGCAAAGATTTGAAGCATGTTCCAAATCTAAAGTCCGTCAGATTTGCCACTTGAAAAGTCCACTGAAGGTTGGGTGAAGCCCACACACGATCGGATTGCCGCCGGATTTGGTCCGTCGGCGTCCGTCGGACAAGTCCAGTCGAAAAGTCCGAACGTGTGTGCGCTGCATAAGGCATAACAAAAGGTTGCATATTTGATAGCCTACTTTGGCCAATAAATGGCATTACTTAAAACTTCAAACTTTCTATATAATAAATAAAAAGATACAGGGTATCAGCTTAACCACTTAAGGACTGAGTGTCTTTTTTACACTTGTTGTTTACAAGTTAAGATCATTTTTTTTTTGCTAGAAAATTACTTAGAACCCCCAAACATTTTATATATACAGTATATATATATATATATATATATATATATATATATATACATAATTTTTTTTTAACACCCTAGAGAATAAAATGTCACACCATATTTGCGCAACGGTCTTACAAGCGCACTTTTTTTGGAAAAAATACATTTTTATGAATTAAAAAATAAGACAATAGTAAAGTTAGCCCAATTTTTATATTGTGAAGGATAATGTTACACCATGTAATATGATACCCAACATGTCACGCTTCAAAATTGCGCCCGCTCGTGGAATGGCAACAAAGTTTTACCCTTAAAAATCTCCAAAGGCAAAGTTTAAAAATTTCTACTGGTTACCAGTTTTGAGTTACAGAGTAGGTCTAGGGCTAGAATTATTGCTCTCACTCTAATGCCCTGTACACACGGTTGGATTTTCCGATGGAAAATGTGTGATAGGACCTTGTTGTCGGAAATTCCGACCGTGTGTGGGCTCCATCACACATTTTCCATCAGAATTTCCAACACACAAAGTTTGTCCGACAATGTCCGACCGTGTGTACAGGGCATAACGATCGTGCTGATACCTCACATGTGTGGTTTGAACACCGTTTTCTTATGCGGGCACTACTCACGTATGCGTTCGCTTCTGCTTTAAAAAAAAACAAAAACTATTTCTTATTTATTCAACTTTTTATTTTTTATTTTGACACTGTCTTTAAAAAAATAAATTGGGTCACTTTTATTCCTATTACAAGGAATGTAAATCTCCCTTGTAATTGAAAAAGAAGCATGACAGGACCTCTTAAATATGAGATCTGGGGTCAAAAAGACCTCAGATCTCATATTTACACTAAAATGCAATAAAAAAAAATGTCATTTGAAAAAAAAAAAAATCTCCTTTAAGAGAATTCCGCCCTCCAATGCTATGGAGCCGAGCTGGGGCCATTTTACCCTCGCTCGTCATCTAGGCAGTGATGTGACAGGATGTGATTGTCTCCGCCGCTTCCGACGACTCTGGTAAGCATTGGAGACGACCGGAGCACGGCGGGAGGGAGGGGGGGTGTGCACCTCTCCCGCCACCGATAAAAGGGATCTTGGGGCGAATCCGCCACATAGACCACTTTTATATTAAAGAGAAATGCACGCTATTCCCGAAAATCCCGGGGTTATGGCAGCTAGCTGCTGCCATAACAACGGTATTTAGCGTCAAAGTACCGACGTATGGGTACGGCGATTTGCGTGAAGTGGTTAAAAAAACTGTATAAACGTTAAAATATTAAAAACCAAAAAACCTGCTAAATACCTGAGAGGCTTACCACACTCCAAAAGCCATGCATCCCTAACGTGTACCCAGCATGTAGCAAACAATTGGATCGGACTGAATTTTTAGTGGGCAACTCTCCTCTACTTGGACTCAAAGGGGAAGTGTCAAAAAGCCTATGGAATACCTGTTATACCTGAAGGGTTCCACATGTACTGTCACTTTAAAGCTGGCTCCACCTAGGAGTGATGACAAGGGTCAAGGGGCATAGTAGCCATCTTAGAGGACACTAACATGAAAAATCAAAAGTACTAATTTTAAAGGCTTATATGCATGGTATTGTCATAAAGTGTTTGGGAACCTGGGTCCTGCCCCAGGGGACATGTATCAATGCAAAAAAAAGTTTTAAAAACAGCCGTTTTTTCGGGAGCAGTGATTTTAATAATGCTTTAAGTGAAACAATAAAAATGAAATATTCCTTTAAATATCGTGCCTGGGAGGTGTCTATAGTATGCCTGTAAAGTAGCGCAGTTTCCCATGTTTAGAACAGTACCACAGCAAAGTGACATTTCTAAAGAAAAAAAGTCATTTAAAACTGATCGCGGCTGTAATGAATTGTTGGTTCTCGGCAATATATAGATACAATTCATAAATAAATATAGATAAAACTCATTGAAAAAAATGGCATGGGTTCTCCCCCAAGTCCATTACCAGGCCCTTCGGGTCTGGTATGAATATTAAGGAGAACCCCGAACCAAAAATTAAAAAAAAACTGCATGGGGGTCCCCCCCTTTTTTTGCATTGATACATGTCCCCTGGAGCAGGACTCCATACACTTTTTATGAAATAACTTACAAGCCTTTAAAATTAGCACTTTTGATTTTTCATGTTCATGTCCCATAGACTTTAACGGTGTTCGTTTGTTCGTCCAAATTTTTTGCCTGTTTGAATGTTCTGGTGCGAACCGAACCGGGGGGTGTTCGGCTTATCCTTATTCCAGACCAGATACCCCACACTCCAAAACCCTTGTGTACCCAAATCATATGATCGCACTAAATGTAATTTATTTATTTTATTTACTTATTTATTTAAGTACTTTCAAAATATGTAAACCATATAAATATCTACAATTGTACCAGAAATAACAGAAATTAGGTAAATGTTCACAAAACCTGTCTAATGAGAATAAAAGGAAGCCACTTTGTGTGAACTCTGCAGTGACTACAACAATGCCTTCATGACCATGTCTCTCCAATTGTGAGAACCATAAGATGTGGCTTGTCTTCCAAATCAAAAGAAATGTAACGTCAGAGAGCCAGCCTGATGTTCTAAGACTGATCCAGAATGCCTACGGCCATGTAGCAAAACGCTAATTTCATTAAGGAATTCTATTTTATGATTTGTTTTTGGGCTCATCAGTTTTTGCTTGAGGAACAAAGTATATGAGGTCTTTTAAATTCCCAGCAGCAATCAGCGTCATTATTCTAACAGTGGAATTTAGACATCCTGCCAGAAGGTCCTAGCTTCACAGGGGAGGGATCATCAACATTCCATCAAACATCACATACAAAATCAGTGTAATTAACAGCTGTATTAGATAAAGAACACAATATTTAATTCTGTCATTAATGTCATCATCTTTCCGGTGACCTTTCAGACCATTATGGGTACTTATAGATTCCTAATTTAGCACTTCTATATGATAACACCCACAACAAAACGGGTTACAAAACATACCAAGAGTGAAATCAGAAATCTACAAAACGATAAAGCACATATTCACAATTTTTTCAAGCAATGAAACCAGGAAGCTAGATAGATATTCATGGGAAGAATATATTGGTTTAAACCTTAATGAAGGAGTATCTCTACAAGTTAAAAATCTTTATTAAATCCCTTAGGAAACCCAGTGCACTGAACACCATTAACATTCATGTAGTGGTTCAAAAATAAAATTAATGTATTATTCTGCCAATGCTGTGCTATAACTTCACCCCTGTATGAAATTGCATTTATAGAGTTTCCTGTGGGGTAGTTACAGCATAGATCTGGCTCCCCACACCATCTCTAAGCTGACTGTTCGTTCAGTATTATGAATGATTACTTGGCATTGTGGGGCATTGTGTGATAGAGCTGCAAGCTTTAAGTAAACATACAGATTACAGGCAGATGGATCCCACAGCCCTGACATCACTGACTGTTTATTCATTATACCAAAAGTTCATTCAGTACTGTGGGGCTGTTTAATAATCTGTAGGCGCAGTGGATGTTTACTCCTAGCCCAGCAACTCTCTCACATAGCCCTGCCAGCAGTGACTGTTCATTCATAAAAGTAAACCAGCATTCAGTGCTGGGGGGCTGTATGATAGAGCTGCCTGCAGATACATTACACAGCCCCCCTTCAGTGCTGATTGCTCATTTATTCTTTTCAATGGACAGTCAGCGCTCTGCTGCCGTCTGCTGCCAGAGGAGAGTGCTGTCAATCAACCCTCATTAAGTATTTGTTTTCTTACAAGTAGGGTAGTCAGAAAGCTGGTGGGGGAGGGGGGCAAGCATTTGGTCCCTTACAGGGATTTTTTTTAAGTTAAAATGATACTCCCCTACAACCCCATTTAGTGATGATCAGCAATCGTTTGGGAGTTTTGGAGAGGTAGCAGTAAGTCAGTAGTCACAAAAAAAATATTTTCATATGATATTTATCTGTACTTACCTATTGAATTTTTTTGTTAGGAAAATTTTGCCATGTATTTAGTGTGCTTTCCCTTATCTGGTCTTTACTGCTGGCTGCTGGGGGTCTCCTCTTGCCCCTGTGTCTGCCCAGAAGGTAGCTTTGCCCATCTTCACATATTTGCATTGGCATGGACATAACTTTCAGGCTCAAGTATGTAGAATAAACCAATACAAAATGCAATAATGTTAACAATGTCTCAACAATGTTAACAATGTTAATAATGTCTCATCTTTGCAACATTATGTGGATATATGAACCTAAATTGAGCTCTTTTTCTTGTATTTAGTGCACTGTTACATTTCCATTCAATCCTGAGGATGCAAAGTTTATCCGTGAAACTTGTTCAGAAATAAAAAGAAAAGACGCTTTGCCAAGGGCTTCATTCATTGGATTGTACATTATACGAGTATACCATAAAGAAATTTGCTAAAAGTAATATAGGCCATTGCTGGTATTATGCATTCATTCTTTTCAGAATGGATGTAGTCAAATGATTATTTTTAAATTCTACAATAATGTTATGGTGTTTTAAGATCCATGTCTATATAGTTTTTAACTAATATGTAAAAATAAAGCATTGCTATGTTATTTTTTTACAGAGTTGTTGTCCCCATATGTAACTGTAAAGTCCAATTATCAGCAGAATTTTTTTACTCTTATGGGATTTTAAAACACATACATAAGATACTTAGATGGGCCCTTTTTAAAGTATAACTTGTAATGATATTTCTTCTTTAAATTATTTTTTATTGCCCAATTCAATATCTGCAGTTGGGCTTGAAGTGCATTTTAAATACAGTATAAGCAGATTTCCGGAGCTTGTCTTGCAGATAAAACTGAGCTGTGAAAGTATAGAAGCAATGCATCATACCTACCCAGGCCGTGTATCCAGTGTGTATAAATACCTTGCTGCAGGTAATCTGAATTGTGCAGCAATATATATTTAGATAGTATTATAACTGTATATGTAATATTTGTATTATTTTTTATTGCATTTTAGTTTTAAGTAAAGTTTGCGTTTTATGATAGATCACTCAAGTAGCATACTGTGGGTCTTAATGTGAAAACTTTGTGTCCAGTTTTACAGTGCTCGGCTTGCCACCAGAATTTCCCTTTTAAGGGTGTTGTGAAAAAGCAGTAGGACCACCATACTATATCTAAATCATGTGGTATGAAGGTCTAAAATGATACAGCCAATAGCAAGGTTATTAAGATAATGTCTGGCCAGCCTCTCTCAACCTTTTCAGCACCGAGGACCCCTTAAAATAACATTCCGGTCTCAGGGAATCCTTGCTAAAAATGACTACATCAACAACTCATGATACATTAGTGTGATTGTCAGTGGGAAGAATGCTCCTCACATTTGTGGAAATTGGGAAGAGTTACCCCCTTACAGATAGCTAAAAAAGATCAATGGTGTCAGTGGGAACTTATCAGGGGGGCAGAAATTGTTCATTGCTCAAGGAACCCCTTGTAACCTCTGGAAGAACCCTAAGGTTCTATGGAACCCTGGTTGAGAGACCCTGGTCTAGACAAAAGGGATTTCTATAAAACTTAAGCAAAGTATCAACTTACAAACTGCAATCAAAATTTACTGAAAATGTCCTTTATACCCTCTGTAAAAACCGTGTGATTTTAGGATTTGTTTCTAGTATGAGAGTCATTTCTCATACAAACGTTTCCGAGCTCTTATTTTTTTTAACAACATATCTTTTTAGACTCCATAAAGACTATGCTGGCATTTTTGAAACCATGCAGTGAAAAGCACACAGTCACGAGGAGTTGGAGAGGCATTCATTCAGTGTCCATAATCTAAATTTGTTTTTATTTTATTTTTATGTAGAGTATATAACTATCATCTAGAGAACAAAGGACAATTAAATCAACTTTGTGTTCTCAAGAAAATAGAAAAAAACATTCTACAATATTGCAGCTCCAACTCCCTGGCTGATAGACCATCTATATAATCCTTTATTGCTTATGGCATATTAAGAGGTACCAATCTTGTAAAGCTTGCCTCATGGTTTATTTAGACTTAACATAAGCATTCCATTGATTGTAAGCAATTTATTATTTTATACAAAATGCAGTAGTGTTAAAGAAAAGGCTTTTGTCAAATCCTGGCACCCTTGCCTTAAAACTTGCAGCCTCTATGATGCATGTTGAAAAGATATGATTCAAACAGTTTTCTAAGCTACATAGTGGGGGACCCTTTCCACTTTCCCATCTTCCTGAGAAAGGGGGAAAATGCCCACTCAATTTTCCAGTATCAGATTTTAAACTCAAAGCCTGAGACAAAAGAAAGTGTATTGTACTCTGGGAATGAAAAGCTGAATATTAAGGGCGTTCTGCTATGCAAAAAGGTGGAGCAGTAGGAAGTGTAGAACTTGCCTTAGGAGGCATAGCATGCTTGGGAAGAGAAAAAAAAATATTACTATAGGGATTTATATAACTTTTTTCCTTCTAAAGATCCATTATATTTAAAACTTGAGCAGAAGTTGGGTGCTACTACCCAATATGATCAGAAGATTGTTTAGAGCTATGTGTGAGGCAGTCGCACAGCTGCAGTAGCAATCATGAGAAAAGATGGTCCACAACTCCTTGCTCTAATTTATGGATTCTCCATAAAAGACACACACAGAAGATGTAAACGCTTTTCAGCCTTGCCTTTTATTTTGTGTAATCCACTGTTTTCTTTCATAATTAACAGATACCACAGTGCAGAATAATATTGCTACGTCATTTATTATTGACACTGTTTTATTTTTTCTATATATGTAGATTAGGTCAAACACTTTTCTATTATTTTGCACTTAACAATATATTCCAGTTGATGTACCTGTTTGTTAGGTAATACATGTCCCAAATGCCAGGCGTCTAGAAATTAGCAGACAAACTCCACCTAGTGGATGAATTTAGACAATCACTGTAAATGGTTTGGAGAGGTGCTGAAATGCAGCGTAAGCTGTAAGCCAAAAGCCACATAAACTCAATAATATTATATCTACACAAAGTTGTTTCTAGAACAATAGAGGGAAGAATGGAGGCAATTGTAATGTTGCTGGATTAAAGTGTAAAAATATTCCAGTTACACAGAAAGAGATAAAATACTATGGGGGTGGGAGGATTTAGGAAAACTAGGGCAGACAGAATCTAGAGCAGTTGTGCAATACAGCCAATCAGCTTCAATCTTCAGCTTGTTTGGTTACGCTTCAAAAATGAAAGCTAGAAGCTGATTGGCTGCCATGCATAGCTGCTCCAGATTTTGTCTGTTCCAATTGCGATAAATTCCCCTCTATAAACTTTCAATCTCAAAAAATAATGATAATTAAATCCTTAAAAATGCTAACATTTCCCTTTGGAGGAAAAAAATAAAGCGAATTCCCCAAAAGATGGGGAGCTGCACAATTCTGGATAAAATGGGAATCACAATTTTTTGCTTAGAATAAAGATAAAGTAACATCATCTTTCACAGTACACACAAAAAAAGAAAAATCAGGATAACTTTACTGTTTAGTTTTTTTTTTAAAATTCATTGACGTGTATTTTTTCCTAAAATATTGCGTTTGAAAGACCGCTGCGCAAATACCGTGTGACATAAAATATTGCAACAACCACTATTTTATTCTCTAGGGTCTCTTGCTAAATATATATATATATATATATATATATATATATATATATATATATATATATATATATATATATATATATATATATAATGTTTGGGGGTCCTGAGTAATTTTCTAGCAAAAAATACTGATTTTAACTTTGTAAGAAACATGTGTCAAAAAAGTTTAGTCTTTAAGTGGTTAAACTTCCCTCATTTACAGACAAGTTCATTCCTTTGATCTAAGAACGAAAAGTTATAATGTTTATACTCATCTAACAGCCCAGACAATGTTGTGAAAAACTTGTCAGGCTGTCCGGCTTTTTTCTTTTGACAGCTGAGTGAGAACTCTCTACACTTGTGAATGAATCCGTAAATTCTGCATAGAGATCGTGAGGGGGGTTGAATCGAGATCACGATTTTTTTACCAATTAATTGGGCGTCACTATTTTATATATATATATATATATATATATATATATATATATATATATATATATATATATATATATATATATATATATATATATACATACATATACATCCCAGAAAAGTTGAAGCTGGTATAGCTGCAAAGGGTGGGCCAACTCAGTATTGAATCCTACGGAAGAAGACTGGGATGCAAATAAAGTTCATGTGTGTGTAAAGGCAGGTGTCCCAATACTTATGACAATATGGTATATATACACTGTATACAATAGATCGTATACAATTAGTACACATTCCATGTTGTAATGCAATGTTAATAAAATTTACCTTTCCTTTTTTGGGCAAAATCAATGCAATATGGCAACCTGTAGGCCTTCTGTACACTGTTGTTGTACAGATCACCTCAAAATGTGTAATTTCCTGCTTCTGTGATTGACTCACATGATTTTTCTAGAAGGCTACACTAAGATAAAGGTCAAATTTTGGTACCCCCTGCAATAGAAATGTAAGTTTTGGTGAGATACTCCCCATGGGTTAATCACTTCTAAAGTAATGCAGTCACTGCAGCTTTCCTCATTAGATCACAGAAAGTGCATCAGCTGATTAGTAATGAACCAGTCACTCCCATTCAGAATGAGTATGCAATCAGTCTGGTGAAACAAAATGTTATTTCTTCACAGAAACTAAAGGTAGGAATCAAAAAGTTTGTGAAAGTCCTTGCACTTTGATCACCCAGAGGTTGATCACAACATCACAACTTTGATCAACAACTTATCAACTTTATCAACTACTTTGATCACCCAGAGGGTGTTTTCACAACAAAAGTGGAACTACTCTTTAAACTGTGCAAACAGTAACCCGCCGCCATCAAAAGTGCTTTAACTACAGTAATTCAGCTACATATGGTAAACCCTAAATATTTGCTATGGGTTCACTGCACTGTTCTACCCAGTACCATGATAAAAAAAAATCATATGAGACATATTTCTTAAAGCATGAAATAATCAATTTGGTTAGTAAACTATATATCTGTACTTTTTTCAAAAAGGATACATAGGAGATGCTTCACCCTTTTCACACTGTTATTTCTTTAAAACTCAATACTGTACAAAATTAATGTACTGTAAATTCAATCTGATGAGCATTTGCTGCTTACTTAACAACAACTTACTTTACCTATTCTTGATTTGCTGCGATAATAATATCATAAATAATCACTTTTGTAATCATGCCCCCCCCACCACCACCACCACCACCAAAAACCTCTACCTCTCTCAAGAAGCTAAATCATGTTTTGTTTTTTGTTTTTATAATTCCCTATAGAGCTCTCTGAAGGCAGCAAGGAAACCTAAACTGTACCAAGATCCTGGAATGTCAGCACCGAGGATAACCCAGTTTTAGCAAACTACAAAGCATTAGTAGATTGCTAAAATGAGGCTAACCCTGTGCAATATTTTCTTGAGTTCCAATGTATCTTTGAACTCTGTTCATTAGACACATAGAGCAATGTATATAAAATTACTGTCACTCCAGGGATACTTGCATCTATGTATAGGCTTTCATTTGCCCTTATTATTTTCAGAATCTATACAGATTTTCTGGTAGCAGCAGCCAGCGCTGTATTTAATATTGATTGGACCCTGGGCAAACATTTTCTTGGGACCCCCCATGCAATTTTGCCCCCCCCATCATTACACAGGACTCCCTCCCCCATACTACCCAAATCACTACATAGGACCCCCATTCCCCTTACTACCCCAACATTATTACACAGGATCCCTCCCCCATAATACCCCATCATTACACAGCCCCCCTCCATACTACATTGCCACTCATTAACCACCAGCGTGCTGCTGTTTCTGCAGAAAGGAGGCATATTGCTGAGGGTGTTGAAGCAGGGAGGGGGTTATTGTTGGTGGTGGAGAGGCAGGGATTTGGGTTATTGTTGGGGGTGGAGAGGCAGGAAAAGGGGTTATTGTTGAGGGTGGAGAAGCAGGAAGGGGGTTTTTTGTTGAGGGTGGAGAAGTGGAGAGGGGATTATTATTGAGGGTGGAGAAGTGGGGAGGTTATTGTTGAGGGTGGAGAAGTGGAAAGGGGGTTATTATTGGGGGTGGAGAAGCAGGGAGGGGGGTTATTGTTTAGGGTGGAGAAGCGGGGAGGGGGGTTATTTCTGAGGGTGGAGAAGGAGGAGAGGGGGGTTATTGCTGATTGTGAAGAAGTGGAGAGGGGGGTTATTATTAAGGGTGGGGAAGCTGGGAGGGGGGTTATTGTTTAGAGTGGAGAATTGGGGAGGGGGGTTATTATTGAGGGTGGAGAAGTGGGGAGGGGGTTATTGTTGAGGGTGGAGAGGCGGGGAGGGGGATTATTATAACGGGGGGTGAAGAAATGGGGAGGGGGTTATTGTTGAGGGTGGAGAGGTGGGGAGGGGGGTTATTATTAAGGGTGGAGAGGCGGGAAGGGGTTTATTGTTGAGGGTGGAAAGGCTGGGAGGGCTAATGACCAGGGTGGTCGGGAAGAGGCCCTTGTCCTCATCAACATGGGGACAAGGTGCTTTGGGGTAGAGGGGGCGCAGGGCACCCCCCTGCCCCAAAGCACCCACCCCCCATGTTGAGGGCATGCGGCCTGGTACGGTTCAGGAGGGGGGGGTGCTCGCTTGTCCCCACCCCCTTTCCTGACCGGCCGGGCTGCGTGCTCGCCGTTTTTTCAGCATAGGGGGGTTCCCCTTAAAATCCATACCAGACCCAAGGGCCTGGTATGCTCTTGGAGGGGGAATCAATGCCGTTTTTTAATTTAAAATTTGGTGCAGAGTTCCCACCCAAGATTCAAACCAAACACAGTGCCTGGTATTGGCGGGGATCCAAGTCGGATCCCCGTTCATTGAAAGTCGGACCCATGTCAGCTTCTAGTAGCAGGGCAAAGTCGGATTCAAAGTAGGACGGCTGTTTTGTCGCACCAGTGTGAACCCTGCCTAATGCATCCTATGCATTAAGGTGAAAAAAAAAGCCCCCCTGTTTTACTTACCTGAGCCCTTCATCTCTTCGGCAGGGATGCCCTGTGTCTCTCTCCAAAGGGTCCTGGCTCTAGATTGGATAGATTGATAGCAGCACAGCCATTGGTTCCCGCTGCTGTCAATCAAATCCAATAACGCGGGCACCGGGGGGGGCGGGCATTCGTGTCTATGGACGCAAATGCTGGACTCAGAAGTTAGATTTGCCTCTGTTCCAGCTTGGCTGACGTTGCATGCAGTTCCGCATTGTGCCGCATTGTGCCGGTGGGTGTCGTTGTCACCATCGGCAGGAAAAGCAACGTGTTGAAGCGAATGAGTGTTCCTCTGTCCCGGAGATAACTCGGTGGAGGTGGTCCTCTGTGTTGCATTCTGGGAGAGGGTATTTATGGGACAGACACCGTGTTTTATGGTTCGTTTCCAGCTTCCTCCTGGCCGACAGGTATGCACTAGGAATACCACCTCGTAGTCCTCCGGAACGGAGGCCCACGTCGCTGCGTTGTGTGGGTGGGCCCAGAAGCCTGTCTGGGGCCTACCACAGCAGCAGAGAAATGGTCCTGAGCTGTCTTTCCTGAGTAAAGAAGCTGGACAACTGAGAAGATCCCAGGGGAGGTTCCGTCATGGAAGGATCATGCAGAGTGCTGGTCTGGAGAGGGGCCTGGTGACTCGGTTGAAGGACGCATTCCGAAGTAATCTTACAGTATAGTACTGCTGGGTTGGCTTAAAGGTTCAAGTACTGTATCTGACTTTCACCACAAACCAATACATCCTGTGGCAGAGGATCGTACGGGTTTTATTCCAGATAAGCCTGTCGCAGAGACTTTTGTTCGTGCTACGTGCTGGCTGCTAGGCAAGTGAGAGATGTCTATCCAGACGGGCAAAGATTGAATCCTAAAAAAAGGGGGGACCATTTGATTGCAAGTGTTCAATTACAAAGAATATTGCTGAAGAAATACAACAGAAAGGTATTTGAGCTTCCCTGCAGCTTTCCTGCTACCTCTTTCCCTTCTACTTCCCTGGTTTATTCTATTAAAGCATTGGAAAATCTACTCTAGTGTTTGGTGCTTATATCGTCCAGAGGTAAACTCAACGGAACCCTAGACCCGGTGCCGGTGAAACAGAGGTATAGAGAGTGAAGGTAACAAGCCCGCTTAAACCAGCAGCTCCACCGAGAGTTATTGCTACATGTGGGAGCGTCATCCGGGATTTGTTAGCCGTCAATTCTCGCAACCTAAAGAGGTGTTTTACGGTGAGAGCTGGACTTTGTCATTTTTCTCAGGAGAGGAAGAGGTTAAAAGTTGCAGGACTTTATTTCTGAGTGCGTAGGCGGCGGGCGCCAGTAAAAGCCCGGGAGCTACGTGATCAGAAGAAAAAGTGGGAGGAGCCTACCCTACTTGATCCCACGTGGGTAGCGTGTGTGTGTTTGGCACCAGAGAAGAAGAGAGGCCTCGTGATTGTGCTGAGAAGATCAGAGTGTGATCATGTCCTTTTCGGTGATGCAGTCAATTATGGGACCGAGAATGTTCCCAGCGAGCACCGTGTCGAGTGCTATGTTGACCGGAACCCTGCTTACAGATACCGGTATTCGCCTGAAGCCGCAGGGGAGATTTGTTCTCTACACCATTGGAGATATTTAAGGGCTGTGCATGATTTGCCACAAATGTGAGGGATTGGCCGTACATCTCCGTCCATTTTGTCGCTGCCCACAATGTGGAGAATATTTGTGTGTGGTGGAGCAACCTACCATGTCGCCCCGTGCTTATCGTATGGACTGGGCTACATGTGTCGCCACAGTAGAAGCTGCTACTTCTGCTAGAAGAGAACAGCAGGCCGTGACTTTGTTGCTACCAAGAGTGTTCCGGAGAGAGACACTGCTGTTACTGATTCACCAGCGGACATTACTTTGATTTCCGCGTCCACTACACCTATCCCTGTTGTACCTGTCCAGAAGAAGGTGGGATATGTGAAGGCTTTCCGCGGCCGTGGTCGAGGCCTACCCCAGAGACTACCCGAACCGGATCCAACAAAGTCCACGTCAGGAACGGGTGAGCAATTGTTGGGGAATGTATCTGGGACTGTAAATAGATATCTGCCAGCAGAAGAACTGGGAGATTCGGAGATGGAGTCCATGTCGGATCTCTCCGGTGATGATGACCTATTTGAGACTATGTCACAAGAGTTATTATGGGCCCAAGGCGAGGATGTCGCCTCTGCCATGACTTTCCCTGAATGGACAGCCCTGAGTTCTGGGAAGACGTCACATTGTGTGGAGCCACACAGCACTGTAAATGAAACATTGTCAAAAGTTACTAGTTCACTCCAGACACCATCTGGGTCTATGGTGAGCAAATCATTGGATTCGTGTGTGCCTCCTGGTATGGAGAAAAATAGATCCTTACCAAAACTTGCACGTTTGCAGAGAATGTTAAACAAGCGTGTCGCTACGGAGTATGGTTTGGCGTTCCCATATGTCCCTCAGGACTTAATGCAAGTGATTGAAGTTAACCGGGAGCTTTGGTACAGTGAAACTGTTTGGGACTATTTGTCTGTGCCTAAGCCTTTCCGGAAAACTGGTTGCTCTGTTGCTATGAATGAACGTTACAGTGGATGTTTTATGCACTGGAATTATGGTCGGCACATTCATGCTGACAAAGTGGTCATTTGCAGACCCGGAAAAGATGACGTTGTGTATTTCATCACTACAGTGGATAAACTGGGAAAGACACTGACATTGCCAGATCCCTAGTTTTATTGGTAATTATGGACAAAAGAACTTTGAGTTAGTTTAGTTAGTGTCAGTGCATAGAGATGTTCGTGGTCAAGATCTGCAACTCATCTCAGTATTTTAAATCCAAGGACTTCTTTTTTTGCTAGCCGGATTTAATTCATTTAAGAGAAAGAATTGTGTATATATTGGGATGGACTCCTAAAGATTAATCTGATATAGATATGGAAAGAGAGTTTCGTTTTTTTCAAATGAGACCTTGCTCCTGAAACAGTATAGGTTGTGTGTATGTTTAATATGTTTTCTTTTTCAGGAACTATTTGATCGCCTATCAAGCTGTTAGGCTTTTCAGCTAAAATAGATAGTGAGGTTGTGTACAGTCATAGGATGGTTTTGTTTGCGGATGTGAACATAAAGTTTTACAAATGTTGATCTTAAAATGTCTTTCTCCTGTCTTTCCTTCTTCTTTATCTAAATCCAAGTATTATGCTCAAATACCTGCTCTCAGGCTTGGGAGTTATTGTTTTGTGCCAGACGTTGAGGACAACGTCTATTGTACTGGGGGGAGTATGTAGCGCTGGTAGATTTTTTATCTACCGCTGATAGGTAAATTTAGTGGGTCGCTTATTATAGGAAGTTAGATTTGCCTCTGTTCCAGCTTGGCTGACGTTGCATGCAGTTCCGCATTGTGCCAGTGGGTGTCGTTGTCACAATAGGCAGGTGTTGGAAAAACAATGTGTTGAAGCGAATGAGTGTTCCTCTGTCACGGAGATAACTCGGTGGAGGTGGTCCTCCGAGTTGCATTCTGGGAGAGGGTATTTATGGGACAGACACCATGTTTTAGGGTTCGTTTTCAGCCACCTGCTGGCCCTCCTGGCCGACAGGTATGCACTAGGAATACCACCTCGTGGTCCTCCGGAACGGAGGCCCATGTCGCTGCGGTGTATGGGTGGGCCCAGAAGCCTGTCTGGGGCCTACCACAGCAGCAGAGAAATGGTCCTGAGCTGTCTTTCCTGAGTAAAGAAGCTGGACAACCGAGAAGATCCCAGGGGAGAACCCGTCATGGAAGGATCATGCAGAGTGCTGGTCTGGAGAGGGGCCTGGTGACTCAGTTGGAGGACGCATTCCGAAGTAATCTTACAGTATAGTACTGCCGGGTTGGCTTAAAGGTTCAAGTACTGTATCTGACATTCACCACAAACCAATACATCCTGTGGCAGAGGATCGTACGAGTTTTATTCCAGATAAGTCTGTGGCAGAGACTTTTGTTTGTGCTACGTGCTGGCTGCAAGGCAAGTGAGAGATGTCTATCCAGACGGGCAAAGATTGAATCCTAAAAAAAGGGGGGACCATTCTATTGCAAGTGTTCAATTACAAAGAATATTGCTGAAGAAATACAACAGAAAGGTATTTGAGCTTCCCTGCAGCTTTCCTGCTACCTCTTTCCTGCTATTTCCCTGGTTTATTCTATTAAATCATTGGAAAACCTACTCAAGTGTTTGGTGCTTATATCGTCCAGAGGTAAACTCAACGGAACCCTAGACCCGGTGCCGGTGAAACAGAGGTATCGAGAGTGAAGGTAACAAGCCTGCTTAAACCAGCAGCTCCACCGAGAGTTATTGCTACACAAACAAAAAAAAAACTGGAAGCTGTTTGGTTTCTATGCAGAGCTGTACCAGATTTTAGACTCTGCAATTTTAATCAACCCCTCTGCAGAGCTGTACCAGATTTTAGACTTTGCAATTTAAATCAACCCCTCTGAGTCCAATGGGTCTCAATGCAGGGGTTGATATCAATTGTTTTACAGGTAATTAGTCATTTTTGTTTTTATGGTATAGTAGTCAATCATATTAACTAGTTATGTTTTATCAGTATATTGGGTGATTTTATATATACAGGTGTTAATATATGGGTGGTAACTTGGGGGTTATGTGATAACATGTGTCAATTTATGTACATCATGGAGGTTATGACATAACCATGTCATATAGATAATATCGGACACCCCTTAGCATGGTGGTCAGGATCCAGTTTGCCCCCTTGCATTGGTGGTCAGTATTTTCAGGTTTTAGGTTTCAGTTTTTTTCTGTTCCATTGGCCATTATACTTGTTATCTTTTCAGTATCTTGGAAAATCTTTAATCAGTAGGGTATCCCTTTGCTCTACCAAAATTATGAGCAAATATCTTACTAATTTGGCCCAAAAGGGAAATAATACCCCTCCTAATAATAATGACTACTACTAATACTACTAGTAATAATAATGCTAATACTACTAGTATTACTATAATAATACTAATATTACTATTATTACTACTAATAATAACCTGAATATCTACCAATCTTGAAGGAAACCCTGTTCCGGATTTCACAATTGGCAGTCATGTAATCAGATGACATTGGCTGTTTCCTTCAGCAAGGGCCCTTTGACCAAATGCCTTATCATTTGGTTAACTGGCATCCTAGAGAAGCAGACTGAGTAGGAGAGTGTGTGTGCCATTTCAGTTTAGGTCTGCTCTATGGTTGACTTTTCAATGTTCTCCAGGTTAGGTTGGGTAGCTGGGGAAGAAGGATCATAGGCATACAGTATCAATCACAGCTTTAATGCTGCAGGGCAGGTTCATTTTTGACATTGCATAGCGTATCATGAATTTTATGTTTCATTTTACTGTTTGAGTTTATTGAGCTATTCAACTAGCCACATTATTTCAAACACTATGCTTGGGAGGCAATTGGTGAGCATAAAGAACTGTCCCCTATTCAAGTCCATTTGGAAGAGGCCTCAGAATGATGAACAAGGGGGCCTACTGTAGATTGATTGTTTTGACTTAAATACAATCCATTTTCTTTACCTAAAGAGGTTTTACTAATGGTGTGAAGGAAAATACCGAAGGAAAAAGTGTGGCTGCCGAGCTGCTTGTTGATGTTGGCATGCAAAGAAGAATAAAGAAAACAAATAATTGTGTGCTTTGGCTACACAATGACCCTCATAACAAACTGCCTTTACAGTAGGCCTCTTTAACAGCAGTTTCACAAAAACTGACAGCTTGAAAATGTTAACTGCGTTGCCTACAGGGATATTTTTGAACAGAGAGTTGTTGCTATATGCCAAGTGAAAGCTCTGCTGGTCTCCACTGTTACCGTCTGGGAGTGTTTACTTTCTGGGCTTTCAGAACGTTATTACATCTGTAATTGACTTGCTAATTGAATCTGCATAAGACTTGCATATTGAGATCTTCAGCTCACCTACAGCGCGTCCTGAAATGAGCCGCCAGTCAGTTTTATGCTCAATTAATTAGAGCAGACTAGCAGTACATAAATCACAAGTCAACAGAACTTCAACACATTTAACATACTGTATCAGTTTAATTGCAATCACATATTGATGGTTTGTTTGCTCAGATTTTTACTTTCTGTTAAAACTGTCATATACCTCTCGTCAAATAAATGGCACGTACTTACAGGATTGACTTCCATACCCAGGAGGTCCTGGCTTTAGAGTGAGAGGAATCTTCCAAACTAGAACTCAAACAGTATTTCAAAAAAATAATTACATAAATAAAAAGAGACAGATTCTAATCTTTTCCCACTGTTAAAAAAATGTTATTTCATGTATGTGTCTTCATTGGAGCCATCAACTATGTTAGTGGTGATTATCAGTAGAATTGGAATTGAGGCTAATACTCCTTAACTGCAGCACAAATAAAACCAAGGCGCCTCATTGCTGTACAGGGACATGAATGAAATGTCACTTTTGTGCACTTAAAGTTAAAGCAAATAAAGTTTTTACAAAAAATAAGGAGCTGTGTGATGTGGTCAAACATGCATCGCACTGCCCCTTCCTCCCCCTTGCTCACTGCAGCCAGAATGGAGCATTGGAACAGGAAAAGGTTTGACCGCACTCACAGGTTTGAAGCAAAAGTGAAGACTTTATTGAAGATAAAAATCATCAGACAACATCGTAGACATCATGACATCAATGCAGACCTGGCAGAGATTGACGCGTTTCACGAATTGGAATTCGCTTAGTCATAATCTCTCTCAGCTTATGACTAAGCGAATTCCAATTCGTGAAACGCGTTAATCTCTGCCAGGTCTGCATTGATGTCATGATGTCTACGATGTTGTCTGATGATTTTTATCTTCAATAAAGTCTTCACTTTTGCTTCAAACCTGTGAGTGTGGTCAAACCTTTTCCTGTTCCAGTGGCTCCTATCCAGATTGTAGACTGGACCTGCACCGTGAGGTTGAAGCGCGGGATTGCTCTCACCTGGAGCGGCTTGGCTTTGCTTTCTACTAGACGGAATGGAGCATTGCCATACACTAAACTGCTTCAGTTTTTTACCTTAACGCTTAGCGACTACCCCGTGCAGATATGCTGTGGCAGGGCGGCTGCTCTGTGCTAGATCATGTACTTAGTACGTGATCTGCCACTTCCGGGTCTGGGGTGCACGCATGCTGCCTGCGACCTGCTCCCACTGTGAATGGACACAGCGGTAGCCAATCAGCGGGTCTGGCGGATGCGATGTCTGCTGGGACCTGCCGATCGTTCATGAGAAAGGCATCTATGTAAACAAGGCAGACCACCGTTCTGTGAGAGGGGAATGTGCTGATCCTATGTTCCTGCTAAGCAGGAACACAGATCTTTACATTCCCCCAGTCAAAGCACATCCCTCTTAGTTAGTAATCACTCCCAGGGAACACATTTAACCCTTTGATCGCCCCTGATGTTAACACCTTCCCTGCCAGTGTCATTAGTAAAGTAACAGTGCATATTTTTTAGCACTGGTCCCCAAAAAGTGTCAAAAGTGTCAGGTATGTGTCCAATTTGTCCGCCGCAATATCGCTATAAGTCGCTGATCACCACCATTACTAGTAATCAATTAATAAATAAATAAAAATATACCATAGTTTGTAGCCACTATAACTTTTGCGAAAACCAATCAATATACACGTGTTGGGATTTTTTTACCAAAAATATGTAGCAGAATACATAATGACCTAAATTGATGAAGAAATTCGATTTTTTTAATTTTTTTGTTTGGAATGTTTTATAACAGAAAGTAAAAAGATTGTTTTTTTTTTCAAAATTGTTTTTTTTTTTTGTATATAAAAATCAAAGAGGTGATCAAATACAACCAAAATAAAGCTCTATTTGTGGGAAAAAAAGGACATACATTTTATTTGGGTACGCCCACGCAATTGTCAGGTAAAGTAACGCAGTGACGTATCTCAAAAAATGGCCTGGTCATGAAGGGGGGTAAACCTTCCTGATCTGAAGTGGTTAAGGCATTATCTGCATTAAAGTAAAGTCCTTTCAAATGTTGCTACTCCCAGCCCCTCTAAATTACTCACCTGTGTCCGATCTTGATCCAGGATTGTGCCCAAGAGGAGCAGCACTCTCCTCTCTCTCCCTTCTCACTGGACATGGAGGCAGTCAAATCCAGTGAGGAGTGGAGCGGGGGATGGGGGTGGGGCATTCAGCAGCCTCGAGAAGGTACCTGCAGTGTAAACCCCCTGGCTTGTTATGGGAGCAGGCAGAGAGGAGGAGCGAGAAGGAGGAGCAAAGAGTATAATCCCAGCGGGAGTGAGCCGCTGGCGCCGAGCATTTGTGCCCGCTACCGGGAAGTGCAGGATCACACACATATATATATATATATATATATATATATATATATATATATACACAGTGCCGATCCTGACCTCCCTGGGGCCCAAAGCAAATTTCTGCTAAGGGGCCCTCTACCTGACCCGTGATGCCGTGAGCATAGGTCCCCAGAGATCCTCCCTATTTACATCAGGGTCCCCAGAGAGTCTCCCCTTACATCAGGGTCCCCAGAGAGCCTTCCCCTTACATAGGGGTCCCCAGAGAGCCTCCCCTTACATCAGGGTCCCCAGAGAGCCTCCCCTTACATCAGGGTCCCCAGAAAGCCCCTCCTTACATCAGGATCCCCAGAGAGCATCCCCTTACATCAGGGTCCCTAGGGAGCCCCCCTTAAATCAGTGTCCTCAGAGAGTCTCCCCCTACATCAGGGTCCCCAGAGAGCCTCCCCCTACATTAGGGTCCCCAGAGAGCCTCCACTTACATCAGGGTCCCCAGAGAGCCTCCCCTTACATCAGGGTCCCCAGAAAGCCCCTCCTTACATCAGGGTCCCCAGAGAGCCCCCCTTACATCAGTGTCCTCAGAGAGCCCCTCCTTACATCAGGGTCCCCAGAGAGCATCCCTACTTACATCAGGGTCCCCAGAGAGTCTCCCCCTATATCAGGGTCCCCAGAGAGCCTCCCCTTACATCAGTGTCCCCAGAAAGCCCCTTCTTACATCTGGGTCCCTAGAGAGCCCCCTTTACATCAGTGTCCTCAGAGAGCCCCTCCTTACATCAGGGTCCCCGGAGAGTCTCCCCCTACCTCAGGGTCCCCAGAGAGCCTCTTCTTACATCAGGGTCCCCAGAGAGCCTGTCCCTACATTAGGGTCCCCAGACAGCCCCCCCTTACATCAGAGTCCACACAGAGGTCCCCCTTACATTAGAGTCCACACAGAGGTTCACCCTTACATCAGAGTGCGCACAGAGGTTCCCCCTTACATTAGAGTCCGCACAGAGGCCCTCCTTACATCAGAGTCCACACAGAGGCCCCCCCCTTACATCAGAGTCCTCACAGAGGCCCCGCCTTACATTAGAGTCCACACAGAGGTCCCCCTTACACCAGAGTCTGCACAGAGGCCCCCCTTACATCAGAGTCTGCACAGAATTTCCAGACTTAATGGGGACTTAATGTAAAGGGTAATCCTGATTTAAGGGGGGATCTGATGTAAGGGGTGTTCTGGGAACCTTGATTTAAGGGGGAATGCTGTGACTCTGGTGTAAAGGGGGTCTCTGCTCACCAAAGCCTGCCCCCCCCTCACTTATCAAAGTCCACAGAGCACCCCTTAAAATCATTTTATACACTGGGAGGCAGGAGAGAGGGTGAGCTTACTCACCACAGGATGGAGGCTGAGGCACAGATTGTCTGCAGCTTTTATTTTCTGGGTTTAAACATGCCTGGGAACTGGAAGTGTGGGTGGGGCAGACCCAGGAAGAGGAGGAGCTGATGAGCCCTATCTCTTCTCATGTCCGTGCGGAGAGAGGAGGGGATGTCATTGTCAGCGCCGGTGTGCTCTGAGGCTGAGCTGTGTGTGAGAGACACACAGCTCAGCCATGCAGGCGCTGCCATCTCTAGCAGGAATATTCCTACCGCTCCGCTGCAGCTTTGCAAACACATTTGGAAGCGGCGGCAGGTGGCTTTGCATAGTATCACTGGCCCCTCATTACCCAGACATGAGTTCAGCCTTTTTACAAAGCATCAGAGCGGCCCGGGGGGAGATTGCCACCCTGCCCCCAGCCCAGCCCGCCCCTGGTCTTGGGGGCCCCCCCACAGCGGCGGGGCTCTACGCAGCTTGCTTAGTAAGCATATAGGGCGGATCGGCTCTGTATATACATGTGATCCTGCGCACAGCGGACGCCCTGTAGCAGTATATCTGCTATAGGGCGGTCAGCAAGTGGTTAAACAATGACAAGGGAAAGAGGCACATAGAGAGCACAAGGCATATGGTTACAAGGCAGGAAGCTTTAGTAACACTTTAAAGAGATTAGGAGGCATTTTGAAATATTCCATAAAAGAATATATTACTTAAATGTCTTGCAAAAGCATATCATTTAAATTAGGTATTGAGCTAAACTCTCCTACTAAGGACATTTGACTGAAAGGCCTGCATATATTGTAAGAGCAGAGTTAGGCCACTACCAATGTTTATAGTGCAAATCCCCAAAACTTCTGCTCAAAGAGAAGAACCATCACCACATAAAGTTTTGATTGTACAGACTGACAAATCCTGCAACCGATTAACAGCCCTTCATAAAACTGTATGTACAGTATACTCCAGCTTTTATCAGTTCATCCCCAGAAAACTACTGCCATTTCTACACAATGCCATGTCTGTGCTTGTACAAATGACCACTTCATTGTGGACCATAGTTTCTACAAAAATAAATTCTGATTCATTTCTTTACAAATAGGGGGTTGATATGATTCCCAAAGAGTATTTGATATATAGTGGTCATTTCTATTTTATACAACCTAAATTATCCAATTTTAAAGTGATCTTAACCTTTTTGATATTTGAATTGGCATACACTCTGTGTGCATTGCCCAGTCCTAATTATCAGCATGTGGTTAAAATTTCAAGAACCTGGCAGAGCACTTTAGTGCTCTTGTAGAATGAGAGGAAAGTTAATTCTCTTTTAATAAAGAATAAAAGAATAGAAGGCTGAAGTTTTTTTTTTTTTCTAAAATAGGGAGGCAAAAAAGGGAAAACACAGAACCCAATATTCTGAAAAAGAGTACACCTTCAAGCAGCTCAGTGTGGACACAGCAGTCACTGTGAAAAACTGGATAGACAAGAGCTGATAATCTTACTAAAAACTGTCAAACTTATTTTATAGGTCTAATAGTATGCCAAAAATAAATAGCAGTTCCATTACATGACAACCAGATGCCATAAACCTTCCATACTTAGGTATTTGTACAATATGCTTTTACGGTCATGGTAAGATAAGATGCCCCTTAACCATACTTGTTCATGTAATTTACACTTATGCCCCGTACACACGGTCAGATTTTCCGACGGAAAATGTGTGATAGGACCTTGTTGCCGAAAATTCCGACCGTGTGTAGGCTCCATCACACATTTTCTATCGGATTTTCCGACACACAAAGTTTGAGAGCAGGAAATACAATTTTCCGACAACAAAATCCGTTGTCGGAATTTCCGATCGTGTGTACACATATCCGACACACAAAGTGCCACACATGCTCAGAATAAATAAAGAGATGAAAGCTATTGGCTACTGCCCCGTTTATAGTCCCGATGTACGTGTTTTACGTCACCGCGTTCAAAATGATCGGATTTTCCGACAACTTTGTGTGACCGTGTGTATGCAAGACAAGTTTGAGCCAACATTCGTCGGAAAAAATCCTAGGATTTTGTTGTCGGAATGTCCGATCAATGTCCGACCGTGTGTACAGGGCATTAGAGGTTAGGCACATATAAATTTTTGATGTTCAACGAAAAATACTAGTGGAATAATGCCTATAAAAAATCATCATTCTCCACAGAGACAGTTGTAATTTTGCCTTGGATACGGGCTCACACAAGCACAAAACGATTGCCAGACCGATGATCTTTTTTTGATGGTGTAGATGCAGCCAATAATATTTTTTTTAGCCTACTTGAAAAAGTTTCAGAAAAAAAACTTTTCTATGTGCCTTTTTCCTGTTTAAAGCTTCTGTAGGCTTTAGTGATATCAAATTAGCAGACCTTCCAAAACTAACTAGGCTTGGTGTACCATTCAAAATCAATGAATTGTATCCACTATGTAGTCATGGTACATATCCACCTAAATACACGTCAGATGATGAACCAGTGGTCAGAGAAGCGCAATGTACATTTTGCAGTATTAGTACTGGATCTACTTGTAGTGAAACCAGATCAAGAAGGCCAGAGTGGGTAAAGCTTAAAGCAGTTGTAAAGGTTGTTTTTATTATTATAATTTTTTTTACATACATGTTATACTTACTCTGTGCAGTGGTTTTGCACAGGGCAGCTGCCATAAACCATCTCTTCTGGGTTCTCGCCGATGCCCTTGGCTCCCCCTCTTCTGCATGTGCCCCAATTGCAAGCTTCTTGCTATGAGAGCAGAAGTACAGGTTTTCTCCTGAGCTGGGCTGTGTGCATCAACAGAAACAGTGCAGCTCAGTCTTGGTCCCTCCCCCCCCCCCCCCGCTCCCTCCTCACATTATTTGACTGTCAATGACTCAATTTGGTTTGTTGTAGGCTGCTGCCTAGTAAGTGAGCTGGGAATTTTTGTTTGTTTTTTGACATGCATTGCCATTGCATGTGCTCTTTGCTGCAAAGGCTAGTTACAGGTTGTACAAAATGTAAAAGGAAGGGGATGGAACATCACTGAAAAATATATGGATAAATAAGTAGTACACCGCCGACTCAAAAAAAATATATGGATAAATAAGTAGTATATGAAAAAATATATGGATAAATAAGTAGTACACCGCCGACTGGGTGGGTTTCCTTTAGCCAAAACTACCATGGATACAGAGAAGTGTAACCTGAGCTCAGAGGAGTAAAGGTTATAAAAGGGCTTCTTGTAGAATCACTCTGCAGCATGACTACAAAAATGTATTGATACAAAAATCTTGGTAATCGCCAAAAGAACACATAAATCAGAAACCTTCGGGACAACGTTGTCAAGAAGATTAAAAACAGCCCGGCACATTAGCAACTGGCACACAACGGCGAACGCATGTTCGCGGCGGCGAACGTGCATACGCAAAACATGCTAATCACCAGTGTTTGCTGGCCTATATAAGGACTCCAGTTGCTCTCATAAATTGCAGGATTATCACAAGCTCTGTATCCTGTGTTCCTGTGTTTCTTGCTCCTGTTTGATTACCTGTTACCGACCCGGTTTACCCTGACCTGCTCTGGCTTCTCTCCTGGCTCTGAACCTGGATTGTTTCACGGACCTGCTCTTGCCTGTTCCAGATTGACTTCCTGTGTTTGACCCCGGCTTAAACACAACTATACTTCCTGCCTCTGCTTCTGACTGCCTTCCTGTGTTTGACCCCCGGCCTGGCTTCTGACGTTGTCTCTGCCTTTCCACCTGTTAAGATCCGCCAGTACCCCCAGAGAATCATTGGCTGTGACCACCTTCTCTGCTCCCGGGTGTCTGCTTCTGGAACCATCAGACAGCTTCACCGGCAGTCAACCCGTGCATCTCTGGGCATACCACCCTCTGTCTCCAACTCCAGGGGTGCTCTGCACTCAGCCGCAAGGGGAGCCCTCTCATCACCTCAGCCTCCAGCCTGGTACGTGACACATACAATCACACCAGGGGGGCTAGCATAAATGACCAGTGAGTGAGGCTAGTTATAGCATCAGATGACACTCAGTACCTGGACAGGTATATAAAGAAAAAGGAGTTTGTCCATAAACATGGGGCAAATTGGGGGGGGGGTGAAGAATGGTCAGAGTCCAAGGATACAGACCAGCATGGAAGTTACACTTCAATAATGGCAGTAATTGAAGAGCGGCATCAAGTTGTTTAAAATCATTTGGAGATGCAAATGCAACGGACTCATGCAGTCATGGATACAGCATGGTAGTCTGTATACTGCCAGGATGACATGGATAGAAAGAACAACAGGCTTTGAATCTCAAGCCATTAGCGGCATGTCACACAGCAATACTGCAGTTCAAGATATGTAGTGTTATTGCAGGACCTCACTGTCCCATACAGAGATCTCACCCACAGCACAGAAAATGGTGGTTGCCATTTGTTTGTACTGTTGGTGAATTGGTGAGGGAACGCATTGGATACCTTCGCTGCCACTGTGCTATTGCTGGGTGTCCCTCCAGGCATACCTGCCCTTAATCTATCTATTATTATATATGTGCTCCAACTTGGGAGACTCTCAAAATTATAGAGTTAGGACTGCAGTACACTGGGGTGCGTTGACATGGCTGCCAATTTCCCAGTGATAATTATACTCTATTTCTGCACCTTTGAACCTTTTCAAATCTGGCAATACTCCAATCTAATTTTGACCAGTATATTAAATCCCAACTCCAGCAAAAAATACAAAATCCACCACCCTAGCAATACCCCCTCTCCACCCCAAAAAATGCAAGGGTTGTTGATGAATTAAACATTTTTGAACCCTTAACCACTGCTCCTTCCCTTCTAAATTGCTTAGGCTTTTATTTTTGTCTGCATTATTACTAAAGACATAATACTCATGTCCCAGTAACCATAGCCATCAAGATAGGAAATGAGTACACAGACAGCAATAGAGTATACACCTAAAACAGGGTCCAAACCTTGCTCACTTTACCTAAAACTAAAAAAAGAACAGTTTTGGCTGAAGTTTTAGTTTACAAACAAAAAATATGTACAGTATTTATCAATGTGTGCACACCATATACTTTAATCTTGTTAACTCAGGTAATAGATTTATTTGTTAAACATGCATGAACTAAACCTGACACAACAACGAAGCAGGACAAATCTGGTTCCAGGAAAACACAGACTAAATTATTTCTATTACAGCCCAAGTCTTGTTAGGAATGTTGGGAGTTATGTTTATATCATCATGATGCTACGTATTGTTATGTTGGGAGTGCTGTACTATCATGCTTGTTCCTGGCCGTTTACAAAAAATACGCTCCTACCTGTCCACCATAAATTTATTGACAATTTATTGTACAATTCAGTCCACCATAAATTTATTGACTCAGATTTAGATATAGGAAAAACTGGAGAACAGCCCAAGCTCTGGAAAATTCAAACTGCTTACTACAGGGTCTATGTATAAACACAAAAATACAGTATGGGTGATACTTGTCTTACTGGAGGAAACTTTACCATACAAGCAGACTGGGCTGCCTGAGATATTTTAGCAGTAGATTGTTCAAACTGTGATAGCATAGGCCAGTGGTCTTCAAATTGGCCCTTTGCTAGCCTTAATCTGGCCCTTGGGGCACAATTACTCCTAATGTTATTAGGCACTATTCCTCCCATGCGGCATCCAGGCAGTGGCATTGCTACAGGGGTGTGGACCGCACCCGAATGACACCTACCAGAGGGGTGACACCAGGGGCAGCCTGGGACCGTTCAGTGACAGGGGAGCAAAGCGGAAGCCGGAGGCAGCAGTGGTGGCAGGCTCCGATTCCGGAAGCAACTCACTTGGCATAGCAGGTCGGAGTCCCGAGTGTAGTTTTTTTTAGTGAGGCTAGTGAGGGGGGGAGCACTGTGGCAGGCAAACAGTGGGGGGGGGGGGCATTGTGGCAGGCTAGTGAGGTGCTAGCCAGCCCTAGTGACACCACTGCATCCAGGAGGTGGGTGTTAAACCTGGGCGCCGTATATATGTGCTCTTGTGTTTGTGCTGGGAGCATGCCACACACTGTGCTCCCAGCACAGAGACCAGGCTTTTGCCGAACCAGGTGACTCCTGTTTCTTGGTCAACAGATTGCTGTGATAGCCTCTGATTGGCTATCACAGTGATCAGTTTCTGTGCAGCCCACCCATGTGTTTTCTTTCTCTTCTGAATAGAGAGAAAGATACATTGTATCTTTCTTTCTTAGCAGAAAAGAAAGGTGTAAGCAAACAAAAATGTGTAAAAAAATAATATTAAAAGGTTTGATCTAGAGAAAAGGGAAAAATGGTCTGATGTCACCCGAAAAGCACCTCCATCCCAATACATACAACAAAACACAAAAATGAAAGTAGAGACCTCTCTGCTCCTTCCATCCCATTTCAAATGTGGTAGCTTCACTAGCTACAGTTATTGGGAGTTCCTTGGGAACACACACTCACTTCCTAGCCATGCCTGCCCCTGGTTGCGCTCTGTTGGTTCTGGCTTTTTCTTGCCTCCTCAGCTCCCGAGCTGGATGCATATTGCTGCCGCCTCTGGCTATTCAGCATTTGGTAATCTGACCCAGCCGTTACTGTAATACACACACACATCTACCCCTGATGAAGCGAGCATGGTCTCGCGAAACGCGTAGGGTCACTTTTTATGCCTGTGTATATTGCTATGTATAACTATACTGCTATACGTGTAATGATACTATTTTACACTGTATGTATCAGCTGACCGACTTGTCAATTTTTGTTGTTCATGTATGTATGACAATTTTTAATAAACTTTGATACTGTATTTACGTGTTATGTGACTGGCTAATCGCATTCACCTCATTTAAAGTTCCGGGCGACTTTTTGTGAAAGGTTTGATCATTGTCAGGGTTAGTGTTGGGGTTAAGGTAAGGGTAAGGGTAAAAGGTCAAGGCTGGGACAAAAGTAGGATTGTAAAAAAACTGCATTTTTAAAATTAGTATCAGTGCCAGTGTGCTTTAGGTAGGATAAAATACTATGGGTGCAACCAACTAACATACACATATGTGATATCGCTGTGATCGTTTTCAGCAGGAGAATTTTTGTTGGGTTATTGGTGGTAAGTTATGGTAATAGTAAGAAATATACAGCTAATTTTAAAGAAAACGTTTTTACTATATTTTTCCTTTGATAAAATTAAATTAGGAGATATCCGTTACCATTTAGCACCAAATGAAAGTCCAATTTGTCCTGAAAAAATTGTATAATTCACCTGGATACACAAATTAAATGTCATTTGATTAGAGAGAATATGGACTTTTATTTTGAACAAACAAAGTACATGATTCTTTCTACATTAAAGCCTAAATTTAGTAAAAAAAAAAAAATCAGCGCAAAGAGTGTTACAATTAATGCAAAGGGGTTGATTTACTAAAACTGGAGAGTGCAAAATCTGGTGCAGCTGTGCATGGTAGCCAATCAGCTTCTAACTTCATCTTGTTCAATTAAGTCTTGACACAAATAAAATGGAAGCTGATTGGTTTCTTTGTAGAGCTGCACCAGATTTTGCACTCTCTAGATTTAGTAAATCACCCCCAAAGTGTCCCTTGTGCTGCTAGGTGTGGTTTTAGCTGAAGGACCTGTCATATGAACTTGTCAAGTATACCGAATATGCCTGCCCTTTCCGTCCCCCTTCTTTATTCGTAGAAGCTGTGCTATAGCTTCCATGATACAATCTATGAATAAAGGGTGGGTAGATAAATGAAAGGTCAACCTCCTCCATTCATAGATCATGTTTCATTCATAGAAGCTACAGTATAGCTTCTATGAATAGAGGAGGGGGCAGAAAGGGTGGGCATAGTCGTCACACTTGATGGGTGCATTTGACAGGTCCCTCGGCTCCTATTAACCCCTGGAAATTTACAGCTGCGTGGGTAAGAGGACTAAAGAACTAAAGATTTTAATTAAAATCTTAGCCAGCAACACAAGGGATACTTCTGCCTGATTGTAATTAACACCCCTTGTGCTGATTTAATTTTAAAAAATTGACAAAACTTAGGCTTTCACATCAAACACCTCACATAATTCACCCCATTCCATAATTGACTTTAGTTTGCCATTTTCCTTTTGCATGGACTGTAAAAATAAAGGGCAAATCCATTAATGAATACATTGTTGAACATGTCAAAACAATTCGCACTTTGCTCAGTTTAAATTTGTTTAAATCTGAATAATTGTACATTCCTAAGATCATTCTTATTAATTTCCCTCAGGAAGCAATCTGTCAGTAGGTGCTTGTTTTATTCCCCCCTGACCTCACTAGCTATCTTCTGTACATTTCTATTATTAACATTCCTGATATTCAGAGGTTTAGCTTCCTGCGCAGTTTGCTGTGTAGACGTAAAGAGCGACGCACTGAAACAGTCACAGGGTGCAGGTTTATCATCAACAATTTCCTAAACACTCCTGTACATTTTCCACATGGAACGTAGGAATGGTCCCTGGGATATGAAAGCACATGGCCTGACATCTGCATTGAAGACATTTACTAGTAGTTAGACATTCTATTTATGTGGGTTGTATTATTTAAACGGAACAACTCATTTTATAGTACCTGTCTGACATTTCCCTTATTGAAGGATGAAACTATTTCAGACTCCCCAGCAGAAGTAGAGCAGGGTAAAATAAATTAGTAAAGAGCACTGAGAAAGACGCCCACTCTTTAAAATACACTAAATACACGGTTGGTATTTATGAAAAGAGCAATGTTAACATTGATCGTATTATCGTCAGCAATTGTTAGTATTAAAAAGGTCTTGCTTTGCGTTATCTGCCACTCCAGATTAGTTTGTTATTTATACTGTGGCGATTATGTGGGGCACACATCACTATGGTTGTTCATCATGTAAGAGGAAAGTCTACTGAGTACACAGACCCTTGACATTCATTGAAGACTTTGGGAAGGTTTGAGAGAAACTCAGGGCTGCAAGTGAAAGCATTCAGTGATCTTACCTGAAAGTGGTATCAAAACACGAAATCAAAAATGTCATATATTGCGGTTTACGAATCATTACATATGGTGGTTGCATTTGTTTCCTTTTTTTTTTACGTCTGTTTTCACCTGGGATCTGGCCAGTGACACGCCTCCTGTATTATGCCGCGTACACACAAGCGGACTTTTCAGCATTAAAGGTCCGACGGTCTTTCTGACAGACTTTCGATAGAGTTACGACGGACTTTCAGACGACTTGCCCACCCACGAACGGACTAAAGTCCGTTGGTATGAACGTGATGACGTACGAACGGGACTAGAATAAGGAAGTTCATAGCCAGTAGCCAATAGCTGCCCTTGCGTCCTTTTTTGTCCGTCGGACTAACATACAGACGGACGGATTTTTCGACCGGACTCGAGTCCGTCGGAAAGATTTGAAACATGTTCCAAATCTAAAGTCCGTCTGATTTTCAACAGAAAAAGTCAGCTGAAGGTCAGATGAAGCCCACACATGGTCGGATTGTCCGACGGATTCGTTCTGTTGGACCAGTCCGGTCAAAAAGTCCGGTCATGTGTACACGGCATTAGAGTGTCCCCACTCTGGAGGAAGGAGCACATTGGGTACCTTTGGACAGCAGCAGTGATAGTCTGGGGTAGGGGAGTGTTAGATATATACCCAACAATTTAAAGCCTAACTCCAGGTTTTTCTTGCATAATATTGTGGATCACTGTAACATTTGATGCGATTCACTGCACATTTTGGAGTTTGTTTTCTGATGCTGGAACACCTTGCTCGATACCGGGTGAAGCCTATTCTCTAATCATCATTCCATCTGTGGTGGACCCCATTGAGGTTACTCCCTCACGATTGCCTGTTTGACCCACGTGCTGTATGGTCCGTATGTCCACCGTTTCTGGTAACCGTGCCAACCTTATCATTTTTCCATTGCACCATTAAGATCAAGTCTTATCATCTTGAACAGCACAAGATAGACTCTTACACATTTGTTTAATTGATTATTATTTTTCAAGATGGACTGTTTTAGGATGTTCACTCATTCATTTTGAATACTCACTTTGAACAACTTTTTGATGTTTTTATTGAACAATTTGTTGATGTTTTTAATTTTACTTAATAACAGCACATTATATTTAGATTAGTTGTTCATTCACCAAACACCTTTTGATCATTATAGGCGTTATTTGTTCACTATTGAGCACCACAATTGTTTTGTTTATATTTTAATACTTTATAAGCAGTTACAGCAAACAATTTTTTTCTTTTGGGATAAGGGTTTTTTATGCAGCGGTCCCGAAGAGGGTGAGACATCACCCGGGTATCTGTGCCCACCAGTGCTACCTGCCAGTACATAGCAATGCCGCCAATCAGTGCCCACCAGCGCCACCTAACAATGCCCATCAGTGCTGCCCATCAGTGCCTATCAGTGCCTCATCATCAGTGCCACCTAACAGTGCTGCCTATCGGTGTCACCTAGCAGTGCCCATCAGTGCCATCCATCAGTGCCCATCAGTGCCACCTATCAGTGCCCTTTAGTGCCACCTATCAGTGCCCTTCAATGCCACCTATCAATGTCCTTTAGTGCCACCCATCTGTGCTACCCATCAATGCCACCTCTCAGTGCCCATCAGTGCTGCCTCATCAGTGCCCACCAGTGCCGCCTCATCAGTGCCCATCAGTGCAACCTTTCAGTGTCCATCAGTGCAGCCTCATCAGCGCACATCAATGAAGGAGAAAAATTACCTGTTTGGAAAAATTTTAAACAAACTGTATTTTTTCAAACTTTTAGGTCTTTTTTTTTACCAAAAAAGAAAACAAACAGCAGTGATTAAATACCACCAGAAGAATGCTCTATTTGTGGGGAAAAAATTATAAAAATGTGCGCAATGTTGCATGGCCGCGCAATTGTCATTCAAAGAGTGACAGCACTGAAAGCTGAAAATTGGCCTGGGCAGGAAGCTGGTTTAAGTGCCCAGTAAGCAAGTGGGTAGCCTCCCTGATGGTTTTCCCGTGTGTGGCTCGGGGTTAAATTTCAGCACCTTTAGCGGTAACCCCGAGCCACACTCGGGATTACATTGCAGGATCCTGGTGCGGTGTTACTTACCTTGTCCCCAGGATCCTGCAATGTCCCCTGCTGTGTCTGCGGTCTCTGTCTCCTCCGAAGCCTCTCTGTGCCAGGCTCCAATCCCTGCGAGCATTGCGACGCGCGGGGGCGGAGCCTGGCGGCAATTTTAAAAAAAAGTGAAAATCATAACACATACAGTACTGTAATCTTACAGATTACAGTACTGTATGAAATCATTTCACATTCCTTTTGTCCCCAGTGCTTTGTCCAGTGCCCTGCATGCAGTTTTATATGATATATACTGTTCTTTCTGTCTGGAAACTTGAGATTGTCCATAGCAACTAAAAAGTGTCCCTTTACGTCAAAAGTGGCTTTAGACCAGCTAGAAAACAGCAATAGTAATTTAGAACACTTGCAGAATTGAGCGATAGTGAATTGTGGGGAAATGTATTTTTTTATTATTATTATATTATTATTATTTTTAATTATTTATATTTATTTATTATATTATAATTTATGTTTTTGTGTTTCAAACTTCTACTAGACTCTTGGTGGACAGATTTAAATGTGTTATTGTTAAGAATTACAGGCCTACAATATAAAACGCCAAATTTCCATGCAAAATAATTGTACCGCTTTCAGCACCTAAAATCCAAAATAATCATACCGTCAGGGAGGTTAAGACAGTAGTAGGGTAATAGTAGGGTATCCTGAAAAATTGGTCTAATTAGTCTTAATTATGCTACTTGTTTGGTTTCCTTTATAGAAGAAGCAACTGCCATCACAGATTATCTCTTAATCCTTGGGGAAGAAACTGTGTTGGCCTGCGCAGAGCAACTTTATGATTGTAGCCTTGAAAGTAAAAATCTATTCTTTTGTAGAGCTGGACACAATACTCATTTTCCTGTACAAGTCAGACTTAAAGTGGTTGTATACCTTTTTTTAAAACTGTTACCTACAGGTAAGCCTATAATAAGGCTTACCTGTAGGTAAAAAAAAATCTCCTAAACCTGTACGGTTTAGGAGATATTCCCCTCGCAATGAGCCACTGACTGCAGCGGCGCATGCGCACAGGGGATTCTCGGCTAAAAGCCCGGCAGCCGCCAGACTTTGCCGGAAAAAAAGTCTCCCGTGCGCATGCGCGGGAGTGACGACATCGTGGCTCCGGCCACTCACAGCACCGGAGCCGCGATACCTGGAAGGCACGCCGAGGGGAAATGTCAGCTCCCTCGGCGTGGACAGGGCGAGATGCCGGCGCCTCGTTCTAAGGTAAGTATCTCATAATGAGCTAGTATGCGGTGCATACTAGCTCATTATGCCTTTTCCCTTACAGGCAGGGGCGGACTGACAACTCATGGGGCCCCCGGGCAATAGAAGATCATGGGGCCCCCTGTGTCTCCGCCCACATGCAAGCCGCACCTACACAAAGCCCCACTTACATGGGGCACACAGTAAGGCACATCACATGGCACACAGCGGGGCACATCATGGGGCACAGGGCATGGGGCACACAGTAGGGCACATCACAGGACACATAATGGGGCACCCAGCAGGGTTTATTATGCTGTACACATCAGGGCACATTATTGAGCACAGCATGGTGCATCACAGAGGGTACAGGGCACATCAGTGGGTACACAGCAGGGCACAACACAGAGCACATCAGGAGATACACAGCAGGGAGCGTGCCGCACATCACAGGGCATGTGGCAAATAGTAGGGCACACAGCAGGGCACACAGTAGGGCACATCCTTGGGAACAGGACACAGGCGGTACACATCACGGCACACATCCCAGGGCATGGGGCACACAGTAGAGCACATTACAGGGCACACAGTAGAGCACAACAGGCGGTACACAGCAGGGCACATCACAAGGCACATCACAGGGCAAGGGGCACAGAGTCGGGCACATAAGGGGGTACACTAGCAGGGCACATCACAGGCCATGGGGCACGCAGTAGGGCAAATAGCAGGGCACAAACCAAAACACAGGGCACACAGTACAGCACTGGGATCCTCCAGACTTAACACAGTGTCTTTCAGGGTAGCCATCAGGGGGAAGGCGACACAGTGGGGGTGGAGGACACAGGGAGACACACTGGGGGGGGGGGGTTGGAGGGCACAGGGGGACACTGTAGGTGGGTGGAGGGCACAGGGGGACACTGTGTGTGAGTGGCACAGGGAGACACCATAGGGGGGGATAGAAGACACAGGGGGACACTGTGGGGGGTGAAGGGCACAGGGGGATACTGTGGGGAGGTGGAGGGCACAGGGGGACACTGTGGGGAGGTGGGGGGCACAGGGGGACACTGTGGGGGGGGGTGGAGGGCACTGTGGGGGGGAGGTGGAGGGCACAGGGGGGCACTGTGGGGAGGTGGGGGGCACAGGGGGACACTGTGGGGAGGTGGGGGGCACAGGGGGACACTGTGGGGAGGTGGAGGGCACAGGGGGACACTGGGGGGGGGGGTGGAGGGCACTGTGGGGAGGTGGGGGGCACAGGGGGACACTGTGGGGGGGGGTGGAGGGCACAGGGGGGCACTGTGGGGAGGGGGAGGGCACAGGGGGGCACTGTGGGGGGCACAGGGGGACACTGTGGGGAGGTGGGGGCACAGGGAGACACTGTGGGGGGGTGGAGAGCACAGGGAGCACTGTGGGAGGGTGGAGGGCACAGGGGGACACTGTGTGTGAGTGGCACAGGGAGACACCATGGGGGGGATAGAAGACACAGGGGGACACTGTGGGGGGTGAAGGGCACAGGGGGATACTGTGGGGAGGTGGAGGGCACAGGGGGACACTGTGGGGAGGTGGGGGGCACAGGGGGACACTGTGGGGGGGGGGTGGAGGGCACTGTGGGGGGGAGGTGGAGGGCACAGGGGGGCACTGTGGGGAGGTGGGGGGCACAGGGGGACACTGTGGGGAGGTGGGGGGCACAGGGGGACACTGTGGGGAGGTGGGGGGCACAGGGGGACACTGTGGGGAAGTGGAGGGCACAGGGGGACACTGGGGGGGGGTGGAGGGCACTGTGGGGAGGTGGGGGGCACAGGGGGACACTGTGGGGGGGGTGGAGGGCACAGGGGGGCACTGTGGGGAGGGGGAGGGCACAGGGGGGCACTGTGGGGGGCACAGGGGGACACTGTGGGGAGGTGGGGGCACAGGGAGACACTGTGGGGGGGTGGAGAGCACAGGGAGCACTGTGGGGGGGTGGAGGGCACAGGGGGACACTGTGGGGGGGTGGAGGGCACAGGGGGGCACTGTGGGGAGGTGGAGTGCACAGGGGGACACTGTGGGGAGGTGGAGGGCACAGGGGGACACTGTGGGAAGGTGGGGGGGCACAGGGGGACACTGTGGGGAGGTGAGGGCACAGGGGGGCACTGTGGGGAGGGGGGAAGTGGGGGGCCCAAGGGGGCACTGTGGGGAGGTGGGGGGCACATGGGGACACTGTGGGGAGGTGGGGGGGCACAGTGGGGAGGTGAGGGCACAGGGGGACACTGTGGGGAGGTGGAGGGCACAGGGGGGCACTGTGGGGAGGGGGGAGGGGGGGCACTGTGGGGAGGTGGGGGGCACATGGGGACACTGTGGGGAGGTGGGGCACTGTGGGGAGGTGGGGGGCACAGGGGGACACTGTGGGGAGGTGGGGGGCACAGGGGGTCACTGTGGGGAGGTTGGGGTCACTGTGGGGAGGTGGAGGGCACAGGGGGACACTGTGGGGAGCACAGGGGGACACTGTGGGGGGCACAGGGGGATACTGTGGGGGGCACAGGAGGGAGGTGGGGGGTACAGGGGGACACTGTGGGGAGGTGGAGGGCACTGTGGGGAGCACGGGGGGGCACTGTGGGGAGGTGGGGGCACAGGGGGTCACTGTGGGGAGGTGGGGGGCACAGGGGGACACTGTGGGAGGTGGGGGTCACTGTGGGGAGGTGGGGGGCACAGGGGGACACTGTGGGGAGGTGGGGGTCACTGTGGGGAGGTGGGGGGCACAGGGGGACACTGTGGGGAGGTGGGGGTCACTGTGGGGAGGTGGGGGGCACAGGGGGACACTGTGGGGAGGTGGGGGTCACTGTGGGGAGGTGGGGGGCACAGGGGGACACTGTGGGGAGGTGGGGGCACAGGGGGACACTGTGGGGAGGTGGGGGCACAGGGGGACACTGTGGGTGGGAAGCTGTGCAGCAACTTTCTAATAGCAGCACGTGGTACAAGCTGCTGCACTTTCCTTCCTAGATGCAGAGTAGCGCGGGAAGCGGCTGTATACAGACCTCTCGTGATGCGCTCCTCCTCCTCCTCGCCGGCCCCTCCTCTTTTCTGTCCGTCCGAGGTGATGACAGATACAAGCACCTGGGGTGGACGGGAGGGAAGGAGGGGCCGGCGGGGAGGAGGAGGAGCGCATCACGAGGTGTGTGTATACACTGCAGTCTCAGCAGTGAGCAGGGACCCGATCAGCCCGTCAATCACAGCTAGCTGACGGGTAGATCGGGTCCCGACTCCCGAAGTGGAAGCTGCCATGGGGCCCCCTACTGGCCACGGGCCCTCGGTCAGCGTCCGAACTGCCCGATGGTCAGTCCGCCCCTGCTTACAGGTGTAGGGGAAAAAAAAGTCAGCGGGTTTATTACCGCTTTAAACTGTGTAGATAGTGTTCAACGGTATGAAAATTCGTTCTTTGACAATAGAAATGCAATAAGGCTAGTTAAGGACAGTTTGAAAAGTGAATTGATGTTTAAAACTCTCGCCTCTTCTACAAAAGCCCACCACTGAGGCCATCTACACCAGGACACAAAAAAAGCAAGAATGCTATTAATATACAGTGTAAAACATATCAGAAGAAGACAGGTTTACTTTAATTATATGTATTTGGCTGCATTTACAAACAAAATAGCTATTGTATTTATGTCATAAGACAGAATAAAAGCAAGATGTAAAGTGTTCTTGGCAGCCAAAGAAAATGCTAAATAGATGACAGTTGTATCTTAACACCAAAAGGAACAAAGCTGTCACAAAAAGCAGACTCATCCAACAAACTGTTCTAGGCTGTACTGATAGATCACATGGTTTAATGAACAAAACTGTACATTCTGCAAAGAGCAGGAAACAAGAATCTACCCATTCACATATTACTAGATTGTAGTTGTCATTATACAGTATCTCTTTTTCTAGATTTGTCTATATAAAGCATATCCAGGCAATACTTTTTGGTAAAATGTCAATCTAAAAGACGTTGAATAGCTTTTTTTATTATTTATAATTAGTGACGCTACAGGAAGTGATAGTAAATCTAATCAGAATGATGGTAATATACTGTTTTAGAGAACTGTCAGCCATAATATTTTGGAATTCCCATCACTTTCTATTTTGATGACAATGGTCACCAGAACAAATAGAGAGGGTGAATTTCCCCAGCTTGGACAAAGATAGCACAAAAGGTTAACAGGTGTTCTAACCCTTCCCTACTCTACAACAGGAAGGTATGGCTACAAATACACTTCCCAGCTCCAACCTCACCCTTCCTACTGAAAGGAAATGTATGATGCAGACACTGTGAAGTGAACGTATAATGGTCATTGCTTGGTTTTGTCTTACTATTTTTGAAAGCTAATACTTCAGCCCCGGAAGGATTTGCCCCCTTCCTGACCAGGCCATTTTTTGCGATTCGGCACTGCGTCACTTTAACTGACAACTGCGCGATCGTGCAACGTTGTCCCTAAACAAAATTAATGTCCTCTTTTCCCCACAAATAGAGTTTTCTTTTGGTGGTATTTGATCACCTCTGCGGTTTTTATTTTTTGCACTATAAACAAAAAAAGAGCGACAATTTTGAAAAAAAAACACAAAGGGGTTGATTTACTAAAGGCAAATCCACTTTGCACTACAAGTGCACTGCAAGTGCACTTGGAAGTGCACCTAGAAGTGCAGTCGCTGTAGATCCGAGGGGGACATGCAAGGACAATAAAAAAACAGCATTTTTGCTTGTACATGATTGAATGATAAAATCAGCAGAGTTTCCCCTCATTTCAGATCTTCCCCTCAGATTTACAGCGACTGTACTTCCAAGTGCACTTTCAAGCGTACTTGCAGTACACTTGTAGTGCAAAGTGGATTTACCTTTAGTAAATCAACCACAATATTTTGTACTTTTTGCTAAAATAAATATCCCAAATTTAAAAAAAAATTTAAAAAAAATTTCCTCAATTTAGGCTGCTATGTATTCTTCTATATATTTTTGGCAAAAAAAATCGCAATAAGCTTATATTGATTGATTTGCGCAAAAGTTATAGCGTCTACAAAATAGGGGATAGATTTATGGCATTTTTATTATTATTATTTTTTTTTTACTAGTAATGGTGGTGATCAGCGATTTTTATCATGACTGCGACATTGTGGCGAACAGATCTGACACTTTTTTGGGACCAGTGACATTTATACAGCAATCAGAGCTAAAAATAGTCACTGATTACTGTAAAAATGTCACTGGCAGAGAAGGGGTTAACACTAGGGGGTTAACCGTGTTCCCTAGGTGTGTTCTAACTGTGTGTGTTTGGGGGGGGGGGCTGACTAGGGAAGGAGACCGATCGGTGTTCCTACTTAGTAGGAGCACACGATCTGTCTCTACTCCCCTAAGAGAACCAGGATTTGTGTATTTACACACACAGATCTCGGTTCTCGCTCTGTCACGAGTTATCGCGGGTGCCCGTCGGTCATCGCGCCCGCCGGGCATGCGCATCGGCTCCGGGGACACGCTAAAGCATCTTAAAGAGCCAATGTACAGCTACGATGGCTCGCGCAGGGGAGCCAACCTACCGCAGTACAACTGCGGCGGCTAGTCCGAAAGCAGTTAATTATGAAAAGAACAGGGCTTTATACATGAAAGCCCAAAACTGACTGCCTTCTTGAAGACAATAAGATTTGTCTGACAGTAAATAGAATATAAAGAATCTTTTACATCATACTGTATTTACTATTTGTAGACCACAGGTGGCAAGTTATGTAAAACATCGATTTATATATAAAATTTATCAAAAAAACAAATTTTATTTTTAACCCTGCCAGACGCAAGGATATGTTTGTCTTCATTATCCAGTGTGTGCAATCTGACTCCCCTGCTAATCAATCAATAATAGAAGCTGTAATCTAACCCTTCAGAATGCCGGTGCTCTTCCTTACAGCTTGCCATCTGTAGGCAATGGTGAACAAGAAATATGCATATCCAATACTTAGTGGATTCAAAACACATTATTTTTGTCCTGAACAAATTAAGGAAAATATTTTTTCGAAAAAACTATACAATTCGTTTAATTGTGCAGGTTCCCAAGTCTGTTGCTTTTAGTGCTTCAATTAAAATGTAGAAACGAAAAGGAAAATGACAGTAGATGTAGCAAGAATGAGAGATGGGGCTGAAAAAATATAAAGTCGATATTCTGCTGGCAATATTTCAGTAAAAACCCCAAAACATTCATGTACATGTGGATGTATAGCAGGGATATGCAATTAGCGGACCTCCAGCTGTTGCAGAACTACAAGTCCCATGAGGCATAGGAAGACACTGACAACCACCAGCATGACACCAATAGGCAGAGGCATGATGGGACTTGTAGTTTTGCAACAGCTGGAGGTCCACTAATTGCATATCCCTGATGTATAGAAAATAATCAAATTGTGTACCATATGTTACTGTATATCAAAAGGCCAAGGCTGGACAAATCCTTCAGGTCACCATAAAACCCAGAAAATGTCTCCTGGTCACTCTACATACATTTTTCCACAGGGGCAAATTGCCACACTAAGTGCACTGCCAGGAAAAAAGAAGAGTCAAGCATTAAAAAGCATTTTTTTATATACTGCTTTATACTGCTTACAGTATAATAAAAAATACAAGGTGCATATCATTTTAGTATGCAAAAAACTGACAAACGCTAAAACTACAAATTCTGGTCAAATTAACCCCTGGTCATACAAATACAAACTAAAAGCACTTACAGGGTGTTCATTGACTAAGGCAGTGGTTCTCAACCTGGGGGTCGGGACCCCCTCGGGGGTCGAATGACGATTTGCCAGGGGTCACTGAATCCTGGGCTGTTCCGGAAGCCCGCACCGCTCTCCCAGCCTTTTTGCCGCCGCCCAACAGGGCTGTCCCTGGAGCCTGTGGCCGCGCAGCTGGGCTGTTCCCGGAGCCCACGGCCGCCCACTCAGCCTCTTTGCAGCCGCCCATGCAGTTCACGGCATGGCTGGGTGGTAGAGACTGGAGGTCAGCTGACTGGTAAGGAATGTGAAGTGGCAGGGGCTGGCGGAGACCCTATCTCCTGATTTCGGCATAGGTGTCACTGCTGCGAGACACCACAAAGCTGAAGACACAGTGAAGCCGGAGTCGCAGTGAGTAACGCTACCTGTGATTAAAAGTCCCCACTACAATTCTCAGATCAGCAGATGACTTTGATCAAGAGCACCTAAGTTGGCTGATCAGAACTCCCCCCAGCGCTGCCACTCATTCCATTCCTCCCACCCCCCCACCAAGGAGTAAGAGAAGGAATAAAAATAGAGAATACATGAAAGGGGGAGGAAAAGAGGGGCAGGAACAAAGGGAAAGGGAGAGAAAGAATAAGAGAAAGAACAAGAAACTTGGCTAGAGAGAGGGATAGGAAAAAAAAACAAGAAATTTGGATAGAGAGAGATCTAAATCCTAAATCCTAAAATGTACCATAAAGGGCTTTAATATTGTAATGCCCCATACACACGGTCGGATATTGATCGGACATTCCGACAACAAAATCCATGGATTTTTTTCCGACAGATGTTGGCTCAAACTTGTCTTGCATACACACGGTCGCACAAAGTTGTCGGAAAATCCGATCGTTCTGTACGTGGTGACGTAAAACACGTACGTCGGGACTATAAACGGGGCAATAGCCAATAGCTTTTGTCTCTTAATTTATTCTGAACATGCGTGGCACTTTGTGCGTCGGATTTGTGTACACACGATTGGAATTTCCGATAACGGATTTTGTTGTCAGAAAATTTTATAGCAAGCTCTCAAACTTTGTGTGTCGGAAATTCCGATGGAAAATGTGTGATGGAGCCTACACACGGTCGGAATTTCCGACAACAAGGTCCTATCACACATTTTCCGTCAGAAAATCCGACCGTGTGTACAGGGCATTCGAATGGAAGGGACTCGGGGAGCGCTAAATGTGCGTGGGTTAGGGGCGCAAATTACTTGTATTGCCTTGGGTGCTGACAACCCACGTTACGAAAATTTTACTGTTAGGGGTCCCCACAACTTGGGAAATTTTATCAAGGGGTCACGGCACTAGGAAGGTTGAGAACTACTGGACTAAGGGGTAGTGTACATTAGCATTAGCCCTCTGAGGAGTGTTCTGTCTTTTTCTGCCCCCCCCCCCCCCAACTGTAAGTGCAAATGAGCCCTATAAATGACACTTTTATAGTTAGAGTCATTTTAAGCACCAGAATGGCCCTTCTTATCTATGACTAGCAAAATACCAGACACACATTATTTACTTCTAGATGTCAGATTGGTAATTTTTACAGGCTGCAACCTTTACAGTAGGATTAAAGTGTATGCATTGCCAAATGTTTCTTTCAAGTTTAGATATGGTAGGTAAGGGATAGAACCCTTGTCAAGTTTGTATTGCTGTTTGTTTTCCTTGTGACAATTGCCAGTGAGAGAAAAAAATGATGATAAATCCAAAATTCTGGTGTTCTCACCAGAACCAAGGGAGGGGGAAAAACCTGGAGACACCTGCTGTGACAGCTGACCAAGGGGAAATTCCTCCCACTATTGAGTGTCCATTGCTGGCCGTATGATTTTTAGGTCGCTCTTTTGTTGTTCCCAGCATAATCCAAAGTGTAGGTTTAACTGTTTTTTCCACTCACTTTTTCTGGGTGTCAAATCTAGGCACACAATGAATGTCTATAGTAAAAGTTAATTTCATCAAAATGCCTCTTAGAGTAAGAATATTGTTTCCAACTAGAAGATAAACGTAGTAATGTAGTAGATAAATCTTATGATGAGCTACACTTGTAGATTTATGAGAAATGTCATTGCAAGAACAATGTAATTGTTCACTTTTTGTTGTTATAGTATGTTTTACACCCTATTTCTGGCACCTGCGTGGGAAGCTCTGGGACTTTTTTGACAGCTGTGACTGGGGGATAGAGGTGTAGCCAGCGTGGCTATGGTAAGAGATGCAGCTGAAAATCATTTTTACTGAAATAAGCATGCTTGGGGCTTATAAGGCATAACACCGAGTTCATGTAAATAGAAGTCATTCCTTCTATATATTTGTAGAACTATTTAAAGCATTCTTCAGCCAACTAAGTCTGCAGTGAAGTCACAGCGTTATAGATCAGTGACTTAGTGATACAGGTGCTACTACTGTGTAGTCTTATTTCCTAGGAGAGGTCAACAGGCCCTGAGAGCTCAGTTAAACCCTTTGATACCAGCGTAACACATATACTGTATGCAGTTTCACAATGGTGGATTTCTAGTGCATACCAGCATTTGGGCTGGAATTGGGCTCCACAGTGCTCTCCTAGCATGGGACCGAACTGTTTAAGTCTCATACTTTTGATCGGGAGCCGAGGGGATAGGCTATCACAGTAATCTCTGAGTAAAACCTGCTACTGTATTCTCTTTCTCCTTCTGAATGAATAGCAAAGGTACAATTCAGCAATATTTTTTACTCTTTATTACCTATCTCCATGTCCCCATTAGTACGATAGCGCAGGAATATCTTTTTATCTTTCCTACAATTCAGTGGAGTTTATCAAAACTGGAGCAGAAAAAATATAAAGCAGCTGTGCATGGCAATCAGCTTCTATCTTTTCCTTTTTAAAGCCTAACTTAACAACAAGCTGAAGAATGAAGCTGATTGGTTGCCATGCACAGCTGCTCCAGATTCTGTTTTCTCCAGTTTTGTTAAATCCCTCATTCTTGTGTAAAAATAATTAAGGTTAATATAGATCAGTGCTTGATCTAGGATAGTGTCAAGGTCAAAGTTAATAGTCAGGGTATCAGCTCAGATCAAAGTCAATGGCACCCTTTTCTTAATCTTTAACAATACAAATGGCGCATGACGAGGCTGTCCCCTATACCCCCTATATTTTTATTCTCATCCTGGAACCTTTCTGTCTTAAGATTAGAGCAAATTCAAATATCACTGGCACAATCTTTGGCACATCCATGCCGCAAATGTAGTAGCCTATGCAGATTACCTGCTATTTTTTTACCACAAATCTAACCATTCCCCTTCCCAATCTGCTAGCAGAATTCTCTTTCTTCATGCCCCTCTTGAATTTCCAAATAACCTACCAAAAATCTGAGGTCTCGGTTACGTCCCTTTCTGCCAGGATAATTCAGCATTTATAAGAACTTTTTACTGCGGTGGTCACCCTATCGCTACCTCCCATCCTGTGCCTAATTAAAAAAAGGCCTCTTTCCTTGGCATAGAAGCCAGTTTTCCTGGTTTGGATGGTGTAGTAATTAAAAAATGAAGTATTCTAGTGCGCATACTGTATCTGCTACAAACTTTGAAGGAACACATCCCTACGTCATTCCTGAAGTCATTAAACCATACATTTGATCAATTTTTATGGGCCCATAAACCATCAACACTAAAATGGTCCATTCTCAGACTTTGTAAAGGTCAAGGTGGGGATTGCTTTATCAGATATTTAGCTGTATCATGCAGTCTGTCATCTAACTGGAGCAATAGACTAGAGCTGCAACAGCCAGATAAAACTATGGGTGGTAGTAAAATAGGCCTTTACAAATATCCAGTTGAGGGCACTCCCATGGATTGTATCCCTATTTTGGTCAAATCCCACACTAGCATAGGCACTATGTGGATCATATGTAAAAAAAAAAATCTCTAGAGGAGACATTTCCCCACTACCTTCTACCTCCTATCTTTTTCCTAATCCTTGGAAATCCCTCCTTCCCGCTTGGTATAGAAGATTGCCAATTATAGGAGCTAATTCAAGATGGGGGTCTTTAGGGCCCATACCTTTATCACAACACAGCAATGGCTCAAATTACCTATGGATACTTGCCTAACTCATCTTGGGTTCTGAAAAACTTTATGGTTATTCTATTTTCTCCCCTCAGTACCATCAGCTACCTATTCTGCTAGACCTCTTAGATAGTTCAAAAAAGAATGCAAACAACAAGACCCTCTTAGACTTACAATCTCTATTATGTACAGCTTACTAAATTCACTGCCTGGCGCCTTCGTCCCTCCTTACATAGAAAAATGGGAGACAGACTTGCAGACTTCATTGACTCCTGAACAAAGAGACAGGATAATCTGCTACACACACAAACAGTATGTATGAAATTTCAGGAATCTGACTTACACCATGGTACAGGACACCAAAAACCTTGCACTACATGTACCCAATGACATCTGACTCTGGGAATGTGGCACAGCCCCAGAAAATATTTTGCATATTTTCTTGGTCTTGCCTCATCCTACAGTCCTTCTTAGACAGAAGAATGTAGTATCTTGCAAACATTTAATAATTACCCCTACCAAATGACCCGGTCTTTTTTCTACTGTACCATAATATCATCCATAAAAAAGGTTATAAGATATCTATTCTCCCTCACTTGAGAAGACCTTATAGCATCTGATAGAGGCACCTATGACAAATTGCAAAGCTTGGTTTTATTGAAATTAATTCTGAAACTACACTAGAATATGAAGCCATATGTATGCTAACTCTTAGACAGGGTTACCAGACCCTTCCTGAGGGAGAAGGGGGGATAGGGGAGAGATGGCCTTCCATATCCTCTGAACTTTCTCCTCTTTTCCTTTTTTGGACCTTCCTACTCTTATTTTCTTTTTTCCCTCACAAGCTCATCTCATAACTTTCAAAATATTTAATGCAGTGGCTAAAGAAGAACTGCAGTCTGCTCACATAATTTGTAATAAGAACATCTTTGCCATTCTGAAGCTTCCCTCCAACCACTTTACATATTATTTTATATATATTATTATAGTGATTCTGTACTTGCCAAATATGCTGCAGAAATCTCCCTTCACTGAGTCTGGTTGCATCCATTTTAACTGTGGGCCGCTGAAGCTGCTGCCTGTTCACTTCCTGGATTTACACAGACACACAGAGGCACACCTCCAGCTCTGCATTTTTCATTGGCCCTCTTATGACTCATCCCCCCTCCCTTCCTGGCAAACTCTTAACAGAGGGTGAGAGAGATCTGTGCATGATGTCATAAGCCTAGGCTAATGACCAGACAAGAAACAGGGAGTGGGCTGTATAAGGTATTTACTGGCAGAAAAAAAAATGTTTTACTATCCAAAGTTAAAACAACAAGGGCAGAAGATTTAATAGATGGAAAGTTGAAAAAATGACTGAAGGTCTGCCTCGGGGTGGGATTTCAGAACCAAAAGGGGTAACCCCCAGCCAGACTCGGGATCGTATCGCAGGATCCAGGAAGAGCTTACTTACCTTGTCCCCTGGATCCTGCGATGTCTCCCCGCAGTATGAGCAGCTCCTCCTCCGCTCGATTCATCACGGAGCCGGGCTCCGTTCCCTGTGAACGTTACGACGAACGGGGACGGAGAACGGCGCCAAATTCAAAAAGTGAAACACACACAATACATACAGTACACTATAATCTTACAGATTACATTTCTGTATGAAATTATTTCACATTTCTTTTGTCCCTAGTGGTTTGTCCAGTGCCCTGAATGCAGTTTTATATTATAAAAACTGTTCTTTCTGCCTGGAAACTGGAGATTGTCCATAGCAACCAAAACCGTTCTTTACATCAAAAGTGGTTTTAGACCAGCTAGAATCACCATCAACCAGATTAGAATCACTTGCAGAATTGAGCGATAGTGATTTGTGGGGAGATCCGTCATCAAATACTGAAAAGTAATGACAGGGAAAATTCTGCAACTGAGCAAATTTCAGTGTTTTTGATTTGATTACATTATTGAATAATTTTTATTATTATTATTTGGTATAATTATTTATAGTTATTTATTATATTATAATTTATGATTTCGTGTTTCAAACTTTATCATACCCGGGATATCTACTAGACTCTTGTTTGCACAGATTTAAGTGAGTTATTCCTAAGAATTACAGGCCTACAATATAAAACGCCAAATTTCTATGCAAAACATTGTACCGCTTTCAGTATCAAGAATATGAAATAATCATACCGCCAGGGAGGTTAACATGGTTTCATAGACACTTTCTTGATCTGGTCTTTTCCATTGCCAGTAAGCTCCTACTGCAAGATTTCTTTATAGAGAAAACTAAGGTACTATGTGCTAGTAAATGCACTAAGGTGTGACATGCAGGTTTTATTGCAGATGTATTTTACCCACAAATATGTAACATAACCATGTTGTATTCATGATCTCTGTAACCTCACCCACTGTATGAAACTTCAATATAAATAAGGAATGTAAAAAAAGATCATGGTCAGGTTTCAAGGTCAGGGTTAGTGTGTTTTAGGTAGGTTTGAAAAAAATAATTAGGACTAGTGTTAATGCCAGTATGTTTATGTAGGATAAAAAAGTAAACTGCACTGTAGTGTTTCTTGGCCCTACTACAGGTACAAACAACACATAAAGTTGCAAAACTGAATTTTTGAAAGTGACACTAAACTCCAGTTTAAAAATAACTACTGGTATTCAAGTATGTATTCTTAACTCAAAAATAGCGCATTCCATTGCTCTCAACCTCCTCCAAATTCCATTTTTTGTCTGTGATCTGGCTTCCTCTTAAAGGGTGGCTATGTTCATTCTCCGTGGTCCCACTGTATGTAAGAACGTAGCCAACCTCTCTTGCTCACTCCCAAGATGGTCTAGGGATTATGTACTATGGGATTTGTAAAGTGCATAAAGCATTGCAAATGACCGCATACGAACGTGCATTGCTTGTTCCAAACAAATGGAACTCAGCAGAAAATGAGAGGTTCAGGAGCTCATGGGTGACATTACAAAGAGGCAGAAAAACAATTTCATGAGAAATAGTTTACCGGGTCAGTAAGTAGTGGATGTGTACAGAATATTGTTAGAGAATAAGGATCCTGTGTAGTGTCACTTTAACCACATGACCACCGGAAGGTTTTACCCCTTTCATGACCAGTGCATTTTTGCTATTCCTCACTGTACTACATTACCGGCAACACCATGCAACATTGTACGCAAATGAAATTTATATCATTTTTTTCACACAAATAGAGCTTTCTTTTGGTGGTTATTAATCACCACAGTTTTTTTTTTTTGCTATACAAACGAAAAAATTCTGAATATTTAAAAAAAAAAAAAAAAAGTTTTTGTTAGTTTCTGTTATAACATTTTGCAAACAAATAAACTTTTTTAATACATGTAGGCTAAAATGTAGTCTGCTGCACTTTTTTTTGTATATTATTTTGTCTTTGTGCAAGTTATAGCACGTACAAACTATGGTATACATATTTGAAAATTGATCAATCCTGATGTACTGACATCCCTTGAGGCCCTAAAATGCCAGGGCAGTACAAATACCCCCCAAATGACCCCTTTTTGGAAAGTAGACAGTTCAATGTATTTAGTAAGAGGCATGGTGAGTTTTCTTTTGCAGTGGTCACATTTTTTTGGAAAATGAAGTTAAAATAAATACATTTTTTTTTCACGTTTTTTAATACATACTGTCACAAGTGTAGTACAGCATCATCATATGACTGGTGTGGCGATGATCATGGATACTGACTGGTTACAGTATGTAAAAAAGAAAATTTAAATTTTTTATTCAATGTTATCAGAGCAGTTCAGTGTCACCACAGTGACACTGTACTACTTTGGGGGCTGTTCAGTTATTTTACACTGCTATTTCCAATGACAGTGATAATCACTGTTATAAGCAATAGCTTTACCTGCCATGAATGACTTTCATTCATTCATTCTGCTGGTACCAAGCACAGTGATCCTCTGTGTCTGCCGAAGTAGTCAAGGAATTGCGTCGCTACGCACCCCAGGGGGCATGCCAGTGCGCAACGTACTGGTATGTCACTTAGCCTGGAGCTATTGCTTGCCCACAGTAAATGTAGTGGTTAAGATTTGTTTTACCATCAGGCATTAAGGAGTTAAATATTTCAAGATGGATACATTGTTTGAGTAAACCGAAGTGAGAATCTTCCAGAATCCTTCTGGTGAGATTCCTGTAAATTTAAGGATTTTTATGCACTCTTACTGTATTAATACACTTTCTGTAAGCTTAAATGACTCAAAGTGGATGTAAACCCTCACATACACAGAGTGAAGTGAATAGCCCCAGATGATACACAGAGATAAAACAAATCTCCCTACATAAGTTTTACATGTATATCTGCTGTCTTCATCTTTCCACATTCTTTAGAAAGTGAACATCTTGTTCTTCCTGTTTCAGCAGTGGGTGTGGAGTCTGGGCATACACTGTGTGAGAGCTGATTGGAGGAAAGGCAAAACCCCCCCTCCACATAGGCAGAGGAATGAAGAAACTTGCAGAGCTGCAATCTGAATAGACAAACTCTCTGCTAAACTATCTCTAAGCTCCCTCCCCAATACAAATTTTCAGCTGCTTTTATTTCCTGTGTAACGGAGATCTTGTCATAAGTTTTAATTCTGATAACAGAGGAACGGAGCAGCAGAAAGACAAGGGACTCTTTGGAGCTTTGGAGAGAGATAAGTAAACGCCACAGATATATGTGCCCAGGTCAGATTTCATGAATGGGGTTTACATCCACTTTAAAGCAGTATTAAACTCAAAAGCAAACATTAATTATAGTTCAGCTTAACAGTTCTTTGATGTAATGCTTGCATTTGTTTTTGTTTTGTTTTTTTTAGGCGTTCGTTATTTTATTTTTACCTGGTGATCCTGCCAATAAGGCTGGTGTTTTTCAAAAGAACAAGCTGTCCCGCAGATGTAGAAAGTAGAGGGGTGAGGCAAACCATTTATCACCGACAGGGGTGCTTACAATGATCAACTTTTATCTATTGATGTAAAACCTTTCTCCTATAAGTATAAAACTGTTGCTGTGACTGCTTATTAAGTGAGAGCTAGAATTTTCCCTTAAATTGTTAGTTTATTTAAATCTGCTAGTGCATCTAACAATTCTCTTCCCCCTGACAGACAAGGCTGCAATCCAAAGGTGCCCTGTTCTCTTTCATCCAGAGTGGAGGCACTCTAATGCCGCGTACACACGATCGCACATTCAGACAACAAAATCCATGGATTTTTTCAGACGGATGTTGGCTCAAACTTGTCTTGCATACACACGGTCACACAAATCTTGTCGGAAATTCCGAACGTCAAGAACGCAGTGACGTACAACACGTACGACGAGCTGAGAAAAATTAAGTTCAATAGCCAGTGTGGCTCTTCTGCTTGATTCCGAGCATGCGTGGAACTTTGTGCATCGGAATTGTGTACACATGATTGGAATTTACGACAACGGATTTTGTTGTCGGAAAAGTTGAGATCCAGATCTCAAATTTTGTTTGTTGGAAATTCCGACGGAAAATGTCCGATGGAGCCCACACATGGTCAGAATTTCCGACAACAGGCTCCCATTGAACATTTCCCGTCAGAAAATCCGACCGTGTGTAAGCGGCATTATACAGGCAGTGTGTTACTGGCCAGATTACCAGGTGAAAACAGAGGGGAAAAAAACCTCAAAAAAGAAAACAAATGCAGCCACCACATCTAATAATTAATAAGCTGCAATATATTACATTTATGCTTTGGGTTCTGCTTTACTTACCAGATTATTCTTTGGGATAGTACTTAAATTTTCAAGTTATGTTAAAAAGAAAGTTTAAACTCTCTATAATGTTCTGTGAAAAAATGTAATTTATGCATCTGTACCTGTAAATAAATAGCTAATACAATATTAAAGCCATTGTGTACCTAAAGCAGCGTTTTTAAACCTTTTTTCAGTCAAGGCACCCTTTAAATCATGCACAATCTCAAGGCACCGCAATGTAACCAACTAAACTAATAGTGTTATATAATGCAACAACATCCACACCTGTAGGACAACCAATGTTAGAGGTGATTTATTTTTCCAAAACAAACACACCTTTGCACACTGGTACTAAATAGTATTCCAATGTTTCGCTTCTCCCTCAGTTTCTCTCTCTCGGTCAGCTAATGTGACCCCAGTGCTGATAGAGAGGGGCAGGGGAGGGGCAAAGACTCTGTGCAGGGGCCCAATGCCCCCCTTATCAACGACTGACATTACAGGTTGTTAGGACGTCAGCAGCTAGAAGGTTGTAATGGTGCACAATGAAAACCTGTGGCTTTGTGTAACTAAACTGCTTGCAGCCCGCACACCGTCAAATGACGGAGGGGCGGTGCGGCTCTCATTCTGGGACGACGTCAGAGGGTGCGCAGTGCGGCCGCGCAGTGTTGCTAGGATACAGCGCAACCCCGTTCTGAGGAAAGAGCCGCAGATGCGGCTCTTTAACCATGTGATCGGCTGTGTCCAATTACAGCCGGTCACATGTGTACACGGGAATACCAGTAATCAGCTCGCATCCCCTCACACTGACAGAGTGTGTGGTGAGGAAAGCCGATCAGCGGCAGAGGACATCGAGACATGTTACCAGGGCACTGATAACAATAAAGCACCACTAGTGCCAGCAATCAGTGCCCACCATTGTTATTAATCAGTGCCCACCAGTGCCAGCAATCAGTGCCCACCAGTGCCAGCAATCAGTGCCAACAAGTGCCACCAATCAGTGGTTATTAGTGATGCCAGTCGGTGCTGGCTATCAGTGCCACCTGTCAGTGCTGCCCATCAATGCCCACCATTGCTGCCCATCATTGCTACCCATCAGTGCCACCCATCAATGCCCATCAGTGCTGCCTATCCGTGCCACCTATCAGTGCCCATCAGTGCCACCTATCAGTGCCCACCGGTGCCACCCTCAGTGCTCATCAGTGCCACATATCACTGCCACCTATCAGTGCCCATAATTGCGGCATATTAGTGCCTCCTCATCAGTGCCATCTAATCTGTTACCATAAGTGCCACCTCATCAGTGCCCATCAGTGCAGCCTATCAGTGCCCATCAGTGCCGCCTCATTAGCGCACATCAGTGAAAGAGAAAAATAACTTATTTACAAAATTTACTGACAGAGACTAAGAAAAACTTTTTTTTTTCAAAATTTTCAGTCTTTTTATTTATTTTTTTAGTTACAAATAAAAACCCAGGAGTGATTAAATATCACCAAAAGAAAGTTCTATTTGTGTGAAGAAAATGATAAAAATTGCACATGCTTACAGTGTAGCATGACTGCGCAATTGTCATTCAAAGTGTGACAGCGCTGAAAGCTGAAAATTGGCCTGGGCAGGAAGGGGGTGAAAATGCCCTGTAGGCAAGTGGTTAAAGACAGTCTTGAACCCTCCGCTGGCTTGTATAAAATGTTTGCACAATTTTTAAGCATTGTGCACCTGAAGGCACCTGAAGGCACCCTGGTTGAAAAAGTCTGACCTAAAGTTACAGAACATCATATTCTTTGAAATAGACTTTTCCAGGTCTAAATAAACCCTCTTTTGGAATTAGAAGACAGACTAATTTCGTATTGCTGTTACAGTAATGCTTTTTGCTGATCCCCACATGCTAGGTCCTGACCTAGTCCTCATGTACATTTTATCATCTTAAAAGAAGACTCCTACCTATCTGTACTTGCTGCAATGTTTACTCCCTTCAAAATACCTTACTGTATTTCTTAAGAGATTTATGTCTAGTACTGTATATGTATGTTTTTTATTAAAACCTCAGTGGGAGGGGGCGCCTCAAAGCTAAGCACAATAATATGGTCCTAGAAATCTGAAAAACAGGTGGCAAGAATAGAAAACGAATACAGAAATTGTTATTGAATTCACTCGTACCTTTGTCAATGGGCTTTTGTTCACGTCAGTTTGGTTTTGCATTCCAATGCAAGTTTTTTTTTTGTAGTTGTGCCCAGGATACCTTCTTGACAGAAATATTTTACGCAAATAGCATATCAAGGGTGGGGTGTAGAGTGCAGAACTCTTTCCTCTGACCGCTATTGCAAAGGGTAGTTTTCTCACTGATCACCAACTTAAGAAATATTTATTAAATCATTACATTTTTTATTTTACCGCCACAATTATACACAGTATAGAAGGTTCAGCTAAAACATTTTACAGTCCCTTTTTTTTGGTCATTATTAGTATTTAAAAGATTACATAATTGTTACTGAAAATGATTTTGACATATAGAAGAAGGGGTAGGGGGTTAATAAATAATCTGCTCTGGGTAGCAAATACGCCAAGCACATTGCAGACTTTCCTAAGTTAGTTATGTATACCTGAACATTCCAGTCCTTGACAAAGAGTTGGATATAAATTGTTTTCACAGGCAATAACATCTAAAAGGCACTATACACATTTTAACTTCTGAGTTAAAGATTTTCTTAAAATCTATCTTCGTACCAAGGTATGATAATTATTAGAAAACATCACATCCGGGCAGTGGAATGCACACCACCTGGGGCTTTGGAACGGGCAGCGAGCATCTTCTCCTTATACACACAAGCTGTTTACACCTGGTGCCAGTCATTGTAGGCCCTAATGCAAGTAAGTGTACATCTGTATTTAATTTTTAATTAAAAAAATCATTGAATGGTTTTGCGCTATGAGATCTTTTCCCTCTCATCCTTCCTTCTGAGTGGATCCTCACATATACAGGAGAACTTTTTGAGCACGAGTAAGCGGTGACAAGTTTATAGGGGAATGCCCCACAAAGCGCTATTGACTTAACTAGCGATAGTAGGTCAACTATATGCGTTGAGTGTCAGTCTATGTCGGGAACGAACAGCACTGGCACTTTTTCATCTTTTTACTACACTGGGATCTTTTATATCTATATTGGACTCTATATCTTTATTTGCATTCATTTTTGTAACATATTTTGGTAATCGCATGTTCATTGCCAGTGATAAGCATGGTCTATGCTTGTTTTTTTCATAAGGTATGAGAATTGTTTTATCAGTTTGATTTATATGCCCCTGCCTACAGAGGTCTGAGAGTTTTCTTTTTCAATCACATTTTTTGCAGTTTCCTCACATGCTCTGTAGGACACACAAACCTACCTACCACCATAAGGCTCATATCATACTAGCATAACAGTGACTGTTGCTGGGGAGTCTATCACCAACATGAATTGATGTTAAAACTTAAATTGCTGAGCAACTAAGCTATAGGTTGTGGTAAAATTAGTAAGTTAGCGATTCCATAAGAAAGAAAGAAAAATTTCCTTAGCAATAAATTGCTTAAAAAATAGAATTGCTTCTACAAAATTGCCTGGTGACATCTGCCCAAGGTTTCAATCATTGTATAGGCAGCTTTATTTGCAGCTTTATTTGCTTAGTATACGTGCAGACAGTGCAGGCTGCATTTACTGCTTGATACTGCAACACACATGCATTGCAGCTCCTCTTGTATATGTGGTCATATCTTTGCCAAACATTCACATAGCTGCAATTTAGCATAAAAGCTTGAAAGCAGATTGAGTTTTATGTTGCCCCAGGGATTTTCCTACGTGAAATGTTCGATGTGAGCTTGTTGTCAGAAAGTCCGACCGTGTGTATGCTCCATCGAACATTTGCTGTCGGAATTTCCACACATAAATGTTTGAGAGCAGGTTCTCAAATTCCGATCGTGAGTCGCACAAAAGTTCACGCATGCTCTGAATCAAGCAGAAGGAGCCGCAATGGCTATTAAACTTCCTTTTTCTCGGCTCGTTGTACGTGTTGTACGTCACCGTGTTCTCCCATTCGGAAATTTTTGGCCAACATTTGTGTGACCGTGTGTATGCAAAACAAGTTTGAGCCAACATCCATGGTTTTGTTGTTGGAAAATCTGATCGTGTGCACGGGTGTTTATATGTTAATATTAGTTTTACTATTAACATTATGTTAATATGTTTTTCTGGTTCTTTCTTGGCGGACTTTCTTGGATCCGACCCACTGGTCCTGTACTATATAAAAAAGAGACAGGGGTCCTAACCAGGGGTGATGAGTGAGTAAGTGTGCATATTACCTGAGATTCTGCAGTTACCAGGGTCCGTCCACACAGCCTTCTGTCGAGACCAGAGCACCTATGGATAAAAAGCCTCTACAGTGTACAGGACCACTGAAAGCTACAAAACACCCGAAGACACCAATGACTGTCAATGTTATCTGGAATGACCAGAATGAAGTTTTTCAGTAAAGCTTTTGAAAACTCTGTCCTTGCCTGGTCTGAAGTTACTCAAGGGGTGTAATGCAAGTAACCGACACACAGTCTACAGACAGGTAAGTTAAACACATTTGGGTATGAAGACCGCAGTTCAAGAGTTAATACAGATGAAGAGACAAGTGGTTACCATGGGTAACAAAGGTTTCTCTAGCAGCCTGTTGTAAGTGTGTACATGTGGCAGGTAGGATAGCCTCTTGCAGGAGGAGTTGTTGTCAGTACTTTCTCCATGAGTAAGTCAATCTGCCATAGTAACAGGAGCAGATGAGCACCCCAGAGGTCCTCAGCCTGTGCACAGGTTTGGAAGAGAAAGAGTTAAGGAAGTGCACGCTTGGAGCCCATGCTAGGTGCGCAGCGCCACCGCATTCCATTACTGGGAGTGAGGTAGTCAAAATACACTGTGCAGGTGGAGAGGGCATTGGCTCTGCATGTCGCTCCTAAATGCAACAGTGACCGTGGTGGTGTATATTAACATCAAGAACATTAATTAAAGTTCAAGTTGGCCGCACAAGTAAAGGTACCCCATGTGTAAGGCAGTGACCCTATGCAAGGTGCCTAGCATAACCTAGAAGAACCCACCCAGGGGTAGGCCTCCTACAGTATGTGACCCACTTTTGGCACCCAACGTGGAGGGAAGCATGGAGGACTTGACAACCACCCAACACACTACCCTGTAGCCCCCACAAGCTATGCTCCAGCAGTAAGGTAATTCTCTAAAAGAGAACAACTTGATGAAAATATTCAGTAGTCACTCTACGCATATAGTGATCATGTTACATGGTTACATGATCATACAGCCTGAATGTTTCCAGATTTGACTGTACAAATCTGGATTTCCGATACATGGAAATTGATATATGGATGTTCCATATATATAAAACATTGGAGCTGCTACAGAAAAGTTAAATTATAAGAAGACAGGACACAGAAATGGTTCTGTGGGGGAGGATGATGAGATTTAGGCATCTCACATTTGGCTATTCTGCCATCACCCACATAACAGATGGGAATACAAATCTACATATGCATATTGGTTATGTAGAAGTAACATACCTGAATTGCAAAATAATGTTTTATTTGTACAAATAAATGCAGAAGTAAAAAAATGTTTACGATATAAAAAAAATCCTATTAGCAAGTTCTTGAAACAGATTGAAGATAATGTATCAGGTATGCATCCATCATATCAATATATATATTTAAGGACAAAATCAGACAAAAAAAGTTCAATATCAGTAACATATTTCTATGCCAAGATTTATCTAAAATGGCAATTATAATCTCCTGTTTCTTGGATGCCCTATATATCGATGTGTTTGGCAGCTACAGTGTGGCATTAATGTAGCAAGAGGTTGCATAGTAATATAAGATTTAACACAGGCATACATGTGTGACAATTATGAGGTCAGAGGAACCAGACATGTTGCGGAATCGGAGGACATAACGTGTTATTTATTATTGATCTTGGAGTTATTGCTTTGACATAATTTTTTTGGTTGAATAATGATTTGATTTGGTATATTTTCTATATTTTTGGATGCATAGAATGCACGTTTTGGTTAAGTTCTATTGGCAGAAAGCATATCTATTTTTTATTTTTTTTAACCACTTGCCGACCGCCTCACGCCTATATACGTGATCAGAGCGGCACGGGCAGGCAAAATCATGTACCTGGTACGTGATTGCCTTCCCGCGGGCGGGGGGTCCAATCGGACCCCCCCCCCGGTGCTATCGGCGGTCGGCTTTTGGTTGGGAGCGATGAGAGACGAGGGGGAGACCATCCGATCGTGGCCCCCCCCTCGCGATCGCTCCCAGCCAATGAGAAACATCCCCTGCCTCTGTATAGTACACAGAGGCAGAGGATGTGATGTCATCTCTCCTCGGCTCGGCAGTTTCCGTTCCAGCGCCGAGGAGAGACGACATGTAAGTGCACCAACACTCACACACAACACAGTAGAACATGCCAGGCACACTAAACACCCCTGATCCCCCCCGATCGCCCCCCGATCCCCCCCCAATCACCTCCCCCCCAGTCACAAACTGACACCAAGCAGGTTTTTTTTTTTTTTTTTCCTGATAACTGCATAGTGTCAGTTTGTGACAGTTAGCAGTGGTAGGACAGTGAGTGGTAGCCCCCTGTAGGTCTAGGGCAGTGTTTCTCAACTCCAGTCCTCAAGGCGCCCCAACAGGTCATGTTTTCAGGCTCTCCATTATTTTGCACAGGTGATTTGATCAGTTTCACTGCCTTAGTAATTACCACAGCTGTTTCATCTGGGGGAAATCCTGAAAACATGACCTGTTGGGGCGCCTTGAGGACTGGAGTTGAGAAACACTGGTCTAGGGTACCCCCCTAACCCCCCCTAATAAAGTTTTAACCCCTTGATCACCCCCTGTCACCAGTGTCGCTAAGCGATCATTTTTCTGATCGCTGTATTAGTGTCGCTGGTGACGCTAGTTAGGAACGTAAATATTTAGGTTCGCTGTCAGCGTTTTATAGCGACAGGGACCCCCATATACTATCTAATAAATGTTTTAACCCCTTGATTGCCCCCTAGTTAACCCTTTCACCACTGATCACCGTATAACTAATACGGGTGACGCTGGTTAGTTCGTTTATTTTTTATAGTGTCAGGGCACCCGCCGTTTATAACCAAATAAAGGTTTAGCCCCCTAATCGCCCGGCGGTGATATGCGTCGCCCCAGGCAGCGTCAGATTAGCGCCAGCACCGCAAACACCCACACACGCACCGTACACGCACCGTACACCTCCCTTAGTGGTATAGTATCTGAACGCACCAATATCTGATCCGATCAGATCTATACTAGCGTCCCCAGCAGTTTAGGGTTCCCAAAAACGCAGTGTTAGCGGGATCAGCCCAGATACCTGCTAGCACCTGCGTTTTTCCCCTCCACCCAGCCCAGCCCACCCAAGTGCAGTATCGATCGATCACTGACACTTACAAAGCACTAAACGCATAACTGCAGCGTTCGCAGAGTCAGGCCTGATCCCTGCGATCGCTAACAGTTTTTTTGGTAGCATTTTGGTGAACTGGCAAGCGCCAGCCCCAGGCAGCGTCAGATTAGCGCCAGTACCGCTAACACCCACACACGCACCGTACGCCTCCCTTAGTGGTATAGTATCTGATCGGATCAATATCTGATCCGATCAGATTTATACTAGCGTCCCCAGCAGTTTAGGGTTCCCAAAAACGCAGTGTTAGTGGGATCAGCCCAGATACCTGCTAGCACCTGCGTTTTGCCCCTCCGCCCGGCCCAGCCCAGCCCACCCCACCCAAGTGCAGTATCGATCGATCACTGTCACTTTTTTTTGTAGCGTTTTGGTGAACTGGCAAGCACCAGCGGCCTAGTACACCCCGGTCGTAGTCATACCAGCACTGCAGTAACACTTGGTGACGTGGCGAGTCCCATAAGTGCAGTTCAAGCTGGTGAGGTGGCAAGCACAAGTAGTGTCCCGCTGCCACCAAAAAGACAAACACAGGCCCGTCGTGCCCATAATGCCCTTCCTGCTGCATTCGCCAATCCTTATTGGGAACCCACCGCTTCTGCAGCGCCCGTACTTCCCCCATTCACATCCCCAACCAAATGCAGTCGGCTGCATGAGAGGCATTTATATGTCCTCCCGAGTACCCCTACCCAACGAACCCCCCCAAAAAAGATGTTGAGTCTGCAGCAAGCGCGGATATAGGCGTGACACCCGCTATTATTGTCCCTCCTGTCCTGACAATCCTGGTCTTTGCATTGGTAAATGTTTTGAACGCTACCATTCACTAGTTGAGTATTAGCGTAGGGTACAGCATTCCACAGACTAGGCAAACTTTCACAGGGTCTCCCAAGATGCCATCGCATTTTGAGAGACCCGAACCTGGAACCGGTTACAGTTATAAAAGTTACAGTTACAAAAAAAAGTGAAAAAAACAAAAAAACAAACAAAAATAAAAAAAAATAGTTGTCGTTTCATTGTTCTCTCTCTCTCTATTCTCTCTCTATTGTTCTGCTCTTTTTTACTGTATTATATTCTGCAATGTTTTATTGTTATTATGTTTTATCATGTTTGCTTTTCAGGTATGCAATTTTTTATACTTTACCGTTTACTGTGCTTTATTGTTAACCATTTTTTTGTCTTCAGGTACGCCATTCACGACTTTGAGTGTTTATACCAGAATGATGCCTGCAGGTTTAGGTATCATCTTGGTATCATTCTTTTTAGCCAGCGGTCGGCTTTCATGTAAAAGCAATCCTAGCAGCTAATTAGCCTCTAGACTGCTTTTACAAGCAGTGGGAGGGAATGTCCCCCCCACCGTCTTCCGTGTTTTTCTCTGGCTCTCCTGTCTCAACAGGGAACCTGAGAATGCAGCCGGTGATTCAGCCAGCTGACCATAGAGCTGATCAGAGACCAGAGTGGCTCCAAACATCTCTATGGCCTAAGAAACCGGAAGCTACGAGCATTTTATGACTTAGATTTCGCCGGATGTAAACAGCGCCATTGGGAAATTGGGGAAGCATTTTATCACACCGATCTTGGTGTGGTCAGATGCTTTGAGGGCAGAGGAGAGATCTAGGGTCTAATAGACCCCAATTTTTTCAAAAAAGAGTACCTGTCACTACCTATTGCTATCATAGGGGATATTTACATTCCCTGAGATAACAATAAAAATGATTTAAAAAAAAATATGAAAGGAACAGTTTAAAAATAAGATAAAAAAGCAAAAAAATAATAATAAAAAAAAAAAAAAAAAAAGCACCCCTGTCCCCCCTGCTCTCGCGCTAAGGCGAACGCAAGCGTCGGTCTGGCGTCAACTGTAAACAGCAATTGCACCATGCAGGGCAGTAATTTTAGCAGTAGACCTCCTCTGTAAATCTAAAGTGGTAACCTGTAAAGGCTTTTAAAGGCTTTTAAAAATGTATTAATTTTGTTGCCACTGCACGTTTGTGCGCAATTTTAAAGCATGTCATGTTTGGTATCCATGTACTCGGCCTAAGATCATCTTTTTTATTTCATCAAACATTTGGGCAATATAGTGTGTTTTAGTGCATTAAAATTTTAAAAAGTGTGTTTTTTCCCCAAAAAATGCGTTTGAAAAATCTCTGCGCAATTACTGTGTGAAAAAAAAAAAATGAAACACCCACCATTTTAATCTGTAGGGCATTTGCTTTAAAATAATATATAATGTTTGGGGGTTCAAAGTAATTTTCTTGCAAAAAAAAATAATTTTTTCATGTAATCAAAAAGTGTCAGAAAGGGCTTTGTCTTCAAGTGGTTAGAAGAGTGGGTGATGTGTGACATAAGCTTCTAAATGTTGTGCATAAAATGCCAGGACAGTTCAAACCCCCCCAAATGACCCCATTTTGGAAAGTAGACACCCCAAACTATTTGCTGAGAGTCATGTCGAGTCCATGGAATATTTTATATTGTGACACAAGTTGCGGGAAAGAGACAAATTTTTATTTTTTTTGCACAAAGTTGTCACTAAATGTTATATTGCTCAAACATGCCATGGGGATTTGTGAAATTACACCCCAAAATAAATTCTGTTGCTTCTCCTGAGTACGGGGATACCACATGTGTGGGACTTTTTGGGAGCCTAGCCGCGTACGGGACCCCGAAAACCAAGCACCGCCTTCAGGCTTTCTAAGGCCGTAAATTTTTGATTTCACTCTTCACTGCCTATCACAGTTTCAGAGGCCATGGAATGCCCAGGTGGCACAAAACCCCCCCAAATGACCCCATTTTGGAAAGTAGACACCCCAAGCTATTTGCTGAGAGGTATAGTGAGTATTTTGCAGACCTCACTTTTTGTCACAAAGTTTTGAAAATTGAAAAAAGAAAAAAAAAATGTTTTTCTGGTCTTTCTTCATTTTCAAAAACAAATGAGAGCTGCAAAATACTCACCATGCCTCTCAGCAAATAGCTTGGGGTGTCTACTTTCCAAAATGGGGTCATTTGGGGGGGGGGTTTGTGCCATCTTGGCATTTTATGGCCTTCAAAACTGTGATAGGTAGTGAGGAGTGAAATCAAAAATGTATGCCCTTAGAAAGCCTGAAGGCGGTGATTGGATTTCGGGGCCCCGTACGCGGCTAGGCTCCCAAAAAGTGCCACACATGTGGTATCCCCGTACTCAGGAGAAGCAGCTGAATGTATTTTGGGGTGCAATTCCACATAAGCCCATGGCCTGTGTGAGCAATATATCATTTAGTGACAACTTTTTGTAATTTTTTTTTTGTCATTATTCAATCACTTGGGACAAAAAAAATAAATATTCAATGGGCTCAACATGCCTCTCAGCAATTTCCTTGGGGTGTCTACTTTCCAAAATGGGGTCATTTGGGGGGGGGTTTGTACTGCCCTGCCATTTTAGCACCTCAAGAAATGACATAGGCAGTCATAAACTAAAAGCTGTGTAAATTCCAGAAAATGTACCCTAGTTTGTAGACGCTATAACTTTTGCGCAAACCAATAAATATACGCTTATTGACATTTTTTTTACTAAAGACATGTGGCCGAATACATTTTGGCATAAATGTATGACTAAAATTGTGTTTATTGGATTTTTTTTATAACAAAAAGTAGAAAATATCATTTTTTTTCAAAATTTTTGGTCTTTTTCTGTTTATAGCGCAAAAAATAAAAATGGCAGAGGTGATCAAATACCATCAAAAGAAAGCTCTATTTGTGGGAAGAAAAGGACGCAAATTTCGTTTGGGTACACCATTGCATGACCGCGCAATTAGCAGTTAAAGCGACGCAGTGCCAAATTGTAAAAAGTGCTCTGGTCAGGAAGGGGGTAAATCATTCCGGGGAGTGGTTAATGCGCAATAAAAAAATTGTGGAGAATAATACTTGGCTATGTGTTTTTCTTCAAATGACATTTTGGGAGTAGGCAGTTATATTTAAAAAAAAAGTGACACCAACATAGTTGTATCTTTGATCTTAAAAACTATGGGATAATGGTGTTGTGGTAACTTGCACAAATAAAAAAAAACATAAGAATATTATTCTTGATATCACTAGAAAAAAAAGCCTTTGAAAATTTGTTTGCAATAACTCCATCAGCATCACCAGCAAAGCAGCTTCATTATTATGCCATTAAAGAAGAGAATTGTGCGCTGCATTTGAGATTTCATAATTTGCCACGCCATGAATGTTAATTCTACATTACAAACGCTAGTTTACAAGACCGACCGCTTCTGCTTCCGAGCATGCGTGTTTGTACTTTGGACTTTTGTCCGTCGGACTTGTGCACACATGATCGGAAAATCCGACAACACACATTTGAAGACATGCTAGCCAACATTTGTTGGCGGAAAGTCTGACAACAATTGTCTGATGGAGCATACACGCGGTCGGATTTTCCGCCAACAGCCGGACATTCAACATTTCCCGTCGGAAAATCCAATCCAAATGTTTGGGACTCTATAAAATATACAAGCAATCTTATTTCACCCGACCTGCCATTACTTGGTGAAGTGAGGAGTCCAATGTCCCCCCCCAGGATTCGAGACTTTGATCAGATTTAACTGGTGGACTCAAAAAGGTTTCTCAGACATTACTCACTCCTAACCATGGATGGAACAAAAACCCTTTGATCATTTTCAGGGCAACTATGACTCACCTCTCACCTTCACAATGCTTCAGATATATACAACAATGGCATTATATAACCTCTCTCTTAGCGAACATGATTTCTCCATCATGCCTTAGCTTTAGAGGCAGATGTTGAACAGCTCCTTACTCTCCTGGCCTTACCCCCTCTTACACAAGCATCAATAAGATTCCATTGAAGCTCAATAAATAAATTGATTCCAAGTATCTGGTGTAATACAGCAAAGATTATTGGGTTTTTTGATGCTACTAAACAAGCTACAGCCCACTCCTGTAAATCGCCTACATTTTGTACATTGGAATTTTCAGAGGGCACAGCAAGGATAAATGACACAATTATTAATGAAAAATAATAATTTCTGAGGATAAACGTGATACATTTCTAAAAATCTGATCCTCTAGGACAGTGTTTCTCAAATCCAGTCCTCAAAGCGCACCAACAGGTCATGTTTTCAGGATTTCCCTGATGAAACAGCTGTTGTAATTACTAAGGCAGTAAAACTGATCAAATCACCTGTGCAAAATAATGGTGAGCCTGAAAACATGACCCGTTGGTGCGCCTTGAGGACTGGATTAAGAAACACTACTCTAGGATATCTTATTCATAACCTAATCAGAGAGCTCTAACTTTATAATTCCTGCTTTTCATTATATCACAAAGGGTTCAATTGGTCCCAGGAATAGAGAATGCCTTTTCCCTACTGGTGGAAGTCTCTCCCCCACCCATTCCTTTCCTGGGTGCAGAATTTCTAATCTCACAGTTTTCTATTTCCTTTCTTCTTTCTACTACAAATAATGTATATAGATCATACACTCCCAAAATAATGAAAACATTTTTTTTGTGGGCTACCTTGAATCTTTTATTATTATGACTGCAAAGCATAATTTGTCCACAATCTTGCACTTGTCATAATCCCACTTTATGGTCTTAAAGAGGAGTTCCACTGGTTGTTAGGTTTATTAAAAGTCACAAAAAGTATACTGTAGCTGCTGACTTTTAATAAACAGACACTCACCTGTCCCACAGTCCAGCGATGCGGCCGCCCAATGCCTCACTCCTCTCCCCCACCTCTCCACGTAACCGGCATTGTAAGTGTGAGCGCCCAGCTGGGACAGCTTGCGGCTTCACAGCCGAGTGCGTAATGCACATGCGCGAGTCATGCTGCACTCTGTCACTAGCCAGGCAATCTTCTGGGACCTGTGACGTGTGCCAGAAGATTGCAGGAAGGGGTCACCTAGGGGCGAAGGAGAAGTCGTCTAGGTGGCCAGAAGAGGGAAGGAGGAAGTGGGACAGGAAGTCCCTCTCAAAACCAGGTACCAGGTACCCACTCCCCCCCCCCCCAAAAAAAAACATGACATGCCAATTGTGGCATGTCAGGGGGCAAGGAGTATTTAAAGCGGAAGTTGTACTTTTGGGTGGAACTCCGCTTTAAGTTATCTTTAGAATATTGTTATGCATTTATCTCTATATTGAAGCTGAGTGACGTTTCAGGCGCTTATGTCCAACATGGACATATGAAAACGATATGCTGTTTTGTCTACAAAGTGCTAAGGATTTCTTTACATTCTTTATACTGTCTCAAAACGTTAATGAAAATATTGAACAAGGAAGGCAACATCAAGACTACTCAACCCCATATACAGTATCTCACAAAAGTGAGAACACCCCTCACATTTTCTAGATTGTAAGCTCTAACGAGCAGGGACCTCTGATTCCTCTTGTACCAAATTGTAATGTAACTGTAATGTCTGCCCTCATGTTGTAAAGCGCTGCGCAAACTGTTGGCGCTATATAAAACCTGTATAATAATAATAACATTTTTGTAAATATTTTATTATATCTTTTCATGTGACAACACTGAAGAAATGATACTTTGCTACAATGTAAAGTAGTGAGTGTACAGCTTGTATAACAGTGTAAATTTGCTGTCTCTTAAAAATGACTCAACACACAGCCATTAATGTCTAAACGGCAACAAAAGTGAGTACACCCCTAAGGGAAAATATCCAAATTGGGCCCAAAGTGTCAATATTTTGTGTGGCCACCATTATTTTCCAGCACTGCCTTAACCCTCTTGGGCATGGCATTCACCAGAGCTTCACAGGTTGCCACTGGAGTCCTCTTCCACTCCTCCATGACGACATCATTGAGCTGGTGGATGTTACAGATCTTGCACTCTAATACTGCCCTGTGGCCCAGTCTTCGAAGGGAGAGGATCATGCCCTGCTTCAGTATGTCACAGTACATGTTGGCATTCATGGTTCCCTCAATGAACTGCAGCTCCCTAGTGCCAGGAGCACTCATGCAGCCCCAGGCCATGACACTCCCACCACCATGCTTGACTGCAGGCAAGACACATTTGTCTTTGTACTCCTCACCTGGTTGCCTCCACACACACTTGACACCATTTGAACCAAATAAGATTATCTTGGTCTCATCAGACCACAGGACATGATTCCAGTAATCCATGTCTTTAGTCTGCTTGTCTTGAACAAACTGTTTGCGGGCTTTCTTGTGCATCATCTTTAGAAGAGGCTTCCTTCTGGGACGACAGTCATGCAGACCAATTTAATGCAGTGTGTGGAGTATGGTCTGAGCACTGACAGGCTGACCCCTTCAACCTCTGCATCAATGCTGGCAACACTCATGCGTCTATTTCCCAAAGACAACCTCTGGATATGATGCTGAGCACGTGCACTCAACTTCTTTGGTCGACCATGGCGAGACCTGTTCTGAGTGGAACTTGTCCTGTTAAACCACTGTATGGTCTTGGCTACCATGCTGAAGCTCAGTTTTAGGCAATCTTCTTATAGCCTAGGCCATCTTTATGTAGAGCAACAATTATTTTTTTCAGATCCTCAGAGAGTTTTCTGCCATGAGGTGCCATGTTGAACTTCCAGTGACCAGTATGAGAGAGTGAGAGTGATAACACCAAATTTAACACACCTGCTCCCCATTCACACCTGAGACCCTGTAACGCTAATGTGTCACATGATACAGGGGAGGAAAAATAGCTAATTAGACCCAATTTGGACATTTTCACTTAGGGGTGTACTCACTTTTGTTGCCAGAGGTTTAGACATTAATGGCTGTGTGTTGAGTTATTTTGAGGGGACAGCAAATTTACACTGTTATACAAGCTGTACACTCACTACTTTACATTGTAGCAAAGTGTCATTTCTTCAGTGTTGTCACGTGAAAAGATACAATAAAATATTTACAATGTGAGGGGTGTACTCACTTTTGTGAGATACTGTAGTTAGATAAGCAGTAATGGGAAAAGCAACACCACTCCAGGTGATCTTATTACTTAACCAAGGATCAGGTGCCAGTCCAGTCCGTGAACTGAATACACTGGAAAGATTATGCAAAGGAGATGACCGCGCTCCAATTTTCAGAATAATTTGTAGCTTTATTCCATAAAATCCACATCAGACATCAAATGAGCATGATACATAAGGACAAAAGCAGCATGGTTAACGCGTTTCACAAAAAATTTGCTTAGTCATAACCCTGACTAAGCAAATGTATTCGTGAAACACATTAATCATGCTGCTTTTGTCCTTAAGTATCGTGTTCATTTGAAGTCTGATGTGGATTTTATGCAATAAAGCTATTAAATTTTCTTAAGATTGGAATGGGGTCATCTCCTTTACATATTCCTCCCATCTAGTTAGATACCATAGTAGATGTTTCTTTTCTTTTCTCCGGAGCTTCATGACTCCTAGTAGTCCATCCTGCTTTGGGCTCCCTCACAATCCATGTCCAGTGCTTGAGCAATCATTCTCCTTAGCCTCCTCTTCTTCTTTGTCTCCTCCTCCCCCTTTTTTTTCCTTTCCTTAGCCTTTCTCTCGCCCCTCCTTCCTCCCCTCTCTCCACTCTCCTCTTCTTCCTGAGTCTTCTTTACCTTTTCTCCTTTTGTGAACCTCAAGAGCAGGTTGGATGGTGTCATTTAATTTGCCTTGTTGCCTGGTTGAATCAGAGCACAACCTGGCTGACTTCTCTTCAACCCTTTATGTATACTGGGACTGATAGTTTTAATGGATATGTTGCTGTTGGATTCTCGCTATGGAGTATTTGGTACCCAACTTTGTACTAATGTTGTATGGACCACTCACTAGATTTCCCTGTATCCTCAGATGTCTTACATTTTTTGTTTACAATTTCTCAGTGTATGTGCTTCACAGTTTTTGTGAATGTTGATTTTATATCTAGTTGTGTAGTCATTTTGGGGCATGGTGACTTTCTGTATCATTTAACTGGAATAGATGTCTCATGAAACTATACTGCTAAAGTTCTGGTTCAGAATATTGAATACTGCTATCCAAAAAGATTTTGTGAAAAAAGTGTGTCTGCTGTCCACACCCCCTCCAACAGCCATCTGAAGAATTTTAATGATGTTTTAACTGCCTTCCTGTACAGATTAATAAAAAATCCCCTAACCCCAAAATGAAAAAAAAAAAAACCCTCACCAGATCAACCTCTAATAGAAGTCTATAGTGGAAATTCTGTTCAATTAATATTCCACAAAAATCAATTATATAGCAAGAGCTGTTAACAGAAGAAGTTCCCAAATCTCTCAATATTAGGGCAGGAGTATAGATTTTTTTATATTGTGATATATCAACTAGAGATACAATGGCTTTATATGTGAACATACACATGTTTGGGGGTACTGGGAGCTAGTGTAAAACATGCCAATGTGCTTAGAAGCAAAATCTGAATGTGGAAACATGTATATTTGCACATGTACAGTATTTTACAATGTTCTTTGCTCCCTGACCCAAAATATTAAAAAAAAAAAAAATTAAGTAAGTTTATTGAAATGTATAAAGTAGCAGAGAAAATGTCTGCGAATAGCTTTTAACAAGCATAGCAGGCCCCTGTGACCTTTCATAGAATAGAAGGCAGTGGCCAAAAGATTATGTGTGGGTTAACAAATCTGGGCACAGCAAGAATCTCCAGTTTTCAGAACTTACAAATTCTGCTGTCAGAACCTCAACCATTGCATTCAAACTGTAGAGAAGACACTTCAGTGTATGCATGAGCATCTCCAAAATAGTCTCCAAGAAATAACAATCTGTTTATTTCTCAGCACACTAAAAATAAAGAGTGCTAGTAAAGGAACTCTGTGTAAGTTGAGCTTTGCGCTGTCAAAGAAAAGATTTCCTTTAATGGGCTATCTTTACAGCCAGGAAATGGGACTCTTCATCTGGACTGTGTCAGTTACTTGGCGTAGGGAATCCAAATATTAGCAAATACCATAGTTTTTTCTATTAAGCTTTCCTTTCAGATACTTAGAATTATTTCTACTCTGCGCTAAGGAACACATATTTCACTATGATGATAGTAAATATTTGGCCAGAACAAAATACAATGACAAGTATACCTACATGACTAATTCATCTTGCTAGAACAGTTAACCTTTTATATACTACATATATACTTTTCTGCATACTAAAAGATTCCATTAGAAACTCACAGTCATAGAAACGTGAACCTTGCTCTCCTTTCAATTCCAAAAGTTCTACCTGCCGAGAAAGTGGATATGGGGGGACCAGAATTTGATATTTCTTTCCAGGGTCAGCTCATTGGGTAAGTGGACAAGGTACCCATGTCTTGAGCATTGTCGGTAAAGTACAATCAAAGCTGAATTCCATACATACTCTGTACTGGCAATAAAAAGGCATTGAGTAAAAATCTTACTGCTACTTTGTTTTACTGCACCTGAAGTCTTGCTGCAATGTGTATGCACGAGTGTGAATGTGGCCTAAGGACTGGTAGCAAAAAACCTTAGGGCTAGGCTACTTAGATGCGGGGTGGTTTTGATTTTATTTATTTGAATCATTTAATAATTTCAGGTACTTATATAGCGTAGTCAATTTACGCAGCGCTTTACATATACATTGTACATTCAGATCAGTCCCTACCCTCAAGGAGCTTATAATCTAAGGTCCCTATCTCACATTCATACATACACATACTAGGGACAATTTAGACAGGATCCAAGTACAACCCACACATGCACAGGGAGAACATGCAAACTCCAGGCACGTAGTGTCGTGGTCGGGATTCAAGCCAGCAACCCTTTTACTGCTAGGTGAAAGTGCTAACCACTACACCACTGTGATTTAAATCAAGTTAATTTAAATCACTAGTAAAAAGGCTTGATTTAAATCAACTTGATTTAAATCATAATTTTTAAAGAGCAACAGTCATCTCTGTCCTGCAGCTCCTCCTCCTCTGACTCGCTGTTGCCTCACCGACAGTCCCATTCACTTTAATGGGAGAGCTGGTGATGCGGCAGTGACGCAACAAGGTGAGGGATGTGGCGGCAGCAGGTGAGTGGATGCTCACAAACAGGCGCTGCCATCATGGATCTAAAATGACAGGTGCTCTTTAAATGTAAGGACTTATTCTTGCTGGTAGTTAGAATCTTTAATATTTGCAAACAAAATTAAGGTTTCCTATTTAGAATAATAATCTGTCAGGTTATTAAAACAGCAATATCAGAACTGATTCAATCATACAGTTTGTAGTGTACATAGATTTGCAAAAACAATGGGATAAAGGAATATTCCTGAACTTTGTTTTATCTCATAGTTACTGTAAAATTGTGTGAATGCATCAATGCAGCGCATGTTATCTCAGCTTGCAGAGCTTGGATTCATTGAATGAATTTACCAAAAATGTAATTGTAAATTGCAGACTATACAGCCTCATGCTACATAACTAAGCTCCATTTCATGGTGAATAAATTAAATTATTAATGTATCTTAAATATAAATTTATCTTTGGATAGATTTTTACTCCAAAAGCATTTTATTAAAATAAATTTGATTTTTTTTTTAAAATAAATAATTGAGTTTTATCCACCCTGCTTAGATGCAGAAGCAACTTTGTGTCGTTTTTTATTATTGTTTTTATTATATAGTATATATTCTTAAAAAAAATTTCAATACATAAATATAATAAACACTAATCACAGGATGTACCCACGACACTGGTATCACACAGCATTATAGGTTTTCTAAAGCTTTTGATTTTATTCTCTGTGTCTCTAATTTAATTTTCAAGTCCCTCCTGTGGCTTACTTTGCAGTGAGGTTGTTTTTCTGGGCACTTTTCTGGGCAGGGACTAATCTTGTGGTTGTCTGCGGAAAGAACTGGTGAACATTGTGGCATCATTGGTGTTCGGCTGTCCTTCATTTCTTCACAGCGTGTCTAAATGTAAGATTACACTAGGGATGAGCCGAACACCCCCCTGGTTCAGTTCTCAGTAGAACATGAGAACAGGCAAAAAAATTGGTGTGAACACATGAATACCATTAAAATCTATGGGACACGAACATAAAAAAATCAAAAATGCTAATTTTAAAGGCTTAGATGCAAGTTATTGCTATAAAAAGTGTACCCGGGACCCCGGTACTGCCCCAGGAGACATGTATCAATGTTAAAAAAAGTTAGTTTTCTAAGGAGCAGTGATTTTAATAATGCTTAAAGTGAAACAATAAAAATTAAATATTCCTTTAAATATCGTGCCTGGGGGGTCCCCTTAATCTGCCTGTAAAGTAACACATCTTTCTCATGTTCATAACAGTCCCACAGCAAAATGACATTTCTCAAGGCAAAAATGTAATTTAAAATTGCTTGCGGCTGTAATTAATTGCCGGCAATATACATAGAAAATCATTGAAAAAATGGCGTGGGTCCCCCACCCAGTCTATCACCAGGCCCTTCGGGTCTGGTATGGATATTAAGGGGTACCCGCATCAAAATTTTTTAAACAATGGCGTGGGGGTCCCCCAGGCACTATATACTCTGAACTGCAGTATATATACACTAAAAGGACTGCACTAAATACTCTGCTGAAAAATTGGGCCTTAGGTTTTGGTGGTGCCAGAACACTGTAACCCTTCACAGTTACTCTTGTTGGGTGCAGGAACAGGCCCTGCTATTAAATATTATTTCAAAAATTGTGATTACATGCCCCTGTTAAACAGGGGCAGAAAAATTGGGCCATTGGTTATGATGGTGCCACAACACTGTAACCCCTTACAGTTACTCCTAGTAGGCACAGGAACTGGCCCTGCTGTTAAATATTATTTCAAAAATTATAATTACATGCCCCTGTTAAACAGGGGCAGAAGAATTTGGCCTTGGGTGGTGGTGCTGCCACAACACTGTAACCCCTCACAGTTACTCTTGTTGGACGCAGGAACGGACCCTGCTGTTAAATATTATATCAAAAATTGTAATTACATGCCCCTGTTAAACAGGGGCAGAAAAATTGGGCCTTAGGTGGTGGTGCCACAACACTGTAACCCCTCACAGTTATTCTTGTTGGGTGCAGGAATAGGTCCTGCTGTTAAATATTATATAACTTAAAAAATGCAGAGCATAATATATGTGTAAATAAATGGAAACAAGTGAATTATTTCAAATAAGTGCTTCAAAGAAGAAGATAAAAAATAAAAATAATTGAGGAAAAGTCAGCCTGATGGCCTGTGCTAAACATAAAGTCAATAATATGTTAACAATATTGTCCCACAACCCTGGGGGGTGAATAAACTCCAAAGTTTGGTGTTGTTCGGATGATTGTCCCAAATTGAACTTAATGAAAATCCAATCAAAACAGAGGGATGAGGCAATGGTAAAAAGGATGGTAGAAAAGATGTTATGTAGGAAAACTCTTACCAGATCCCGTTGATTCTCATGTCAGCAACAGGGAATCGCATGTGCGGTATGCCACTCAGGGCATGGAAAGCGACATCTCCTCACTGGAATCTTTCAGGCTCGAATCTGCTTGGAACTCCGGGGGCCACCAGGAAAGTCCTCACAGCAAGACCAGGGTGCAAATTGGGTGAAGGGACACGTCTCTTGTAAAGCTCAAGTCAACATTTGACTTATAGGAAGGGTATGTGGAAAGAAAAAACATGGAAAGCGACATCTCCTCACTGGAATCTTCCCGGCTCGAATCTGCTTGGAACTCCGGGGGCCACCAGGAAAGGTGAAATTAGGGGGCCACCACATTAGGTGAAAACAAAGCTGTTTCATTGGGTAAATGTAGTCACTTTGTTTTCACCTAATGTAATTGGTCCTCGTTAGATATTTTTAGTTATAAATATAGGCAACCTGGAGTGGATGTTTTGTTGCCCCTGTTAAAGACCCCTAGGTCGAAACGTGTTGGGCTCTACACCACCCTCCATGTTGCCCATTTATTTTAATGCATCGTGATCACGTTTTTTATTGTTAAATGGTGTTTTTTTAGAAATAAAAATACTCCCCTTTTTCATCTGCACTATGTGGAGGCATGTTTTTTCTTTTCCAGGCTGACTTTTCCTCGATTATTTTTATTTTTTATCTTCTTCTTTGAAGCACTTATTTGAAATAATTCACTTGTTTCCATTTATTCACACATATATTATGCGCTGCATTTTTTAAGTTATATTCTCATGGTCTTTGTCAGATTGTATGTAGCTGCTCCCTTTTGTTTTGTTTTTTTCATGCATTAGCGTAGTGTTTTTTATGCACCTTTTTTCTTGTTAAATATTATATAAAAAATTTCAATTACATGCCCCTGTTAAACAGGGGCAGAAAAATTGGGCCTAGGGTGGCGGTGATGCCCTAAACCAAAAATATTGTTGGAAGCTAGCATCATCATGATTGAGGAGGAATAGGATAGGTAGCATAGGCAGCCTTCAAAGGATCCCAGATCCATAGCAAATTTAATCAGTTACATCAGCATCAGGTGCTTGATAGCTGCTGATCCAGGACTGATTCATTTTTATAAATGTGAGCCTATCAACAGAGTCTGTGGACAGGCGCACCGTTTGATCCGTTACAAACCCTCCAACAGCACTGAATGTGCGTTTAGAAAGCACGCTGGATGTAGGACAGGCCAGTAGCTCGATTGCATATTGAGCAAGTTCTGGCCAGTGGTCAATCCTCAAGACCCAGTAACCCAGTGGATCCTCTGTTGGAAGGGTCTCCAAGTCTGCTCTTGCCCCTAGATTTTCCTGCACCATATAATGCAGATGCTGGCAATGGTTGCTGGAACCTATCAGACCTTGGCGCTGAGGGCTGAAAAATTGTTTAAAGGTATCGGTCAGCCGGCCACTTTCTCCACCTTTCTTCCTCTGACCAAACGAAGCCTCAGAAACACATTGTCCAGCACCAGGAAATGGTAACCTCCCAGGGTATGGAAATGCGTTACACAAACTTTTATTCAAGGCCTCCTAAAGATGTTTCATTCTCTGCTCCCTCTGCAAAGGCAGGATCAGTTCTGCAACTTTACCCTTGTAACGTGGATCAAGAAGGGTTGCCATGGGTCCCTCTCCTTGATACCACGAATCCTAAGTCCTTTCGCAGGCTTTGCAGAATCAGGGAGGCCATGCAGCGTAATTTTGCATAGGCATTCGATTCGGAGTCCTCTGGGTCACTAAGGATGACATTATTCGTAACTACCTCCTCCCAGCCACGTACAACTCCTTGGTGTTCTGGGGACTGAAAACCATCCCTTGAAGACTGCTGTATGTTATCCTCTACATCCATGCTACCACAATTATCCTCCTCCTCTTCTTCCTGTGTGTTTGGCGGCCCTGCAGGAATGCTATCTGGGTAAAGGGGGTCTTGAGAGGAACGGAAGCCCTTCTCTTCCTCCCGCTGTTCTGCCTCAAGTGCCCTGTCCAAGAATCCGCAAAGCTAGTGCTCCAGCAGGAAGACTAGAGGGACAGTGTCACTAATGCATGCATTGTCGCTGCTTACCATCCTTGTGGCCTCCTCAAATGGTGACAGGACAGTGCATGCATCATTAATGAGTAGTCACTGGCGTGGCAAAAAGAAGCCAGGCTCCCCTGACCCTGTCCTGGTGCCATACTTGCACAGGTACTCATTGATGGCCCTCTGCTGTGTGTGCAGCTGCTGCAGCATTGCCAATGTTCAGTTCCATCTGGTGGGCATGTGGAACTCCAGGCCTGGTGGGCATGTCACAAATGAGGCGGTTGGTGGGCAGGTCGCATTCCCCATTAAATGTTAGCCAGCCGACCACTGGCATTGTATGACCGGCGGAAAAGACCACAGACTTTTCTGGCCTATCTCAGAAGATCTTGTAAGTCTGGGTACCTGGTCAAGAAACGCTGCACAACCAAGTTCAAGACTGTGCCAAACATGGGTCAAGTGTTCCTGTTAGAGGGTGGAGAGAAGATTGGCGCCATTGTCGCGTACAACCATTCCTGGCTGAAGCTGTCGTGGCATCAACCACCTCAGAGCCTGCACCTGCAGAGCTGACAGAATCTCTGCCCCAGTGTGTCTCCTGTCCCCTAGGCAGACCAACTCAAGCACCGCATGGCATCTTTTAGCCTGACTACTTGCGTAGCCCCTTGAGCGCTTAGGGAGCACTGCTGGTTCAGAGGTCAATTCTGCAGAAGAGGCCATAGAGGAAGAAGAAGAGGAAGGAGGGAAGCATACAGATGTTGTGGCAGAATCACCAGCTTTTTGGAGGCATGTTGGCGGAACAAGCTCCAACACTGAACCCTGTCCCAAATCCTTCCCAGCTGCCAGCAGAGTTACCCAGTGCGCCATGAAGGAAAGGTAACGTCCCTGCCCATGCCTGCTGGACCATGAGTCAGCGGTAATTTGAACCTTGCTGGTAGAGAGCAGGAATGGCCTTACATGAAAATAAATGGCATTTTGGAACCTGCCACTGTGGTACAGCACATTCCACAAATTCACGAAAGGGGGCAGAGTCTACTAGATGAAAAGGCAGCCGTTGCAGTGCTAGCAATTTGGCCAAGCTAGCATTTAGACACTGAGCATGTGGATAGCTGGGACCAAATTTCTTTTTACGATTTAGCAACTGGGGTAGGGAAATTTGCCTGCTGAAATCAATTGGTGGTGTACTTCTAGCAGATTGGCTGCAAGTACTTGTGACACCTATTGCTATACCTTCATTCCTCTCAGTGCAAGTTTTTGAGAGGACTGGAGGTATAGTAGGGTTGGAGATCCCAGATGAGGAGCCTTTTTCTATGATGTGGGTCTTTCAAGTGCTGTTGCCAACGAACTGCATGGCAGATCGTCATCATCAGGTCAAGCATGTGGTGCCCAAGTGGCTGCTGTTCTGGTCATGCTTGATTCGCTTCAGACATAGGTCGCAAACAGCAATGGTGCGATCTGCTGCACACGTGTTGAAAGAGGCCCATACCAAGGGTTTCACCGCATCCAATTCGCATAGCAGAAGAATGTGACTGGCTCCCTATGGAGCCGGTTCACATACCTCCGTTGCGGCTGCAGAGCGCACTGCACTGTGCGTCTTTGGCTCAGTTTCAGGGCTTTTTTCAGGGCTAGGATTTCAGTTTCCCGGTGATGTAACCGAGTGACCCCGCCCCCTCTGACGCTACGGGAAAGCCACAGGAATGTCCCCGTGCATCAGAGGGGGGCGGGGTCAGCCGGTGACGTCATCATGTGGCTCTGCCCTCAGTTATAAAAGAACTGTCACCTGAGAGGCCGGTCATTATGGCGGGTGCCTCCCATGGAGGCAGATCTGTGGCGGCGTGTGTCTTTTTTTTTTTTTTTCAGTCCGTCGTAGCAAGAGAAGAAGATGAATGGACTTCGTGGGACACTTTTAATTTTTTATTTTTTAATAAAGGACTTGTCCCAAGGCATGTATTGTCGTTTTTACCATTTTCACACTTTTTTTGTGAAATGGTAGTGGTACATTTGTACCCCGTTACCATTTCACACAGGGGGAGGCCGGGATCTGGGGGTCCCCTTGTTAAAGGGGGCTTCCAAATTCCGATAAGCCCCCTTCCCGCAGACCCCCACAACCACCGGGCAAGGTTTGTGGGGATGAGGCCCTTGTCCCCATCAACATGGGGACAAGGTGCTACCCCAAAGCACCCTCCCCATGTTGAGGGCATAAGGCCTGGTACGGTTCAGGAGGGGGGAGCTCTCTCATCCCCCCTCTTTTCCTGTGGCCTGCCAGGTTGCGTGCTCGGATAAGGGTCTGGTATGGATTTTTGTGGGGACCCCCACGCCATTTAAAAAAATATTTTGGCACGGGGTTCCCCTCAAAATCCATACCAGACCTTAAGGGTCTGGTATGGATTTTGAGGAGGACCCCCACGCCATTTTGTTAAAATTTTGGCACAGGGTTCCCCTTAATATCCATACCAAACCTGAAGGGCCTGGTATGGGATTTGGGGGGACCCCACGCAATTTTTCTTTAATTTTGGTTCGGGGTTGCGCTTAATATTCATACCAGACCCAAAGGGCCTGGTAATGGACTGTGGGGGAATCCCATGCTGTTTTTTTCAATTACTTTAATGTGTATTGCCGGGACCAACAATTCATTATAGCTGCGAGTACTTTTAAATGACTTTTTTTTTTTAGAAATGTCATTTTGCTCTCGGACTGCTCTAAACACGGGAAACATGCCTCACTTTACAGGCATATTATAGACACCCCCCAGGTATGAAATTTAAAGGAATATTTTACTTTTATTGTTTCACTTTAAGCATTATTAAAATCACTGCTCCCGAAAAAACGTCTGTTTTTAAAACTTTTTTTGCATTGATACATGTCCCCTGGGGCAGGACCCAGGTCCCCAAACACTTTTTATGACAATACCATGCATATAAGCCTTTAAAATTAGAACTTTTGATTTCTCCCATAGACAATTCAATATAGCCCCGAGTACTTTTAAATGACTTTTTTTCCTAGAAATGTCATTTTGCTCTCAGGCTGTTCTAAACACGGGAAACATGTGCCACTTTACAGGCATACTATAGACAACCCCCAGGTACGAAATTTAAAGGTATATTTCACTTTTATTGTTTCACTTTAAGCATTATTAAAATCACTGCTCCCGAAAAAACGTCCGTTTTTAAAACTTTTTTTGCCTTGAAACATGTCCCCTGGAGCAGGACTCCAAACACTTTTTATGACAATACCATGCATATAAACCTTTAAAATTAACACTTTTGATTTCTCACATAGATTTTTAAAGGGTGTTCCGCGGCTTTCGAATTTGCTGCGAACACCCCAAATTGTTCGCTATTCGGCGAACAGGTGAACACCCGATGTTCGAATCGAACTCACATTCTGCCTCGAGTTGTGCCTCCTCCTCCTCCTCCTCACTTTCCTAACATCTCTTCTCTCAGGCACCCAAGTACAATCAGTAACCTCATCATCCCCTCCCTCGTCGTCACTGGAGCAAACTTGGCAGTATGCTGCAGCTGGGGGAACATGACTGCCAGTTTCTTGTCCTTCTCGGGCACCCCCTCTCTCCAGGCTAATGTTACTCCCTTCCTCAACCTGGGAACCAGCATCAAATCGCTGCGCATCCTCCAGCAGCATGTAACCGACACTGTGGTCGAATAATTCTGGGTACTCCTCTGTGCATGATGGTGGGACTACGGAAGGAGTGACCGTGGACAAGGAGCCGGTGGAATAGGCCACTTTGGCAGCTGCGTTGGAAAGCAAACTACTCTGAGCCTGGGTGACAGGGGATGAGGACGACTTCGTTATCCACTCCAAAGACTCTTCTGCATGTTGTGGCTCAATAACATGGCCAGCAGCAGAAAAAAGGACAAGCGTGCCCCACGGCCACCTGCAGAGGATGCACCAAGTCCATGACCACCACTGTTTACTGTAGACACAGAAGCTGCTTGCCCTCTTTTAGTGGCCTGTGAGCGTCTGCCACTCCTTGGTGGCCTTCCGGACACAATAGTTTTTTTTTTGTAATACTGCACTACACTGTATTATATACTGTGTACACCATCTGAAATGTATTAGAAACAGTACACCACCAAATGCACTGTATACATAGGCTACACTGAATGCAGTGTATATATATATATATATATATATATATATATATATATATATATATATATATATATATATATATATACACTCTAGACTGTATATAATAAATAAATAATAAATATATACAGTGGGGACGGAAAGCATTCAGACCCCCTTACATTTTTCACTCTTTGTTATATTGCAGCCATTTGCTAAAATCATTTAAGTTCATTTTTTTTCCTCAATAATGTACACACAGCGCCCCATATTGATAGAAAAACACAGAATTGTTGACATTTTTGCAGATTTATTTAAAAAGAAAAACTGAAATATCACATGGTCCTAAGTATTCAGACCCTTTGCTCAGTATTTATTAGAAGCACCCGTTTGATCTAATACAGCCGTGATTCTTTTTGGGAAAGATGCAACAAGTTTTTCACACCTGAATTTGGGGATTCTCTGCCATTCCTCCTTGCAGATCCTCTCCAATTCTGTGAGGTTGGATGGTAAACGTTGGTGGACAGCCATTTTTAGGTCTCTCCAGAGATGCTCAATTGGGTTTAAGTCAAGGGTCTGGCTGGGCCATTCAAGAACAGTCATAGAGTGTGAAGCCACTCCTTCATTATTTTAGCTGTGTGCTTACGGTCATTGTCTTGTTGAAAGGTAAACCTTTGGCCCAGTCTGAGGTCCTGAGCACTCTGGAGAAGGTTTTCATCCAGGATATCGTTGTACTTGGCCGCATTCATTTTTCCCTCGATTGCAACCAGTCATCCTGTCCCTGCAGCTAAAACCCCCCCCCCAGCATGATGCTGCCACCACCATGCTTCACTATTGGGACTGTATTGGACAGGTGATGAGCAGTGCCTGGTTTTCTCCTTACATACCACTTAGAATTAGGGCCAAAAAGTTCTATCTTGGTCTCATCAGACCAAAGAATCTTATTTCTCGCCATCTTGGAGTCCTTCGGGTGCTTTTTTTTAGCAAACTCCATGCAGGCTTTCATGTGTCTTGCACTGAGGAGAGTCTTCTGTCGGACCACTCAGCCATAAAACCCCGACTGATGGTGGGCTGCAGTGATGGTTGACTTTCTACAACTTTCTCCCATTTCCTGACTGCATCTCTGGAGCTCAACCACAGTGATCTTTGGGTTCTTCTTTACCTCTCTCACCAAGGCTCTTCTCCCCCGATAGCTCAGTTTGGCCGGACGGCCAGCTCTAGGAAGGGTTCTGGTCATCCCAAACGTCTTCAATTTAAGGATTATGGAGGCCACTGTGCTCTTAGGAACCTTAAGTGCAGTAGAAATTTTTTGTAACCTTGGCCAGATCTGTGCCAATGTATGTTTTATATTTATTTTATTTTTAGCTCTGAATATATATTTTTTTTCTTTTTATACACTAAACACTCTCAACTGTCAGTTACTGGTTCTGCGTAAACACATTTCAAGGTATATATATTTTTTTTTTAAGTTCTAGATTTTAAATCATGAAATAGCAGTCCTTAAGGTCCCATCCGGTGAGTTTGTCTGGCCGAGATGAAGCTGGTTCATTATGAACCAGCCAAAATTTCACTACACATGTGGCCCTGTCAGCCCCTTCACTCTTGACAACTTTCAAATGTAAAATTGAAGGAGCTGGACAGAAAATTTTGGCTGAACAGCAGGTACATCAAGGCAGGAAAAATACTACAGAATTTTCGATGCATGGACTCAGGCACCCCTGTGCAAGAAGCCTAAAGAAAAGGCTGTGGTTAAAGCTGATATTTACTCCAAAATGAAAGTTGCTCACAACCTCTTTCTCCCAAGCACTATCTTAATTGCAGATTTTTTTTGGATGGTTGGAGTACTTGTTTCTGTCGGTACCTGCTCACACTTCTTTGTTCCTCTCTTAGGTGAGGGTAATATGACCCCACCTGCCTCCTGCCTGAAGCCTTCTGGGATAATGTCACACATCGGAGGATGCTGCAAGACCAGTCCAACCGCAACGCCTTATCTCACACAAGTGCAGCAGGGAGACAGCTGTGATACATTATGAGGTCACTGCTGGCACCCAAATCCAAGATGGTGGCACCAGGGATCATAGGGATTCTTCTGAGAAGAATCAGTTGTGGGGAAGACAGCGTTTCATGGGCTGGTAAATATCTGGAGAGTATTTAGGAGAGAACTTTTGCGTTCACTTTTTTCCTCCCAGAGCAATCTATTTTCACTTATAAGTAAGGTTTCTTTTGAGCAATGGTTATTTCTAGAGTACATACTAAGTATAGGGACCCTGCCTCAAGCTGGAGTGTCGTGTAAAGAGGTACCCCGCGCTGCCTAGATTAATAATAGCAGCTAACACAACAAACAGATATTTTTGTTTAAAATCACAGAAGTGTATACGTTTAGCACTAAAGTGTTTGGGTTGACTATCACAACCCTGCCATTGACATAAAAGATAAATCAAAAAATCTTAATAAATCAAATTAGGTAAATCAACAAACCATGGTGACTAAACAGATATGCATGAATTATAAAAATACCACATGTGATATATACCATATAAATGGCTGAAAACTACAAACAATAATAAATTAATAAAAATTGATGCAAAATAAATAAATGAATAAGTCAGTGAAGTTCTTAGAAATCCACAATGTGCAATAAGTGATTAAAAGTCCACAATATATAGTGAATAGATTGAAGGTCTTGATCACCGCATAAGTGTCCAATATGGTGGATGAAAACTAAAAACACCAATGTGATAAGGCCACCACGAGATAGATGCAGGCTTACCGGATGGTTTGAACTCAAAAGAACGTACGTGGCTACGCTACTGTGTCATTTCCGGTACGGAAGTAGGGGGCTGGAATGCAGGTGGAGCACAAGCTGCGAACCAGTGCCCTTACATATTGCCTGTTTCATTGTGCTTATAGGTTTCCTGCACAGGGACACTTTTTGTTTTTGCTTTTAATTTTAAATAAATACTACTTTTTTAAATACCACACAATGGAAGCCCTTTCTCTTTTTATGAGGATCTAACTATGAACAGCTGACGAATTAACTTTGGGAAAAGTGACCAGGAAGACTCCCTTGGGTACCCTTACTGGGTGGAGTGAGCTGCTGAGGCCCCACAGACCACAGATACCACATGCGGACTACGAGGACAGATACCAGGAACTATCCCAGGCCATCTATACATGCCCATTACCCCTGCAGGGGTGCAGGGAGCTGGTGTGTAGGGACCCATCAGGGGGAGCACAGAAGTCACTTGATTCTCTGAACACTAGAGTCACTTGAGCACTTTGGACTTTTTTTTATTTTTGTTGGTTAATTTGGAACTTCACTAATATTTATATATATATTTTTCTTATATATATATATATATATTTTATATTTTTCATCTTTATGCTGATTTTTTCTTTTACGGTTTATGACTACACATATGTGTCACTGGACTTTGCTGGTTTTTGGGTTTTATACATATATATTTTTTCACATTTTAGAATGTATAAAATGTATATACATTTTCTATTTTTTGGACAATAGGTTTTTGATGGTATATGGACCCCATGAGGTTTTTTTTCTTAATGCTATTCTTATGCACGCATATATATGTGAGGTTTATTGGGATCCACTTAATATTTATTTTTATTTGTGTATTGTATATTTTTTTCCATTTTTCCTTTCTTGGTATGGATGCACAGAGCCTGCATTGTCAGGGCAACTAACCCTCCCGTACATGCAGTCACCACTGGCATGCACACTGCCACTATATTTATCCTTATATGTTAACCAGTAGGTAGCGCCACCAACCCCACACCTGCACATCATGCTGGTAGGTTTATTGGCTCACATTTAAAATGGCCCCAGTATATGTATGTATGATATATATATATATATATATATATATATATATATATATATATATATATATATATATATATATATTTATATATACACATACATTATTATTATTTTTATACAGGATTTATATAGCGCCAACAGTTTGGGCAGCACTTTACAACATAAGAGCAGACAGTACACTTGCAATACAAATCAATACAGGAGGGATACATGCATAAAAGTGAGTACACCCCTCACATTCTTGTAAATATTTTGTTATATCTTTTCATGTGACAACACTGAAGAAATGACACTTTGCTACAATGTAAAGTAGTGAGTGTACAGCTTGTATACCAGTGTCAATTTTCTGTCCCCTCAAAATAACACAGCCATTAATGTCTAAACCGCTGGCAACAAAAGTGAGTACACCCCTAAGTGAAAATGTCCAAATTGGGCCCAATTAGCCATTTTCCCTCATCTGTGTCATTTGACTCGTTAGTGTTACAAGGTCTCAGGTGTGAATGGGGAGAAGGTGTGTTAAATTTGGTGTTATCGCTCTCACTCTCTTATACTGGTCACTGGAAATTCAACATGGCACCTCATGGCAAAGAACTCTCTGAGGATCTGAAAAAAAATAAATGTTGCTGTACATAAAGATGGCCTAGGCTATAAGAAGATTGCCAAGACCCTGAAACTGAGCTGCAGCACAGTGGCTGATCAAGACCATACAGCAGTTTAACAGGACAGGTTCCACTCAGAACAGGCCTCGCCATGGTCGACCAAAGACGTTAAGTGCACTTGCTCAGCGTCATATCCAGAGGTTGCCTTTGGGAAATAGACATATGAGTGCTGCCAGCATTGCTGCAATGGTTAAGGGGGTGGGGGATCAGCCTGTCAGACCTCAGACCATATGCCGCACACTGCATCAAAATGGTCTGCATGGCTGTAGTCCCCGAAGGAAACCTCTTCTAAAGATGATGCACAAGAAAGCCCGCAAACAGTTTGCTGAAGACTAAGCAAACTAAGAACATGGTTTACTGGAACCATGTCCTTTGGTCTGATGAGACCAAGATAAATCTATTTAGTTCAGAAGGTGTCAAGTGTGTGTGGCGGCAACCAGGTGACGAGTACAAAGACAAATGTGTCTTGCCTAGAGTCAAGCATGGTTGTGGGAGTGTCATGGTCTGGGGCTGCATGAGAGCTGCCGGCACTGGGGAGCTACAGTTCATTGAGGGAACCATGAATGCCAACATGCATCGCTGTATCCTGGCCTAGGCCGACAAGGCCCAGGCCTAGGGCAGCACTTTGCAGGGGGGCAGCACGGAAAGAGTCCCCGTCGGCTTGCTCTACACTGTTAGTGTTGCGTCAGTCTTATGAGACGGACTGGGCTGAGAAGCAAATTAGTCTAGCGCCCCCATAACTGCTATGCGGGCAAACGGCATTCTGCAACTGTGGGGGGGGGGGGGGGTGGCGCGGCTTCTAATTTTGACTGTCCCATCATCCTAGACCACAATCCTTCCTCACTGTGCTATATGTTTTCTGCTGCACCATTGGCATGGTTAAATCTTCTTATTCTTCTCCATAAAATTATCAGAAATTTGTGCTTAAGGTAGAACTATAGGCAACACTTTTTTTTTTTCATTTTGGGTAGAGTAAGGGAAGGTTATAGCCCTTGTCAGTATATTTTTTACCATCCCTGTCCCATTGCAGTGATTTCCCTTCACTTCCCGCCCCATAGCCAAACAGGAAGTGAGAGGAAATCTATGCAAATTAAGGGAATCCATTGCCCCCCCCCCCAGGCCCTCAGAACTAGTGTCCCTACTTGAAAATTTCAGGGCAGGTCTTAAACAGCATGGGGTGTGGCCTTGAGAGGAACGGGTGGGTCATATTTAAATTAGGGGGTACACAAGTTTAGTCAGGCCTAGGGCAGCACAAAACCTAAATACACTACTGCCAACATGTACTGCGACATACTGAAGCAGAGCATGATCCCCTCCCTTCTGAGACTGGGCCGCAGGGCAGTATTCCAACATGATAATGACCCCAAACACACCTCCAAGATGACCACTGCCTTGCTAAAGAAGCTGAGGGTAAAGGTGATGGACTGACCTAAACCATTTTGAGCATCTGTGGGGCATCCTCAAATGGAAGGTGGAGCAGCGCAAGGTCTCTAACATCCACCAGCTCCGTGATGACGTCATGGAGGAGTCGAAGAAGACTCCAGTGGCAACCTGTGAAGCTCTGGTGAACTCCATGCCCAAGAGGTAGAGCTGCATGATTAATCGTTAAAAAATTGTGATCTCGATTCAAACCCCCTCACGATCTCTATGCAGAATTTCCCAATTCATTCATGTAACAAATGTAGAGAGCAGCCTGACAAGTTTTTCACAACATTGTCTGGCTGGTAGATAACTAGAAACATTGTAACTTTTCGTTCTTAGATCAAAGGGGTGAAGTTCTGTGTGTAAATAAGGGAGTTTACCCACTTAAAACCTAAACCTTTTTCTGACATTTGTTTCTTACAATGTTAAAATCTGTATTTTTTGCTAGAAAATTGCTTGGATCCCCCAAACATTATATATATATATATATATATATATATATATATATATATACATATATATATATATATATATATATATATATACATATATATATATATATATATATATATACATATATATATATATATATATACACAGTGGGGATGGAAAGTATTCAGACCCCCTTACATTTTTCACTCTTTGTTATATTGCAGCCATTTGCTAAAATCATTTAAGTTCATTTTTTTCCTCATTAATGTACACACAGCACCCCATATTGATAGAAAAACACAGAATTGTTGACATTTTTGCAGATTTATTAAAAAAGAAAAACTGAAATATCACATGGTCCTAAGTATTCAGACCCTTTGCTCAGTATTTAGTAGAAGAACCCTTTGGATCTAATACAGCCATGAGTCTTTTTGGGAAATATGCAACAAGTTTTTCACACCTGGATTTGGGGATCCTCTGCCATTCCTCTTTGCAGATCCTCTCCAGTTCTGTGAGGTTGGATGGTAAACGTTGGTGGACAGCCATTTTTAGGTCTCTCCAGAGATGCTCAATTGGGTTTAAGTCAAGGGTCTGGCTGGGCCATTCAAGAACAGTCATGGAGTTGTTGTGAAGCCACTCCTTCATTATTTTAGCTGTGTGCTTAGGGTCATTGTCTTGTTGGAAGGTAAACCTTCAGCCCAGTCTGAGGTCCTGAGCACCCTGGAGAAGGTTTTCATCCAGGATAACCCTGTACTTGGCCGCATTCATTTTTCCCTTGATTGCAACCAGTCATCCTGTCCCTGCAGCTAAAAAACACCACCCAGCATGATGCTGCCACCACCATGCTTCACTATTGGGACTGTATTGGACAGGTGATGAGCAGTGCCTGGTTTTCTCCTTACATACCACTTAGAATTAGGGCCAAAAAGTTCTATCTTGGTCTCATCAGACCAAAGAATCTGATTTCTCACCATCTTGGAGTCCTTCGGGTGCTTTTTTTTTAGCAAACTCCATGCAGGCTTTCATGTGTCTTGCACTGAGGAGAGTCTTCTGTCGGACCACTCAGCCATAAAGCCCCGACTGGTGGTGGGCTGCAGTGATGGTTGACTTTCTACAACTTTCTACCATTTCCTGACTGCATCTCTGGAGCTCAGCCACAATGATCTTTGGGTTCTTCTTTACCTCTCTTACCTAGGCTCTTCTCCCCCAATAGCTCAGTTTGACTGGACAGCCAGCTCTAGGAAGAGCTCTGATCGTCCCAAACGTCTTCCATTTAAGGATTATGGAGGCCACTGTGCTCTTAGGAACCTTAAGTGCAGCAGAAATTTTTTTGTAACCTTGGGAGGATCTGTGCTTTGCCACAATTCTGTCTATGAGCTCTTCAGGCAGTTCCTTTGACCTCATGATTCTCATTTGCTCTGACATGCACTGTCAGCTGTAAGGTCTTATATAGACAGGTGTGTGGCTTACCTAATCAAGTCCAATCAGTATAATCAAACATAGCTGGACTCATATGAAGGTGTAGAACCATCTCAAGGATGATCAGAAGAAGTGGAAAGCACCTGAGGTAAATATATGAGTGTCACAGCAAAGAGTCTAAATACTTAGGACCATGTGATATTTCAGTTTTTCTTTTTTAATAAATCTGCAAAAATGTCATCAATTCTGTATTTTTCTGTCAATATGGGGTGCTGTGTGTACATTAATGAGGAAAAAATGAACTTAAATGATTTTAGCAAATGGCTGCAATATAACAAAGAGTGAAAAATTTAAGGGGGTCTGAATACTTTTCATCCCCACTGTATATATATATATATATTTAGCAGAGACCTTAGGGAATAATATGGCGATTGTTGTAATATTTTATGTCACACTGTATGTACAGCGGTCTTTCAAACACAATTTTTGGGGAAAAAATACACTTAACATATTAAAAAAAAACTAAACAGTAAAGTTAGCCCAATTTTTTGGTATAATGTGAAAGATGATGTTACACTGCGAGAATCGTGAGAGAATCATGATCTTTATTCTAAGCAAAAAAATTGTGATTCTCATTTTAGCCAGAATCGTGCAGCTCTACCAAGAAGGTTAGGGCAGTGCTGGAAAATAATGGTGGCCACACAAAATATTGACACTTTGAGCCCAATTTGGACATTTTCACTTAGGGGTGTACTCGCTTTTGTTCTTTGAGTTATTTTTAGGGGACAGCAAATTTACACTGTTATGCAAACTGTACAATCACTACTTTACATTGTAGCAAAGTGTCATTTCTTCAGTGATGTCACATGAAAAGATACAACAAACGTGAGGAGTGTACTCACTTCATATATATATATATATATATATATATATATATTATTATACAGGATTTATATAGCGCCAACAGTTTACGCAGCATTACAACATTAGGGCAGACAGTACAATTACAATACAATTCAATACAGGAGGAATCAGAGGGCCCTGCTCGTTAGAGCTTACAATCTAGGAGCGAGGGTCAAGTTATACAAAAGGCTGTGGGGGATGAGCTAATGGAAAAAATAGTGCAGTTGTTAGATGGAGGCAGGATAGGCTTCTCTGAAGAGGAAAGATTTCAGGGATCGCCTAAAAGTGGATAAATTTGGAGACAGTCTGACAGATTGGGGTAGCAAATTCCAGAGGATGGGCGAGGCTCGGGAGAAGTCCTGGAGGTGGATATGGGAGGAAGTGATGAGGGAGCTAAAGAGCAGGAGGTCTCAGGAGGAACGAAGAGGGCGATTAGGTTGGTATTTTGAGACTACATCAGGGGTATCCTACTCCCATACCCCAAGTGCACTGTAACATCTAGGGAAGATGGCTTAACTGTTCTGGGAAACCTTTAAGTATTCAGACTTGTGTGACCACTACATAGCACGTTATGAGAAAGAGGAGAGTATTCTGCACTGTGAACTGTTATTGGTGAGTCCGAACTGGTGCTGCAATGTGCCTGTAACTGAGGAACTGTGCTGGAATGACATTTGTGCAGTGAAGCAGTGAAAATGCAACCTGTCTGGACATTTGCTTTATCGTGATTGTAAAACGGTTTGCGCTATATAAATCTTGTATAATAATAATAATAATAATTCCGGGTAACAGGCCTCAGACCAGCAATATGTATGTGAGCGGCTTAAGGCCAGGAGAAGATGACACAATACAGACAGTCCCCGAGTTACGAACACCCGAGTTACGAACGACTCCTACTTACGAACTGCCTCAAATGCCAGCCAACATTTCCAACATTAGGGCAGACAGTACAATTACAATACAATTCAACACAGGAGGAATCAGAGAGCCCTGCTCGTTAGAGCTTACAATCTAGGAGCGAGGGTCAAGTTATACAAAAGGCTGTGGGGGATGAGCTAATGGAAAAAATAGTGCAGTTGTTAGATGGAGGCAGGATAGGCTTCTCTGAAGAGGAAAGATTTCAGGGATCGCCTAAAAGTGGATAAATTTGGAGACAGTCTGACAGATTGGGGTAGCAAATTCCAGAGGATGGGCGAGGCTCGGGAGAAGTCCTGGAGGTGGATATGGGAGGAGGTGATGAGGGAGCTAGAGAGCAGGAGGTCTCAGGAGGAACGAAGAGGGCGATTAGGTTGGTATTTTGAGACTAGGTTAGTGATGAAACTGGGGGCAGAGATGTGGATGGCTTTGTAACTTATATATATATATATATATGCACAAATTGTCCGTGCTATATACAGTACATACCTGTAATAAAAAAAATAGTTTCTTGATAAAGAAGACACTCCAGATAGTCCAACAATAACCTATCATAGCCTTCATCCATTCAATATGGACTCTCCTGTTTACTAGAAATCCCAGGGTTTAAGGAGGAAACCCTCACTTATGTCTGTACTGTGAAACTTCCAGACCAGCAAAAAGTTTATGAATATCAGTGTTGTAATGGGACTGCAATATACTGCAGACAGTTTCTCACAGTTGTCATCTGTTTATCAAACTGTCATTGGCTGTTTGGTTCCTGTGTTCAGAAGAACAATTATACTTATTTTTACCGCTTCTCATGGATGAGAGGTAAAGAGGTCAAAAGAACCCCTTCACCATACAATCAGGGGCAGCAGAAGCAATGGGTGCTACCCCTGGGTTAAGAAGTGGAGTAAAAACTCTCACCTATTCCCACACCACTACCAATAATTTTCTCTAGATTCACAGGCAGCATGGTTTAGGAAAAAAATGTATATTACTTGGCAACACAAGGCTCACCATTAGCTACTAATTCCAAATCTGAATTTTTTCAAGGCTGCAATTGTGTCATTTTTGCGCAACCTCCCAAAAACGTAGACACAAGTGAGTAAAAACATCACAAACTCCGAAAAAGTGGCTTATGTATGATCGGTGTATAATGAATGACTTGCTCGCATAAACAATACATAATAGAAAAGTACTTCTGCAATGTTATCTTTACAAAAATAGAATCACTAAAAGTGTCAGAAAAGTGCAATGATTAAAATAATCACCCTTGTGAAAGTCCTATATGATGCTGTAATGGTCATAACAATGGGGACAATAGTGGCAACTAGCCAGTTCCTGAGCACTGATCATTCAGTGAAGTTTAAACTTGAAGATTTAGAGGTATTGTTTCAAAGCAGGGGGGCAAGTCATGCTACAATAAAAGGCCAATTATTTTTAGCTCAGGTTTTTCTGGTCCCATCCATATGGTGGACTGCTCATGTTGATGAAGTTGTTTTGTTCTATCCATGCATATGTTAAATAATGCATTACAAACATGCAAACTATGTACTGTTTTACAGTTTGTATACAGATTTCTAGCATGAGAAACAATTCTGTGTACGTGAGCTTGTATACAACCAGCTACTGTCATGATCAGATGATGTTTTTAAAGGAAAAAGATTATGATAGAAAGATAAAAGTTTACATTATTATCAACTAGTTTTATTTTGGAAAAGTAGAACATGGTTGTCCAATTACACTTGTTCATTTTTACCCTAATTAGGTTTACAGGATTCAAATCTTGAAATATTTTTCTGGCCTTCTCAAGGCTAATTTGTAAGCGTTTGTTGAAAAGGGATATGAGTAGCTGAAACACTGTCAATTATATGTAAATGTAAAGTGGATCTGCATTGGTTCGCTATTGGTGCCATATGGACCCTGGACCCGCCTCGCTTCTTCTTGCATAGGACAGTCACCCAGCTGTTGTATTACAGAAACTCCACCATATTGTATCTTCTTCTGCTGGCCTGTAGCCCCTGATACACTTATTCCCAGCCTGAGGCCTGTTACCTGGAATAAAGCAAATGTCAGTAAGCCATCTTCCTGAGAGGTTACAGTCATGTTAGCAATAGATCTTACTCACAGCCCTTGCAGAGGGTTCTTTAGCTCCAGCACAGCACTACATCAGGGGTATCCTACTCCCATACCCCAAGTGCACTGTAACATCTAGGGAAGATGGCTTAACTGTTCCGGGAAACCTTTAAGTATTCAGACTTGTGCGACCACTACATAGCACGTTATGAGAAAGAGGAGAGTATTCTGCACTGTGAACTGTTATTGGTGAGTCCGAACTGGTGCTGCAATGTGCCTGTAACTGAGGAACTGTGCTGGAATGACATTTGTGCAGTGAAGCAGTGAAAATGCAACCTGTCTGGACATTTGCTTTATCGTGATTGTAAAACGGTTTGCGCTATATAAATCTTGTATAATAATAATAATAATTCCGGGTAACAGGCCTCAGACCAGCAATATGTATGTGAGCGGCTTAAGGCCAGGAGAAGATGACACAATACAGACAGTCCCCGAGTTACGAACACCCGAGTTACGAACGACTCCTACTTATGAACTGCCTCAAATGCCAGCCACTTGTACTCCACGCTGGTCCTAGATACAGATCCGGACACATCCCATACATCTCATACTGCAGTACTACATGTACTGCATGGCCAGAAGATCCCCAGATAACATAACAAGTGCCTGGAACATCCCACATCCATGCACAGTGTTCCGACCGGAAGTTACACTTACAAATGCAGTGTTGTGACTTACGAACAACTTCGACTTACGAACAAACCTACAGTCCCTATTGTGTTCGTAACTTGGGGACTTCCTGTATGGTGGAGTTTCTCGAACACAATAGGTGGGCGACTGTCCTATGCAAGAAGAAGCGGGTGGGTCCAGGATCTAGATTACGCCTATAGCCAACCTACCTTACATTTTGGCATAGTCAGCAGCATAGGGCACAACACTGCCTTTAAATTGTTTCAACGCTTCTGAAGAGAACTCAGGGGCGGAGCGGAGAGGGAGTGTGCCCTGGACTGTGCTGGGCATGCCATTCAGACCTGGTGTGTTATTTCTGTGTAGTCATGCACTACCTCTGCTACTCTGTAGCAAAGGTAAATAAGGCCTGTTATGCTTTTGTTTACAAGGGGACCACCGTGGACACTGCCATTCAAGTGATGTCGGACTGGCATTATGGATATATGTTGGCGGTCTGTGCCAACTGTGGAGAACTAACTTGGGAAATGGCACCTTGGGCTTCCTGCAGAGCTTGTCAGGCTTTCCTTTTTGAGGTGCTCCCCGGGAGTGAAGCACCATGTGAGCGAAGAATGCCATAGGAGGAGAACGTGATATGGGTAGCTATGGGGAGTCCCAGTGGTCCCTTTTATAAACCAAAGGATTGCCACCCAGGATCTCTGGCCCTGGTGTGGTGGGAGGTGGATGTGCAGGACCGATAGACCACTCCCCCAAGGACAATGGAGTTGGGTTCTGTTGAGAACCCAAAGAGGAGGAACAGGAGTCAGCCCTTATGATTTCTGCAGAGGAACTGGTGCCGTCCAGCGATACTGGAGACATGTCCTGCAGCGCTGACTGTGGAGTGACAGTCTGAACCACCAGAGCTAGATCCTCCAAGTCTGGCAGAAGAGGAGGCTAAGCTTGCAACAGGTGTCACAAAGGTGTGGTGCTAGGGTGCCTGCTGAGCCCCGGAAGGACTCAGTGAGTGAGTTGGAGCGTGCCCCAGAAGGAGTAGGGGCTTTTGGGAGGGGACAGTACTGTAAGGTCCTAAATCCCTTGGAGGACTGGACCCTTACATGAGTGAGGATGAAAAGAACATTGACACCTCAGGAGATACACAGACTGTGCAACCTGGGTCCCGTATCTGCCTCCAGGAAGGGGTCAGAAGAGGCGCCTGACCCGGTTGTCCTTGCTGTATCAGCACCTAGTGTGGCAAGTGCAGTAGTTGCACAGGCTGGACTTCCTGTATGTCCCTGAGCCCTTGTCCAAGGTATTTTATGATAAACAAAAACTTTTGCTTTATGGTACAGTTATTTAGGTGGCTAAATGTAGAGTTTGATGTGCTTTAAAAGTGAATCTATGCTTTTCAGTGGGTCTAAAACCCTTGTATAAACAACAGTTGGATGCTTACCTTGCCTTGATTTATTACATTTCTTCTGGAGACTGAATCCAACCACTGATATATGATGTTTGCTTTTTTAGACTCTCTCTATCAGAAATCAAATGTGAAATCTGAAAATGCTCTTTTTTGCCCAAAAAGAGAGTAAGAAAGAGGCTAGTTATGGACCTAAAATCCCCCTTTAATAGTATACATGGAATGAATACTGTATATTTAACTCATATTCATTTCCTTCAAATTAATTAAGCTTTGGAAGGGCATACAACTGAAAAGAAGCACACAACCACAATACAAAAGATTCTTAATATAGACGGACAGAACTTTAATGGTTTGTCCTTTATGAAGAGCAGAGATTGCAGTCTGTCTTATGTGAAGCCCAGGGTGGAATGTGCTCACTGTGCTTTGTTAATGGTATCTAAAAGCCTATTTCTTACAACAGTACATTGTCACGTAAATATTAAATTGTACTTTCTACAAATACATAAATGCCTTGCATTCTCTCTTGTCTTCAGTGAAACAAGTCATTCACTGAGCAAGCACAGCGGTTGTTGGCTTCTCCTATGCTGCATGCAATACATGTCTGAAGGATTTTGCTCTATAGCTAATTAAAACACCAAGCCAACAAGTCATTTCACAGTAAGATGTATTATATTTTCTTCACTCATAGGAAAAGCAGGGAGAAAAAATGTCTGAATTCAGCTGTATACATGACTTGTTCATCTAGATATAAGCAGCTCACTCATGGCTGACCTATATTTCTTAAACTTTAGCATCTCCTGAAGGAATAGAACAAAGCACAAACCAGTTAAACATTTTTTTTTCCTTTTGCAATACGAAGTGGCTTATTTCATAAGGTGGTGTATCTAGCAATGACGACTTATAACGCATATTAATTCATAATAAAAGATTTAAATTGACTAAAGTCTATTAGGTTGCAGTGGTTGACTACACTTTGCTCTTTGCATTTCTCCATAATCTTTGACCCTCCTCCCAGGAAAGCTAACTATGGATAGGGAAATAACTATGAATATGGATATCAGATTATCACCATCCAATACTTGGGAATTGTGTGTGGATTAGATATCTACACTGTTTCAACAAACATTTTTTATTTGCATATATTTGCAAATACATGTAAAGCCACACTGATACATAGTTACATAGTAGGCGAGGTTGAAAAAAGATACAAGTCCATCCAGTCCAACCTATGTGTGTGATTATAAGTCAGTATTACCTTCTATATCCCTGTATGTTGTGGTCGTTTAGGTGCTTATCTAATAGTTTTATTAAATTATCGATGCTCCCTGCTGAAACCACCGCCTGTGAAAGAGAATTCCACATCCTTGCCGTTCTGACAGTAAAGAACCCTCTACACAGTTTAAGGTTAAACGGCTTTTCTTCTAATTTTAGTAAATTGCCGTGTGTCTTATTAAATTCCCTTTTGTGGTATTTGTACATTGAAATCATATGTCCTCTCAAGCGTCTCTTCTCCAGAGAGAAAAAGTTTTGTGAGATACTGGAGAGAGAGAGAGAGAGAGAGAGAGAGAGAGAGAGAGAGAGAGAGAGAGAGAGAGAGAGAGAGAGAGAGAGAGAGAGAGCAATGTACAAAAAGAAAAGCAGGCTTACCTGGAAGAAGCCCTTTCCCCCTTAAGGCCTCCTTCACACACATACATTGGATTCCAGTGGCAAGAATCAGCGGATTCTTGCAGCTGGAATGACAGGTGCATATGAGTAGCGGCGGCTGCTCAGCCTATATAAAGTTATGACAGGCTGACAGAAGCCATCACTGTTCACATGTAGGCGCCCATCACTGGGTTACATACGGTTAGGGATGGATGTCTGAGCTTGGATGCAGTCAGATGCACAGAGATCGCCCAGACATTGCCCAAGGCAGCTGAAAGCTTCCAGCATGTGTCTCCACCAAATCTAGAACAGTCAAAATGGCTAGCAAACTGATTAGTTTGAAAAAAACGGGGGGAAAGTGCACATGGGCAGGGCAATATGCAAAACAATACAAAAGATATCCAGCACACTTTCAAACTAGCCAGGAAAAAAAGAATGAAACAGGTTTTTGATGCATCCAATTTGAATACATGTACATCTCAGTGCAATATCTGTCCCAAAGTTGTAAACACTTGATAGTGTTAAAGTGGCATTTAACCTAGTTGCACTTGTTTTAATAAATATGTAGTTCAAAGTATCATTAAAAGAGAAGTATAGCCAAGGCCATTTTGGCTGTACTTCTCCTGGGGATCACAGGAGTGCAGTTCGTTTTGTACACCTGTGACTTGTTTTCAGTCGACAGAGAGCTAAAATCCACTCTCGGCTTTACAATCAGGATCCACTGAGATGCCTGGAGTGGCAGCAGGCTCAGCCTCTCAGAGAGCCTGAGCAAGCTTCCTGCCCCCTCCACAGCCCAGTGCTCCAGTGAGCGCTGGAGGGGCAGAGCAGAGAGCTGCTTACTGACAGTCATCGGCTTTCTGCTCACTGAAGGCTGAGAACTGAGTGACCAGCATTGTTTGATTGCTCACTTCTCAGTCAAAGGCTGGTCATACATTATACAATTTTCTTGTCCAATTTTAGATTTACCAAAACCATACAATATGAGGTCATAGCTAAACACTTTCAATTTGCATGCAATTAAGCAAACATTTGCACTAAATATTTGAAGGTAAATCTAAAGGAAATTGAATAAGAAATTTGTATAATGTATGGCAAACTTTAACGCTGGTGGAGGTGTAAATGCAGCATTGGCTTAATGCTGCAACCATCTCGGTAAGTATACATTTGTTTTTATTTTTTTTACAAGCCCATACTTCTCTTTTAAAATCAAGGCAGGTTCATTAGAATGCTTGCAAAAATCTTTTTTGGCTAGGTTAAAGCCCCATACACACTATTAGATTTTCTGCAGATTTTTGTCTTTAGATTTACCAAAACCATGTAGTGGTTGCATACAAATTAAAACTCTTAAGGTTTGACCTCATATTATATGGTTTTGGTAAATCTGAAGACAAAAATCTGCAGAAAATCTAATAGTGTATATGGGGTCTTAGAGCTGCTCACATGATCCTTCCATTTTTGCATGCAACAATGACCGATTCATTCTGTGCTTGATTTCTGCTATGTTTAGTAAGAGAGTTTTCCATGCTTTAGTTATTGTCTGTTTCGCGTCCATCATAAGTTGTATGAATAGCTTGAATTGTTTACGAGTCATGTAATCAGGTTTTATATTTAAAAGTGCAATTTCTGGATCTCGTATTATTGTTATTTCAAACATTTCTGAAGCGAGTAAAAAAACCTTTTTCCAGAATTTTTTTTATAATAGAACAATTCCACCACATGTGTATATATGTTCCTTGTTCTGAACAGCCGTGAAAGCAGAGACCTGAGTAAGCAGGCACAAATTTAGCTATTGTAGCAGGAACCAAATACCAGCTCGAGAGTACCTTGTAGGTGGTTTCAATATCTGTCACATTAGGATAAAAATATTTGATATTGGACCAGATTGCAGACCATTCTGTTTTATCTAGTTCAATCAAGATCTTTTTCCAATTTCACCACATAAGATGGTAATTTAACATCTGATTTAACTAGCAATGTAGAGTATATTGTTGCTATGAGACCATTGGCATGAGGGTCTTTCATGCATATATTTTCAAACTTAGAGTCGTCAATGTATAGGAAAGGAATACAAAAGTTCTTAATTTGAAGGTTATTAAATATTTCTGATTGGGGGAGCCCAAAAGACTTGCATAGGTCTGGGAAGGGACGGATTGTTATATTTAGGATCATGTGATGCAAACATGTTATACCTGCTTTGGACCAAGCCCAAAAAGATCTGGGATAAGTCCATGCTGGAAAGAAAGCTGGGTTTTTGAGAAAAGATAGAAGTGGATTATGTTTGGATTGCAGTGCATGAGAGTTTTTGAGTCTATCCCAGATAGCTAGAGAATGTTTAGTGATTGGGTTTTTTTTAAAAAAGTTTTACGATCTATGGGAGGTAACCATAAAATATTGTGTATGGAGAGAGGGTCACAATCTATTCCTTTTATGGTAACCCACAGGGGAATCTCAGTTTTGGAGTGATATTTTATGGATTGTGCTAGTTGAGCGGCTTTATAATATAATGAAATGTTTGGAAATCCTAGGCCACCATGGATTTTGGGAAGGAATAAGGTTTCTCTAGATATTTGTGGTTTGAGTTTCCCCCAAGTAAATTTTATAAATTTTTGTTGTATTATTCTAAGGAAATAGGCCTTTATGTGTATTGGAAGAACTCTGAAAAGGTACAGGCATTTAGGAAGTATTTATTTTTAGTAATATTTATTATATTTATTTTCTCAACCCATGAAGTCGGTATAGATGACCATTTTGAAAGCAAGTTTGTAGTTAAAGCAGGGGTTCACACAAAAATTGAACCTCCGCTTTTCGGAACCCTACCCCCCTCCGGTGTCACATTTGCTACCTTTCAGGGGGGAGGGGGGTGCAGATACCTGTCTAAGACAGGTATTTGCACCCACTTACGGGCATAGACTCCCACGGGAGTCTATACCTCTTCCCGCCCCGCCGCGCTGTCTGCTGGGACACACATGGGTCCCAGAGACAGCACGGACCATTCAGATTGAGTTGCGTGACTTGCGCATGCGCAGTAGGGAACCGGGAAGTGAAGCCGCAAGGCTTCATTTCCTGATTCCCATACCGAAGATGGCGGCGGCAGCATCCGAGGACCGAGGGATGGTTCGGCCTCGGGTGCCGACATTGCTGGACCCTGTGACAGGTAAGTGTCCTTATTTTTAAAAAGTCAGCAGCTGCAGTATTTGTAGCTGCTGACTTTAAAAAAAAAAAATTGCGGGTCTCCCTCATTCTTCTGCAGTGGTTAACGAGATGTTCAGTGCTGTAGATTTTTGAGTATTAACTGTAAGGCCTGGGATGATCGAATCGTTTTTTAGTATATTCATAAGGTTAGGAGCTGAAATTTGAGGTGAAGATAAAAATAGAAGGATGTCATCCGCAAATAACCATATCTTGTGGTGACAACCTTCCATTTCTATGCCTGTTATAGAAGGTTCCATTTTTTATTCTTTGTGCTAAAGGCTCAATAAGCAAAGCAAATAATAAAGGTGAGAGCGGGCATCCTTGACGTGAGAAAAAAGAATAAGATGGTGCAAGAACCAACACAGCAGAGTCTCTCGTATAAATAAGTCCAATATAATGTCAAAAAATGAATGAATAGTTAATGTTAATATACACCTTCGGCAGCAACCCTGAGAGGAGAAGCAGAACTCTGGAAAAACACAAAAACGAAAAAGCAAGGTGCGCCAGACTAAGTGTAGTATTAAAATACCATTTAATATGTTGTATAAAAGAAAAGCCAAATGGCTACTCACAAGACAGTGAGATAAAAAAGCATGTGGGTATAGTGTGGTCCAGAACCACTGGAGAGTCCGTAGGAGATGAGCTGTGTCCCAATATAATGGGAAGCCGTAGCTGGCCACTGGAGAAGGGGGCAAGGATGTAGTATCTATGGGAGATCATCAGGCTGGTGCCCCTGCGAATGGCATGGAATCAGCAGAATACAGTGTCAGCAGCATCCAGAGAGCCAGGGGCCGGAACTGGAAGTGCACCTCAGTGTGGAACGCAAGCTCCGAGTACCGGAAGTGACGTGGCGATCAATCAGAAGACGCGTTTCACAGCATCCGCTGTTTCTTCAGTTCTAACATTCTAACCAGGAAATCAAGTGGTTTATAGACAGGCAACGAGCTGTATTGGCCAGCGGGGCCCTCTCTGGACGCTGCTGACACTGTATGCTGCTGATTCCATGCCATTCACAGGGGCACCGGCCTGATGATCGCCCATAGATACTACATCCTTGCCCCCTTCTCCAGTGGCCAGCTAGCGGCTTCCCATTATATTGGGACACAGCTCATCTCCTACGGACTCTCCAGTGGTTCTGGACCACACTATACCCACATGCTTTTTTATCCCACTGTCTTGTGAGTAGCCATTTGGCTTTTCTTTTATACAACATATTAAATGGTATTTTAATACTACACTTAGTCTGGCGCACCTTGCTTTTTCCTTTTTGTGTTCATCCTTGACGTGTGCCCCTTTCTATGTTGAATGTTTCAGATTTGTAACCTGCGTATTTAATGTACGCTTTTGGTTTGCAGTAAAGTTCTGAGATCCATTGTAAGAAATGGGGGCCGAATCCCCATTTACTAAGCGTATAGTGCATATAGGACCATGAAATGGAATCTAATGCCTTTTTTATATCTAATGAGAGGAAACAGGCTGGGATGCGGCATAATTTCGCAGCATGTGATAGAAGGGTGGCACGTCTAATATTATCACCTGCTTGTCGGATAGGGATAAATCCTGCTTGGTCTTTATGTATAATTTTATGAAAAAAGGTATAAAGTCTAGTAGAAAGGATTTTGGCTAATATTTGAATATCTACATTTAGTAAAGAGATAGGATCATAGTTCGAACAGATGCTATCGTCCGAGTTTGGTTTGGGAAGCATACAAATAATTGCTGTTAATGTTTCCTATCTAAATGAGTGACCTGATAGTATAGAGTTGAAGGCATCAGTTAAGGTGGGTGCTAATGTTTCAATACATGTACAATAATATAGTACGGAAAATCCATCAGGGACAGGTCTTTTGTTTATTTTCAGTGTTTTGATAGCACTGGACACCTCTTCGACCGAAACGGGTTTCTCTAGTAGCTCATCTGCTTTGGATGTATCCAGCTCATTGTCAGAAGAATATAAAGTGTTTAAATGTGTTTTAAACTTTTGAAGTATTTTCCTTGGGTTATTGGAGTATACATCTTTAGATATTTTGAGGCGAATAGGTTTAGTGGGAGAGTTGTGAGATTTAAGTGTGAGGACTAATAGAGTTTCTGGCTTATTAGCTTTCATGTAAAAATTGTGGTGTGATCGATTGATAGTTTTATCTGCTGATTCTGTGAGAAACAGGTCAAATTCAAATTTAGCCTTATCCAATTGCAGTTGTAACAAAGGGGGAGGATTGGATTGAAATGCCATGTAGCAAGTGTTAAAGTTTGTTTCTAATTTGTTATATAAACCTCTAGGTTCCCGATTAAATAGAGCTGTTTGTCTCCTACATATACCACGTAAAACTGGTTTGTGAGCTTCCCACAGAGTGAGCGGGTATATATCAGGGGTATAGTTGTCTACAATGTATTCTTTCAGTGCAAGTTCAATATTAAGTTTATGTGTTGGGTTTTTAAGTAAGTAATCTCTAAGAAGCCAAGTCGGATCATGTGCTTTTGGAATGGTAGAGGCTATAGCGGTAATCATTGCACTATGATCCGACCATGGGATTGGTAAAATTTTGGATGTTAGGATTTCAGACACCATACCTGTAGTTAGGAATATGTGGTCTAATCGTGAGAATGAGCGATGGGGATGTGAATGATGGGTAAATTGCCTTTTAGTTGGATTCAGTTCACGTCAGGAGTCTACTAAATTATGTTTTGTAAAAAGTTGTGAAAAAGCGTGCCTATTAGAGACATTTGATTGAGATATAGGTGATTTGTCTAGAAAGGGAAAGAGAGTTAGATTGGAATCTCCACATAAAAGTAACATTCCTATTTTATGTGAATCGATTACCTGTAAAAGGTGAGAGTGGAACAAAGTAAGACTTTTGTTGGGGGCATAATATGAAATTACTGTTATGGCAGTATCATGCAAATATCCTGTTAGAATCAGATATCGCCCTTCCGGGTCTTTAATCTCCTTTAATAATGTATATGTGTTATTGCGGTGAAATGCAATAAGTACGCCTCGATGTTTAGTTGAAGCTGTGTAGACCTGTGAGTACATTTTGCTGAGAAATTTAGGAGTGGATTGTGGTGTGAAGTGGGTTTCTTGAAGGCATGAGATATGTGTTTTTCTAGTGGCAAAGGAGCAAAAGGCTTTGGTGCGTTTTTGTGGGATGTTCAAGCCCTGACAATTCAGGGATAGTACAGTATATTTATCAGACCATAGGGTTATGAATGCATGAGGTAAGATATCATGTTTTCCAAAACATTGTGTAGATAGAACTGCCTCTGGAAGGGGGAGGGGGGGTAGGGAAGGATAGAAAAGGAAAGGGTAAAAGATTTGATAATAAAACATAAATATTCTTAATTTTGAATAGTAAATAAAACATATATAATCTCATTACACTTCCGTTGGTGGGGGGAACTCCCCCCAAGGGTACATTGGCCACTGTCGATTGTCCACTATATCAATGAACTAACCGAGAATAGCAGAAAGGGAGAGCAAGAAACATTCCCGAAAGAACAACAAGGCTAGTAGCTATTTTCTATAAGTATATAAGTAACGAGAATATTTTAGCACTAGCAGGAAATGGGGGAAAAAAAAATGAAAAAAAACATGTATATTGAAAATTGATCCATTTTGACCATTAAGCTATTTATCTTGGTTCTGGAGTAAAGCAGTTGTTATAATATGTTATATTAAGAACTTGTATCTCCTTGAGGCGATAAATTACAAAAAAAAGATAATAAAGGTAATAAGACTGTTTAGCTGTCTTATCAATCACGAGATAGATGAAGAATGGATCCTAGAAGTATGAAGTTATGAAAATGGAAAAGATAGCTGATTTTCACATTATCATAACCGAGTGTGTCTAAATATATTAAGAATTAATTAGATGAAAAATGTAAAATAGACAGTAAGGATTGGTGAACTTATCCATCAAGTAGAGAGAGAAATATGAGTATATAGTATTCTTCAGTTCATAGAGTCATCAGGGGCTTGATCAGGCGATCGATATCGGCCCCTTTTATGCAAGCTCTGGGGCTCATTTCTCCTTGGCAACGCAGAAGATTTTTTTGGAAAAGATGATGTCGGTCTTTGTCGAGTGGTTTCTTGATTCTGTGTCGAGTTCAGCAGATGCTCGTTAGCAGAGCAACATGTACATTTAGAGCCTTGAAATGCGAAATACACTGAAAAGGGGAATCCCCATTGATATGTAATTTGACTGCGTTGTAATACTTGTAGTAAGTGTTTTAAGGCCCTTTTAATTATTATAAGTTGGGACAATTCTGCAAAAAAGCTGGTAGTTATGTCCTTGGAAGTTAAGAGTTTCTTTATTCCTTGCTGCATATAGTAATTGTTCTTTTGTTCTGTAGAAATGAAACTTTGCAATGATATCGCGGGGTGGACCATCAGGTGTAAGGGCTCTATGAACCCTGTCCATTTCCAAACGGTCTATCGGGGGGGGGGGGCTAGTTGTAGTACCTGAAAAAGTGCTGTCATTGTAGCTTGTAAGTCAATTACAGTTTCAGGAATACCTCTAAAACGCAAATTAGAGCGTCTAGCATGATTTTCGTAGTCTTCCAATCTTGTCTGTAATGTTGCATTTTCCTCTTTAAAGTTGTCAATTTCATTATAGCATTTTACATTGTTAATTTCAAAGTCATCCACTGGTTTCAAGTGTGGATAAGCGCTGACCCAGCTCTCTTATTTCATTGGTAAGGCTAGTAGTAATATGGTCAGAGGTGCTTTTCAATGCTTTTTGAAGCATTTTTTCTATTTGTTTCAGTGTAACTGGTGAGGTAATTTCATTCTGAGGTGAATCTTCTAAATACTCACAGTGTACTTCAGAATCATATGGTGCAGTCTGTGTGACAGTATATGCCTTTAAGTTGATAGCATCACTGCTGGAGGTACCTGAGGCAGACTGTTTTGTTGATTTTGGGACCCATATTCTGTCCAGCGACACCGGGACTGAGACCCCCAAATTCAGGAGTGCTGTGGGCACAAACTGATATATTTTATGCGCGGGTGTTTGGCGTTATTTGGCTTTATCGTTCTCTCAGAGAGCAGAGCTTCAGGTAGGCATGTCTGCTCTGCTTGGCACTGCCCCTCGGCTCCCCTATTATTTCTTATTAAGCCATTTAAATATCATTTGACCCCATCACAAAAGACATTAATATCTATAGGTATCAGGTAATTGAGATTCAGGGCCTGTTCGCACCAGCTGGAGTACAGCGCATTATGGTAGTTTGTGTTGTGCTGAAAAAGTACTACATACCATATTTTTTCCTTGTGCACACCACCGCATTACAGTAGTGCAAACTGACCTGATTGGAAACAAGGCATGTTTGCAATGCTCCCCAGCATAGCACCATCACAGTTGGTGTGAATTAGGGCTGCAACTAACGATTATTTTCATAATCGATTAGTTGGCCGATTATTGTTTTGATTCATCGATTAAGCGGATAAGAGCCTTAAAAAAAGCGTGGTGTATAATTTAGTTAATATGTAAAGTATAACAAAAAGGCAATTTATTCTTAAATATCTATATGCACTGGTAAATATAGTTAACCAACTATATGGTTAGGGAGCAAAATCTCTAATCCACTCTCAGACTACCAGGCAGAAGAGATGTATAGTGTGTATACTATTAGAGGTAGATTCTGGTAAATATCAGAATCAGATCAAATTTTTTATTTAAAAAGAAAAAAAAATTAAAGACTGTTTGGCTGATTTTCAGACAGAACTGTAATATCCACTTCAGCCCCGGAAGGATTTACCCCCTTCCTGACCAGAACACTTTTTACAATTTGGCACTGCGTCGCTTTAACTGCTAATTGCGCGGTCATGCAATGCTGTACCCAAACAAAATGTGCGTCCTTTTCTTCCCATAAATAGAGATTTCTTTTGATGGTATTTGATCACCTCTGCGGTTTTTATTTTTTGCGCTATAAACGGAAAAAGACCGAAAATTTGGAAAAAAATGATATTTTCTACTTTTTGTTATAAAAAAAATCCAATAAACTCAATTTTAGTCATACATTTAGGCCAAAATGTATTCGGCCACATGTCTTTGGTAAAAAAAATGTCAATAAGCGTACATTTATTGGTTTGTGCAAAAGTTATAGCGTCTACAAACTAGGGTACATTTTCTGGAATTTACACAGCTTTTAGTTTATGACTGCCTATGTAATTTCTTGAGGTGCTAAAATGGCTACAAAACCCCCCCAAATTACCCTATTTTGGAAAGTAGACACCTCAAGGAAATTGCTGAGAGGCATGTTGAGCCCATTGAATATTAATTTTTTTTGTCCCAAGTGATTGAATAATGACAAACCAAAAAAAAAATTACAAAAAGTTGTCACTAAATGATATATTGCTCACACAGGCCATGGGCATATGTGTAATTGCACCCCAAAATACATTCTGCTGCTTCTCCTGAGTATGGGGATACCACATATGTGGGACTTTTTGGGAGCCTAGCCGCGTACAGGGCCCCGAAAACCAATCACCGCCTTCAGGATTTCTAAGGGTGTAAATTTTTAATTTCACTCTTCACTGCCTATCACAGTTTCGGAGGCCATGGAATGCCCAGGTGGCACAACCCCCCCCCCCCATGACCCCATTTTGGAAAGTAGACACCCCAAGATATTTGCTGAGAGGCATGGTAAGTATTTTGCAGCTCTCATTTGTTTTTAAAATGAAGAAAGACAAGAAAAAATTTTTTTTTTTTTTTTTCAATTTTCAAAACTTTGTGACAAAAAGTGAGGTCTGCAAAATACTCACTATACCTCTCAGCAAATAGCTTGGCGTGTCTACTTTCCAAAATGGGGTCATTTGGGGGGGTTTTGTGCCACCTGGGCATTCCATGGCCTCCGAAACTGTGATAGGCAGTGAAGAGTGAAATCAAAAATTTACGCCCTTAGAAAGCCTGAAGCCGGTGCTTGGTTTTCGGGGTCCCGTACGCGGCTAGGCTCCCAAAAAGTCTCACACATGTGGTATCCCCGTACTCAGGAGAAGCAACAGAATGTATTTTGGGGTGTAATTTCACATATTCCCATGGCATGTTTGAGCAATATATCATTTAGTGACAACTTTGTGCAACAAAAAAAAAATTTGTCTCTTTCCCGCAACTTGTGTCACAATATAAAATATTTCATGGACTCGACATGCCTCTCAGCAAATAGGTTGGGGTGTCTACTCTACAAAATGGGGTCATTTGGGGGGGTTTTGAACTGTCCTGGCATTTTATGCACAACATTTAGAAGCTTATGTCACACATCACCCACTCTTCTAACCACTTGAAGATAAAGCCCTTTCTGACACTTTTTGTTTACATGAAAAAGTTATTTTTTTTTGCAAGAAAATTACTTTGAACCCCCAAACATTATATGTTTTTTTAAAGCAAATGCCCTACAGATTAAAATGGTGGGTGTTTCATTTTTTTTCACACAGTATTTGCGCAGCGATTTTTCAAACGCATTTTTGGGAAAAAACACACTTTTTAAAATTTTAATGCACTAAAACACACTATATTGCCCAAATGTTTGATGAAATAAAAAAGATGATCTTAGGCCGAGTACATTACAGAAAACAGCAAACGGTAAAGTATAAAAAATTGCATACCTGAAAAGCAAACATGATAAAACATAATAACAATAAAACATTGCAGAATAGAATACAGTAAAAAAGAGCAGAACAATAGAGAGAGAATAGAGAGAGAGAGAACAATAAAACGACAACAATTTTTTTTATGTTATATTTTGTTTTGTGTTTTTATTTTTTTTTTTTTTTACACTTTTTTTTGTAACTGTAACTTTTATAACTGTAACCGGTTCCAGGTTCGGGTCTCTCAAAATGCGATGGCATCTTGGGAGACCCTGTGAAAGTGTGCCTAGTCTGTGCAGTGCTGTACCCTACGCTAATACTCAACTAGTGAATGGTAGCGTTCAAAACATTCACCAATGCAATGACGAGGATTGTCAGGACAGGAGGGACAATAATAGCGGGTGTCACGCCTTTATCCGCGCTTGCTGCAGACACGACATCTTTTTTGGGGGGGTTCATTGGGTAGGGGTACTCGGGAGGACATAAAAATGCCTCTCATGCAGCCGACTGCATTTGGTTGGGGATGTGAATGGGGGAAATACGGGCCCTGCAGAAGTGGAGGGTTCCCAATTAGGATTGGCGAATGCAGCAGAAAGGGCACTATGGGCACAATGGGCCTGTGTTTGTCTTCTTCTTGGTGGCAGCGGGACACTACTTGTGCTTGCCACCTCACCAGCTTGAACTGCACTTATGGGACTCGCCACGTCACCAAGTGTTACTGCCACCAACTGCTGCTGGCGTTTGCCAGTTCACCAAAACGCTACCAAAAAAACTGTTAGCGATCCGTTCAGATACTATACCACTAAGGTAGGTGTACGGTGCATGCGTGGGTGTTAGCGCTACTGGCACTAACCTGACGCTGCCTGGGGCTGGTGCTTGCCAGTTCACCAAAACGCTACCAAAAAAACTGTTAGCGATCGCAGGGATCAGGCCTGACTCTGCGAACGCTGCAGTTATGCGTTTAGTGTTTTGTAAGTGTCAGTGATCGATCTATACTGCACTTGGGTGGGCTGGGCTGGGCTGGGCAGAGGGGCAAAACGCAGGTGCTAGCAGGTATCTGGGCTGATTCCGCTAACACTGCGTTTTTGGGAACCCTAATCTGCTGGGGACGCTAGTATAGATTTGATCGGATCAGATATTGATCCGTTCAGATACTATACCACTAAGGGAGGTGTATGGTGCGTGCGTTTGTGTTAGCGGTACTGGCACTAACCTGAGGCTGCCTGGGGCTGGTGCTTGCCAGTTCACCAAAATGCTACCAAAAAAACTGTTAGCGATCGCAGGGATCAGGCCTGACTCTGCGAACGCTGCAGTTATGCGTTTAGTGTTTTGTAAGTGACAGTGATCGATCGATACTGCACTTGGGTGGGCTGGGCTGGGCCGGGCGGAGGGGCAAAACGCAGGTGCTAGCAGGTATATGGGCTGATCCCACTAACACTGCGTTTTTGGGAACCCTAAACTGCTGGGGACGCTAGTATAGATCTGATCGGATCAGATATTGATCCGTTCAGATACTATACCACTAAGAGAGGTGTACGGTGCGTGCGTGGGTGTTAGCGGTACTGGCGCTAATCTGACGGTGCCTGGGGAGACACATATCACCGCCGGGCGATCAGGGGGCTAAACCTTTATTAGGTAATAAACGGCGGGTGCCCTGACACTATAAAAAATAAACTAACTAACCAGCGTCAGCCGTAATGGTTATACGGTGATCAGTGGTGAAAGGGTTAACTAGGGGGCAATCAAGGGGTTAAAACATTTATTAGGTAGTTTATGGGGGTCCCTGATGCTATAACACGCTGACGGTGAACCTAAATATTTACCTCCCTAACTAGCGTAACCAGTGACACTAATACAGCGATCAGAAAAATGATCGCTTAGCGACACTGGCGACGTGGGTGATCAAGGGGTTAAAACTTTATTAGGGGGGTTAGGGGGGTATCCTAGAGATAAAGGGGGCTATCACTAACTGCCCTAACACACTAACTGTCACAAACTGACACCATGCAGTAATCAGAAAAAAAAACTGCTTGGTGTTAGTGTGACAGGGGGGGGGGAGGGGTGATTAGGGGGTGATCGGGGGGGATTGTGGGGGTAAAGGGGGTGTATTGTGTGCCTGGCATGTTCTACTGTGATGTGTGTGTGTTTTACACTCACATTGCAGTCTTCTCTCCTCGGTGCCGGAACGGAAAATGCCAAGCCGAGGAGAGATGACATCATTTCCTCTGCCTCTGTGTACTATACAGAGGCAGGGGAATGATCTCATTGACTGGGAGCGATCACGAGGGGGGGCCACGAATGGATGGCCTCCCCCTCATCTCTGAACGCTCCCAGACCAATGCCGATCGGACCCCCCGCCTGCGGGAAGGCAATCACGTACGTGGTTTTGCCTGCCCGTGCCATTCTGCCACAGTATATCTGCGTGAGGCGGTCAGCAAGTGGATATATTATATGCTGGCCAAAAACAATGTCTTCCTTCAAAAAAAAATGTAATTTTAACCTCTTTCGTAGATTTGTTGTTTACAAGTTAAGAAAATTACTTAGAACCCCCATACATTATACTTTTTTTTCTAACACCCTAGAGAATAAAATGGCGGTCGTTGCAATACTTTCTGTCACACTGTATTTGCGCAGCGGTCTTACAAGCGCACTTTTTTTGGAAAAAATACACTTTTTTGAATTAAAAAAAAAGACAACAGTAAAGTTATCCCATTTTTTTTTATATTGTAAAAGATAATGTTATGCTGAGTAAATTGATACCCAACATGTCATGCTTCAAAATTGCGCCCGCTTGTAGAATGGCGACAAACTTTTACCCTTAAAAATCTCCATAGGCGACGTTCAAAAAATTCTACAGGTTGCATGTTTTGAGTTACAGAGGAGGTCTAGGGCTAGAATTATTGCTATCGCTCTACCGATTGTGGCGATACCTCACATGTGTGGTTTGAGCACCGTTTTCATATGCGGGCGCTACTCACTTATGCGTTCGCTTCTGCACGCAAACTCGTCGGGACGGGGTGCGTTTACATTTTTTTATCTTATCTATTTTGCCTTTTATTTTTTATTTTTATGTAAACATCCCTTGTAATAGAAAAAAGCATGACAGGACCTCTTAAATATGAGATCTGGGGTCAAAAAGACCTCAGATCTCATATTTACACTAAAATGCAATAAAAAAAAATTGACGTCGCTTCCGCCCAGCAATTGTATGGAGACGGGTGGGGTCCATCTTCCCCTCACTCATCTCCATACCTAACAGGAGACAGGACGCAATCGCCTCCGCTGCCGACAGCTCCGGTAAGCAGCGGAGGGCACCGGAGCAAGGCGGCACGGGGGGACCCTCTCCCTCCACCGATAAAAGTGATCTCTTGGCGAATCCACCACAGAGACCACTTTTATCTTGTAGCGGACTGCCCGCTGAAGAAGAGGATACTGGGGTTATGGCAACGGGTTGCTGCCATAACAACGATATCCTCCTTCAAACAGCCAACGTAAAACTGCGGTCAGCGGTCCGTAAGTGGTTAAGAACTTTCATTTGATTTTCTAATCGTTAGTGGGGTCAAACTGATGTTCTTTTCAACCACAGTGACAGGAAAATTCGAAGGAGCAGAATAGAAAACTTCCTGGTCAAAGGAATTTTCCGACAGTGTATGTGGTTTTCGTTCAGAAATTACATTCATTTTAAAGCTAAATGTTAAAAGCAAGTGAATTTTTCAAATGGCATTCTTTCATTCAGCGAATGTACAAAGATTTTTCATATGAATATTCTCGTCCAAAAATCGATACGTGTATGGCCAGCATAAGGCTCAGTTCACACCTATGCAGTTTGCTTTTGATCTGTTTCTGCAGTGCTTTTTGCAGTGCGTTTTGCATTTTTGCACATGCAATCTTGCTGCGATTTGCGTTTAGCATTATTTTATGCTTTTTTTGGCCAATTTGTTGTTGGGCAGATTAAAAAACGCAAATTGCTGCAAAAACGCACTACGTGTTTTTCTGCAGCTTCTCCATTAAAGTCTATTGAACCAAAAAAAGCACAGTTTTGCATTGAAAGAAGTCATTGACCCTTTCCAAATACACAGAGGCTGAAAAAAAGCATAGATGTGAACGTGACCTATAGGAAACCATGTTAAATGAACTGTAGTGCGTTTCTGCAAAAATCATCAAAAAAAAAACACATAGGTGTGAACCAGGCCTAAGTAGCAGCAGCATGCTTTTTTTTGTATCACCTGTCATCGTGGGTTAAATAAACCTCTAAAATTAGCCCTTTATAGTACAAAAAGAGCAGATAATCTCTACTACAAGAGGTTCATTTATACTGTGAAACAGGGAAAGTAATAATATATATTATATACAGTATCTCACAAAAGTGAGTACACCCTACATTTTTGTACATTTGTACATTATATTATATATTTTCATGTGACAACACTGATGAAATAACACTTTGCTACAATGTAAATTAGTGAGTGTACAGCTTATATAACAGTGATATAATATTTCACAGCAGAGCCCATTCCTGCGCCCAACAAGAGTATCTGTGAGGGGTTACAGTGTTGTGGCACCACCACCCCCACCACCCAAGGCCCAATTTTTCTGCCCCTGTTTGACAGGGGCACGTAATTACAATTTTTGATATAATATTTCAACGCCAGGCCCGTTTCTGCGCCCAACAAGAGTAACTGTGAGATCTTACAGTGTTGTGGCACCACCACCACCGCCCAAGGCCCAATTTTTCTGCCCCTGTTTAACAGGGGCATGTAATTACAATTCTTGATATAATATTTCACAGCAGGGCCCGTTCCTGCACCCAACAAGAGTAACTGTGAGGGCTTACAGTGTTCTGGTACCACCAACACCTAAGGCCCAATTTTCTGCAGAGTATATAGGGCAGACCTTATAGTATATATATATTGCTTTTGAACGTATATAGTACCTGGGGGCCCCCCACGCTATTTTTATTTTTTTAATATTTTTTTCTTAATATCCATACCAGACCTGAAGGGCCTGATATGGATTTTGGGGGTGACATCCATGCCATTTTCTTTTTGTATTTTTGCTATTTTTATCTATATTGCAGGGATCCGACAATACATTACAGCCGCGAGCAGTTTTAAATGACATTTTTTCCTTTAGAAATGTCCTTTTGCTGTGGCACTGTTATAAACATGGGAAAGATGCACTACTTTACAGGCATACTAAGGACACCCACCAGGCACGATATTCAAAGAAATATTTTATTTTTTCACTTTAACCACTTGCCGACCGCCTACCGCATATATACTGCGGCAGAATGGCACGGGCAGGCAGAATCACGTACCCGTACGTGATCTGCCTCCCGCGGGCGGGGGGTCCGATCGGACCCCCCCCGGTGCCATCGGCGGTCGGCATTTGACTGGGAGCGTCGGGAGGCGAGGGGGAGACCATCCGATCGTGGCCCCCCCCTCGCGATCGCTCCCAGCCAATGGGAATCCTCCTCTGCCTGTGTGTCGTTTCACACAGGCAGAGGATGTGATGTCATCTCTCCTCGGTCTGGCAGTTTCCGTTCCAGCACCGAGGAGAGAAGACAAGTGAGTGCACACAACACACACACACACAGTAGAACATGCCAGGCATACTTTACACCCCCGATCCCCCCCCAATCCCCCCCCAATCACCCCCCCCCCCCTGTCACAAACTGACATTAGCAGTATTTTTTTTTTTTTTTTTTTCTGATTACTGCATAGTGTCAGTTTGTGACAGTTACAGTGTTAGGGCAGTGAGTATTACCCCCCTTTAGGTCTAGGATACCCCCCTAACCCCCCCTAATAAAGTTTTAACCCCTTGATCACCCCCTGTCACCAGTGTCGCTAAGCGATCATTTTTCTGATCGCTGTATTAGTGTCGCTGGTGACGCTAGTTAGGAACGTAAATATTTAGGTTCGCCGTCAGTGTTTTATAGCGACAGGGACCCCCATATACTATCTAATAAATGTTTTAACCCCTTGATTGCCCCCTAGTTACCCCTTTCACCACTGATCACCGTATAACCATTACGGGTGACGCTGGTTAGTTCGTTTATTTTTTATAGTGTCAGGGCACCTGCCGTTTATTACCGAATAAAGGTTTAGCCCCCTGATCGCCCGGCGGTGATATGCGTCGCCCCAGGCAGCGTCAGATTAGTGCCAGTACCGCTAACACCCACGCACGCAGCATATGCCTCCCTTAGTGGTATAGTATCTGATCGGATCAATATCTGATCCGATCAAATCTATACTAGCGTCCCCAGCAGTTTAGGGTTCCCGAAAACGCAGTGTTAGCGGGATCAGCCCAGATACCCGCTAGCACCTGCGTTTTGCCCCTCCGCCCAGCCCAGCCCAGCCCACCCAAGTGCAGTATCGATCGATCACTGTCACTTACAAAACACTAAACGCATAACTGCAGCGTTCGCAGAGTCAGGCCTGATCCCTGCGATCGCTAACAGTTTTTTTGGTAGCGTTTTGGTGAACTGGCAAGCACCAGCCCCAGGCAGCGTCAGGTTAGCGCCAGTACCGCTAACACCCACGCACGCACCGTACACCTCCCTTAGTGGTATAGTATCTGATCGGATCAATATCTGATCCGATCAGATCTATACTAGCGTCCCCAGCAGTTTAGGGTTCCCAAACACGCAGTGTTAGCGGGATCAGCCCAGATACCTGCTAGCACCTGCGTTTTGCCCCTCCGCCCGGCCCAGCCCAGCCCACCCAAGTGCAGTATCGATCGATCACTGTCACTTACAAAACACTAAACGCATAACTGCAGCGTTCGCAGAGTCAGGCCTGATCCCTGCGATCGCTAACAGTTTTTTTGGTAGCGTTTTGGTGAACTGGCAAGCACCAGCCCCAGGCAGCGTCAGATTAGCGCCAGTACCGCTAACACCCACGCACGCAGCATACGCCTCCCTTAGTGGTATAGTGTCTGATCGGATCAATATCTGATCCGATTAGATCTATACTAGTGTCCCCAGCAGTTTAGGGTTCCCAAAAACGCAGTGTTAGCGGGATCAGCCCAGATACCTGCTAGCACCTGCGTTTTGCCCCTCCGCCCGGCCCAGCCCACCCAAGTGCAGTATTGATCGATCACTGTCACTTACAAAACACTAAACGCATAACTGCAGCGTTCGCAGAGTCAGGCCGGATCCCTGTGATCGCTAACAGTTTTTTTGGTAGTGTTTTGGTGAACTGGCAAGCACCAGCGGCGTAGTACACCCCGGTCGTAGTCAAACCAGCACTGCAGTAACACTTGGTGATGTGGCGAGTCCCATAAGTGCAGTTCAAGCTGGTGAGGTGGCAAGCACAAGTAGTGTCCCGCTGCCACCAAAAAGACAAACACAGGCCCGTCATGCCCATAATGCCCTTCCTGCTGCATTCGCCAATCCTAATTGGGAACCCACCACTTCTGCAGCGCCCGTACTTCCCCCATTCACATCCCCAACCAAATGCAGTCGGCTGCATGAGAGGCATTTTCTTTATGTCCTCCCGAGTACCCCTACCCAGCGAAACCCCCCAAAAAAGATGTCGTGTCTGCAGCAAGCACGGATATAGGCGTGACACCCGCTATTATTGTCCCTCCTGTCCTGACAATCCTGGTCTTTGCATTGGTGAATGTTTTGAACGCTACCATGCACTAGTTGAGTATTAGCGTAGGGTACAGCATTGCACAGACTAGGCAGACTTTCACAGGGTCTCCCGAGATGCCATCGCATTTTGAGAGACCCGAACCTGGAACCGGTTACAGTTATAAAAGTTAGTTACAAAAAAAAGTGTAAAAAAAAAAAAAAAAAAAAACACAAACAAAAATATAAAATAAAAATAGTTGTCGTTTTATTGTTCTCTCTCTCTCTATTCTCTCTCTATTGTTCTGCTCTTTTTTACTGTATTCTATTCTGCAATGTTTTATTGTTATTATGTTTTATCATGTTTGCTTTTCAGGTATGCAATTTTTTATACCTTACCGTTTACTGTGCTTTATTGTTAACCATTTTTTTGTCTTCAGGTATGCCATTCACGACTTTGAGTGGTTATACCAGAATGATGCCTGCAGGTTTAGGTATCATCTTGGTATCATTCTTTTCAGCCAGCGGTCGGCTTTCATGTAAAAGCAATCCTAGTGGCTAATTAGCCTCTAGACTGCTTTTACAAGCAGTGGGAGGGAATGCCCCCCCCCCCCCAACGTCTTCCGTGTTTTTCTCTGGCTCTCCTGTCTCAACAGGGAACCTGAAAATTCAGCCGGTGATTCAGCCAGCTGACCATAGAGCTGATCAGAGACCAGAGTGGCTCCAAACATCTCTATGACCTAAGAAACCGGAAGCTACAAGCATTTTATGACTTAGATTTCGCTGGATGTAAACAGCGCCATTGGGAAATTGGGAAAGCATTTTATCACACCGATCTTGGTGTGGTCAGATGCTTTGAGGGCAGAGGAGAAATCTAGGGTCTAATAGACCCCAATTTTTGCAAAAAAAGAGTACCTGTCACTACCTATTGCTATCATAGGGGATATTTACATTCCCTGAGATAACAATAAAAATGATTTAAAAAAAAAAAAATGAAAGGAACAGTTTAAAAATAAGATAAAAAAATAATAATAATAAAGAAAAAAAAAAAAAAAAAAGCACCCCTGTCCCCCCTGCTCTCGCGCTAAGGTGAACGCAAGCGTTGGTCTGGCGTCAAATGTAAACAGCAATTGCACCATGCATGTGAGGTATCACCGCGAAGGTCAGATTGAGGGCAGTAAGTTTAGCAGTAGACCTCCTCTGTAAATCTAAAGTGGTAACCTGTAAAGGCTTTTAAAGGCTTTTAAAAATGTATTTAGTTTGTCGCCACTGCACGTTTGTGCGCAATTTTAAAGCATGTCATGTTTGGTATCCATGTACTCGGCCTAAGATCATCTTTTTTATTTCATCAAACATTTGGGCAATATAGTGTGTTTTAGTGCATTAAAATGTAAAAAAGTGTGTTTTTTCCCAAAAAAATGCGTTTGAAAAATCGCTGCGCAAATACTGTGTGAAAAAAAAAAATGAAACACCCACCATTTTAATCTGTAGGGCATTTGCTTTAAAAAAAATATATAATGTTTGGGGGTTCAAAGTAATTTTCTTGCAAAAAAAAATTATTTTTTTATGTAAACAATAAGTGTCAGAAAGGGCTTTGTCTTCAAGTGGTTAGAAGAGTGGGTGATGTGTGACAAAAGCTTCTAGATGTTGTGCATAAAATGCCAGGACAGTTCAAAACCCCCCCAAATGACCCCATTTTGGAAAGTAGACACCCCAAGCTATTTGCTGAGAGTCATGTCGAGTCTATGGAATAATTTATATTGTGACACAAGTTGCGGGAAAGAGACAATTTTTTATTTTTTTTATTTTTTTTTGCGCAAAGTTGTCACTAAATGATATATTGCTCAAACATGCCATGGGAATATGTGAAATTACACCCCAAAATACATTCTGTTGCTTCTCCTGAGTACGGGGATACCACATGTGTGGGACTTTTTGGGAGCCTAGCCGCGTACGGGACCCCGAAAACCAAGCACCGCCTTCAGGCTTTCTAAGGCCGTAAATTTTTGATTTCACTCTTCACTGCCTATCACAGTTTCGGAGGCCATGGAATGCCCAGGTGGCACAAACCCCCCCCAAATGACCCCATTTTGGAAAGTAGACACCCCAAGCTATTTGTTGAGAGGTATAGTGAGTATTTTGCAGACCTCACTTTTTGTCACAAAGTTTTGAAATTTGAAAAAAGAAAAAAACATTTTTTTTTTCTCGTCTTTCTTTATTTTCAAAAACAAATGAGAGCTGCAAAATACTCACCATGCCTCTCAGCAAATAGCTTGGGGTGTCTACTTTCCAAAATGGGGTCATTTGGGGGGGTTTGTGCCACCTGGGCATTCCATGGCCTCCGAAACTGTGATAGGCAGTGAGGAGTAAAATCAAAAATGTACGCCCTTAGAAATCCTGAAGGCGGTGCTTGGTTTTCGGGGTCCCGTACGCGGCTAGGCTCCCAAAAAGTCCCACACATGTGGTATCCCCGTACTCAGGAGAAGCAGCTAAATGTATTTTGGGGTGCAATTCCACATACGCCCATGGCCTGTGTGAGCAATATATCATTTAGTGACAACTTTGTGCAAAAAAAAAAAAAAAGTTTGTCACTTTCCCGCAACTTGTGTCAAAATATAAAACATTCCATGGACTCAACATGCCTCAAAGCAAATAGCTTGGGGTGTCTACTTTCCAAAATGGGGTCATTTGGGGGGGTTTTATGTCATCTGGGCATTTTATGGCCTTCAAAACTGTGATAGGTAGTGAGGAGTAAAATCAAAAATGTACGCCCTTAGAAATCCTGAAGGCGGTGCTTGGTTTTCGGGGCCCCGTACGCGGCTAGGCTCCCAAAAAGTCCCACACATGTGGTATCCCCGTACTCAGGAGAAGCAGCTAAATGTATTTTGGGGTGCAATTCCACATATGCCCATGGCCTGTGTGAGCAATATATCATTTAGTGACAACTTTTTGTAATTTTTTTTTTTTTTTGTCATTATTCAATCACTTGGGACAAAAAAAATGAATATTCAATGGGCTCAACATGCCTCTCAGCAAATTCCTTGGGGTGTCTACTTTCCAAAATGGGGTCATTTGTGGGGGTTTTGTACTGCCCTGCCATTTTAGCACCTCAAGAAACGACATAGGCAGTCATAAATTAAAGGCTGTGTAAATTCCAGAAAATGTACCCTAGTTTGTAGACGCTATAACTTTTGCGCAAACCAATAAATATACACTTATTGACATTTTTTTTACCAAAGACATGTGGCCGAATACATTTTGGCCTAAATGTATGACTAAAATTGAGTTTATTGGATTTTTTTTAGAACAAAAAGTAGAAAATATCATTTTTTTTCAAAATTTTCGGTCTTTTTCCGTGTATAGCGCAAAAAATAAAAACGGCAGAGGTGATCAAATACCATCAAAAGAAAGCTCTATTTGTGGGAAGAAAAGGACGCAAATTTCGTTTGGGTACAGCATTGCATGACCGCGCAATTAGCAGTTAAAGCGACGCAGTGCCGAATTGTAAAAAGTGCTCTGGTCAGGAAGGGGGTAAAACCTTCCGGGGCTGAAGTGGTTAAGCATTATTAAAATTACTGCTCCCGAAAAAAAGTCTGTTTGTAAAACTTTTTTTGCATTGATACGTCTCCTGGGGAAGGACCCAGGTTCCCAAACACTTTTTATGGCAATAACTTGCATATAAGCCTTTAAAATTATCACTTTTGATTTTTAATGTTCGTGTCCCATAGACTTTAACAGTGTTCGAACAAATTCTTTGCCTGTTCACATGTGCTGCTGCGAACCGAACCGGGGGGTGTTTGGCTCATCCCTACTTACATGTATGGATGGTGTACGGAGCTGTATGGGTTCTGCACTGTATGTCCTGATATGTAAACAAATAATGCATTTGGTATGCAGGCCAACTAATCGGCAGGCCGATTAATCGATGATGAAAATAGTTGACAAGTATTTTTCTAATCGATGTTGTCGATTATTCAATTGGTTATTTTGGCCCTAGTGTGAATGTGTCCTAAGTGCTTGTGATTGTGGTAGCAATAGATGGTGAGCATTATACTGTATATAGGGCACCTACATGCAGTCAGATATTCATGCCCATGCTCCTCTCACTTTGACAGTTTTCAGTGGACCTCTATTCGTCTCTATTATAAGCAAAGGTTCCAAGTAAGTAAGCGCAAGTCTATACATCCCTGAAGTAAAGATGTAATTTGCTTTTTCGTTCTGCCAATATGTGGACCTAAACTGTTATTTATCATGTCTTGCTTTAACCTCTGCTCATCATAGAGATGAACAGTAAGTCACCAGACAGCTGCTAATGGCTCTAAAAGTCAAAGGTAGAGGACAGGTACAGCATCTGTAATTAAAGTGAGCCTTTTATGAAAAAATATGGGGCTGCCACTGACCTAAAACAAGCATGTACAATGCTGTGAAAAAGTATTTACCCCCTTTCAGATTCCTACATCTAGAGCAGGGGTCTCAAACTGCCGGCCCTCCAGCTGTTGCGAAACTACAAGTCCCATCATGCCTCTGCCTGCGGGAGTCATGCTTGTAACTGTCAGCCTTGCAATGCCTCATGGGACTTGTAGTTTTGCAACAGCTGGAGGGCCACCAGTTTGAGACCCCTGATCTAGAGGAATGGAAACCATTCCTCTAGATGTAAAGAGTGCCCCTTGTCCTCTGTGATGACCTTAAAGTGAATAACTCAACACCAAGCTCACTATATGGACTTCTTATGTATTTGTACATGTTGATCATATCCCCTCTTAACCTCCTCTACTTAAGAGAGAATAAATTCAGTTCCTCTAATCTTTCCTCATAGCTGAGCTCCTCCATGCCTCTTATCAGTTTGGTTGCCCTTCTCTGCACTTTCTCCAGTTCCCTGATATCCTTTTAAATAACTGGTGCCCAAAACTGAACTGCATATTCCAGATGAGGTCTTACTAATGATTTGTACAGGGGCAAAATGATATATATCTCTCTGCAATCCATGCCTCTCTTAATACAAGAAAGGATTGTGCTCGCTTTGGAAACTGCAGCTTGGCATTGCATACTATTAAGCTTATGATCTACCAAAACCCCCAGATTCTTCTCCTCCATTGATTCTCCCAGTTGTAATCCCCCTAGTATGTATGATGCATATTCTTAGCCCCCAAGTGCATAACATTACATTTATCAACATTAAAGGTTTTCTTGTAAATTGGAGACATCCTGTAAGGACATTATTCCACTGCATAGCTTGGTGTCATCTCCAAAGACTGAAATGGTACTTTTAATCCCAGACCCTATATCATTTATAAAGATATTAAAAAGTAATAAAAGTAATTCTAGAGGCCTTCAGCTCAGCTGCTGAGAAACTTACATTTTGCAGCTAGATACAAATTCACCAGCTTCAGTATCTAATTATTGCAACCCCTGAAGAGCAGAATGCACCATCCAATTGTAGCAATGTAGACAAGGAGTGTAGCCAATCACTGTACGTAACTGCAAGTGAGGTGGATGCAAGAATCCTCCCTGCAGTGCAATTGTATTCTGACAGAGGGACTCCTCCGTCACTTTCATATTTAGGGAAGTACATTGTACACACGTTTGACATTAATTGCTGACAGAGAAGTCATTAGTGATTCCAAGCGTACAACCATTCACTTGTATGGGTGGCTGTATGCAGCACCTACGGCTCTCTGTGCGCGGGAAAATGCTGAATATTTTATGCTAGAAAACCTTTACATATGTAAACATCCATGTGCATGAGGCCTTATTGTACATCCTCCTAATGTTTATTTTCTTAAAGAGGTTGAAAGCTCAAAAAAAAAACCTGTAAGACAAAGGCATAATAGGCTAGTATGCATCGCATACTATTTTATTATAAAATACTTACCTTAGAACGAAGCCTTCCAGCAGCGCCCGCACACCGCTGAGACGGCTGACATCTTTCCCTGAGTTACTTCCGGGTCTGCGGTCTCTGGCACAGTGAGTGGACGGAGCCGCAACGACATCACTCCCGCACATGCGCACGAGAACCGCCGTTCACGGCACAGGGCTCGGAAGGGCCCGTTCCTTCAGAGTGCATGCACCAATGATGTCACTGGCCGCATGTATTGTAATTATCTCCTAAACGGTGCACGTTTAGGAAATATTTACACTACCTATAAGTAAGCCTTATTACAGGCTTACCTATAGGTAAATATCAGCAGAGGAAGTTTACTTCCTCTTTAAATTTCGGTGTTCATTAACTTTTTCTTATCTGTGTCAGGGCTCATTCACACAGCCCACAAGGCACTGTTTACCTTTTTGTACCTGTTTTAATCACAGAATGACAATGCCTCTAAGATTATTACAATTTATTGCTCTCAAGAGTCGTATGCTTTTTAGCATAGATTTCATTGTTTTACATTTATATAATCTGTCATTTGAATATATGCTTTTTAAATGATTACCGTATATTCTGCATTGCATAACAGAGACATGACAGACAACACCTGTCTGCTAGCTCTGAATGATTCTGTTACATATTAATTATTAATGATGTGATAAAGGCCGCAACATATGCATGTTACACTAAAACTATCATGCTTATCAAATTTACACAAAGTATATATTTGCATAACATTGACATAATCAAAGACAAAAATGAACACGTGCAAATGAAAGCATGTAAACATCGTTGTGCATGAGGCCTTATTGTACATATTTACCTTATACGTTGTATTTTCTTACGGAAATGAAAAGAACATCTGATATCTAAACGTGATTACCTAAAGTTCTAAATAAACCTTAAAATGATCAGAACATGGTGTAATATTAGAAAGAATCTCTCTACAACCCAGTGGGGGTTATTTACTAAAGGAAAATCCACTTTGCACTGCAAGTGCACTTGAAAGTGCACTTGGATGTAAAGTCGCTGTAGATCCGAGGGGGACATGCAAGGAAAATAAAAAACAGCATTTTAGCTTGCACATGATTGGATGATAAAATCAGCAGAGCTTCCCTTCATTTCAGATCTACCCCTCAGATTTAAAGCGACTGCACTTCCAAGTGCACTTGTAGTGCAAAGTGGATTTGCCTTTCGTAAATAACCCCCATGGCGTAATATTAGAAAGAACCTCTCTACAACCCAGTGTATGTTAAATAATAAACCTTCAAGCATTGCCCAGTTTTTTGTGCTTACCTTTGTAGGAGGTCTCCACCTCTCTCCTTAGTGACAGTGACCCCCAGAGTTGTGCAGGGAATGCCAGTGATCTCCCACCTCGCTGCATGATTTTAGTGATAAAATACACTGAAATCCTAATTCATAACAATTGAGCATTAGATGTGTCACACACAGGTGTATGCTTCCCTACTACGAGTGTCATGTGACCTTAATGCTGGGGGAGACTGTCCTGCCCTTGGGAAATTAAACCCAGGCAAAGGAGGTTTCAGTTACAGCAGTAAAGTAATAAGGTTCATGTACCATATGCGTCCTGAAAAAAAACCATCATTGGATTACAGTGTCAGTTCTTTCTCCAATTCATTTGCCTAATACTTTTTATTGCTTTTTTATTGTACGTAGGATGTCTTTTTTTCAATGACCATACACAGTACAATAATGTGCACTTATCTGTTAGCAGCCATCCTTCAGGAGTTACAACATACCAGTTTAGATTGACTTCTGAAAGACTGCACATTGCTCTGTTTTATTAAACAAAAGCCAAATATCAGCCGCATAAGAACTAAAGCTAAAGCCATATAACACTGGTAGAGGTGTGTATATTCAGGAGTTATGATCTGCTTACTTTAAAGCTCATGTGCAATGATAAGAATCTGCATGTTCACAATCCACAAACTCTGACACCTGTCAATGGAAGTAGAACAACCTCATTCACTACTACAGTAAACAGAGCCGGTCGTGCCCATGCAAGTGCTGCAATACCAGTTTGTTTAATAAAAAAGGGTTTATCCCACTGCTATACACCATGAAACACTTTGTGCCTCCACACAGCAATGGGGAAACTAGCTTCCTATGTTCAATTCATTTAACTAAACTTTCAAAGTAGCATTAGCTACATACATGTATATTTCTGACACTTTTTGCATGAACAAGCAATATAGACATATATCATGACACCCAACTGTCCCTCTCATAGGTGCGCGCAGCCTATTGCATTAGGGTGTGCACCCCAAACAGAACCTCATGTATGTGTGTATATATATATATATATATATATATATACACACACACACACACACACACACACCACACAGAGTTATGCGTCCATAGGAACAGCGATCTGGCTCTTCTCCTTGAAAATCATTAAAAAATAGCCAGGTTAGTAAGTAAAAGCAGCATACATTACACATTGTTAGGTGAACAGTTAACCTCTTTCCAGCCAGTGTCATTAGTACGGTGTACAGTATTATCACCATTCACTGTATTGGTGTCACTAATGGCATCAGTGTCAGTTCGCGACTCTCCCAGCCAGTGTCAGCACCAAATTGCCTGCTACCCTATCACAGTCCCATTATAAGTCGCTGGTCACCGCCTTTACCAGTATAGTGTTATAGCTGCGAAATTTCCAATATATATATATATATATATATATATATATATATATATATATATATATATATATATATATATATATATATATATATATATATATATATACCATTGTTTGTAGACACTATAACTTTCACACAAACCAATTAAAATATACTTATCAGGATTTTTTTTACCAAAGACATGTAGCAAAATACAGTTTGGTCTAATTCTATGAAGAAATGTATGTTTTTCTTTTTTTCAAACTTTTTGGTCTTTTTTCATTATTTATAAAATATTTTATATCATATTTATTTTATAAAAAATAAAAAACTCCAGAGGTGATCAAATTCCACCAAAAGAAAGATATATTTATATAAAAATAATTTGTTTACAGAGTTGCATGACCGCGCAATTGTGTATGGGCAAAAATAGGTTAAACAAAATCAGCAGGATTCGTTACACCATAAGCCCTGGCAGAGTCCCCCCTTACACCAGAAGCCCTGGCAGAGTCCACCCTTACACCAGAAGCCCTGGCGGTTTCCCCCTTACACCAGAACCCCTGGCGGAGTCCCCCCTTACACCAGAAGCCCTGGCAGAGTCCCCCCCTTACACCAGAAGCCCTGGCATTCCCCCCCCTTACACCAGAAGCCCTGGCGGATTCCCCCTTACACCAGAAGCCCTGGCGGAGTCCCCCCTTACACCAGAAGCCCTGGCAGAGTCCCCCCCTTACACCAGAAGCCCTGGCGGAGTCCCCCTTACACCAGAAGCCCTGGCAGAGTCCCCCCTTAAACCAGAAGCCCTGGCGGAGTCCCCCTTACATCAGAAGCCCCGGCGGTGTCCCCCCTTACACCAGAAGCCCTGGTGGAGACTCCCCTTACACCAGAAGCCCTGGCAGAGTCCCCCCTTACACCAGAAGCCCTGGCGGAGTCCCCCCTTACACCAGAAGCCCTGGTGGAGTCCCCCTAACACCTTAAGCCCTGGCGGAGCCCCCCCTTACACCAGAAGCCCTGGCGGAGTCCCCCCTTACACCAGAAGCCCTGGCGGAGTCCCCCCTTACACCAGAAGCCCTGGCAGAGTCTCCCCTTACACCAGAAGCCCTGGCAGAGTCCCCCCTTACACCAGAAGCCAAGTCGTCCCTAAGTGCTAGCTGGACAAGAAATCAACTGGGCAGCTCCTGGAAGAGGGATAGAAGTTAACAGATTAGGGAGGAGGGGGGGAGATGGGGGACTGCTCACTTACCAGAGGCTGGTATCTTGCAGCCACTACGGATCTTCCAACTGCTGCACCTTAAATTCCCCCCCCCACACATCCCTTTTCTCTAAAGGTTGCACACTAGGATTGCAATGTGGGCGGGGTAGATACTGGGGATGGGGGTGGGAGGATTTGGACCGGATCAAGCCCTTTCTCCTCTTCTGTTCATGGAAGGGAGGAAGGGGGTTTTGATTGCTCGGCACTGTGTCAGATGCTTTGACACAGGTGCAGACAGCAGCTCTAGCTTCTCCAGATATGGATTGTTGGCAAACCCTGCTGGAAGGAGGTTGCCGGGGGGCACATGTGAAATTCACCCTCCTAGATTTTGCCATGCTCCCCGCTAGGTGCCGCTGACCTCGGCTTCAATGAAAGCAGAAGAGGCACAGGATGGCAGGCGGAGTGCAGCTGTATCACTCCACCGCCTACAGTAAAGGATCTGCTGCCGGAACTATAGAGGCAGTATCGGAAAATGCGTCTGGCTGCCCATTTACTCCGCTGCTGTAGTCCTTCTCATAGGTCAATCTATATAATATAAAATAGTAATATAATTACCAAAATAGTCCCACTCATAGCTCTGTCACCGTCAGTGAGTGTCCATTGGTGGAGCAGGCAGTTTCACCAGAGTGCTGGCTGGCAGGATGTGATTAGGGTGTGCCCAGGCACACCCGGCACACTCCGTGTGCACGCCTATGGTCCCTCATTTGAATGGACTACTCCTAATTTGAGACCAAATACCTCTGTTGCACATGAAGCCTCAGTTGTCCCTCTTTTTTTGCTAACAATGCTGCACTAAATGTTTTATCCAACCTTGCATACATGTAATGGGGCTTCTGATTGGCTGGGTGTTGGCACCAACAGGTGCAAGTTCCCATCCCCCTTCTTCTAAAATAGAACACCAACCCACCTACTTAGCCTTCTACCCCGCCATATTGTGGCCATCTCCTTCCCAGAGGCATTTCCACGACAATGCTGGCCATGAGCCTTTATATTCAAAGAAAGGAATTTCCACACAAATGCTATACAGTAGATTCCGCACTTTACTGGTGTCCTTCAGACAAGGGCATTGACACGTCACATCACACAGACATACAATCCGGGGTTGTTTGTCATTACTTTGCCAATCACAAATATGGTGGACCTATCATAGCAGTCATTATGTGAAAGCAGTTTATTATACAGCACTCTCAAGTCATTTTCCCTTTTGCATAGTCTCTCTCCCCTTGGGAGCACCACAGTGTTGAGACCCATCTCCCTACATACTATTGTTTATGGAAAAAGTGAAGCATCCTGCTCTTAACAAGGCTCCTTCTATAGTATACATCTATCCTTCCACATCTCACTCCATAGCTCTACTCAGCCTGGTACGCCCCCTAAAGTCACTCTCTTGCTCTGAGAGTTAAAAGTGCTCACTAAAATGGCTCTGACTTGCCATTAGGCTTTGAGCAACCAGCTCACGGCTCTCCTCATTCTAGGCAGGACTGCTGTTGCTGCTCCCACTGAATTCTGTACACTTGTGGGACTTCTGCCCTGAGCGTGGTCTTGGCTGTGCTGACTACATCTCCATAGGTATGAGGTAATTGGCTCTCATGCCCCTAAGGCTCCTCTCAACCTAGTATATATAGATTACCAAGCCAAAAACGAAATGTAAGCAAAAGGGCCAGGGATACAACCGATGTCATTAACCAAACATGCAGTGGTTGGATTTGAAAGCAGATATTGTACTGAATAGCAGCTATGGATCTGCCCACTTCTTTGCGCTGTCAATTAAAAGTGAAGTGGACCTGATGAGGAACTAATCTCTCAGTTTCCCATCAGGCTTTGCCCACTCCTAGTAAGAATCTCCCCACCCATGCGCTTGTTAGTGTGAGGGCCACAGTGACCAGGGAGGGAGAGTGGGAGTAAGTGCACTGAGGTAGGAGTGTCCTTGAGGCAGAGAAGGACTGTGATAGAATCCGGACACCCTGACTGGATATCTCCGCCAAGAAGCTGCTTCCCAATGCACTAGAACATGAGTTACCCCAAGAACTAAACAATACAAGCTTTGGACTAAACCAGAACAAGAACTGTTTATTTGAACAAGAATACTGGCTTTTATTGAGAAGGAGGTCACCCACCACATTAACAATGACCCAAATATTTACCCAAAACATCACACAATGGTTTCGCTAACGAGGTACAGCTGACTCATGGCTAATCTCATCACAGAGGATCCTTAATTAACCAACTGGATGACTCAGATGTCACATTGCAGGTCAGACTCGAAGCTCACACAGCTCAATACACATGCAGCGGTACCCACGTAGGGGCTGCTTAGCGATTGTGTCCCACCTGTCATCCTGCCCAGCCCAGCATTCACTTCCAGACACTCCAAGACAATGAACAGGTCCATCAGCTTTGTTTTTGTATTTTTATTAAGGGATTAGAACTTGGATGGGGTTAGGGAATTCATGGGATGCCCAGGACAAAAGATTCTTGCATGGTTGGGAACACTTTATATACTCTTCTCCTACACGCTGTCCCACGCTGGCAGAGATCATCATGGCCTTTTTAATAATGTCCTTTTGCATTACATAACAGAACATCTTCCTAAATGCTTGTAGCTCCCGCAAATGCCAGGGCCCATAGTTGGTAGGCAAGAGGCTAGCATTCAGTCTCCTCCAAAAGCCTCTGTTCCGGGTGAGTTCATCACAAGGACAATGTATGTACCTGTCTGTGACCGGTCTATGAATTGGGTGCAAGCACCAGCACTTTCAGTATCTATGATGCCCCTTATGAATTGCCAAGACTGTGTGCTAAAAGGTGTCGCTCTATCAGAAAGTTGGGAGGTAAGTAATATACCTTCCTGCTATCACACCTGTAATTGCACTAAGGAATTGCCCTGATGCTCCTGTGTATACAGACGTCAGCACTCCAAACCTTGTTAATTATAAGCTCTTTGCGCTCTTTTCCTCCTCTTGTCTCATGTCGAGTAGTTGGGCTGCAGTGGCTTCATTGTTTACTGGAGCTAAAAATACATCTTGTTGGGCAGACTGAACTCATGACATCTAAACTTGCAGTAAAGATGCTGTTTTTGTTTGTCTGCCTCTTTTCTAGAAGTAATACCAGTTTGAAAAACGAAGATCAAATTGTGAAAAGGATAACTCTTGTGTTTTTAACCAAAACTTTGTTTTGCCCACTTGGATAACCCTTGAGCTCTGTTTTTACTGAAAATTATAATTGAGCTTTCTTTTGTGAAAAACAGAGATGAATTGACTAAAAACTATGATTTTCACGATTTCCATGAAATGCAACTGCATATATTGTTTTTAAGGTTTTACAATGGGCCACTGCCATAATGGTTGCTGAGGTTTAGTTTGGGGTGGGGGGGGGGTATACATTACATTTGCTTTTTATTCATCGACAGAATGAGAGTGTAAATTGCAATAAAATGTATTTATTAAGCCATCATAAAAATGTTACAACCCAGTCGTTGGTATGTTCTGTTCCTCAGTGGCACAACTGGGGACGGGGATCTACCGCAGATACAAACATTGGAGGGTGTTACAGCCCCCACTGATCTGGGATTAGGTGGATCTCTCATTTATATAGATCTGCATGTAGCAAGCAATATATGTTGAGCATGTGAGCCCTTTTAGGCAGACATCGACTTTTGGCCAGTGCGGGTTCAGCGGGTCTCCTTCAGGTAGTTAGAGATTATATCAGTGTGCTGTGTGAGCGGAAGGCCTGTAGTCTCAGCTATCCAAATCATAAGGGAAGCTCAAAGACATGTCAGGGGCATAGGTGGGGGGTGTTTGAAGAATGGTAAACCGAGCCTTCATTTTGCATCAGTGGCTGGCTCACCTGGCATTGCTGTGCATGAGTCATCTCTGACTGTGCAGAAAAAGGCATGTGTATGGCACACACTCTTCTGGTGACCTCTGTAAGCCACAGGACTCCCCCACAGAATAGCCGAGCTCCTGTCCTAAACCCTATGCGATTCATCACTATTCTCTGATCAGCCTTCCCACACTGCAGGACACCCTAGGACAGGGGTAGGCAACCTCGGTCCTCCAGCTGTGGTGAAACTACAAATCCCATCATGCCTCTGCCTCTAGGAGTCATGCCTGTGATTCTTAGGGTCTTGCATTGTTTAATGGGACTTGTAGTTTCAAAACAGCTGGAGGGCCGAGGTTGCCTACCCCTGCCCTAGGAAGTAGCCACATGTCAGTCTGTGGTGACATGACAGCCGTGTGTTAGTCTGGCTACACAACAGCATAGTTGCCAACAGCACCTGTTTCTGAGGGACAGTCCTGGGACTGCATGTCCTGCAGGCTGACCCTGAGGATCTGTGGCAATAATGCAGAGTGCAACTGGAGTGCATCCAGCACTGAAATACCAACTTCCAGGCTGAGTGATCTCCACCAAACAATTAATTTATAGTTCTGGCCCAACAGGATGATAGACAGCAGTGTGCGAGTGCGTACACTGGAAAGTAATGACAACCAAAAAGCCAATGCTTTTTGCTCACACCGACATCAAAGATGGGGCTCATTTTACACCTACTTTCTCTTCTATAACACAGCAAGGCAAAGGGGGAAAAGTGCTCAACCTCAAGTCCCATGCTGTGAAACAACACCCTCGTTGTTGGCCATGCCTACTTTTTGGCCACACCAATACATGTTCAGCATTTTCCCTCTCTGAACCTTTAAGTTGTGCCTCTCATTGTGCCTCTCATTTTGAAATATGGTATTACTTAATACTTCTGTGTAAATATTTGAATGAATACACTTGAAGCAGCACAGGCCCCAGGTTACTGCAGTGCCTGGTGATAAGTAAACCCATTACTTAACCACTTCAGCCCCGGAAGAATTTACCCCCTTCCGACCTGGCCATTTTTTGCGATACGGCACTGCGTCACTTTAACTGACAATTGCATGGGTGTGCGACATTGTACTCAAACAAAATTGATGTTTTTTTTTTTTCCCACAAATAGAGTTGTCTTTTGGTGGTATTTGATCACCTCTGCGTTTTTTTATTTTTTGCACTATAAACAAAAAAAGAACGACAATTTTGAAAAAACACAATATTTTGTACTTTTTGCTATAATAAATATCCCCAATTTAAAAAAAAACAAACAGATTTTTTCCTCAATTTAGGCCGATATGTAATCTTCTACATATTTTTGGTAAAGAAAATCGCAATAAGCGTATACTGATTGATTTGCGCAAAAGGTATAGCCCCTACAAAATAGGTTATTAATTTATGCCATTTTTATTATTTTCTTTTTTTTTGTAGTGATGGCAGCGATCTGTGATTTTTTATCGGGACTGCGACATTGCGGTGGACAGATCGGACACTTTTGACAGTTTTTTTAAACCATTGACATTTATACAGCGATCAGTGCTATAAATAGCCACTGATTACTGTATAAATGTCACTGGCAGGGAAGGGGTTAACACTAGGGGCCATTAAAGGGTTAAATGTGTTCCCTCACTGTATGTTCTAACTGTGGGGGGATGAACTGACTGGGGGAGGAGACGATCGGTGTTCCTATATACTAGGAACACACGATCTGTCTCCTCTCCCCTGACAGGATGTGGATTTGTGTGTTTACACACATAGATCCATGTTCCTGCTCTGCTACGAGTGTTCTAGGATGCCCGGCAGACATTGCGGCCGCTGGGCACACGCATCGGCTCCTTAGTGATGCGGCGGGGGCGCGCGCGCCCCCTATACCCTTTAAAGCGGTCTCTGTACAGTTATGGCGATTCGCGCAGAGAAGCATATGGTTAATGAGGAACTTCACCCTTCCTGCTTTGAATTATTTTTCCCTATGCACCTGACACTGGTTTCCTCACAGTTCAGATACTCACCTACCCAATGGATCCAGCATTGATCTGCTGAGATCCTCTTCTCAGCAGCCACCACTTGGGTCCTGCGCCACCATGTTCCCCTATAACATCATCGGGAGGCCACGGCTCATCCTGGTTGAGGTGCAGCCTCTTGATAATGTACTGAAGTTGTTTTAAAGAGTGAAGATCTGCATCAATATTTGTGTAATGGAAAAAATCAGTTGTATTTGGCGCTGCATCTTTGAATTGATAAAGGATTTATGGCTCATCCTCATTGAGGTGCAGTCTCTTGATAATGTGATAGGTGCAGCCTCTTGATAATGTGCTGCTAGGCCTGCCCCCTGCTTCTTTAGTGAATGGAAAGACATGCAGTGCTCCCGATGACTCCAGGGATATGCACATCACTCACATATCCCAGGAGGCACCAGGAGCACTGACGTCATTTTCTTAGACAATCAGAGAGAATGGGGGGTGGGCGGAAACCTATTTATTGAAAAAAAAGTCAGTAAAGAAAAAAAGAATAAGGATATTTGTTTGGTGGAGGGAGGGGAGGGGGCGGTGGGCGGGATAGAGAGGAGGAAAGTTGTTTTAAAGAATGAAGATCTGCATAAATATTTGTGTAATGGAATAAATCAGTTGTATTTGGGGCTGCATCTTTGAAAGGACAAAGGATTTATGGTGAAGTAAGGGAGGGGGAGTGTTAAAAAAAAATGTTCCGCCCCAGGAGTTACGTTGGCTACACCACTGCTACTCTCATTTCACATACGTGTGTGAGAAGTATTATAGCACTATTTCAGCAATAAACCCTTGGCTTTTTGTGTTGGTTCTGTGGCTTGGCACAACATTCACCAATTTTCTAAGCACTGAAGGGTAATCTTTAGATCGGAGGCCCCTGAAGGCATTTTGGAGCAGCACTGGTATTTGTCTGCGGATGGGACCAAAGAATAGGAAGGAGCCAGCAAGCATTCTCCACATCCTTAAGCATTGCATAACACTCATAAGCACATTGTGCATGGATTCAGGCAAAGTAGGACAAGTCTGCACAGCTCTGTAGAGTGGAATAACAATATTTAATAATGAGGTATTGAAATGGTGAACGTGTGTACGTTTCATGTTTTCTTTGCGCCAGTCCTAGCCCCTGCGTGGGCAGTCTAGGTGCCTCTGACATTATTGTATGTTTTTATGCTATATCTGTAATAAAAATATTTGAACCAGAAATGGTGAACATGTTTTAATTCTAAACTGTAATGCACACACCAGCATGATTTATACTTGAATTCAACTCTATCCAGTGGTTAAAATGTACAGTAAAGATGTTTAGCTTTGGGTCAGCCTACACTTAGGGTACATGCACTGTATCTCGAGCATCAGAGAGATCATAAACAGAAACAAGGGAAGTTTATATAAGGACTTTTCAGGTGCTACAATAGTGACAACATACTTTACATAAAAGTATGTTGTCATCACTGTAGCACATCAAGAGTACCCATAGCAACTTTCCTTTGTGTTATTGTCTCTACTTTATATATGTTGATCTTTGATTCTGATTGGGTGAATGAATGGGGTTATTTGTCAGGTATACCCTTGTCTGATCATGTATTCTTTTGCGACAGGTAAAGGTAAGGTAAAATTATTATTTTGATGTTTGTACAAATAAATGTAATTATGTCCATCAAAAAAACCATAAAACAAGGCCTTTTTGTAGAAACCATTGGTAAGAAAACAATGTATATGAGCATTGTCAAAGCTCTCAGGAGGGACCAGAAGTCCTGTGTCAATAGTTTTTAGCTGAAGTCTTCTGGCTTCAAGATTAAGGGCTCTTTCACACGGACGATCCGTATGTCCGTTTTTCATCCTTCCGTTTTCGGATGAAAAACGGACATACATGTATCCCTATGGAATAGCGGATGTCAGCGAATGAACGTCCGCTGACAATCGACCCGCTCCAATCCGAAAAGTGTAACAGAGGAAAACCCTACTTTTCCATTGGTTTTCGGATCGGGTCGGGTGACGACGGACTCTACGGTCCGTCATCATCCGATCCCCCAAAGGGGAGAGCGGCGCTCTGACAGGTCCGTCGCTGCACAGTGTGCAGCGACGGACCTGTCATCTTCCTGCTCAGCGGGGATCGGCGGAGCGATCCCCGCTGAGCAAGCGGATGTTCACGGGGCGGATCATCACTGATCCGCTCCGTCTGAAAGAGCCCTTAGTGTAAAATCTGCAGCCCCCCAACTGTAAACAAAAAATGTGTTATTTGTTACATTACAGTACCCCATAAACGTATATTTTTCCCCTACTTTGACGCTCACCTTCAGGGAAAAGTACAATAAATAGCAGACCTGAATCAAATATACAACCGTCACAAGTGCCTAATCTTTATTCTCTTCCCACCAACTCTTAAATCCTAAAACAATGGACTACTAAGCCCTAAAATGAATAATCTCCTATTCCGCTACATTTTTATCTTGTTATGCATGGGGTTTGACAGCATGCAGATCCTGTGCCAAAACAATACAACTTGAAGAAGGCTTCACTACTAATTGGGCTGCTTTACCAGAGGCTAGGTGGAAATTAGCGTTTCGATGTTATTGTTTACTTAATTATTTTATGAAGGCAGCAACAAAGCTCATAATATTTGTATGATCTGCCCCATTATACTGTTAGTATATTTTACTAAGAAACTACCATTTCCTGACAAACTCCATGGCAGCAACGTGTGGGTTTAGTTGATTCTCTTCCTACCCAAAGATTTTCCTCCCACGATCAGGATTGGCCGAGCCGCGACCCTGGGGAAGAAGAGTTGCAATACTCCGATAAGCCCTAGCTACTAGCAGAGTATCGAGTGGGCACATGGAAGAGGTGCTGGAAGAAGCTAGAGGCCTAGCCACTGGCAGGCAAGCTGCACATTGATCAGATAACCCAGCTACTAGCGGGTGGCCCTATCACCCTCGAAGTCCGGCTTATTCATCTTACCGCAGCCTAGGAGACGATTGTGGTGGGAGCAATTAGACCTTTCCTTGTTATTTGGTAATCGTACCCGCCCCTGTTCTGCGCATGCGCGAGTACAGTACGGAAAACAGGCTTTGCCCGCATCAAAATGACCACAATTGCACATGCACACTAGCGCCACAGCCGGCGTGGCGGTGACATCACAGGAGCGCTCTTTTTAAACAGAGGAAAAGCCTGCAAGCTTTGGGAATGTTTGCAGGCTTATGGCAGCAACTTCCCCTAGCCCTTGTCCTTCTGTACCTGATAAGTGGTTCCCAGGGGAAAAGTGACGCAGCCTGTAATCTGTCCTTTGTACTGACACAGCTGCTTCTTTCTAGCTCTAAAGGAAACCCCCAGGACCGTGGATTCATCACCGCCTGCCTGTGGCCAGCCCTCTCGCAGCAGGTACATAGAGGGGTGTCCCCTCCCGTGTTACCAACTGGGGGGTGGGGTTGCTAGAGGTCATCATGACCACTGTTTCCCCTAACACTTGTGTTTTACCTGTATCTCTTTTTTATCAGCCATTCTAGGTCCGAGCAACAGCGCAGCTCTCGCAGAAAAAGCGAATCTTCGAAATCTCATCGCCGACACTCCTCTTCCAGATCTAGGCACCACGGCTCACCCTCAAGATTGAGGTACCGTAGCGAGGACATGTCTCGCCCTTCCACGGCTCACTCCAGCTGCTCAGCTGAATGTGCCTGCGGGGGGTGTAGGTCCCAAGTACCTGTGGGAAAATCCCTATGTGACCTCTGTTATGCCAAAGCAGCAGGCGAAATAGGTGGTAAGGACCAGCAGCTAAAATCCCTGGTCGAAAGGATAGTTAAGGAGTCTCTGAGAGGGATCGAGACCAGCCAGACCCACGATCCTCCTGCAGAGCTGCTACGCTCACCAGTGAGAGAGACACAAGTTCAGGGCACATGGGAGTCCTCTCTGGCCAAGCCACCCATCAGCTGCTCCCTCGGATAGTGACTCAGAAGGGGAAGATCCCTGTGTGGGGTATGACTTCGCTCTGCTGTCTCCCTTGGTTAAAGCCATCAGAGAAGCTTTAAATTGGGAAGAGCCAGTGGCCGCCCCTTCCAAGCAAAGGGAGTACTTCAAACAATTGAAGAAGGAACGTGTCAACGTTCTGTTTCTTACTAGGTGAAGTCATCACAGACGAGTGGGACAAGGTGGAGAAAAAGAACTCTATGCTGTCAAAAGTACTGAGGCTTTATCCCTTCAAAGAGAAAGAGGTCAGTCATTTGGAATTGGCTGCTAGATGCAGCCGTGATGAGGCTGGTTAAACATGTGTCCCTTCCCTTGGAAGATACGGTCTCTTTTAAGGACGGCTTGGATAGACTGATCGACTCTGGCCTCAAAAGGGTTCACCTTACAGCAGGTATGGCCTGCAAGCCAGCTTTAGCTCTGGCTGAAATGTCAAAAGCCATGAAAAGCTGGACAGATCATGTGAACAAAGCACTCAGGAACGTTTTGGAAGAACTGGCCAGGAGTTCGCCCATCCAGGAGCTGTGATTAGTATCTGCCTTTCTGGGGAAGGCCTCTATTGAAATCATTCGTCTGGTGGCCCAGTTATGCTTTCAGCCGCCAAGCGTGCCCTGTGGCTCCGCCCTTCACTGGCTGACCTGGCATCTAAACAGGTATGGTGCCGAATTCCATTTGAAGGGTCTTCCCTTTTTGGCAACAAATTGGATAACGCCATAACCTGGGCCACCGGAGGTAAGTCGGGATTCCTCCCTCAGGACTGGCGTTTGCAAGATCAGAGAAGAGCATTCCCAAGAAAACAGAACCAGGAATGTAGCAGGGAAGCACGTAGTTAGAGGCCGGGCAGTGAATTATCCAGGTCTTGGAAGTCAAGGCAGTCCTTCAAGAAATCCACCAAGAGCTGTTCGATGGGAGAGAGGGAACCGACCAAGTCCTTTTGAGATTGGACCCGCTCAGACAGGCCAAGTGGGGGCTCGCCTTCTCTGCTTTTGGCACGTCTGGGCAGCCTCAATGCAGGACTTCTGGACTGTCAAGACGGTCTCTTCAGGCCATGCCTGGGCCTTCGGCAGCGCTCCCAGACTCAGGTATGTTCCCACCTCTCTTCCGGCCTCAGAAGAAAAAAGGCTGATTCTGTTAGCCTACGTAGAATCTTTATTGGAACAAGGCGCTGCTATCCCTGTCCCAGACAACCAGCGAGGCATGGGAATTTACTCTCCTCTCTTTATGGTCCAAAAGAAGAATGGTGCATGGAGGCCTGTCATGGATCTGACCCACTTGAACCATTTTATCAAAATAGAAAGGTTCAATATGGAGATGCTGTCCACAATCCAGCAGTCGGTCCAATCAGGAGACTGGCTGGTCTCCATAGATCCCAAGGATGCTTATTTTCATGTTCCTGTGGCAGCGGATTTCCAACAGTTTCTCCGCTTCTCCATAGGCTGGCCTTCATTTACAGTTCACATGCCTTCCCTTCAGGCTGTCAACATCTCCACATGTCTTTTTGGCTGTTGTGGCTCTGTTGAGTACCAAAGGGATTCGTCTCTATCATTACTTGGATGATCTCCTCCTACTGACTCAAGACAAAGATCGACTCCTAGAACACAGGGGTCAGGTCATCTCCACTCTCCAGGAATTCGGGTAGCTCCTGAACCTAGAGAAGAGTCAGTTGAAACCGTCACAGTCTCTTGTGTTCCTCGGAGCTCACTTCAACACAGTGAGAGGCACCATCTCCTTATCCAAGGAGAAGGTTGCGACAGTTCAAGACAGGATTTGTCTGGATCTCTTTTCTTCTCATACCCATGCCCTCCAGTGTTTGAAGATCATCAGCACCATGGTGGCCACGATACTGATGGTGAAGTGGGCACAGTGGAGGATGCGGCCCTTCCAAAAAAGGTTTTCGTCGTCAATGGTCTGGCAACAAAGCCCAGTGTATTTGCATTACGTCGGCCATGAAGGGTTACATTGCTTGGTGGCTCCCGCGAAAAAACCTATGCAACTGTCACTCCATCCTTCCCATTAGGGATGAGCCCAAAGTTTGAGTCAAATGTAAGTTCGACTCGAACATCGGGTGTTCTCCTGTTCGCCGAATAACGAACAATTTGGGGTGTTCGCGGGAAATTCGAAAGCCGCGGAACACCCTTTAATAGTCTATGGGAGAAATCAAAGTGCTAATTTTAAAGGCTTATGTGCATGGTATTGTCATAAAAAGTGTTTGGGGAACTGGGTCCTGCCCCAGGGGACATGTATCAATGCAAAAAAAGTTTTAAAAACAGCTGTTTTTTTGGGAGCAGTGATTTTAATAATGCTTAAAGTGAAACAATAAAAGTGAAATATTCCTTTAAATTTCGTACCTGGGGGGTGTCTATAGTATGCCTGTAAAGTGGAGCATGTTTCCCGTGTTTAGAACAGTCCGTGCACAAAATGACATTTCTAAAGGAAAAAAGTCATTTAAAACTACTTGCGGCTGTAATGAATTGTCGGTCCCGGCAATACAGATAAAAGAAGTCATTGAAAAAATGGCATGGGATTCCCCCCAGTGTCCCTTTGGGTCTGGTATGAATATTAAGGGGAACCCCGAACTAAAAAAAAAAAAAAAAATTGCGTAAGGGTCCCTCCAAATTCCATACCAGGCCCTTCAGGTCTGGTATGGATATTAAAGGGAACCCCGCGCCAAATTTTTTTTTAAAATGGCGTGGGGGACCCCCCAAAAATCCATACCAGACCCTTATCTGAGAGCGTCCCCCCTCCTGAACTGTACCAGGCCACATGCCCCATCAACATGGGGAGGGTGCTTTGGGGTAATCCCCCAAAGCCCTTTGTCCCCATGTTGATGGGGACAAGAGCCTCATCTCCACAATCCTTGCCCGGTGGTTGTGGAGGTCTGCAGGTGGGGGGCTTATCGGAATCTGGAAGCCCCCTTTAACAAGGGGACCCCCAGATCCTGGCCTCCCCCCCCTGTGTGAAATGGTAACGGGGCACAAATGTACCCCTACCATTTCACAAAAAAGTGTCAAAATGGTAAAAATGACAAGACACGGCTTGGGACAAGTCCTTTATAAAAAAATAATTAAAATGTCCCACGAAGTCTCCTTCTTCTTCTCTTGCTCCGCTGATGGTCCGAAAAAGAAAAAGAAAAAAAAACGCGACCGACCCACCTCCATGGGAGGCTCCTGCCGTATGACGAGTCTCCACTTTGACAGTTCTTTTATAACTGAGGGCGGGGCCACACCGTGACATTATTAAAATCACTGCTCCTGAAAAAACAGCCGTTTTTAAAACTTTTTTTTGCACTGATACATGTCTACTGGGGCAGGACCCAGGTCCCCAAACATTTTATAACTTGCATATAAGCCTTTAAAATGAGCACTTTTGATCATTCATGTTCGTGTCCCATAGACTTTAACGGTGTTCACGTGTTCGAACAAATTTTTTGCTTGTTCGCATGTTCTGCTGCGAACTGAACCGGGGGGTGTTTGGCTCATTCCTACTTCCCATCACATGGGTCACAATAACGACAGATGCCAGCAACAGGGGCTGGGGCGCTCATTGTCTGGCAGAGGTAGCTCAGGGCTCCTGGGACTTTCCTTCTTGAGGAACAGTGTCAAACATCCTAGAGCTACGGGCAGTGTTCCAGGCACTTCTGGTGTTTCACCATCTGATAACAGGAGCCTCTGTATTACTCAGACTATACAACACGACGGCAGTAGCCAACATAAGGAGACAAGGGGGTACTCGAAGCCTGTCCCTGCTTCAACAGGTGGAACCAATTATGACCTGGGTTTAGAGGAACCTGATAAACATAACAGCAAGATATGTACCCGGGATCCAGAATTTCCAGGCAGACTTCTTCTCTCAAGTCCTTTCAGACAATGAGTGGTCTCTCCATGAGGAGGTGTTCAGATGGATCCTAACCTTGGGGATCTCCCCAGAAGTCAACCTCTTTGCCTCCCCTAGCAACAAAAAACTGGCGAGGTACTATTCGAGGTACTGGGACCCTCAGGCCTACGGGATAGATGCCCTGACGGAGCGATGGTGGTTCCGCAGAGCTTATGCCTTTCCGCCAACCTCCATTATCCTCCAGTTCCTGCGAAGACATAAGTCGGAAGTAGTGGAGGTGATAGCCATAATCCCTTACTGGCCCAACAGGCCTTGGTTTCTCCTCCTAACGCTTCTCAGTGTTCGGGAACCGGTCCCCTTGCCACTCAGACCATACCTTCTGTCTCAGGGCACCACACTACACCCCTGCCCGGCTCACCTGCCCCTAAAGGCCTGGTTCTTGAAAGGGGAAGGCTGAAGGCACTAGGGTGCCCCGAAGAGGTCATTCCCACACTCCTCAGTGCAAGAAGAAGAAGCATCAACCAGGTGTACGAAAGGATATGGGCTAAATTCACAAGCCACATGTCCTCCAGATCCAACTCATGTAGTGCCCCGGCAGTTCAGGACATCTTACGCTTCCTGCAGTCAATAATGGATATCTCCTTGTCTGTCAGTTCACTCCATGTACAGGTGTCAGCAATTTCAGCCTTAACTGGGGTTTCATGGGCCAGGCACCCCCTGGTTCAGCAATTTTTCAAGGGAGCAATTAGGCTCAGACCGCAAAGGAAGCCTAGGTTCCCCAAATGGGACCTCCCTCCCACTAGTCCTTGAATTTTTCTCACAACTTGACAAACCACTCTTGCTCAGAGAACTTGCTCTTAAAACTGCCTTCCTGGTAGACATCACTTTGGCGAAGAGGATTTCTGAAATCCAGACTTTAGGGTCAAAAGAGCCCTTTCTAACCTTCCTCCCGGACTGAGTGGTTCTAATCCCGATGCTAGGGGGAAACATCAAGATCACCTCAATTTTTCATGAGAATCAGGAAATCACGCTTCCCAACTTTGGATCAGCCGGAAGTCTAGAATTGCATCCCTTCGATGTGGGAGTCTCCTTGAAACAATATCTGGAGGCTACGGCTTCCTTTCGACAGTACGACTCTGTCTTTGTTCTGTTCCATTAGAAAAACAGGGGATTCTGGGCCTCCATCAGATCCATTGCTGCATGGGTCGTCCAAGCTATCCAATGGGCCTAAAAAGAGAAGGGCTTGGCTCCTCCTGAGGTGGTTACAGCTCACTCAACCAGAAGTGTCTCAACTTCATGGGCAGCCTCACGTCACGTCGCGCCTGAAGTGATCTGCAGGGCAGCTTCCTGGTCATCAATCCATACATTTATGTCTCATTATTGTGTTGAACCAGCTGCTTTGTCTTCTGTTAATTTTGGTTTGAAAGTACTGTCAGTTGACAGTGTTAATTAAATCTTTGTTCAGCATTTTGCCCACCCGGGTGTGTATGGCGAGTTATTTCCCACACGTTGCTACCATGGAGTCTGTCAGGAAAATGGAAAATTCCTATCAAATACTTACCGTAAATTTCCTTTCCTGATGGATTCTATGGCAGCAGGAGTTCCCTCCCAATGGCTGGAGTAGGCTAGATATCGAACACGGCCACCAGCTGGGAGCAAAGATTTAAGGGATTAGAGTCCTATAGGACAGTAGGGGAGGCGGGACTAAACCCACACGTTGCTGCCATGGAGTCCATCAGGAAAGGAAAATTATGGTAAGTATTTGATAGGAATTTTCCATTGTCATGTGACCAATAAACATTCCATGTGTTTTCATCAATATGTTAACCATTAGGCTTTAGGTTGTTCTGCACCCACTAAGAATAGGTGTTCATATTTTCACCTGGCTGTCTAAACATCAACAAATGAGAAACACATTTACACTGTGTGTTCCTCAAACGTGGTGCCAATCAGAATTCCCAAAACAGTGGACATGTGCAGAAAGTTGCCAGAAGCGTCTAGTCATTACATAAACACTAATGGGATGGACAAACTAGACAGATTCTGATTTGTCAGCACCATCTATGTGACAGTGATGACCAATTAGAATCTGTCTTGTCTGTACTGGCAGCACTGGATGGAATAGAGAGAAAGCAGCTGGGATTTCAAATCCCAGGACTGGTGGAGTGGCTTGCTGGAGCCTTGAAATCTCAGGATTGCAGAAGGTCAGTGCAGCTGGGACCAGTTGGGGGGTTGTTGTTCTGGTGTTAGGTCACCTTTACAGATTTTCTGTAAAAAAAAAAGTGAACACTTTAAAGCAGAGCTCCAGGCTTCTTCAGAAAAAAATGAAAGGTCTGCAGCTACAAACACTGCTCTTGGGTGCTGTCCCCGCCATCTTGGGTAAGGAATCCCGGTAGTAAAGTCTTGCCACTTTACAGCCGGTTCCCTATTGTGCATGCACAAAGCATGCTGTGCTTTGTGAATGGCCCGGCGGCAGTGGAGGGGAGGGGGGCAAATTTCCAGATGACTCTGAAAACCAGGTACCCGCTCCTCCCTGAAAGGTGTCAAATGTGGCAGCAGAGGGGTGCTTGGGGAGGAGGCAAATAAGCGAAGCTTCCCCTTTTGGGTGGAGCTCCACTTTAAGTAAGTACATACTTGTTGAATTGCTCTGTAGATTAAAAATGGAAGAAATCAGATATCTAGTTTTCAGTCCAGCATGGCAATAAACAAAGAATGTATGAAAGCCTAGTGTCCCTTACATGGTCCCTTATATTTAAATCTGATTCCACTATATGTTGTTGTCTAATACTATTTCAGAAATACCACAGGGGGAAAGATACAGGGTTCTGGATACAAATGACCATTTGGACTGCTAGATTACACTATATGCTGTACAAATATGCCAGTTACAACTTCAATTATATTTATCAAGAGATATTTAATTTACTGTTGTTTACTTTGTAGCATTTTGTCTTTTTTTTTGTTTTAATTTTAAAGCAGTATTGAACCCAAAAGCAAACATTTATTATATTGCAGCATACTAATTCCTTAGATGTGATAGCTGCATTTGTTTTCTTATTTAGGCTTGCTTTCTTCTATTTTCATCTGCTGATCTTGCCAGTAAGTCTGTTGTTTTTTTTTAAAAAAAACAAGCTCTACTGCAGATGTATCAGATACAGGGATGAAACAGATCATTTTGCACTGACAGGGGTGGTTGATCAGCTTTTATTAATTTATTTATCCTTTCTCCCAAAAGAAACAAAAAACTGTTTGATGAACGAAATTATTAGCTGCAATTCAGCTTTAGTTTTTTAGTGTATTTAAATCTGCTAGTACATCTAACACTCCCCTTTACCTAGACTAACAATGGTGATGCCCCTTTGCTCATTCATCCAGAGTGGGGGCACTCTAATACAGGAGGTGTGTTATTGGTCAGATCACCCAGTGAAAACAAAAGGGATAACAAACGTAAAACAACAAACAAATGAAGCCACTGTGGTAAGCAGCAACATATTACATTTTTCGTTTTGATTTTAATACCACTTTAAGGAGTGAAATGAGGCTTCCTTATATGCCTTGCATCTTGCTACATTCACTATGCCAGGGGAGGGCTAAAGAAACAGGCACATTGTTTTCCACAAAGGTGGCGCCTAGGTTCTTTAATAGAAAGCTTATCAGAGGCTAGCTGATAAAATCATGCATTAAGCAATTAGCAATGACCAACTGGTGATAACAAGCACTGTTTCCTTAGAATAGCTTACAGACAGAAGAATAACAGTCAGTTAATTTTATAATACATCTATGTTGTTTTTCATATGTTATATTATATTATTGTTCAATACAAAGAAAATGTATTTAAATATTGTTTTTTCTTTTTTTTTTTTCTTTTCTCAGCCAGAGACATATGACCAACGAGCGCTTGATATTGTTAGCATTATGATAGATACTCACTCCGGGCTGCATGGACCGCTACACTGGCAGCACAGGGTATCAGGGTCCTTAGGTGCAGAGGGGTCTGGAGGGGTAGTCAGGATATTTGGAGTTTGTTCACCTTTTCATTTTTCATGAAAAGATGAACTTACCCTTTAACTACTGTAGTTGATACATAGAAAAGCATGTTCTCCTCTTTAACTAGAGACATGTCAGAAGCATGCTATATATGTACATTCCTGGGATACGTCACTATGGTGCTTACCAAACACAAACTAAAAGTTGCTATTCATAGTCATCCCTGAATATTTTTAGCAATGCATGAGTGGTCCTGCTTCTGCACTGCTAAACAACACCGTGTCATTTAAATGAACATATATTTTTAAAGAGATGCCTTATGAATTTTTCAAGAATTTACATTTGAGATCAGCTCATTTTCATAATTCATAATATTACATCACATGTACACAGAAAACTAGTTAGGATAGTCAGTAAGACCGAAATTCCCTTGCTGAACTTCACTGACTGATCCTGAAAAAAATGAATACACAGGTTCATGGGTATATTCATAGTGGAAGTATAAAGTTTTCATATTTTTATTGTTCTCCATTTGACAGGGCCATGACAGCTCTTTGCAGGGTAAAGAAACCTAGTCACCATAGGCTTGTGCAGAAGGTATGCCAGGTGTGCCTGGGCACACCTTAATCCCCCTGTGTGGCGCAGATTCCCCCTGTTTAAACCCATGATATTTCACTAAAGCCCCCTAACGGGGCTCCTAAAAAATTTGTAATAAAATAAAATAATAATAATAGTCTACTTCTGTAATATAGTAGATTATTATGTTTGGGAGCACATAAATACCTAAGTATAGATTGTTAAACTAGCTGCTGTACGGTTGGGAGCCTCTTCTGGGTATATTGTATATGATTCCTATGGTGGAAAGTGATTGTTTTGTCAGTACGCTTATGTGTATGTTTTACCTTGAACCTGCATTGTTTGCTTTGTTAATTCTTTTTCTTCTAAAACAAAAAAATTTTAAGATAAAATTTTAAAATATATATATATATAAAAACTGACACCACCCACTGCCCTATTGACACAAATCTTTGCCCTACTGACACCGTCCACTGCTGTACTGATATCATCAGTATATATACACATGTACACACACATATGTATTTGAGCTTTGAGGTGCACACCTAATGCAATAGGCTGTGCACACCAATGCTTCTCACCTGTACAAAAAGGGATGTGCAGTATCTCACAAAAGTGAGTACACCCCTCACATTTTTGTAAATATTTTATTATCTTTTCATGTGACAACACTGAAGAAATTACACTTTGCTACAATGTAAAGTAGTGAGTGTAAAGCTTGTATAACAGTGTAAATTTGCTGTCCCCTCAAAATAACCCAACACACAGTCATTAATGCCTAACCACTGGTAACAAAAGTGAGTACACCCCTAAGTGAAAATGTCCAAATTGGGCCCAGCCATTTCCCCTCCCCGTGTCATGTGACTCATGGCAAAGAACTCTCTGAGGATCTGAAAAAAAGAATTGTTGCTCTACATAAAGTTGGCGTAGGCTATAAGAAGACTGCCAAGACCCTGAAACTGAGCTGCAGCACGGTGGCCAAGACCATACAGCGGTTTAACAGCACAGGTTCCACTCAGAACAGGCCTCGCCATGGTTGACCAAAGGAGTTGAGTGCACATGCTCAGCGTCATATCCAGAGGTTGTCTTTGGGAAATAGATGTATGAGTGCTACCAGCATTGCTGCTGAGGTTGAAGGGGTGGGGGGGTCAGCCTGTCAGTGCTCAGACCATACGCCACACACACTGCATCAAATTGGACTGCATAGCTGTTGTCCCAGAAGAAAGCCTCTTCTAAAGATGATGCACAAGAAAGCCTGCAAACAGTTTGCAGAAGACAAGCAGACTAAGTACATGGATTACTGAAACCATGTCCTGTGGTCTGATGAGACCAAGATAAACTTATTTGGTTCAGATGGTGTCAAGCTTGTGTGGCGGCAACCAGATGAGGAGTACAAAGACAAGTGCGTTTTGCCTACAGTCAAGCATGGTGGTGGGAGTGTCATGGTCTGGGGCTGCATGAGTGCTGCTGGCACTGGGGAGCTACAGTTCATTGAGGGAACTATGAATGCCAATATGTACTGTGACATACTGAAGCAGAGCATGATCCCCTCCCTTAGGAGACTGGGACGCAGGGCAGTATTCCAACATAATAACGACCCCAAACACACCTCCAAGACGACCACTGCCTTGCTAAAGAAGCTGAGGGTAAAGGTGATGGACTGGCCAAGCATGTCTCCAGACCTAAACCCTATTGAGCATCTGTGGGGCATTCTCAAACAGAAGGTGGAGGAGCGCAAGTTCTCTAACATCCACCAGCTCTGTGAAGTCATCATGGAGGAGTGAAGGAGGACTCCAGTGGCAACCTGTGAAGCTCTAGTGAACTCTATGCCCAAGAGGGTTAAGGCAGTGCTGGAAAGTAATGGTGGCCGCACAAAATATTGACAGGGGAGTGGGGATCCCCAAGCCTGAGCACCAAATCTCAGCAAATATTTTTAAATTGTGCGGTTGAGCTTGGGTATCTTCTGCATGTAAATACAAAGGCTGTCTTGCCTAGCAAGTGCAGAGTGGCTATAGAATGCAGCAATTCTTGTCCGCTGTACACATGCGCCTTTCTAAAAATCGTTCAAATTTAACCTTTGACCCTGATCTTGCCTAATTCTGACCAGGTAAACATAAAAAGACTACCCCATTTTTGGAAAATGAGCTTCTCTCCAGAGGTACAGCATGCCCCTATTAGTCAGACCTATAGCTCTGCAATCAGTAAAGCTCATGCTCCATTTGACTTAGCAGAGAGCATGATGGACCTCTGCAGAGACACCACTGCTTAGACACAGAGAGCAAGGATCCTTGTCTGCAGCATGCTAGTGGAGGTGAACTTATCTGCTAAGGCTGTGGCTGCTTTTTTACAAAAAAAAAAGGAATTGAAAATGTTGCACAATTTTTATTCTTATGCACCTGCAATATATATAGCTTATTTAAATTGAAAGCATTGTTGGGCTTTGAAACGCTTGTAAAATACAGTGTGCAGTAACCTCATTATCCATTCATGGGTTTTTCCTGTATTGTGAACCACAGAAAAATTGATGTAAATGCTGAAAGTGTGAATACAGGAAAACTTGTCTAAAACATACAATAATTTTGACTGATGAAATTCCTAGGCATCTTGTTGGGTAAAGTTGGCTTGAAAAAGCGGGCCATAAGTGCTTAGAGTTCAGGAACACTTTTCTTCTATGGGTATAAAAGGCAGCCTGGATATACTAGAAAAGCTGATAGGTATTTTTGTCACATGATTGACAGCCGGGAATGTTTGTTCTTTTCATTCTGTGCTTTCTTGATGGTAAATAACTCTTTATATGCCCCCTAGTGGCTACCTGTGCAGGCTTGCTTTCCTTCATTCTATACGTTTCCAATTTGGCAGTTGAAATTCTGTTTTGTGAATTATTTGCTTACAGATTCTGTACAAACAGACAATAAGCTGGTAAGTGATGCAGTGTGTTTGAGATATTAATATTAAGATACACAAACATGTGCAATAACTGTTCACGTCTTGAGATTTCAGCAGTTACATCTATTAAAGACCATATAACATGCAAATGAACTTATCCTCACTCAGGCTTGACTACCGTATTTATCTGCGTATAACACGCACCGCAAGTTTAGGAGGGAATTTTAAGGAAAAAAAAACTTTTAGGAGGGAAGTTTAAGGGAAAAAAACTTACATTTAAATGCCCATCATTGCAGCCTTCTCAGTGCAGCCTTGCCCCAGTGCAGCCTTGTCAGTGCAGCCTTGTCAGTGCAGCCATGTCAGTGCAGCCTTGTCAGTGCAGCCTTCCCCAGTGTCCATTGCAGCCTTATCCCAGTGCAGCCTTGCCCCAGTGCAGCCTTGCCCCAGTGCAACCTTGCCCCAGTGCAGTCTTGCAGCTCGCAGTTTAAAAATCCTGTGATCCCCTGCGATCCTGAGTTTCAAAATCCCCGACCACGATTTGAAAATGGCGCCACCGGCGCTGAAATACACAGAGCCGGTCCTCGGCTCTTCTCTTCCTCTCGTTCACTTTCGGCTCCACTCATAGTCCCGCCTGGGATGGGCGTGATTGTGGGCGGAGCTATCCAAACCTAGCCGAGTACACTCGGCTAGGTTTGGGCGGCGCTCGAGTGAAGCCGAAAGTGGCCGAGAAGAGCCGAGGACCGGCTCTGTGTATTTCGGCGCCGGCTGCGCCATTTTCAAATCGCGGTCGGCGATTTTGAAGCTCAGGATCACAGGGGATCGGCGTATAACACGCACCCGCGATTTTCCCCTGATTTTAAGGGGAACAAAGTGCGTGTTATACGCCGATAAATACGGTAATTTCTCCAGAAAGTCCCCACTCTGCCTCCGTCACACACCTGAACTGTATTTATAACAAAAAGGTACATTCATAGCAAAGACCTAAAATGACCATACTTGCTCAAAGAAATATGAAAATAACAATTTGGTTATAGACACCGTAAAGGTTTATATTCCTGAGCTGAGTGGCTCCTGCACCATAAAGGGGCCATTAGGCAAGTGTAACGAAACATCCCACACTCCGCTTGAGTGCTTTCATCATATGCCGCTTCCTCCCAATCTAAATATAGCTATCAGATATTCCAAACCGCTCACAACAATAAACAAGACAATACTCGTTTGGTTGCTGAACATTGACTGTTTATTGAAAAACAGATAATACTCAGGACAATTTCCACCCTCCTTTGCATTCCAGGCGGGGTAGACTGTCCAATCAGCAGGGAGAGCTGTTGGAGGAATTCACCCTCACCAATCTCATAGCTAATCTACATACACATCCCATCATATCCAAGGCAGACAGACACAATAGAACATTGGAATACAGCCACACCCCAAACGACCCAGCAAAGAGCACACAACAAAATGAGACAATAAAACTATTGGGTGAAAGACCCGGGCTTTCCAGATCTCATTAATCAGCATTCCTTTCACTGTCATCTTTCCACTGAGTCCCAAGCTGGCAGAGACCATTATGGCCTCCTTAATAATGTTCTTTTGCATTACATAACATAATATCTTCCTAAATGCTTATAGCTTCTTCAAATGCCAGGGCCCATAGTCGGTAGGCAAGAGGCTAGCATTCAGTCCCCTCCAAAAGCCTCTGTCCCGGGTGAGTCTGTCACAGCAAGGAATCAGGGAAACGGTCTACGTTTGGGGACACGTTTAAAAGAGGTGACAGCCTCCTGAAAATGGGAACTGTAAGTTACCAAGCCCAAACACTGCTCCAGCTGGTGTGGGCCCACCAACATTTCTACGATCCCAAGAAACCCCAGTATAAAAATATGTTATTGCACAAGAGGGCCTGGGCAGAGATTGCCAGCCAGTTTCTGCCAGATTGAGAGTCATTTACACCAAATGTGAAAGAGGAAAAAGGTAAACTTCTATATATTTGTAGATCCCATGTTACACCTCTGTTTGACATACTTAATACTATGCTGTCCTGAGCTGTTGTTTAACATAGCGGTAGTATGCTTTTCCAGACATGTGAGCCCAGAGAGAAGTTTGTTAGTTGTTAAATGTTAGCATTACAAAATGTTCGTCTGAACTCATCACTGATCTGCAGCAAATTTCAGGAATTGTGTGTCCAACAATATACTGCCAGGTGTGAATACTGTTCAATTGTTTTTTTTTTTTTCCTACAGTAGTGTTAGCCACTTCACAGCACTTACAGTTCATCTGTGTTAACCGGAGTTCCTCTTTAAATTATTAATCAAGTCCATTTAAGTCTGCTAGTCACTCTATTTTAGTGTACAATTTTCCATTAGATTTACCAAAACCATATAATTGGATGTAAAACCTAAACACTTTCAATTTGTATGCAGTCAGGCAGGGCCGTGTAATACATAAATGAAGGTAAATCTAAAGGAAATTGAACAAGAAAATTATATAATGTATGGTCAATTTAACACTTCTCTCTCCCCAGATCGACAATGTTGCTGTCCAAAGGTGTCTCCATTGCTCCTCCACCCAGAGTGGAGACACCCTAATACAGAAAGAGTGTTATGCCCTGTACACACGGTCGGACATTAATCGGACATTCCGACAACAAAATCGATCGTTTTTTTCTGACTGGTGTTGGCTCAAACTTGTCTTGCATACACATGGTCGCACAAAGTTGTCAGAAAATCTGATTGTTCTGAACGTAAAACACGTACGTCGGGTCTATAAACTGGGCAATAGCCAATAGCTTTCGTCTCTTAATTTATTCTGAGCATGCGTGGCACTTTGTCCGTCGGATTTGTCTACACACGATCGGAATTTAAAGGATCGGATTTTGTTTCGGAAAATTTTATAGCAAGCTCTCAAACTTTATGTGTCTGAAATTCCGATGGAAAAAGTCAGATGGAGCCCACACACGGTCGAAATTTCCGACAACAAACTCCGATCGCGCATATTCCGTCTGAAAGTCCGACCGTGTGTACAGGGCATTACTGGCTGGATCACCAGGTGAAAAGAAAAAGGATAAAAAAAGCCTGAAAGGAAACAAATGTAGCCACCACATTTAGACTGGTAAGCTGCAATATGTTACATTTTTGTTTTTGTGTTTAATACCACTTTAATATTGCTGTTTTCTTTTGCTATATCTGTATGATAAGTGGGAAATATCACCTCTTGATAATGCTAGGAATCTAGTAGGGCTGTTACACTCACCAGGCTTTGCCTGTGTACAATTACTGGTTTATTTCCTCCACTCAGGTGCAGCGAACATTTTGCCATTGACAGGGATGGTTGTGTACTGCTACAGTGCCTTGAAAAAGAATTCATACCCCTTGAAATTTTCCACATTGTGACAACCAAAAACGTAAATGTATTTTATTGGGATTTTATTTGATAGACCAACACAAAATGGCACATAGTTGTGAAGTGGAAGGAAAATTATAAATGGTTTTCAAATATTTTACAAAGAAATATCTGAAAAGTGTGGCGTGCATTTGTATTCAGCCCCCTTTTACTCTGATACTCCTAACTAAAATCGAGTGGAACCAATTGCCTTCAGAAGTCACCTAATTAGAAAAGAGAGTCCACCTGTGTGTAATTTAATCTCAGTATAAAGCAGCTGTTCTGTGAAGCCCTCAGAGGTTTGTTAGAGAATCTTAATGAACAAACAGCATCATGAAGGCCAGGGAACACACCAGACAGGCCAGGGATAAAGTTATGGAGAAGTTTAAAAGGAGGGTTAGGTTATAAAAAAAATCTCTCGCACTGTTCAATCCACCACCCAAAAATGGAAAGAGTATGGCACAACTGCAAACCTACCAAGACATGGCCGTCCACCTAAACTGACAGGCTGGGCAAGGAGAGCATTAATCAGAGAAGCAGCCAAGAGGCCCATGGTAACTCTGGAGGAGCTGCAGAGAGCCACAGCTCAGGTGGGAGAATCTGTCCACAGGACAAGTGTTATGCCGCGTACACATGAGCGGACTTTCCGGCATACTTGGTCCGGCGTACCGGAGTCCGTCGGACAATTCGATCGTGTGTGGGCTTCAGCTGACTTTTTTTCCCCAAAAGTTTGACTGACTTAGATTTGAAACATGTTTCAAATCTGTCCGACGGACTCTGCTTTTTAGCGTACAAACCGGTCGTCTGTGTGCTAGTCCGACGGACCAAAGTCACGCATGCTCTGAAGTAAGTACAAGACGGAAGCGCTCGGTCTGGTAAAACTAGCCTTTGTATTAAAGCTAGCACATTCCTCTTCTGTGATCTTTTAATACAGCGCTTTTTTTTTCTTTATAATGCGAGAGGAATGAAGTTGTTTTGCTGCTTTATATTCACAAAGAGTTCTCACAAAGTACTTTCTTCATGATTTATCCTCATGCCATGACCAATATGATATTTTTCAAAAGCCAGATCTCCATAAATAAAGTATTAAATTAGATTTTGGACTCATCTTTCTTTTTTTTAGATTTAAACACTATCTATTTTACAATGTGCTAAATTATACAAAATGTTTATTTTTTAGTTTTTTTAGTTTTGGAGTTTCAAGTTACCACAATAACCTTAATATTTTGTGTTGTTTTAATGAACCTTAATGAGGTTGGTGTCCCTTGTTAATTAGACATAGGGGGGTTTATTTTCCAAAGGCAAATTCATTTTTCACTACAAGTGCAAATTGTACTTGGAATTGCACAGAAAGAGCATTTAGAAGTGCATTCGCTGTGGATCCGAGGGGCACATGCAAAGAACCACAAAAAAAAAAAAAAAAAACCTTTCTCTTGCACATGATTGTATGATAAAATCAGCAGAGCTTCCCCTAATTTCAGCTCTTCCCCTCAGATTTACAGCGACTGCACTTCCAACAAATGCACTTGCAGTGCAATTTCTAAAGTGCACTTTTCACTAATACTTTGCACTTGATTTTCAAAATGATTTAGCCTTTTGGAAAAAAACCCACATAGTCTTTTTGACCTGTACCTGCCTACTCCCAAACCAAATGTCTTTTTGAATCAAAACACATAGTCAATAATGTAAGCTAAAGAAAATATCCATTTATTTAGGAAAAAAAAATGAGGAAGGCAACACTGGAGACACTTTTGGAATCTGTGAAGACTTTCATCCCCCAGGACACACATCAAGTTTTAGGACAAGAAAATTGTTATCTTGCGACTAGAGAGCACAGGGAGCACAGTCAGACCAAACAAAAGCCAGGCAATCACTTTCGACTCTTCCGTGGAGCCTTCCCTGCACGCTGCCCTGCAGCCTTCCCTCCACGCTTCTCTGCAGCCTTCCTTGGAGGCTGTGCCTCTGGTGGTGTACTTGGGGCAGGAGGAGGAGGAGGAGGAGGAGTGGCTTCATCTGCTAGATATGTTTTAGCAGTAAGCTCCCCTCTCAAGCCCTTCTGATACACCTGAAAAATCACACCCTCACAGAGGAGGCATTGCCCCTTTTTGAGTTCCAGCAATCTGGTGGCCATATATGTCCCATATGCCTCTTCTGCATTGGGTGGTGTGCTGAGGATTTGGCTGGCTTCACGGATGAGGGCTAGTGATTCCTCCTCAGTTTGGGTCATTTTTCTGGGCCTTTTGGTGGTAATGCGGAGGGGAGGCACCTGACACTCCGTGCGGCTTCTACTGGGCCCAGCCACAGCCTCCTCCTCTCTCCCACTGGGCAAGGCCTCCTCCTCTCTCCCACTGGGCAAGGCCTCCTCCTCTCTCCCACTGGGCAAGGCCTCCTCCTGGCTGAGCTCATCCTTGGTAAAAAAAAAGGGACATAGTTGTAATTTTGGGTTACGCAATCACACACAATTTTCAGCTCATGACTTGCAAATATGATTCTAAACAAATAGTAAAGGCTATCTATTTGACCCCACCATTATTCTAGCTGCTCACCAATATCTGAAGTATATTTTTGGCCACTACTGTCTAGTGATATGTCTACATATTAATATTTGTGATGAAGTCATTTTTGGTGAAGCACTTAAAAATTTGAGCCGTTTACATCATTAATATTTACACAATCACAAAATCAAAAAAAAAGTATACCTGGCTGAAGCTGGGCACATCCACTTCATCAAGGATGAAAGGGCCCAGTTCTTCCTGGGACTCCTCAGCTGGGGTGGAGGTGGAGGGATGGCTGGAGGGAAGGGTGGGGGGAAGGGTGGGGGGAAGGGTTGAAAGTGATTGCCTTGCTTCTGTCTGGTCATCCAGAAATCGCATTTTTTGGTAGTACCACAGCCTGGGTACATAAACCTGGTCTGCTGCTGCTCCGGATCTGAGCGACTCCTGGATCTTATTGTGTTCCCGCTTGTACATATTGCGCAAGATACCAATTTTCTTGTCCACAAACTTGAGGTCTGCCTGGGGGACGTGAGTCTTCACAAATTCCAAAAGTGTGCCCAGTGTTGCCTTCCTTACATCTCTATTGTAATATAGTGGGTGTTTGACCTCCCACAGGTTTTTGTTTTCCTCATACAAATCAATGAATCTTGACAAAAATTCAGCCTCCTTAAAGGGATTCATTTTTGCTGAAAGACAAGACACAAGATAAAAACTGTAATGTCAGTCAGAACTCTCAGGATTATTTTTGGCAGAATCTAGGGGACACATATACACACACACAAAACACCTTCACCAAACACACACACACACACCCATGTTTCATCCTACCTTTGTTTCTGATGCTCGCTACTTCCGCAAGGACATATGTAGGCCATCGTAATAGCTTTATATACACTGCGCATGTGTCATGCTCCGCCTGCGTCGCCCGCCCCTGACGTTTTTTAGTATGATTTGTCCCCACCCCTTCACTCTTCGTTGCACAGTGGGAGTATACAGAGAAAGATGGCGGAGAGATTCTCTGCAACTAGCGTGGAGGAAAGCCCGGAGCCACAACCATCCACATCCAGGAGGAGATGTAAGGCCACCAACATGGCTTTTGAAGAGATGGTGGAGATGGTGTCCATCTTGAGAAGGGAGGACTAAGATGGGAAAAAAGGACCGTACACCCGACCCAATATGCTGAAGGACAAAATAATGGCCTCAGTTGTCACCGCTCTAGAAGAAAAATTTGGCACTAAACGGGCTAAAGATCAATTGAGGAAGCGGTGGTCTGACCTCAAAAGTAGGGAGCCTGAACAATATTGGCGAATAAGGAAGCTGCTTAAAAAAAGTAAGTACTTGTTGTGTGTTCCTATTGAGATACTTAACTTGCATGCTGATCCATATGTTTTTTGTTTATACAGCATCGGTCGTAAAGACCGTTCTTTGTAAAGTACATATGATACTAAGAAAATGACGGGGTTTTTTTCGCCAAAAAAGACGGTACAGGGTTGGACATACATTTAGGTCTTGAGAATTTGTCGTATTCCAAAAATGGGGTGATGTTGTGTAGATGTTTTTGAAAATATAATGCTTCTTCAAAAATGATTCAGTGTAATGTAAGGACAGGACACAGCAGCTGTTTCCACATCTGGACTCACGAGCACTAGTGTACTATGTGACCCTAAAGAAATTTTTGAGGGGTAATACACATAGGAGATCATTGAGGTGTCTGCATCTGTGAAACTTGCATGAAAACGTGTATTGTTTATAATTTTTGTTCAGAGGGAATTTTCATCCTGTCTTCTAAATTTGTGTGGCCAAAAAATGACAATTGTCCCCAACTCCTAACCAACGTTTCATATTATTTTTTGAAAAAAGAAATATCATTGTGTTTTAACTATACCTTTTGTTTAATTATTATAGGGGAGAAAAGACTCAGACAACAGTCCAAGGATCCCAGGACCCCCCCAAGTCACCAGCCTGAAGCTGAAAATACCCCAAGCCGCAGCCCAAGACCACGCCCACCCGACGAGCTGGAGGAAGGAGAGGTGGAGGAAGTGTGCAAGATTTCAACCCCAGCAAGTGAGTGACTGACACCCCAGCATAAGGTAATCTATTTAGGCGTGCATATTTTAACCAATTTTTTTATCCACACATTTTAGGTGATGTTCTGGTTGTGGAAGGCCAAGCGGCGGAGCCATTTAGCACAGACAGTGCACAAAGACTCATTGGCCAGATAATGATGTGGAATGGCCAAATTGACAGCATGAGGAATCGGCTGGACACCATGCAACAGGAAATAAAGGACATGATTGATGTTTTGGGTAGAATCTAATAACGTTTTGCCTAAAAACATCAATCATGTTCTTCATTTCATTGTCAAGTTTGTTTTTTCTTAAATTTTTTACAGTTTAAAAAAATAATTCAAACAATTTGCAGATGCACATGGTGTGTCATCATGTGCTATCTTCCATCAGGGGATATCAATATACTTGTTTTGTGTTTGCATCCCCTTCATCATCAAAATGTTAGTTTGTGAGAGGAACAAAGGGATTACACACACAAAACACATACATTGCTCCCCCATGATTGGAGATAGCACATGTTGACTAGAACCTTTTTTAATCCACAATTTTGAGCATCTGCAAATTTTTGGCTTTACAAGGGTGACATCACCAGCACCGTTATTAACATGTTGAACTTTGTAAGTTCCTTTTTTTTTGGTAGGTTTTTAAAAACCCTGTTGTGTGGCTGATTATTTATCAATAAGATTTTTTGTTAATTTTTGTGTGGTTACAGTGATAAAGGGCCTTATTAACTAAAGGGAAATGCACTTGCCACTACAAGTGCGCTAGGAGACAGACAAAACTAAATGCAAACAAGACTAAAAACAAAATATTTTTGCAAAAATTTATTTTCTTTATTTTTGGAATAAATTATAGCTCTTGTTGCATTGAAATGGCCCCCCGACCACTAAAATAATTAAAATATCGGTCACGCACTTGACGTGCGGTTTGGGGGGCCAAGCCAATACGGCCACTTTCCAGGCCTGTGAGTGGTTGTTCAACTACAAGTCCGGCCTCAGGCCCAGCAGAGGTCATATATGTAGCAGAATGTCTTCTCAAATAATTATGGAGAATGCAGCAAGCCATTATCACATGATTTATTTTATATTCCGCCAGATTTATGGCCGAGAGGAACAAACGGAACCGGCTGGCCAGAATCCCAAAGGCATTCTCCACAACTCTTTTTGCTCTGGCCAGCCGGTAATTAAATACCCTCCTCTCAGGGGTGAGTGTCCTTTGGGGGAACGGCCTCATCAAGTGCTTGCTGAGAGCAAACGCTTCATCAGCGATAAAAACTGAGGGGAGTCCATCCACATTCTGGTCATCAGGTGGCAATCCCAGGCCACCAGTCTGGAGACGCTGGCACAGCTCGGTCTGTGCAAAGACTCCTCCGTCAGACATCCGGCCGTTCTTCCCCACGTCCACGAACATAAATTCCAAATGTGCCGAGACCACCGCCATCAAAACTACACTATGGAACCCCTTATAGTTGTAGAAATAAGACCCCGAATGGGGTGGTGGAACAATGGGGACATGCTTCCCATCAATCGCCCCGACACAGTTGGGAAAGTCCCAACGGTCAGCGAACTGGGAGACCACAGTCTGCCATTCCTGTGTACTCAAAGGAAACTGTGGAGTGAAACAAGAAAAAAAATAAGATAAGTACTTTTAAACATAACTTTGATATCAGATTACACAAAAACATTCTTGAACAACAGCAGTCGAACATTATTAATATGTGTTTTTTTTCAAAAAAATCAAAAAAACATAAGGCCCACTTATAAGATTACTCAACCACTCTGATGGCCCATTGATCAATTTGAATGTGGGGGGAGGGGTTCTAATTATGTTAAAAAACACACCTGACAGTTGCAAACATTTGAGGGGGTGGGGGAGGGGTTCTAATTAGGTTAAAAAACACACCTGACAGTTGCTAACATTTGAGGGGGTGGGGGAGGAGTTCTAATTAGGTTAAAAAACACACCTAGTAAATGGATATGTACAGCGCTGCGCTAAACCAAAAAACACTAAGATAGCAGCTAACACACCTGTAGACTCAAGGTAGAAAGTAAAAAAATATATTAAAAAGTGTAGCGCTACAAACTGACAAACATAAAAGTTAAGTGCATATACACAATGAATAATCCTAGAATAAACTAAGTATGACCATAAATATGGATTATACAATGTGCTAACCTGCAAGAAAATGAATGAACCAATAAATAGTAAACCTAATTGGTAGAAGCAGTGACTAAAAATGAAAATAGTGACAACTCCAAAAGGTCCTTAATTAGTTAAAAAGAAAAAAACGTGACAGTCCATAGTATAGTTTTGTAAAAAATATGTGAGAAGACACAAAAGTCTATGATGGTTGCACTTGGCAAAAATTGGACAAGTGACTCCCAGGTTCACAGGTGAGTGGATGATTGGTTCCAGGATCTAACGGTGAGTCAAAACTGGGAAAACCACAAGTGAACAGAAGATCTAAATCGGTGCTGGGGCCATCACCAAGAACAACAAGAGGCTTACTGGAAATAAATGACCTGAAATGACATACGTCATACAAGTCAAAAAGGCTTGTTGACCACCTGGTCAAATTGATATAATCTGTCAGATGTCGTCAGCATACGGTGGGAAGGGGAGGTGACATCACAGCTTTCACATCCATAAGCAATCCGACACAGGCCAAACGAATAATTCACATGCCATACGAGGAGTAAAGAAGCTCACATAGTGTGATAACGTTTAAAACACTGGTTTATTAAAAATAATTAGGAAACAAACTCACATGTTGGAAGATCAAAAACAGCTTAAAACATCATATAGCGGCAATCGTGAGGGGTCCACTCGACATGTTTCAGCTAAAAAGCCGTCATCTTACACCTGACAGTTGCTAACATTTGAGGGGGTGGGGGAGCGGTTCTAATTAGGTTAAAAAACACACCTGACAGTTGCTAACATTTGAGGGGGTGGGGGAGGGGTTCTAATTTGGGTCAAAATCACACCTGACAGTTGAAAACATTTGAGGGGTGGGGGGGTTCTAATTTCGGTCAAAAACACACCTGACAGTTGCAAACATTTGAGGGGGTGGGGGAGGGTCAAACAGTACAATGGAGCTGACAATATACATTGTTCAAGGGACTATAGATATAAATGGACCCAGGATTGCATGGTGGGGAGGTTATTGAAGGTAAATATGCATGTAGGGCAAAAAATGATTAATGTAAAAAAACAGGCATGCATGAAGATAAAGGGGACATTCACAGCATATTCCAAGCATGGTAATTAGGTAACGAGGACATTTAGACAATACATTAGCAAACATTAAATACATATCATGTAATGTTAAAGGATAAAACTTACCTTCATATAGTCCTTCTGCAGGACCTGAATCATGGCAGAACAGGTCTCTGGGATTATGATCCCCAGAGCCTGGGGGGAGATGCCTGTCGAGAACTTCAAGTCCTGAAGACTTCTCCCATTCGCCAAGTAACGTAAAGTGGCAACTAGCCTCTGCTCCGCAGTGATGGCTTGCCTCATGCAGGTATCCTGCCTGCTGATATAAGGGGTCAGCATAGCCAGCAGACGTTCAAAAACGGGGTCCGTCATCCTGAGATAATTCCTGAAATCCTCAGGATTATTCTCATGGATCTCACGGAGCAAAGGCATGTGACAGAACTGGTCGCGCTGGCGCAACCAATTCTTGGTCCATGAACTCCTCCTCGTCCTGTTCATGGACTGGACTCGGGTCAAAGTATTACCCCAACACCAAGTCTCCACGCAGCACGAACTCGAGAACAAGTACGTCCACGCAACATGGCTTCAAAACGGTCGGCTGGTCAAACAAACAAACATAACAAACGCACTGAAGAACAGCAAGGCCTATGAAGAGCGACCTGAAAATCAGGAACGAGCGGACCAGAACGGCCTGCTAGGCAGGTTACGAACTGACCAACACGCACTGAAAAGCAGATGCAAACCTCACAAGCACAAACTGAACCGCAAAACGATCGAAATAAGCTGAAGTGTGAAAAGCGCGAATCGTCTCTAACCAAACTTCTACTAACACGAGATTAGCAGAAGGAGCCCAAAGGGTGCCGTAGTGGGGCTTGAACTTCCTTTTTCTAGTCCCGTCGTACGTGCTGTACGTCACCGCGTTCAAAACCATCGTACTTTTGGAGTGATCGTGTGTGTCCAAGCCCGTCCATTTTTAAGTCCGGCGCACCTAGCGGACAAAGTCCGTCGGAAAGACCGCCGGACCAAGTATGCCGGAAAGTCCGCTTGTGTGTACGCGGCATAAGTCGTGCACTCCACAAATCTACCTTTTATGGAAGAGTGGCAAGAAGAAAGCCATTGTTGAAAGAAAGCCATAAGAAATCCCGTTAGGAATTTGCAAGAAGCCATGTGCGGGACACAGCAAACATGTGGAAGAAGGTGCTCTGGTCAGATGAGACCAAAATTGAACTTATTGGCCTAAAAGCAAAACGCTATGTGAGGCAGAAAACTAACACTGCACATCACCCTGAACACACCATCCCCACTGTGTAACATGTTGGTGGTTGCATCATGTTGTGGGGATGCTTTTCTTCAGCAAGGACAGGGAAGCTGGTCAGAGTTGATGGCAAGATGGATGAAGCCAAATACAGGGCAATCGTAGAAGAAAACCTGTAATGCCCCGTACACACGGTTGAATTTTCTGATGGAAAATGTCCGATCGGAGCGTGTTGTCGGACATTCCGACTGTGTGTGGGCTTCATCGGACTTTTTCCATCGGATTTTCCGACACACAAAGTTTGAGAGCAGGCTATAAAATTTTCCGACAACAAAATCCGATCGCGTCAATTCCGACCGTGTGTGGCCAGTTCCAACGCACAAAGTGCCATGCATGCTCAGAAGAAATTCCGAGACGGAACAGCTCGGTCTGGTCAAATTAGCGTTCTGAATGGATACAGCACTTTCGTCAGGCTGCAATGTTTGAAATAGTTTAATACAGCGCACTCTCTTCTTCTTTAGAATGTGAGAACAATGAAGTAGTTTTGCTGCTTATATTCACACAGACTTCTCACAAACTTCTTTCTTTATTATTTATTGTGATTCCCTCAATATATTTAGATTTGTCACATCTGACCATATTTTTTTTGTTGGTTTTTAAATATATCTTTTTTTTTTTGGTCAAGGCATTTTTTTGTGTGTGTTTGTATTTTTTCCAAGACTGATGGGTTTTTTTTTTTTGTGTTTTACTCCAAAATATTTTTGTGTGTGTTTTGTGTGTCAAGTTACCACAACACCATTGATATCTTGTATTATTGAATCTCAAGGAGATTGTTTGGTGTTGGTGTCTCTTGTTAATTTCACATTGTATTTTTGAAATGTACCTGCCTCCTCACAAACAAACTGTCCTTTTTGAAGGAAAACACACATAGGCAAGTAATTGAAAACAAAAATCCTTTATTAAGAGCTCAGAACCAAACAAAGAGGGATGCAACGCTGCAGAAACAGCAGAAATTGGCGAAGCCTTGGGCCCTGGGGGTCCTAGGCTTCGCCAATTGGACCCCCAGGGCCCACATCAATTATTTAACATCAAAATTGGTGGCCTGAGGAGTCCTTATCTAAGGGAGTGCAGTCTGGTCCAGAAGTCCCAGAGATCCGGAAAGCAGCAGATGACATCTGTGCCCCCAGGCTGTGGTACTACAAGAGGCTGCATGTTTTGCCAGACCAGACTGAACCCAGGGTCATCACTCTCTGGTCTTCCTTCCACGCTTCCTTCCACGCTGTGGCTCTGGTGTTGGAGATGTGGCAGGAGGAGGAGTAGGACCTGGAGGAGGAGGAGGAGGACTATGTGTGAGGTCACAAATGTGGGTAGCACATGTTATTTGGCCCCTCAACCCCTTATTGAGAGCTTCCAAAATTAGGAACTCACACAGGAGTCGTTGTCCCTCCTCCTCTGCATCATTTATGCAGGCAGTTATGCCAGCAAAGTCCTCCTCCACAGTGTGGGGGGTTCTCAGGGCCTCTGTAGCCTTCCAAAAGAGGCCTATGGCAGCCTCCTCCAGGTTACTCCTCTTCCTGGCACTTTGTCTTTGCAGGTGTAGGGGAGGGACATGGATATCAGGCAGCCTGCTTGGCCCGGCCACCTCCTGGCTGAGACTTCCCTGTGTATGAAAAAGGGACATGGTTTTAGTTTTTGCATCATCAATCACAATCATAAATTAGTACTCCAAACTAACATCTAGTTAACATCATTGATTGGACAACCAGAAATATTTAGAGGAATGCTATACCTGGCTCAAGCTGGGCTCCTCCACATGTTGCTGCCTGGAAGGCCCAGGTTGGGCGTCAGAAGCCTCAGCTGGGGGGGGAAGGAAGCGTGGAAGGAAGAGTGGAGAGTGCTGGCCTAGGTTCAATCTGACCTGCCAGAAAATGTAGCCTGTCATAGTACCACAGTCTGGGAACATAAATGTCATCTGCTGCTCCTGATCTCTGGGAATCCTGGACCTTCTTGCGCTCCCTTAGATACCGTATATACTCGAGTATAAGTCGAATTTTTCAGCACATTTTTTTGTGCTGAAAGTGCCCCCCTCCACTTATACTTGAGTCAAGCACTTTTCTGCAGCAAAAAATTTCATTTTCCGAACCGAATTTGGGGCCCTGTATCTCAGGGCCACTTAGTGCTAGGAACCCCAAATTTGGTGTGCAAACCCAGTGGAACTGGTATGATAACATATCCAAAGATGAAGTTCCTAGCATCAAGTGGCCCTGAGATACGGGGCCCCAAATCGGTTCGGAAAATGTAATTCTCTGCTTTAGAAAAGTGCTTGACATTTTCTGAACCGACTTTGGGGCCACATATCTCAGGGCCACTTGGTGCTAGGAACCCCAAATTTGGTGTGCAAACCCAGTGGAACTGGTACCATAACATATCCAAAGCTGGGGTTCCTAGCATCAAGTGGCCCTGAGATACGGGGCCCCAAATCCAGTTCGGAAAATGTCATTCTCTGCTGCAGAAAAGTGCTTGACATTTTCTGAACTGATTTTTGGGGCCCTGTATCTCGGGGCCACTTGGTGCTAGAAACCCCAGCTTTGGAAATTTTATGGTGCTAGTTCCACTGGGTTTGCACACTAAATTTGGGGTTCCTAGCACTAAGTGGCCCCGAGATACGGGGCCCCAAATTCGGTCAACTGTGTCCATCTGCAGCAATGTCATTTCGGGACGCTTTGGGTTCAGAGACCCCAAATTTTGGCTGCAGCTAGGAGGCATCTAGGAACCCTTAACTACCGAGTTTGCAGTTCAGAGGACCTATGGCTGCAAATGGGCATAGTGAGGCATGCAAATGGGCACAGTGATGCTGCAAATGGGCATTGTTGACCCTCTTTTCCACTTACAGTAGCTGTGCATTTCTCACCCTCGTCTTATACTCGGGTCAATAAGTTTTTCCCATTTTTTTTGTGGTAAATTAGGGCCTCGACTTATACTCGGAACGACTTATACTCGAGTATATACGGTAAGTGCTCCTCAGGCCACCAATTAGAACCTTCAAATAGGTGATGTCTGCCGTGGGGATCACCGTCTTCACAAATTCCAACAAATTATCCAGCGCTGCCTTCCTCTTTGTTTGGTTCTTATATTCGGGGTGGTTTATCTGCCATAGACAAGGCAGCTCCCTGAACATATCCATGAATATGGGCATAAATTCCTCATCTTTAAATAGATCCATTTTCACTGCAAGACACAACACAAGACAAATCCTAATGTCAGCCCAAAGTCTACTAAACTTGTGCAAACACAGGCCTCAATGTATAAGCAGTATAGGCCCAATGTTAAATCTTACCTTCGCTATCCCAATTGGCACCTCTGTTACTCCTTCCTCTGCTCACAGATCGTTTGTACTACGCATTCGCGTTACGCTTTATAGACACCGCGCATGCATGAAACTCCGCCTGCCCCTGACGTTCTTTCTAGTCTATTCCCAGCCCCTTATCGTTCGTTGCAGTGGGGAAGAGCACATGGCAGAGTCAGAGCAGGTGTCAGATAATTACACCAATGAGGAGGAGGAAAGCCCGGAGGCAGAAAGGTCGCGATCCAGAAGGAGAAGATTTAAGGCATCAAATATGTCCTTTGGGGAGATGTTGGAGATGGTCGACATCCTGAAGAAGGCCGACTATGACGGGAAGTATGGACCTTACTCCAACCCCAATGTCCGAAAGGCCAAGATCATGGCGAAAGTGGTCAAGAGTCTGCACCGGAATTTCGTGGGTACGACGATCGAAAGATCAGCTCAGGAAGCGGTGGTCGGACCTCAAATTAAGAGAGCATGAGCAGTACCGAAAGATCCGGAGAGTGCTGCAAAAAAGTAAGTAGCTGTGCTGTTTTCCGATTCTTTATGTTTATTACGTTCGTGCTGCTCCATGTGCTTTTGTTAACTGTTATTATTCATGTTCATGGGCACATTATTCGTTCGTATCAAACATTGTTCGTTCGGCCTAGAAAACATTGTTTTGGCCATATGCATTTCACCACATTTTTTAGGGCCTACTTGTCTGAAACTACTTTGGTTGTGTAGATGGGTTTGTTACTAGAATAAAATGCAAACTAGATTCTGTGTAAGGAGAGGACACTCAGCAGCAGTTTACACATCTGGACGCTGGAGCACTAGTGTGGGACACAAGAACATCCTTTTTATTAGGGGGTCCCACACAGGTGCTCCGGTGTATACTATAGGGGTGTCTCCATCTGTGAAGCTTGTACAAGACAGGTAAGTATTCAAGCTTGACAAAGGCCAAGACAAATGCCACATCTTGGAATTCTGCCAAAAAAGACAATTGTACCCCACTTCCAAGCAATGTTTCATATTCCTATTTCTGCCATCAAATATCTGTGTGCTAAGTATACCTATTTTTTTTTTTACATAGGGGAGAAAAGACTCGGAGGACACCCCTCATCCGAGGAGACCAGAGACCCCCCACCTCTGGAAGAAGGGGAAATCCAACTAAGACCAGCAGAGCAGGAGGAGGAAGACGTGGTGGAAATTGGCACCACAACAGGTGAGTGTCTGCGACCACAGGCTCAGGTAAGAGATGGATGCCGCCATATTTATAATACATGGTGTTTTTTGTTTAGATCTTTTTAGGTGATCGTGATGTTGTGGATCCAGATCGGAAAGTGCCACATCCTGATCGGGGAGATCATGGGGTGTAATAGGGACTTGGAAAACATCGTGAAAGCCATCAATGATGTTCAGCAAAAAATGAAGAACATCATTGATGTTTTGGGGAGAGTTTAAAACCCCGCAAAATCCCTTGGGTTTGTGTTGTGCCAAAATTTTTCATATTTTTGATGTCAATTTGTAGCAAAGCCAAATTTGGAAGAGGCACACAGTGTGTCAACATGTGCTGTCTGCCATCACGGGAGATCAATGGACGTGTTTTGGGGGTGCAACCCCTTCCTCAATAATAAAGTAGCTGTGAGGAAGGGTTTGCACACCCAAAAGAAGTCCCTTAATCCCCTGTGATGGCAGCTAGCACATGTTGACATTTTGAAACTTGTGTGCATCTTCCAAATTTGGCTTTTCCTGGGGTGACTTCACCCCATCTAAACGCAATATCAAACACAGTTTGTAAATACTCATGTCTGATATTGCCTTCAAGTTCTAACAAATGTGAACTTTGTAAGTTCTAAATTTGTGTATTTCTTGAGGGTTTTACACATGCCTGTTTTATCTTAAATGGACATTTCTACTTTTTCTAATGTGACCCCAAAAATTGTTAAACATCAAACATGTTGGTTTGTTTTAAAAACTTTTTTCGAAATGCACATGTGATTGTGCTGTTATTAAAAAGATTGTTAATCAAGATTGTGTGGATTATTGTCTTAACGCTACAACACTTTTGTGGTGCTCTAATTAGTGTATTCTGTGACAATGGGGGTTATTTCCTAAGGGAAAATACACTTTGCAATACAAGTGCAGTTTCAGTGCAGTTTCAAGTGCACTTGTAGTGCAAAGTGCCTTTGCCTTTAGTAAATAACACCCAACAGTGCTTTGTAATGTTACACAATCACGCCATTTTCAGGACTCACCACATTTCTGTCAGGGTCAGCTAAAAAAACTCAAGCAGTAAATGTCACCAAAGATTTGAGTTTTTTTTTTTTTTTTTTTTAAAGGTTTTACACATTGTCTGGCATATTGATAGCCCCCCTACCTGCAAATAATTCAAGGTATCTTAGCCTGACATCACGGGCACTCAGGGGGGCAAGCCAGGACGGCCACTTTCAAGTGCCGTCAGGGTTGATTCATGTTGAATTCCGGCCTCAGGCCCAACTGAGCCAACATAGTTGGCAGAATGTTGCCGTAAAAAGTTGTGTAGAACACAGCACGCCAGGATGATGTGATTCAGTTTGTACTCCGCCATATGTATGGGTGTAAGAAATAGGCGGAACTGACTGGCCATGATTCCAAACGTGTTCTCCACCACTCTTCTGGCTCTGGCCAGCCGGTCATTAAAAACCCTCTGGTCCGGGGTGAGGATCCTCATCGGGAATGGCCGCATAAGATGGTCCCCCAGCGCAAAAGCTTCATCCGCAACGAAGACGAATGGGAGTCCTTCCACATTGTCTTCTGGAGGTGGCAAGTCCAAGCTGCCATTCTGGAGACGCCTGTGGAACTCGATCTGGGCGATGACTCCACCATCGGACATCCGGCCATTCTTCCCTACGTCCACATACAGAAATTCATAAGTAGCCGACACCACCGCCAACATCACAATACTATTGAACCCCTTATAATTATAATAGTACGACCCCGAGTTGGGTGGTGGGACGATGTGAACATGTTTCCCATCAATTACCCCTCCGCAGTTAGGAAAGTCCCACAGCTGGGCAAAGTGGGAGGCCACAGTCTGCCATTCCTGTGGCGTGGAAGGAAACTGTGGAATCAAAACTTTTACTAACACGAGATTAGCAAAAGGAGCCCAAAGGATGCGCGCTTGGTTCCGAATTGGCCTTTTCTAGTCTCATTGTACGTGGTGTACGTCACCGCGTTCTTGGCGAGCGGAAATTCCGACAACTTTGTGCGACCGTGTGTACGTAAAACAAGTTTGAGCCAATCCGTCTGAAAAATCCATGGATTTTGTTGCCGGAATGCCCGATCAATGTCCGATCGTGTGTACGGGGCATAAGAGTCTTCAAAAGACTTGAGACTGGGGCGGAGGTTCACCTTCCAGCAGGACAATGACTCTAAACATACAGCCAGAGCTAAAATGGAGTGGTTTAGATCAAAGCATATTCATGTTTTAGAATGGTCCAGTCAAAGTCCAGACCTAAATCCAATTGAGAATCTGTGGCAAGACTTGAAAATTGTTGTTCACAGATGCTCTCCATCCAATCTGACAGAGCTTGAGCTATTTTCCAAAGAAAAATGGGCAAAAATGTCACTTTCTAGATGTGCAAAGCTGGTAGAGACATTCCCCAAAAGACTTGTAATTCCCCAAAAGACATTCCCCAAAAGCAGCTGTAATTGCAGCAAAAAAGTGGTTCTACAAAGTATAAACCCTGAATACAAATGCACGCCACAATTTTCACATATGTGTAAACATTGAAAACCATTTATCATTTTCCTTCCACTTTACAATTATGTGCCACTTCGTGTTGGTCCATCATATAAAATCCCAATAAAATACATTTACGTTTTTGGTTGTAACATGACAAAATGTGGAACATTTCAAGGGGTATTAATACTTTTTCAAGGCACTGTATACTCACGTATAGGTGGTGTCATAAACATGGTTACAGCATACAAGTGCATGCAAAATACAGAAAAATGTCTAATAACTTTTTTAGATATACATGTGTGCTTGTGGGTATATTTTAGGGGATTGCAGGACAATATGTTGAACTCCAACAGCAGAACAAGACACCATCACTCCATGACACCACAACAATATAGAGAAAAGCTAAGATATACAAAGAAAATGATAACAGCTGTCACAGATGATTCAAAATTTTCATTGGACAAGAGATTTACAAAGCACCCCCTCCCTTCCACCTCCATCTTTCTGTCATCTATATCCCATTTCAACCTGCTACTGCTATAGCCCTCCCCCTTCCATACCCCTTGAAGCTTCTTTGCATTAATACCACACACATACCCATAACTGGACCACATTCCGGACTAGCTTACCCAACAGACACTCAAGTTTTACGTAAAGCGGAGTGCCCATTTATTCACCATGTTCAGATGCATAACATTTTTTCCCACAACTTGATGGACACACAGGGAAGATGGGTTCCTCAGTTTCCGCTCCACTTCTTTCCAACAGCTCAGAGAGGTTACAACTGATTAGGCAGAGGTAGCTGAGCAAGTGATCTACAGCCAGATGACAGGCCCTCCAATGTCAAAACCAGTATTTAGGACAGCCAGGCCAGAGCCTAATAGCATAGCACACAGCCCCTTCCCGATTGCTACTAGAGTACTCCATTGTCAGTGGGGGGGGGATAATTTGTCCTTGGGCATTGAATACCTCCAGGTGTTCACCTGTGCTACCAGAGCTACCCTAAACTTCACTGTGAGGAACACTGTGAGGATAAACACAAGTACAACGTAGCTGTGTTCTGTACAGGAGTCATATGAAGACTTTGCTATACAGCAAAATATTCCCTTGATTGAGAGACAATACTATGAAGAGTGCATGTTTGTGCAACTTTGATTATTCTGGAGTGTATATCTTTTTGCCATCGTAAACCTGTTTTGCATTATTGCTTCTATTTTTGGATCTGTTTAGTAAACTGCAAGTTATAGTAACTCTGTGTGATCATTCGACTGATTACCCATTTTGGTAAATATGTACATCATCACACTCCAGCCTTTTAACTAAATAAAATACTCATGGGCAATTGGATTGCTTTATCTGTTTATTTAATCCACCATGTACAATTATAAAAAAAGGTGCTCTACATCCCTAAGTATTCATGTGACAATCTGCTGTTCTCTTTGCACTTATTTCACATGAGGCGGAATCCATCTCAATCATCAGGGGATTTTTTTTTCTGCTCCTAGACACCAAAGCTCAAAAAATTCTAATAGCCTAAGGTAGTGTGCATGGACACTATTTTGCTTCTAGGAGCAGGAAAAAAAATGATAATAACAGCTTCTAGGAGCTTAAAAAATGCTAGTGTGCATGGAGCCTTACTCTATTTATTACAGTGGTTTTTGCTTGTTATTTTTTGCAAGCAAGATTTCCCCATGGGTATATGTGTATTTTAATGTTCTTCTTGGTTTGAAGCTGTAGATTTTTACTGGGTAAAAAGTTAGACCCAGAAGATTGGCAGGCCATGATGATTTCAATATCCAAGTGTTCCAAGAATGTTCTCTTCTTGGAAAATGCTTACAAAGTTCTTTACAGATGGTACTATACTCCAGCCAGATTAGCGAGTTTCATCCCATCATATTCCCCTTTATGTTTCCGTGGGTGTTCACAAGAAGGCACCATGGCACACATTTGGTGGAAGTGTCCTAAGGTATGCAGACTGTGGGTCAGAGTTTATGCACTTCTCCGAAATTTCCTTAACACCAATATAAAGAGGGATCCCTATGAGGCCCTTTTGGGGAAACCAAACATTGAACTATTGCGACCAGAATGTCAGTTGGCATCTCATATGTTTACTGCAACTAAATTAACTATTGCAAAAGCATGGAAAACCCCTGCCCTTAGTTTTGAGGCGGTTAAAAACCACATCAACGATATCATGGTTAATGAAAAACTGACAGCAGTATTATCAGACACACACGACAAATTTCTTCGGACATGGCAACCATGGGTAAGCTATGCCCACCCCTCCAGATTCGATTCGGCACTACTCACCATGTAGCGAATTTTCAGGCCCCCACCCCGTGGACTCCCCCCACCCTTTTCTCATTGTTTCTCCCCTCTTTTTCTTTTTTAAAATAACTATGTCAGTTCTTTTCTACCCCCTTTCTCGACTTACATTTTCTGCTATTTTTCCTATACCCTTCAACCCGCAGGTTTATCCCTGACGGAGACAAGGTACAAGCTGACAATCGTTCATGAACATATTTTGCTTTTTTCAGTGTTTTGTTTATTGAAGCATGGTCATGTAAAGCATCTCCCTTCTCTTTGTATTAAGACTATGTAACCATGTATTCGTGCTATGTTCATTTATGTGTTTCTCTCTATGTACTATTAATGGTCTATATGTTCAATAAAACCTTTTGTACAAGAAGCTGTAGATTTTTTTGTCCATGAGAATTCTAAACCTGAATGTTTAATACAGGTCAGCATTATATGGTTAGCCTTTTGTTTTTATGTTTTTACTAAAAAAAAAACAAGGTCCATCCTCTCAGAGCTAACCAGCCTGGCATGCATAGATATACAGGTCAATATCTGCATAGCAAGGGAGAGACAAACCTGCAGCCCCCTGTCATTTGGATACCGGCCTTCAGTATGGAGGGGGGGTGTAGACATCAGGCCCTTTGTCATCCCTGGTGCCCAGGAGGAGATGCCAGCAGGAAGATGATTGTGGCCCACCTCCATGCCCACAGTAGAGTGCAAATAGGTGGTCGCCCTCTTACTGATGAACTGGTTTTAAGGATCCCCCCTTGCAGGTAAATTAAAGTTTTAGCAATGTCAGAAGTTAGTCAGCATTAACTAATCCAGCACTGGCAAGTCAGAGAAAGGAAGAATGTAGTCCTCCGTTTGAGCATGGTTAGATTTCCTGCTTGGGCTTGGTTTTACATGTCCAGGAAATTCTGGGCATGAAGTTCCCTTTGAGGCCATTGCCTATATGTCACATCATTGTTCATATTTGAACTTATATGGTCCTAATATGGGCAATGACATCACAGGGAACTCCATTTCATTGTGCCTTCCCACGTGATCTATTAAATATATCAAATTAAACCAACAAATACATATATAACGTGTAAAACAAAAATCAATAAACACTATCAGCAACCAGATTCCAAAAAAGAAACCATTTATTATGCAGAAATCAAACACACAATAGTATACCTATCCCCCATGGAGTTCAGAAGGTGATTGTAATTCCAACATATAATGGGCTTCATTTTTGATGAATAGGAAGCATTTTGCAAAAGTAATTTTTGCTATATGTTTTGGGAGAATAATTCCTGCTTTGTTTGTATGGCACCATGGAAAGGTTTCTTGTATGGGTGGTACGTGCCAGTAGCATAAGCCACTGGGGGGGGTATCACCCTGCCCCTTGGTACATGTTCCCTTCTGTTGTCTGTTTGCAGCTTTGGTGGATCATGTGTGACCTGACTTTGTGGCCACAGCACATGTGCATCATGATGCTGTAGACCGTGACACCTACATCATGATGCTATGATGGATGCTATCTATGGATACTGACACTGAATATAACCGGTGGCTGTGATCAATGTATGCAATACATATGACTCAGTCCATAGATTGCACATATATGTAGATTCTTGTGATATAACACCTCTTGGTGCACCTCCACCACATAAAATGCGTGCTTACCAGAGGGCAAGCTCTTAGGAGCCTGCGACTAATTACCTAGCCAGGGCCTTTGTCCAAAGAGATGTTTATTATCCACAGATATGATGGGGAAGAAACTTGAACTAAGCACCAGACAGCCAGGGAGACTTGAGCACCAACCACCAAGGGAAGGGGTCAGGCGTTACCCAAAAATGTAAAGAAATGCTCCATAGTGTAAAACGTACCAAAAGGACTTAATAGGTTTAAAAATTGCACTTACGGACACAGCCGGTCAACTAGCCAACACCCGTCCACTGAGTACAGCACGATGACGTCAGCACGTCAACCTCCCTACGTGTGTTTCGTCACAATCTAACGTCATCTCGGTGAACAGGCGACGCATTGAGTCATAGTGCTAAATAATGTAACGACAGAACCATGCCTCAATGTGAGTCTTGGGAGGCAGGAACCTAATCATCCCAAAAGGGTAAAGGGATAATGTATTGAAGGGTATAAACTTTATTCAAAATTAAAACAAACCACAATATGTCTTGTGGTTTAGGAGGCACAGAGAACGTTGAGATAAGAGGGGAGGGAATGGAACAAAATTGAATTGTAGTAATACTAGAATGCTGCCAAAATTGAAACCAGCTAGACTTAAAAGACAAAAAGGCAATCCATAATGCTTGGATCAGTATGGGGAGATCGGCAGATTTAAAGGTGACAAGTATGTTAAAATAAGGCACCAAAACCAAAGTCACGTAGGGCAGAAAGGCCACTCAAAAATAAGTAATGAAGTATCCATTTTCTCAAAGAAGGAAAATGGATAAATAGCCAAGAGAATATAAGGCATGATCCGTCCATGTTTCGAATAATGAGGACACGAGACAGGTCAAATATTTTGTCATAAACACGGTTAAATTATGTGTAACACATTAACCAAGTCACCTAAGGTGGACAGACTATAAGTACACCCATTATCAAATTATAAATAAATTAAATATATGTAAAGAACTAGACTAATTGTGTCAAGAACACGGTTAAATTAAGTATAACACATAACCTAAAATGGACAAACTATATTACAATCATAAGCAATTGGGAATATAATATATTATATATATATATATATATATATATATATATATATATATATATAGTGGGGCAAAAAAGTATTTAGTCAGCCACCTATTGTGCAAGTTCTCCCACTTAAAAAGATGAGAGAGACCTGTAATTGTGGTGGATCGGGAAATACAATCTGGTCAAACACATTGACTACTCGTTGCTCAGAGGCTTTTCGGTGGGAGTGGTTCACACACCGGACATTTCTGGGTAGGGGTATTTAAGGCACAGACGCCATCTTTCGGGGTTGGTTTTCGTTTTTGCTATCGGGTGGTCCGCGCTTCCTGACCCCCCGGGCTCGGGGGGTGGGTTGGCGCTCCCCACCTCGTGGCTCTCCTGGCCTGGGAGACTGTGAATCCTTAAAGTTCTGCCTTGAGCTTGGCAGAGCTAAGGCCTAGCTACTAAAGGAAGGATCAGAGTCTTGGAGGCCTTTGGGTTGGCATGATGGTCTCTTTGCAGTCAGGCCTGCGGAAAGAAGCAAGGGACTGCAGTGACCAGGGGAGGACTCTTCGGGAGAGGACCGAGTATAAGGCTGGTATCTTGAGAAGAGCCTGGGAACTCAGTCGGAGATGCATCTTGGATTAGTACTACATACAGTTCTTTCAAGACTGCACGGTCTGTGGCAGAGACACCCTCTGTCTTTCTATTGCATATGATGTTCCTAAATAAAACTTGGGAAGAAAAAAAGGGCTAAGTGTTGGAGCCAGTGTTTCAATTGAACGAGTGATGAGTACCCCTAGGATGGACACTGAGAAGAAGGTAACGGTAAGCCTGAAAGAATATAATTAGCAGTTGCTTTGGGGTGAAGAGATTAAAGTAATAATCTGATACCTTGGCACGCCAAGGGTTGAAACGCTACACAAACAAGCAAGATTTCTGGCTCTGACAGACCTGTATCTTCTTCTTTAAGAGGCTCCTCTGTCCTCCACTCATTACCTGTATTAATGGCACCTGTTTGAACTTGTTATCAGTATAAAAGATACCTGTCCACAACCTCAAACAGTCACACTCCAAACTCCACTATGGTGAAGACCAAAGAGCTGTCGAAGGACACCAGAAACAAAACTGCACCAGACTGGGAAGACTGAATCTGTAATAGGCAAGCAGCTTGGTGTGAAGAAATCAACTGTGAGAGCAATAATTAGAAAATGGAAGACATACAAGTCCACTGATAATCTCCCTCGATCTGGGGCTCCATGCAACATCTCACCCCATGGGGTCAAAATGATCACAAGAACGGTGAGCAAAAATCCCAGAACCACACGGGGGGACCTAGTGAATGACCTGCAGAGAGCTGGGACCAACGTAACAAAGGCTACCATCAGTAACACACTACGCCACCAGGGACTCAGATCCTGCAGTGCCAGACGTGTCCCGCTGTTTAAGCCAGTACATGTCCGGGCCCGTCTGAGGTTTGCTAGAGAGCATTTGGATGATCCAGAAGAGGATTGGGAGAATGTCATATGGTCAGATGAAACCAAAGTATAACTGTTTGGTAGAAACACAACTCGTCGTGTTTGGAGGAGAGAGAATGCTGAGTTGCAACCAAAGAACACCATACCTACTGTGAAGCATGGGGGTGGCAACATCATGCTTTGGGGCTGTTTCTCTGCAAAGGGAACAGGGCGACTGATCCGTGTACATGAAAGAATGAATGGGGCAATGTATCGTGAGATTTTGAGTGCAAACCTCCTCCCATCAGCAAGGGCATTGAAGATGAAACGTGACTGGGTCTTTCAGCATGACATTGATCCCAAACACACTGCCCGGGGGACAAAGGAGTGGCTTCGTAAGAAGCATTTCAAGGTCCTGGAGTGGCCTAGCCAGTCTCCAGATCTCAACCCCATAGAAAACCTTTGAAGGGAGTTGAAAGTCCGTGTTGCCCAGTGACAGCTCCAAAACATCACTGCTCTAGAGGAGATCTGCATGGAGGAATGGGCCAACATACCAGCAACAGTGCGTGACAACCTTGTGAAGACTTACAGAAAACGTTTGACCTCTGTCATTGCCAACAAAGGATATAAAACAAAGTATTGAGATGAACTTTTGATATTGACCAAATACTTATTTTCCACCATAATTTGCAAATAAATTCTTTCAAAAGGTCAGACAATGTGATTGTCTGGATTTTTTTCCACATTTTGTCTCTTATAGTTGAGGTATACCTATTATGAAAATTACAGGTCTCTCTCATCTTTTTAAGTGGGAGAACTTGCACAATTGGTGGCTGACTAAATACTTTTTTGCCCCACTGTATATATATATATACACACATAAAAATTTTAATATGTATATATGAGATAAAAATAAATTTATCTGAAAAGATAAATTATAATAAATTGAGGAGGTATGGTCACCCAAGACTCACAACGAGTTCACAACGATGATTGTATATATATTAACCATTAACTCAAAACAACGTTGAGTAGTTAATAAGCCCATATACTGCACCACCAGGAATCAATAAATTAATTTACATCTACATCCACATTGAGTCCAAATGGAATGTAGCACTTGATTCTATGTATCCATGACATTTCTAATCTGGAGATACCTCGCACCAAGGAGCTCCCTCTCCATTGGGGGCAAAACTTGTCAATCCCCAGAAAGATGGTTTTGGCAGGATTTTTGTCATGGGCTATTGAATAGTGTTTGGAAACTGAGTGTTTAAGGAAAACATTTTTAATATTAGTGATGTGTTCATTAAGTCTCACCAAGAGGGGACGTTTGGTCCTGCCCACATATTCAATTTTGTTCCATTCCCTCCCCTCTTATCTTAACATTCCCTGTGCCTCCTAAACCGCGAGACATATTGTGGTTTGTTTTAATTTTGAATAAAGTTTTTACTCTTCAATACATTATCCCTATACCCTTTTGGGATGATTAGGTTCCCGCCTCCTAAGACTCATATCGAGGCATGGTTCCATCGTTACACTATTTACCGCGATGACTGTTCCCTGAGACAATGTCAGATTGTGACGAAACGCGCGTAGGGAGGTTGACGTGCTGATGTCATTGTGCTGTACTCAGTGGATGGGTGTTCGCTAGCTGACCGGCTGTATTTTATGATCATTTTTAATCTTCATCTCCGTAAGTGCAATTTTTAAATCCATTAAATTCTTTTGGTACGTTTTACACTATGGAGCATTTCTTTACATTTTTGGGTAACGCCTGACCCCTTCCCTTGGTGGTTGATGCTCGAGTCTCCCTGGCTGTCTGGTGCTTATTCCAAGTTTCTTCCCCATAATATATGTGGATAATCAACATCTCTTTGGACAAAGGCCCTGGCTTGGTAATTAGCCGCAGGCTCATAAGAGCTTGCCCTCTGGTAAGCACGCATTTTATGTGGTGGAGGTGCACTGTCGTCAAGAGGTGTTATATCACAAGAATCTACATATATGTGCAATCTATGGACTGTTCATTTATTGTCATCACCCGTGTGGTTTGTGTTTATTTTACACACATTCACCGTTTTATACTACTCACTTTCACTTTACGTCTTTTATAGCGCTGCTACATTGTATTGTGTATCTTTATCTGTGTGTATCTCACGGTTTTAGCAGCTGCTTTTTTATTTTTATACATATGTTATTCAGTGCTGTATTTTTTACTTTCAGCAATGTTCCCTGTAACAGGATGATCTCTGTTTGAACTCTATTGATACAGAAAGGTCTGTTTCTTATGAACTACATAGGGGTGGAGAGTGGTATTCCTCCCCCATAATGTGTCAGATATATCTGCTTTGAGAACCATTGTGGTTTGGCAAGTAAAAAATCCATCCTATGAAAGCTTTCTACATAATATACTAGTGGGAGTATGTTTTGCTGAAGATGAAATTTGTGGATATATTATTTGTCTTTGAAATTAACTAATTACATACACAGTCACTTGGGTTGTACTTTGGCTCTTCGGGCTTTTCCTTGGAACTATGTAATATGGAAGAATTCACTTCTAAAAACAATAAAATGAATTCACCAATCTAATTTCTGACACTTAGAGGAGCCACTGAAGCATTACTTTATACATTCAGTAAGGTGTCCCTGCCATGGTTTAAATGGTCTGATACTGAAGGGACCAACCAAACTTGGAGTCTGGAAACATTTGTATATATTCGTCTATGTTCCAGGAAGGGGATTATAGGAGGAGCTATATAATGTTTTTTCACAATGATTTTGTATTGGAAGGAGGATCTTAGGTGGAAGGGTTTCTAATAGGGATAGGCATACCAATGTATTTTTAGTTTTTGTATTGTAATTGTTTCTTTTTTGGAATCCGGCTGATCTTGGTGTTTGATTTTTTTTTAATATGGTATACAGTATGTAATGTCTGTGGCAGTCCACTAACAGTAGTATTTTGTTGGTTGAATTTTTGGTTTATCTACTAACTCCCAATTATGAGGTGGTTTTGAGGCTTCCTTATCAGTGTGAAATAATTATTTCACATGCAAAGACTGAAAGATTTCATTAGTAATCTTCAATGATTGCATTAAGGAAAATATGGTAGACTTCTATCAGTATGGTCAAATACACATGCTTTGTTCATAAATTTATTTTTCAAAATCTGACAGCCATAGAATATGTTGAAATGGTTCAGTCACACTTTTCTGAGGAATAAAGAACTGCACATCAGTATGGTTACAGTTAGAATATCCTATGGCTCGGTTTTGTAGATGTCAAGACCTCCTGATTGAAACTATTATGCCTGCTGTAGAACACCATTATGGGATGAATCTTCTGATTACATAGTTTACCACTATGCTCTGCCATTATCCAATCCTCCATCTCACCCACAGCTCTGTGTTTTCACTTTGCATTTGGCACATTTTCATATTAAAAACTGTTTGCAAATGTCTTCCTTTCTTCAGCCACTAATTATCAGCAGATGTTTTGTTACCATAAACCAGGCCCTGTGGTTTTCAATTCGTTTTGAAAGACAATAAAAAATGCTAAGGATTTTTATTACTGTCTTAACAATAAAATGAACAAATTAATAAAATAATTGAAACCAGAGATTAAAAACACACAGGGTAGCAAAAAAGGAAAGGACCTTAACTGCTGGTTACTTCTAGTTCTCTTTGTGCACATTATGATGTTTCCATAAACAGTTAGCAGGATGATCCTCAGGAGAGTCTAAAAATATGAAACAGAAGCCTTAAAACATATCTAAACCCAAAATCCAAAATATACTATTTGCAGCTTACGGCTCCTTGGATGAGGTGGCTTCATTTCTGTCAATATCTTTTTTTTTTATGTACCTGCTGAAAATGTTCTGCGTCTGAAAAAAAAAAAAAACATCCACCACATCTAAGGACTGGTAAGCAACAATATATTACATTTTTGTTCTTGGACTTAGTTATTCTTTTTTCCTCCTGGAGGCCATGTATCATTAGAGATTTTTGGCAGGGAGAGCAAAAATGTACAGGCAAAATCAGCATTGAAGCTTAAGTGTAGCCAAGACAAAAACATCAGCACAAGGGATATAGCTTACAGTCAGTAGGATGTGCTGATGCCGCTATTCATGCAACCCCCTCCCCCCCAACTCCTTCCCTGCCACCATAATCTTCTGGTTCAATGGTGGTTAATAGAACTAAGGGGCTGTCACAGGCTTTCATCAAGAGAGCCCAACTATGCCTGCCCTTTCCTCCTACCTGCTCCATTCACAGAAGCCATTACTACAGCTTTATGAATGAAACATGATTTATTAATGGAGGGGGCAGATGAAACCATTAAAGTGGATCAACAAACCAGTTGCACACTGGGTTTCCTGCAGCAATGAGAGAGAAGTGTTGGAAATCCTCAATGTAGTGATTAGTGTAGACCAGGTATGTTTTAGAATTACAAGCACCTAAAAAAATACATAGCAATGGTATAGTATACATATAGGCAGCTGGATTAATGCCATTACTAAATAATTACTTTGTCCTATAGGTAGCGCTTTAATTTCCACATGCTTGGAAGGTAAATCATATTTAAAAACTCAGATGCACAGACCACAGCTAACAGTTTAGCAGTTTCCATTTTTAAGTGATTTAAAAGGTTTATCTCCAAGGGTGCCATCACCCTTGGAGATAAACCTTTTAAATAACCTAAAAATGGAAACTGCTAAAATTTTGATTTATACTGTAAGCTGACTGGGCTCCTTCAGCCATTTGAAGTTCTTTCCCTTTTATTTAGCTAACATTATGAACAGTATATAGAAACCTGATCTATTTCTGTCCAGTGCAATTGTAATGAATCTTCTATGTGGTAAATTATTCTGTACATAATTATTGTGTCATAAACCACATACTTAATAATAAGATAACAGTTAAACCATTTTCTGAATCAGATATAATACTCTCCTCTTGTCATAGAACAAAAACAAATGTTGAAGGCATCCAATAAAAGGGGGAAAATGCTAGTGTCATCTTCCCAGGACCCCGGCTTCCTGTCTTTGCCTCTTGCTCAATTGCTATTCCATATTGAAAAAAAAAATCATCTTATCAAGTGGGGAGACTTTGCCAAATGTATCAAGCTTTTGCATTTCCAGTCCTACTTCTCCCAGTTACTTCTCACTCTTGAAATTATCCATTTTCAGTTCACTGTGCATAAGCAAAGCATTAAAAATATGTAACCTCGGGTCATATTCCAACATGGACTTAATTAGCCAAGTATAATAATAGCGTCCAGTCATAACTTTCCCATAAGAAAACGTCTGGGATTCAGGGGACGAGTGACTGTACATTTGGCATCTGACAGATACCGAATTGTTTGGTTCATCTTAAAAAAATCTTAAAGTCTAGAAGTTATGTGTGTAATAAGAGAGAAAACATAATACATAATAAGCCAACAGCACTAAGGGTGAATTTCAGTTTTACCATGCTTTTTAAATGAAACAAAGGGTTTTTGCACTCTGCAGGTGCAGTTGGTCCAGGACTTAGTAAATGAGGTGAAGCTTCACTTTGCAAAGAATACTCAATCACAGGCAAGGAAAATAAAAAAAACAGCATTTTTGCTTGCACAGGGTTGGGTGATGGAAGTCAGTAGAGCATCCCCTCATTTATTAAGTTCTGGAGCAACTGCACTTGCAAAGTGCGCAGTTTATTTGCCTTTGGTAAATCAACCCCAATGTGCCAATACTAACAAGTTGTAATAGATATAGTATTAATTAACTGAGTTTACAACAATATATAAAATTAATTAAACCTCTGGGATCCATTTGTACTGTTAACTGCTTCTCTGGAACCAAGCCTGATTGTCTGCTGTCCAGATCTGCCCCATGTGACCTCTCCCTTCCAGCTTCTAAAGCTTTAAAAGTCACACCAGTCATCGTATTTATTAAACAGTAGTCTTTTAATTGTGGAGAGGTCCAGATAGAGGATTATATAATGGCAGTATTTGTAAAGTAGAAAATCTTTAAAAATGGATAGATCCTAGCTGGAGGAAGAAAATAGCAGAACAGATTAAATCTTCTAGGATAAGTGCACCTTGTTTGCACGCTCTTTATATACACACGGTGTCCAAAATCATCTATGAATGCTCATATTTTTAAAGCAAGTTACCGTATGTCTTTGGTAAATTAAATGCAAACCCCAAATGAAAGACTTGTTTCCTAAAGCACTGTGCATCATAACCAGTTTTAAAACAAAATACCTGGTTTTATAATTCTTTATTTTTTTTTTTATCAGTTGTTGCATCTCAATAATGCTGATCTCTTATGCCCTGTACACACAGGCGGACTTTTCGGCAACAAAGGTCTGACAGTCTTTCTGATGGACTTTCGACGGACTTCCGACAGACTTTCGAACGAATGGACTTGCCTACACACGATCACACCAAAGTCTGATGGATTCGTACGTGATGATGTACGACCGGACTAAAATAAGGAAGTTCATAGCCAGTAGCCAATAGTTGCCCTAGCGTCGATTTTCGTCTGTCGGACTAGCATACAGACGAGTGGATTTTTCAATAGGAACTGGGTCCGGAGGAGTTCCGACGTAAAGATTTGAAACATGTTCCAAATCTAAAGTCTGTCAGATTTTCGACAGAAAACAGAAAAAAGTCCGCTGAAGGTCTGATGAAGCGCACACACGGTCGCATTGTCCGCCGGATTCGGATGCAGTCCAGTCGAAAAGTCCGCTCATGTGTACAGGGTATTACAGTCTCTTTACAACCACTTCGTGTTAAATGGTGTTGTCACCAAATGGGAAATGGCTGAACATGGACCTATATAGCATGATCATTAGGCATTCATTTTCAAACCCCAGAAATTAGACAAACTCGACCTTTGCAACCCCACTGCAAGGGTTAACTGTTCATATGTCTAGGGGAAGCTGAAGAGGGTTCATTACTAATCTCACTCCTTTTCTGCCTGGGTGGTAGGTGGTTCTGGGGTGCCATCACAATGAAGGGATTTTATACCTGCATGGTTTTGTTGAGGATGCAGGAGTGTGATTGGGTATAATATTGTGGTATAGTGGTATCCTGGGTATGATAATTAATTAGTAAGTACTCTTCCGCAGCAACCCAATTCTTCCAGAGAGATGCACTTTATTGACTTCCAACACAGAACAAAGTCCAAAGTCCACAGATGACAAAAAATCCGACAGAGTAGATATAATTCAGAATCCCATTTCCTAGGTCTGTTAACTGTATACACAGACAAGCCTAACTTAAACTATAGACTGAACATCATGTTATATTCACTAGACACTGAATGGCTGAGCAATTTGATTGGCCGTTTCAATTTAGGTCTTTGATATACTCTAGTCTTTCAGACATACAACCGCCCAGCCGTGAACAGCTGCAGTCATAAACCATCCCAATTTGCACTCCCGCATATCAACATCAACAAGTCCCCTTAGATATATGTAATTAGATTAGATTAACAGATACCACCTGAACACCCTTTGAACCCTTGGAACACCTACATTCCTAATCTGTATTCTTGCATATTAATATCAACAAGTCCCCCTGATATATTAGCCCCCCAGGAGGGAGCCTCCGCTAGGCCAACCCAAGACACTCCTTGATCCCATTGTTACCCCCTCAAGTCTAATTACCATCAATAAATACTTCTTCTATGGTCCTTTAAACAATGTACCCTTTGAAATGTTCAATTAGGTTAACAGCCCATACCTCACACCCCTAGGTAGACTTGCATAAGACTAATAGGGCGTACACACGGTCGGACTTTGTTCGGACATTCCGACAACAAAATCCTAGGATTTTTTCCGACGGATGTTGGCTCAAACTTGTTTTGTCTACACACGGTCGCACAAAGTTGTCGGAAAATCCGATCGTTCTAAACGCGGTGACGTAAAACTCGTACGTCGGGACTACAAACGGGGCAGTGGCCAATAGCTTTCATCTCTTTATTTATTCTGAGCATGCGTGGCACTTTGTCCGTCGGATTTGTGTACACACGATCGGAATTTCCGACAACGGATTTTGTTGTCGGGAAATTTTATCTCCTGCTCTCCAACTTTGTGTGTCGGAAAATCCGATGGAAAATGTCCGATGGAGCCCACACACGGTCGGAATTTCCGACAACACGCTCCGATCGGACATTTTCCATCGGAAAATCCGACCGTGTGTACAGGGCATAACACATCAAAGGGTCTTCAGCTGTTATATTAAAATTGAGTTGGCTTGGACAAATCGCCCATTGTCAACTCAAATTCTGGCCTGGTTAATACTGACTGTATGTGTACATACATATAATAATGTCCCACATAAATCGGTGAACATATTACAAAATATACAACATGACCATGATAGGGTGTGCCTTAAAGAGGAGGTTTCACGGGACTGGTCATAACAATGAAGGGACCCTACTGGAGCACAGAATAAAGTAACTATTACTTCTTATTTCTGCACTTTAAAACTGAACAAAGTAGTTAACTTAATTTTGCCATGTGTAGTCGGGGAAAAGTGTGCCCACTGCTTGTTCAGTTTTAAAGTGAACAAGCAGTGGGCACCCTTTGAGATGCTGTATCATTACCTTACACAGGCCGTTCATGCTGGAAAACCCTCCAATGTGGCTTAATTAAAACAATTCTGCAAAGAAGAGTGGCCCAAAATTGCTCCACAGCAATGTGAAAGACTCATTGCCAGTTATCGCAAACGCTTGATTGCAGTTGTTGCCGCCAAGGGTGGCACAACCAGTTATTAGGTTTAGGGGACAATTACTTTTTCACATAAAGCCGGGCAGGTTTGGACAGCTTTTTTGCCTTAATAAATTAAACCAAATTTAAAAACTGCATTTTGTATTTACTTGGGTTATCTGTACTAATAAAATTTGTTTGATGATTTTGAGTCATTTAAGTGTGAAAAATATGCAAAAAAATTAAAAATCAGAAAGGGGGCAAATACTTTTTCATTTCATTTCAATTAAACTACTGGGATATTGGTCTGGTCAGTTAAGTAGCAGGGGGGGGGGTTGTTAATCGGTTTCAGCTGCTTTGGTGTTAATGACATTAACAACAAGTGCACGAGATGGGCAACAGTGAGACAGCTTCCAAAACAGGAATGATTTTACAGGTGGAGGCCACTGACATTTTTTTCCCTACTGATCTTTTTCTGACTGTTTTACACTAGTTTTGCATTTGGCTAGGGTCAGTGTCACTACTGTTAGCATGAGGCAATACCTGGACCCTATATAGGTTGCAGGCAGTCCAACTCCTCCAGGATGGCACATCAATATGTGCCATTGCCAGAAGGTTTGCTGTGTCTCCCAGCACAGTCTCAAGAGCATGGAGAAGATTCCAGGAGACAGACGGCTACTCTAGGAGAGCTGGACAGGGCCGTAGAAGGTCCTTAACCCATCAGTAGGACCGGTATCTGTTCTTTTGTGCAAAGAGGAACAGGATGACCATTGCCAGAGCCCTACAAAATGACCTCCAGCAGGCCACTGGTGTGAATGTCTCTGACCAATCAATCAGAAACAGACTTTATGGGTGTGGCCTGAGGGCCCTACGTCCTCTAGTGGGCCCTGTACTCACTGCCCAACAGTGTGGAGCTCCATTGGCATTTGCCATTAAACACCACTGCCACTGGTGCCCTGTGCTTTTCACAAATGAGAGCAGGTTCACCCTGAGCACATGTGACAGACGTGAAAGGGTCTGAAGAAGTCGTGGAGAATGTTATGCTACCTGTAACATCGTTCAGTATGACCAGTTTGGTGGTGGGTCAGTGAATGGTCTTGGGAGGCATATCCATGGAGGGACGCACAGACCTGTACAGGCTAGACAATGGCACCCTGGCTGCCATTAGGTATCGGGATGAAATCCTTGGACCCATTATCAGACCCTAAGCTGGTGTAGTGGGTCCTGGGTTCCTCCTGGTGCACGACAATGCCTGGCCTCATGTGGCGAGAGTATGCAGCAAGTTTTTGGAGGATGTAGGAATTGATACCATTGAATGGCCCCCACGCTCGCCTGACCTAAATCCAATAGAACACCTCTGGGACATTATGTTTGGTCCATCAGATGCCACCAGGTTGCACCTCATTCTGTTTAGGAGCTCAGCGATTCCATGGTTCAGATCTGGGAGGAAGTACTAATCTACTAAGTACCATTTTAAGTTGCTGCAATGAAATTTCAGCAAAATGGACTGGACTAGCCTGCTGCATAATTCTGCATTCAGCCTTCTATAGGTTGATAAATTTAATTTCCATTAAACGATGTGGCATCCTTTCGTTCCTAACATATTACCCAGTTCATATCACTATAGATATCCAGCATGATATTTTTCCCCATTGAGATCTGATGTGTTTTCAAAATGTTCCTTTCCTCATTTTTTGGAGCATTATATACTGTATATACAATATCTCACAAAAGTGAGTCCACCCCTCACATTTTTGTTAATATTTTATTATATCTTTTCATGTGACAACACTAAAGAAATGACACTTTGCTACAATGTAAAGTAGTGAGTGTACAGCTTGTATAATTTTTTTTTTGTAAATTTTCTGTCCACTCAACACACAGCCATTAATGTCTAAACTGCTTGCAACAAAAGTGAGTACAGCCCTAAGTGAAAATGTCCATATTGGGCCCTATTAGCCATTTTCCCTCCCCAATGTCATGTGACTCGTTAGTGTTACAAGGTCTCAGGTGTGAATGAAGAGTAGGTGTGTTAAATTTGGTGTTATCGCTCTCACTCTCTCATACTGGTCACTGGAAGTTCAACATGGCACCTCATGGCAAAGAACTCTCTGAGGATCTGAAAAAAAGAATTGTTGCTCTACATAAAGATGGCCTAGGCTATAAGAAGATTGCCAAGATCCTGAAACTGAGCTGCAGCACGGTGGCCAAGACCATACAACAGTTTAACAGAACAGGTTCCACTCAGAATTGTTCTCCTGGCTCTCTCTTCTCTGCTGCTATTACTACTCCTGTAGTGTTAAGACGGATGTAGTGGGAACAAAATATCTAAGCCACTCTCAAAATAACAGAATATTATGTATATATATATATATATATATATATATATATATATATATATATATATATATACATACACACACACACAGTGCTGTGAAAAAGTGTTTGCCCCCTTCCTGAATTTTTTTTTTTTCATATTTGTCACACTCAAATGACTCAGATCATCAAACAAATTTAATTATTACACAAAGATAACCCATGTAAATACAAAATGCAGTTTTTAAATGATGGTTTCATTTATTAAGGCAAAAAAGCTGTCCAAACCTGCCTGGCTTTATGTGAAAAATAATTGCCCCCTAAACCTAATAACTGGTTGTGCCACCCTTGGCGGCAACAACTGCAATCAAGCGTTTGCAATAACTGTCAATGAGTCTTTCACATTGTTGTGGAGCAATTTTGGTCCACTCTTCTTTGCAGAATTGTTTCAATTAAGCCACATTGGAGGGTTTTCCAGCATGAACGGCCTGTGTAAGGTCATGATACAGCATCTCAATTGGGTTTAAGTCCAGGCTTTGACTAGGCCACTCCAAAACCTAAATTTTGCTTTGTTTGAACTATTTGGATGTAGACTTGTTGTTGTCTTTCGGATCATTGTCCTGCTGCATAACCCAAGTGCACTTGAGCTTGAGGTCACAGACTTATGGCCAGACATTCTCCTTTGGGATTTTCTGGTAGAGCAGCCCCAGACCATCATGCTACCATCAACAGGTCTGACTGTTGGTATGATGTTCTTGTTATGAAATGCTGTATTAGTTTTATGCCATATGTAACGGGATGCACACCTTCCAAAAGTTACATTTTTGTCTCCTCCGTTCACAGAATATTTGCCTAAAAGTCTTGAGGATAATCAAGATGTTTTTTGGTAAATGTGAGATGAGCCTTTGTGTTCTTTTTGGTCAGCAGTGGCTTTGGCCTTGGAACTCTCCCATGGATGCTTTTTTAACACAGCGTTTTAACAGGACAGGTTCCACTCAGAACAGCCCTCGCCATGGTCAACCAAAGAAGTTGAGTGCACCAGCTCAGCGTCATATTCAGAAGTTGTCTTTGGGAAATAGACATATGAGTGCTACCAGTATTGCTGTAGAGGTTGAAGAGGTGGGGGGTCAGTCTGTCAGTGCTCAGACCATACGCCACACACTGCATCAAATTGGTCTGCATGACTGTCTTCCCGGAAGGAGGAATGTCATGGTCTGGGGCTGCATGAGTGCTGCCGGAACTAGGGAGCTACAGTTCATTGAGGGAACCATGAATGTCAACATGTACTGTGACATACTGAAGCAGAGCATAATCCCCTCCCTTCGGAGTCTGGGCCACAGGGCAGTATTCCAACAGGATAACGACCCCAAACACACCTCCAAGATGACCACTGCCTTGCTCAAAAAGCAGAGTGTAAAGGTGATGGACTGGCCAAGCATGTCTCCAGATCTAAACCCTATTGAGCATCTGTGGGGCATCCTCAAACGGAAGGTGAAGAAGTGCAAGGTCTCTAACATCCACCAGCTCCGTGATGGAGGAGTGGAAGAGGACTCCAGTGGCAACCTGTGAAGCTCTGGTAGACTCCATGCCCAAGAGGGTTAAGACAGTGCTGGAAAACAATGGTGCCCACGCAAAAGATTGATACCCTGGGCCCAATTTGGATATTTTCACTTAGGGGTGTACTCACTTTTGTTGCCAGCAGTTTAGACATTAATGGCTGTGTGTTGAGTTATTTTGAGGGGACAGCAAACTTACACTGTTATATAAACTGTACACTCACTACTTTACATTGTAGCAAAGTGTAATTTCTTCACGTGAAAAGCTATAACAAAATATTTACAAAAAAACTTGAGGGGTGTACTCAATTTTGTGAGATACTGTGTATATATATATATATATACAGTTGCAATAAAAAGTGTGTGAACCCTTTTGGAATGATATGGATTTCTGAACAAATTGGTCATAAAATGTAATTTGATCTTCATCTAAGTCACAACAATAGACAATCACAGTCTGCTTAAACTAATAACACACAAAGAATTAAATGTTACCATGTTTTTATTGAACACACCATGTAAACATTCACAGTGCAGGTGGAAAAAGTATGTGAACCCTTGTATTTAATAACTGGTTGAACCTTCTTTGGCAGCAATAACTTCAACCAAACTTTTCCTGTAGTTGCAGATTTGACGTGCACAATGGTCAGGAGTAATTCTTGACCATTCCTCTTTACAGAACTGTTTCAGTTCAGCAATATCCTTGGGATGTCTGGTGTGAATCGCCTTCTTGAGGTCATGCCACAGCATCTCAATCGGGTTGAGGTCAGGACTCTGACTGGGCCACTCCAGAAGGCGTATTTTCTTCTGTTTAAGCCATTCTGTTGTTGATTTACTTCTATGCTTTGGGTCCTTGTCCTGTTGCAACACCCATCTTCTGTTGAGCTTCAGCTGGTGGACAGATGGCCTTAAGTTCTCCTGCAAAATGTCTTGATAAACTTGGGAAATCATTTTTCCTTGAATGATAGCAAACCGTCCAGGCCCTGATGCAGCAAAGCAGCCCCAAACCAAGATGCCCCCACCACCATACTTCACAGTTGGGATGAGGTTTTGATGTTGGTCTGCTGTGTCTCTTTTTTTCCACACATAGTGTTGTGTGTTTCTTCCAAACAACTCAACTTTGGTTTCATCTGTCCACAGAATATTTTGCCAGTACTGCTGTGGAACATCCAGGTGCTCTTGTGCAAACTGTAAACGTGCAGCGATGTTTTTTTTGGACAGCAGTGGCTTCCTCCGTGGTATCCTCCCATGAAATCCATTCTTGTTTAGTGTTTTACGTATCATAGATTTGCTAACAGGGATGTTAGCATATGCCAGAGACTTTTGTAAGTCTTTAGCTGACACTCTAGGATTCTTCTTCACCTCATTGAGCAGTCTGCGCTGTGCTCTTGCAGTCATCTTTACAGGATGCCCACTCCTAGGGAGAGTAGCAGCAGTGCTGAACTTTCTCCATTTATATACAATTTGTCTTACCATGGACTGATGAACAGCAAGGCTTTTGGAGATACTTTTATAACCCTTTCCAGCTTTATGCAAATCAACAATTCTTAATCGTAGGTCTTCTGAGAGCTCTTTTGTGCGAGGCATCATTCACATCAGGCAATGCTTCTAGTGAAAAGCAAACCCAGAACTGGTGTGTGTTTTTTATAGGGCAGGGCAGCTGTAACCAACACCTCCAATCTCATCTCATTGATTGAACTCCAGTTGGCTGACACCTCACTCCAATTAGCTCTTGGAGATCTCTTTAGTCTAGGGGTTCAGATACTTTTTCCACCTGCACTGTGAATGTTCAATAAAAACATGGTAACATTTAATTCTTTGTATGTTATTAGTTTAGACTGTGATTGTCTATTGTTGTGACTTAGATGAAGATCAGATCACATTTTATGACCAATTTGTGCAGAAATCTATATCATTCCAAAAGGGTTCACATACTTTTTATTGCAACTGTGTATATATATATATATATATATATATATATATATATATATATATATATATATATATATATTTTAATATATGCAGTGTGTGCAGAGTTATATATATAACTCTGCACACACACTTATAAAGCTTGAATCCGATACATGTCAGACCCAGAGCTTAACATTTTTATTTAAAGAAATTTCTTTTTAAAAAGGCCTGAAACTTTGTTTTCAAGTTTTTCAGACAGGATTGTAATATAATATTGTGCATGACAGACTCACTTGTCATAGACAGGTAGTTTAATGCAAGCTACCTGCGTGTGCTGTCACTAAGGCTCCATTCACACCTGGGTGTTTTGGGATCATGGCAGAATCGCTGCGATTCTGCCCGCAATCTCAAAAACACACTATATTTGCAAAACATAGGTTCAGGTGCCATTATTTTCCTAAAATATTGTGCTCCTGCTCCTTTTTGGGCAAGAAGCTTCATGCGATTCGATTGTCCCGCTGCAAATCGTGCATAAAAATCGCACTACATTTTAGGTGCCATTGCAAATAATGCCATTTGAACCTATGTTTTGCAATTGCAGTGCATTTGGGGAAATCACAGACAGAATCACAGCGATTCTGACACGATCCTAAAATGCCCAGGTGTGAATGAAGCCCAACACATTTAGTAGCAACATCATGCTTTTTGTATCACCTGTCATGATGGGGTTAAAATAAAAAATTAGCCCTTTATAGTTCAAAAACAAATATTTAACTTTAAATGAAATTGTAATTCACCTCCAGTCTATTAGCCTCCAGCTTCTCTGGGTTAAAGCGGTGTTCCGTCCCCCCCAAAAAAAATTTAAAAGCCAACAGCTCTTATTCTGTATGCATGCCAACCAATTGATAATGAAAATTGAAGACAACTATTTTTATCATCGATTATGTTGATTAGTTTATCCCTTGATCCGACACCCCATTCACACATTCGATATGGATGCGTGAATCACTCCTGCTGTGCTATTCCCTTCCCAAATTAACATTTGTCCAGTCATCGAATGTACAAAAAATGTTCATACTAGTAATGGTACGAGCATTTGTTGGAAAATCTACTTGTATATAACCAGCTCCAGGTAGGTAGACATCTTTTAGCCCAGCTTCCTCTGGATATACAGTACACTTCAGCAGGCCAGCTACATTTCTGGGCCTCCGGGACATGCCCTAGCTGAGGCAAGGTCCAAATAGAAATCAATCTAGACAGAAGCTCAAGTAGAATAGATCAGTTTGGTAGGGTGCATCCATAACTTTGAACAAAGACTTCAGGGATTGATTGGGTCAGATAAATATTCATTACCCAGTGACTGTCCTTCCCACACTGATTACCAGAACTTCCTTAATAGAAAGATGCAGTAGCAATGAACACACAGAGCTTAGGACAACCAGCAAAAGTCCAGAATTATGTAACTAGAGCTTAGTCCCACATTCACATCTAGCCACCGCAGAGCATCACTTTTTAAAATGCATGTTTCTACCGTGATTTTGGAGCAGCACCATTTATTTGAATGGGCTGCTCTCTGCTCCAAAAATGCACCAAAGTAGACCCTGTGCGTTTTTCTGAAGCCAAGTTTGGCACATTTTTGGAAAGCGTGGTTTAGAGCATTGTGCATTTTTTATCATGCACCAAAAACCCATTTTTTTCTGCTTTTGGGGTGCCATATACAATAATGGCACCCAAAAGTGCATTGCACATTTTGCTGCGATTTAACCGTTTTCCAGAATATCAGACAGAATCATGCCATTCTGCCAGCAATTCTGGAACTTTCAGACATGAATGGGACCTTAGGCTGATTACAGCCTAACTGTAAAACACACAAGTTTTAATTAAGGACACTCCAACTGGAAGAAGGTCCCTACACTGCGAATATCGAAAAATAACTAACTATTGATCCTGCTGGAAATCCAGTGCCTTTGTTACTTTCTGTATACTGAACTGAAATCCAAACCAATGTCATCAGACTTCCCATTTCTCTTCTGTTTACCTGCAGAACAAGCATAAAACACGTACAGTATATTAACAAGGAGAGGGGAGGTCTTTTACAGTTCTTACACACTTCCTGTCTTAGTGTGATAACACTCTTCCTCTATGAATATAGAATACAATGGTAGCTGGTACCATTGCGCGGCGTTGTTTTTATGCAGGATTAGATGTGTATTCTTTATAGCAATGGTCTATTGATCATCTCATGTTTGCCAGTACTAACTCATTAGTCTTTGGTGATCTGTTTTAAGTGGGATGAGACCCCCATTTGGTTAATTCTGCTTCTATTTCCCTACTGTGGCGAATGGTTTACTTAGACCCAGGAATGATTTTGCTGGCACTTCACAGTGGGCCCCGTGTATGACATTGCTAGAGGCCTACTTCATTGCAACTAGCATTGTGGGATCATATTCCCCAAATGATGCTATCTTGGAGGTTTTTCTTTGAGCATGCAGTTCTTATCTTTTATTCTTGTCATCAACAATTTTTGGCTGTGCTGTCATAATGAGTGAATAATTAACTGGATCCTGAGAAAGCTCCTTTTGGGCAAAATGTGTCAATCAATCTGTTTTATCTCATGCTTGTTGTATTGTACACTCTCATGTTGGTACTGCAGTTGATGACAAAAGCTTTTATTACCTTTATATTTCAATATGGAAATAAAAATGTGCTTTTATTGATTTTTTTTTCCATTTGAGTGATATTCTGGCACACTAAAATCCCTGCATTACCATGGTATTTCATAGGACATGGTGGGAACTCTTTTATTTCCAACAATCAGCTTCTAACTCCAGTTTGCTCAGTTAAGCGTTGCTAAAAAAAAAATGACTAAAGACTAATGTCAGAAACGCGTAGGTTGTTTTTTACAGCATTGTACATGTTTTTTCAATAAAAGAATACCCTTTTTTGGATTTCATCCTGAAAGCCGACCATCCCTTTTCCTTACTCTGGTATGTTGGAGGTGTCAGCAGCCTCGAGGTCTGACCACTGGGCGAAGCTGTTATGTAAAAAGGCTGTAGCGCCTAGACACCTGTTTTCCCTTTTTGTTAAAAAAGAAACCTGGAAGCCGATTGGTTTCTACACAGAGCTAAACTAGATTCAGCATTTTCCAGTTTTAGTAAATCAACCGAAGTGTTTTACTGACAGGTTCATCAGGTGAAAAGAAAAGGGAACAATCCTAGAAAAAAGAAAAGGAATGTGGCCACCTGTCAGACTTCCACGTACCTGACTGACGAGCCCGATACAGCAGGGAAAGGTCTCCCTTACGTATCTGGTTCCTGGCCCCTGGTAGTATGAACAGGAGGCACGGGAGCTCAGAATGGTATGAGAGCCTGGCGGGTGACTTGCGGAAGTAAGGCCCAGGATCCTGGTGCAAGTGGACTGGAGATCCTTGGTAAGCTGGAGCACAGGCAGCAGGTGCAGAGCAGGAGCAGGGTAGGCTGGTCCGGTCACAAGCAGAGTTGGCAACAGACGGGCAGCACAGTACAAGGGAACAGGCAGGTTCAGAGTCCAGGTCACAGGCAGGGTTGGCAACAGGCGGGCAGCGTAGCTCAAAGGATCAGGCAGACTCAAGGTCAAAGGCAGGTCGGGGTCAGATGCAGGCAGACAGCAGAGAGAAATCCAATATACAAGCCGAGTATCAGGGAGATCAAACGTTCAGACAGGAAAACAGAAAGCACGGATACTGGGAGCTGCAGATCGGACAGCACTGATGAAACGCCAAGGCGCACAGGCACGCGCACACGCACACCCGCACGCGCCCACACAGTGGACGCTGAAGCTGAAGCCATTTATTATCAGTCAACTGTGTTTACTCTTTTTAAATCACAAACACAACAGAAACTACTCAAATGACGCTGATCAAAAGTTTACATACCCTGGTGATTTGGGCCTGATAACATACACACAAGTTGACACAAAGGGGTTTGAATGGCTATTATAGGTAACCATCCTCATCTGTGATCTGTTTGCTTGCAATTAGTGTGTGTGTATAAAAGGTCAATGAGTTTCAGGACTCCTGACAGACCTTTGCATCTTTCATCCAGTCCTGCACTGACGTTTCTGGATTCTGAGTTATGGGGAAAGCAAAATAATTGTCAAAGGATCTGCAGGAAAAGGTAGTTGAATGGTATAAAACAGGAAAGGGATATAAAAATATGACCGACCAAGGAATTGAGAATGCCATTCAGTGTTCAAACTCTAATCAAGAAGTGGAAAATGAGGGGTTCTGTTGAAATCAAACCATGGTCAGGTAGACCAACTAAAACTGGGGTATGTAAACTTTTGTTCAGGGTCATTTGGGTAGTTTCTTTTGTGATTATGATATAAAAAGAGTAAACACAGTTGACTGATAATAAATGGCTTCAGCCAAACACTTCGTGAAAGAAAAGTTTTTGTGTTACCATTTATATTCTCTGAAAAATGGCAAAGAAATCATAAATTCTGCCAGGGTATGTAAACTTATGAGCACAACTGTATACAACAAGGCCCTCAATCAAATCTAGCAGTTCAAAGAATCAAATTCTAGACAACATCAAGTATTAAAACGAAAAAGTGGCAATATATAGTATGTTAATCTCACAAAAGTGATTTTTTTTTTTTTTTTACAGTTCTTTGTGTACAGCCAACTGGGGGAAAGAGGCTCATCAGTCTATCCAAACCATTATGCCATCACTCTGAGCACCAAGGAAGTGAGTGTGTTATATAATTACCTTCATAATAACATAAAAAAACCGAAGGAAAATGCTGGTAACACTTCAGCATGAAGCAGAGTGTTCCATTAGGAAAGCCTCCTTTTAGGCACTGAGCTAAATAATGGATTGGGGTAATTACACTCCGTGTGCACAGCTTATTGAAAGGCCTATTTTTAGTTCTGTAACACAAGCAGCATGCAGGGGTGTTGCTTAGGAAACCATCAGACATCCAGCACTGGTTGCATGGATAGATTTTTTTTTCTCTAACAATGCTACTGCCTTTGGGACAGAATAAATAAATGCATCAAGCAAAGTCTTCTAAGGGCACCCAGGGGACAGAAATCAAACTTTTCAAGTTTAATATCAGAGAACTTTTTCTCCAGTCAACTCCTGACATACATATTACAGCCAGGAGGTCCATTGTTCCACGTCCACGGTTTATAGGTCATCAATTTTAATTCAAAGTAAGAAGACAAAGGATTTATGCCTCATTTAAATTCTATGTAAAGCCAAAACTCTAAAGCCTGGTACACACTACAGTTTTTTTTTTTCGTGTAACCCAGCAGGTTGCAAAAAAAAAAAACCTGATGGTACTGGTGGGAGCCGCTGTACTAACCATGTGTGGTTAGTCCAGCGATCTCCCCCAGCTGAGCTGTTGTGTTCTGACAGATGGGTGCCCCCCCCCACCAGAACACTCTGATCAGCACTCTCTGCCATTGGCTGAGAGCGCTGATCGGGAGTCAATCGGATGCTGTTTTTCCATCATGCACAGCCAGCTTCTTTCAGGCAGAATGACATACACATGTGCCAAATGTCAGCTGTTTTTTTTTTTTAAACCGGCCGTTGTCTCCCGACATTTGGCCCGTGTGTACGGGGCTTAAGTTTAGACTAAAAAAAGGAGTAGGGGAGGGTTAAAACAACTAGCAAGTTATTTTTGCTGTCTCTGTCCCACTGGAGATTTCCTTCACTTGCTGTTCCAGATGTAACGTACCCCGAAGGAGCCGCTGGCTTTGATGGTCCCGTTTCCCCAAACTCAGTGCACACACAGCCAGGCTGTAATTTCTTCTCTCTCACGGTCTCAAATTAATAGTCTATGGGTGTTTTTTGTATGTAGATTTCTGAGTTTTAGAAGTTTTATTGCTGAGTTGAGCTTGGGTGGCTGAGAGGGGAAGCATGGGATCCCCCAATAGCACTGAATTGACTGAGGGCACTTTTCTTCACTCTATTGTGGCAGAGAGCTTCCACAAAGAGCACTACTGGGAAAATGCCTAGGACTTGCTTTTTGTAGAACCTGGGAAATGCACACAGTATTTAAGGCACAGGATTTAGGTCAGTACTCAGAATTCCACAGGATCATCAGTTGCCTCCTTCTGATATTCAACGGGCACTTTTTAGTGAGGGAGACACAGACTTATAATACCACTGGACACGCTTCCCTCTAGCATCCACCAGGCATCCACCAGGCATCCTCCAGTGAGCTTCTCCAGACTGTAAGGGAGAAATACCAGACTTTAGAACATTATGGGCCATTCGCGCCAAATTCGAGTGGCGTCTCATGGCCCATAATTCACTGCGGCATCGCAGTGCATTGCTGGCTGATGATTGGCCAAACATGCACTATGACCCGCATGCTTGGCCAAACAGAGCACCGTCTGTACAGAGAGCCGTAATTGGCCAAAGCCAGGGTGGCTTTGGCCAATTATGGCTCAGGGGGTTTAGTACACGCCCCACACTATATAAGTCTGCCTGCACGTCGGCCCTGTGTAGTGTGTTCCGGCATTGAGAGAGAGATAGAGAGAGACAGTGTCATTTGATTTAAGTTAGATAGAGCAGGCAGGCGAGTCAGTTAGCTGCACTTACAGTGTATTGTGTATATATATGCATCCTAGGTGTTGTGTATATACATATATATATATATATATATATATATATATATATATATATACTGTATTCAGTTTAGCTAGATCCGTTCCTGTTATTCTCTTCCTACTGACAGGCAGGCAGGTGTTTTTACAGTATTTACAGATCTGTCACGAATTCACACGCCCACAGCGACTAACTAACCGTGACGTGCGTTCCGTGACCGGGGTATATGAAGAACTAAGGGAATAAGGGGGAACTTATACTGCGCATGTAAGACTGGCTGTGGTACTTTCACAGCCTGCACTACCTTTGGCCACCACTAGAGGGAGACTCCACTCCAGTCCAGCTAGCTGACCACACACAGGCAGATACGAATCTTACATACAATCTGGTGCACTCTAATAGGGCGTACACACGGTCGGACTTTGTTCGGACATTCCGACAACAAAATCCTAGGATTTTTTCAGACGGATGTTGGCTCAAACTTGTCTTGCATACACACGGTCACACAAAGTTGTCGGAAAATCCGATCGTTCTGAACGCGGTGACGTAAAACACGTACGTCGGGACTATAAACGGGGCAGTGGCCAATAGCTTTCATCTCTTTATTTATTCTGAGCATGCGTGGATCTTTGTCCGTCGGATTTGTGTACACACGATCGGAATTTCCGACAACGGATTTTGTTGTCGGAAAATTTTATCTCCTGCTCTCCAACTTTGTGTGTCGGAAAATCCGATGGAAAATGTCCGATGGAGCCCACACACGGTCGGAATTTCTGACAACATGCTCCGATTGGACATTTTCCATCGGAAAATCCGACCGTGTGTACGGGGCATTAGGGTTGGGAGCAGTCTGGCAATTACTATACACTTCCAGGGTTCCTCCAGCTATCCTGAAAGCTTGAACCCCGGTGGTAATCACTCTTCCCACTGTCCCCACACCCACACACCAGACACACAATAAACGATAGCCTGCCACCACCCAACAGTTTGTCCGCAGACTGGTCTGATGAGCCACCACACACACAGATCTCTGTCTGGAAGATCTGTTAGCTTACAATCTGCATGCAATCTGCCAACACACAGTGCAATTGCATACCGATTGGTATGTAACTTAAAACGAGTACTTAGGCACTACAATACAACAACCTCTCCAGAGATATGAGTCCTAGCTTAGTACACAGAACTCACTTATTAATTTTATCATTTAAGATCCCGAAAGTGGGCAGTGCATATAAGATATACAAAGAAAAAGAATTTACCAAAAAAGATACAAAAAATGCAGAAAGACACACAAATTGGCAATTTGCTATGAAAATAAAAAGGGATAAAAACAGAAATAAACTTTACCCAAGTCTATCCGTTAGTAGAAGCATACTAGAACATGTGGGAACTCCCCAGTTTCGAACTGGCTTCGTGGAAGAACAATGTCCATATCTCAGGCTACCCAATTTATTGAAATATGGATGTGGGGTGGACTTTTGCCCTTGGCCAATCAACCCTGGGGGGTGTTCCTGTCTCAGCCCTCAAATGTTTTGTGTTCTGAAACGACCAGAGTCAAATTGGCCCAGAACGGCGCTGATTGCTGGGTCATGGATAGGATTTCCGATACCAGCGCATCAGTCCGATCGCAACAGTACCAATCACTGCCTGCCTGCCGCAATCAGGCGCCATATAGCGGTTTTGTGTGGTTCTCCAGGATTCCACACCTGCTAAACATACAGACTAACATGTACACGTAACCCATCAGGTGTACGATCAAAAGGAATTATTTTCATCTCTCTGACGCTAATATTTTAGCTTTTATGAGTTATAAACTAGGTTCCTTAGATCTCTTGATATTAATCAAAGCTTGCAGACTGTCCGGGGCATTGTGAATGCCCCCTGCAGATCCGTGTAGCCAAAATGACTAGCAGTTTTCTTTGAGCCTCAGGAAGGTGGCAATCTATGTTTACTCTAATGGGAACTTTTATTGGCATGTAGGTGTCACTTCGATCCTAAAAAAAGTGGCTCTGTCCTTTTCAAATGCTAATGAAAGAACATATGTGCATGACTGACATAGAATACTATATTTTTAATAACCCAGAATTAAACTACATCTACAATTACACTACTTCTACAGATCACACCACATCTTGTTAAGGCAAAACTATCCTACGCTTATATTTTCGTCACAACAGCTACCTGAATAAAATTGCTGGTGTTCTTCTGATCCTATTAGTCCTATTAGCTACAGTATTTACAGTTAGTGTAGTGCGTCCTCTGCACAGTGTGCACCTAAAGCTACCTGAAGAAAATTGGTGGTGTTCTTCTAATCCTATTATTACCGCAGGCAGCTGCAGTATTTACAAGTTGATGTAGTGCGTCCTCTGCACAGTGTGCACCTAAAGCTACCTGAAGAAAATTGGTGGTGTTCTTCTGATTCTATTAGTACCGCAGGCAGCTGCAGTATTTACAAGTTAGTGTAGTGCTTCCTCTGCACAGTGTGCACCTAAAGCTACCTGAAGAAAATTGTTGGTGCTCTTCTGATCCTATTAGTACCGCAGGCAGCTGCAGTATTTACAAGTTAGTGTACTGCGTCCTCTGCACAGTGTGCACCTAAAGCTACCTGAAGAAAATTGGTGGTGTTCTTCTGATCCTATTAGTACCGCAGGCAGCTGCAGTATTTACAAGTTAGTGTACTGTGTCCTCTGCACAGTGTGCACCTAAAGCTACCTGAAGAAAATTGGTGGTGTTCTTCTGATCCTATTAGTACCGCAGGCAGCTGCAGTATTTACAAGTTAGTGTACTGCGTCCTCTCCACAGTGTGCACCTAAAGCTACCTGAATAAAATTGGTGGTGTTCTTCTGATCCTATTAGTACCGCAGGCAGCTGCAGTATTTACAAGTTAGTGTACTGCGTCCTCTGCACAGTGTGCACCTAAAGATACCTGAAGAAAATTGGTGGTGTTCTTCTGACCCTTTTAGTACCGCAGGCAGCTGCAGTATTTACAAGTTAGTGTAGTGTGTCCTCTGCACAGTGTGCACCTAAAGCTACCTGAAGACAATTGCTGTTGTTCTGCTCCTATTAATACCACAGGCAGGCAGCTACAGTATTTACAGTTAGTGTACTGTGTCCTCTGCACAGTGTGCACCTAAAGCTACCTGAAGAAAATTGGTGGTGTTCTTCTGATCCTATTAATACCACAGGCAGGCAGCTACAGTATTTACAGTTAGTGTACTGTGTCCTCTGCACAGTGTGCGCCTAAAGCTACCTGAAGACAATTGCTGGTGTTCTCATACTAATAATACTACAGGCAGGCAGTTGATTCTGCTAGCTGCAGTATCAGTATATATATATACATCCCAGCTTTGTGCAGCTACATTTCACTGCAGGCCATTAGTATGTCTGGAAGGCCAACAAGGAGAGGCAGTCAGTCACAAGCCAATAAAAGAGGGCAAGCAGGCTCTGTGTCTAGAGGCAACAGTGCTGGTCATGGAGACGGTGCATCCTGATCAGCACGTGGCCGTCGGACACGCTTGTCCTTTTTTTCGACAGCTGGCCGTGTTGAGCCGCAACATGCGGAAGACTTGGTAGAGTGGATGACCAAGCTGTCCTCATCTTCCTCATCCTCTCTCACCCAGGCTTAGGCCCCTTTCACACTTATACGACTTCAAAGTCGCGCGATTTTACCGCGATTTTGCAGTGATTTGCCGCGATTTTACCGCGATTTGGGAGCAGTACTACTTTGTACGACTTTGCCAAAGGGGGAACTCCACGCCAAGTTCACAGTCCCAGCATGCCCTGGGACGGTGACCTCATAAGGGGGCGGGGTCACCGCTTATATAAGTCCATTGCGGAGCATTCAGAGATCATTCCAGCTGGAGAGAGCATCGTGTCAACATCTCTGGAAGAAAAGAAGAAGGCAGAAGGCAGAAGTCAGGGCCACCGCTAGCAATTGAGCTGCAGAAGATAGCGGAGGAGCCGGCAGAAGATCAGGACACTGGGAGGAGACGCCGGAGAGACCCTCGAAGTCGGAAGAGGACCCCCGAAGTCGGAAGAAGACCCCCGAAGTCAGAAGAGGACCCCCGAAGTCGGAAGAAGACCCCGGAGCTGCCTAATAAATTGCTTTAAAAACCTGTGGACTGTGTTTTTTATTGACACTTTTTTCCCTAGGTGAATGGGTAGGGGTACCATGTACCCCATACTCATTCACATGGGGGGGGGGCCGGGATCTGGGGGCCTCCTTATTAAAGGGGGCTCCCGGCTTCCGATAAGCCCCCCGCCCGCAGACCCCGACAACCAATGGCCAGGGTTGTCGGGAAGAGGCCCTTGTCCTCATCAACATGGGGACAAGGTGCTTTGGGGTGGGGGGGGCCCCGCAGGGTGCCCCCCATGCCCCAAAGCACCCACCCCCCCATGTTGAGGACATGCAGCCTTGTACGGTCCAGGAGGGGGGGGGGGCGCTCGCTTGTCCCCCCCTCATTCCTGACCGGCCGGGCTGCATGGTCTGGTATGGATTTTGGGGGGGACCCCACGCCGATTTTTCAGCGTAGGGGGTTCCCCTTAGATCCATACCAGACCTAAGGGCCTGGTATGTCCCTGGGGGGGAACCCACGCCGTTTTTTTTTCATTTAAAACTTGGAACGGCGTTCCCCCTCAGGATTCATACCAGACAGCTGTCAGCACTGCCTGTCGCTCATCGGGAAAGGAAAAAAAAGTTTTCCTTTCCCGATCAGCGAGCCAGGCTTGTGCTTACAAAGTCATACTGAAATCGTGTCTATATTATTCAGGCACGATTTGCATGCTACTTGAGGGTTTAACATTGAGGTCTATGGAGTACAACTCGCATAGAAGTTGGACCAAAGTAGTGCAGGGACTACTTTCAAGTCGGCACGACTTAAAGTTGTGCCAATATGAATGGTAGTCATTGAAAATCATGGAGAATGACTTGTCATACGATTTTGCAGTACAAAATCGTGGGACAAGTCGTATAAGTGTGAAAGGGGCCTTAGGGTACTTTGTCCGGCAAAGCAGCAGCCAACGCGGCCTCTTCCCTCGGCTCAATGGCATCAGTCACTCCTTCCCTAGCCCCACCATGTCCTCCAGAGGAGTCCCCCGAACTGTTTGACCACAGTGTTGGATACATGCTCCAGGAGGATGCCTAGCATTTTGAAGGCTCCGATGATGGTACCCAGCTGGAGGAAGGCAGTAACGTGAGCCCAGAGAGAGGGGGTGCCCAAGAAGGACAGCAATCTGGCAGTCATGTTCCCCCAACTGCAGCATACTACCAGGTTTGCTCCAGTAATGAGGAGGGTGGGGATGATGAGGTCAATGACTCCACGTGGGTGCCTGATAGGAGAAAGGAGGAGGAGGCACATCACCAATGAGGCACCATATGCTTGACCAGACATATGTCGACCTGCCATGCAGTTCGTTGGCAAGCGTACCTAAAAGACCCACAGGACCTCTCCTTGCTCCTCATCAGCTGGGATCTCCAACCCCACTATATCTTCAGTCCTCTCTGAGATCTCCACTGAGAGGAATGATGGTGTAGAATTAGGTGTGTCACAGCCAAGTACTTGGGGGCAATCTGCTATCGGTACTTCCCTGCCCCAGCTGCTGCACCGCCGAAAGAAGTTCGCTCCCAACCATCCACATGCCCAGCGGTTGAATGCTAGCTAGGCTAAATTGCTAGCACTTCAACTGCTACTTTTTCAGTTGGTAGACTCTGCCCCCTTCCATGAGTTTGTGGAATGTGCAGTTCCTCAGTGGCAGGTTCCCAAACACTACTTTTTCTCACGGAAGGCGATTCCAGCTCTCTACCGGCATGTGGAAGGCAATGTCTTGGCTCGCTGGACAAGGCGGTCAGCAGTAAGGTGAATATTACCGCTGACTCATGGTCCAGCAGGCATGGACAGGGACATTGCCTATCTTTCACCACACACTGGGTGACTCTTCTGGAAGCTGGGAAGGATGCAGAACAGGGTGCGGTAGTGTTGGAGGTTGTTCCGCCACCACACCTCCAAAATTCTACTAGTGGTGATTCTGCCACACCTCTCTCCTCCACCCCCTCCTCTTCTTCTTCCTCCATGGCCTTTTCCTGTGCTAATTTGTCCTGAGAACCAGCGGTGCTTCGTAGGCGTTTAAGGGGCTATGCAAGCACTCAGGCAAAAAGATGCCATGCGGTGCTTGAACTGGTGTGCTTGGGGGACAGGAGCCACACTGGGGCAGAGATTCTGTCAGCTCTGCAGGGGCAGGTTCAGAGGTGGTTGACGCCACGCCAGCTTAAGGCAAGTATGGTGGTTTGCGCCAATGGCACCAACCTCCTCTCCGCCCTCTTACAGGGACAACTGACCCATGTGCCCTGTTTGGCTCACGTCCTTAACTTGGTGGTGCAGCGGTTCTTGGGCAGGTACCCGGGCTTACAAGATGTCCTGAGGCAGGCCAGGAAAGTCTGTATGCATTTCCGCAGGTAATATAATGCCAGTGCTCGGCTGGCTGACCTCCAAGAGGAATTTAACCTGCCCAAGAACCGCCTAATCTGTGACATGCCCACCAGGTGGAACTCAACGTTGGCCATGTTGCAGCGGCTGCACACGCAGCAGAGGGCCATCAATGAGTACCTATGCATCTATGGCACCAGGACAGGGTCAGGGGACCTTGGTTTTTTTTTCCCCACGCCAGTGGGCTATGTTCAGGGATGTATGCACTGTCCTGTCACCATTTGAGGAGACCACGAGGATGGTGAGCGTTGACAGTGCATGCATCAGTGACACTGTACCTCTTGTCCACCTGTTGGAGCACATGCTGCGTGGAATAATGGACAGGGCACTTGAGGCAGAACAGAGGGAGGAAAAGGAGGACTTCCTTACCTCTCAAGGCCCCCTTTATCTAGACAGTGTTCCTGCGTGCCCGCCGATCACACAGGAGGAGGAGGATTGTGTCAGCATGGAGGTGGAGCCTGGCACTCAGCGTCAGCAGCAGTCTTCAAGGGATCATTTAAAGTCCCAAGAAACCCATGGACTTGTACATGGCTGGGAGGAGGTGGCTACGGATCATGTCAACCTTAGTGACCCAGACGACTCCGGACCGAATGCCTCAGCAAACCTACGCTGCATGGCCTCCCTGATCCTGCAAAGCCTGCGGAAGGATCCTCGTATTCGTGGTATCAAGGAGAGGGATCAGTACTGGCTGGCAACCCTCCATGATGCACGTTACAAGGGTAAGGTTGCAGACCTTATCTTGCCGTCGCAGAGGGAGCAGAGGATGAAAGATCTTCGGGAGGCCTTGCAGAAAGGTCTGTGCAACGCGTTCCCAGAGACTGGGAGGTTACAAACTCCTGTTCCTGGACAACGTGTTGCTGAGGCTTCGGTCAGTCAAAGAAGGAGCGGTGGAGAAGGTGGCCATCTGACCGATGTGTTCGGACAATTTTTTAGTCCGCAGCCCCAAGGTATGATCCAGCAACCATCGCCAGCGTCTGTTTTACATGGTGCAGGAATACCTAGGGGCAAGATCGGACTTGGACACCTTTCCCACCAAAAATCCTCTGGGTTACTAGGTCTTGAGGATGGATCACTGGCTAGAGCTTGCACAGAATGCAATTGAGCTACTGGCCTGTCCTGCATCCAGCGTTCTTTCGGAACGCACATTCAGTGGTGCTGGAGGCTTTGTAACCGATCAAACCAATCAAAGGGTGCGCCTGTCCGCTGACTCGGTCGATCGACTGAGCTTCATAAAAATGAATCAGTCTTGGATCACCACCAGCTACCAGGCACCTGATGCTGATGTAACCGAATAATTTTTTTTGAAATGTCAGATCCCTTCAAGACTGCCTATGCTGATGCTGAGTGACTATCCTGTTATGCTGAGTGATTATCCTCTTCCTCCTCAATAATCATGCTGATAGCTTGTAAGAACATTTTTGGTTCTGGGCGCTGCCACCAGTGGCTAAGGCCCAATTTTTCAGCCCCTGTTTAACAGGGGCGTGTAATTACAATTTTTGATGCAATATTTTGCAGGAGGGTTCATTGCTGCGCTCAACTAGAGTATCTGTGAGGGGTTGCAGTGTTGTGGCACCAGCACCAGTGCCTAAGGCCCAATTTTTCAGCCCCTATTTAACAGGGGCGTGTAATTACAATTTTTGATGCAATTCTTTGCAGCAGGGCTCATTTCTGCACTCCAACTAGAGTATCTGTGAGGGGTTGCAGTGTTGTGGCACCAGCACCAGTACCCAAAGGCCCAATTTTTCTGCCCCTGTTCAACAGGGATATGTAATTACAATTCTTGATCTAATATTTCACAGCAGGGCCCATTCCTGCGCCCACCAAGAGTAAATGTGAGGGCTTACAGTGTTGTGGCAACACCACCAACACCACCACCAAAGGCCCAATTTTTCTGCCCATGTTCAACAATGGCATGTAATTACAATTCTTGATCTAATATTTCACAGCAGGGCCCGTTCCTGCGCCCACCAAGAGTAAATGTGAGGGCTTACAGTGTTGTGGCAACACCAACACCTAAGGCCCCAATTTCTGCAGAGTATATAGGGCAGGCCCCTACTTTCAAACATCCAACTTACAAATGACTCCTACTTGCAAACGGAAGGAGACAACAGGAAGTGAGATGAAATCTATCCCTAGGAAGGGAAATTCTCTTCTGTAAGAGTTAATATGGGAAAAACGTGTCTCCTCTTCACTGATGCTTTATCACCAATCCTTATTTCACTAAAGACCCCATATTTTCAAAAAACATTTGTCATTGGGACAGAAAGTGAGGTGAAATCTTCTGAAGAGATGCACAGACAGCAAAACAAATGTCACAGGGGTGATAACCCTTCTGTATGTTTTCCAAAAAGGTTAAAAATAGATTTTTTGGCTGGAGCCATTTTTGTTCAAAATTACAAACATATTCTACTTAACAACAAACCTACAGTCCCTGTCTTGTTTGCACCGCCTGTATACTGCTGTTCAGAGTATATAGGGCCTGGGGGCCCCACGCCTTTGCTTTTTTTAATTTGGGTGTGGGGTTCCCCTTAATATTCATACAAGACCCAAAGAGCCTGGTAATGGACTGGGGGGGGGGTACCCATGCCGTTTGTCGAACTGATTTTCATCCATATTGCCGGGACCCGACATTACATTAAAGCAGTTTTAAATGACTTTTACTCCTTTAAAAATGTCATTTTGTGCAGGGACTGTTCTAAGCACGGGAAACACGCGCAACATTACAGGCATACTATAGACACCCCCCAGGTACAATATTTAAAGGAATATTTCACTTTTTTTTTTACTTTAAGCATCATTAAAATCACCGCTCCTGAAAAAACGCCCGTTTTTAAAACTTTTTTTTGCATTGATATATGTCCCCTGGGGCAGGACCTGGGTCCCCAAATGCTTTTTTGGGACAATACCATGCATATTAGCCTTTAAAATTAGCACTTTTGATTTTGAACGTTCGAGTCCCATAGACTTTAATGGGGTTCTAAAGTTTTTTGGTCAGTTCGCAGGTTCTGGTGCGAACCGAACCGTGGGGTGTTCGGCTAATCCCTAGTCTCTAGCAGGGCATATAATCCTTCTCCTGCAAGCACACAATGCATCAGTGTTTTGTCTGCTCCTGCTCTGTAATCTGGTTGCCTTGTTGCTGCCCCCTGACTCTGCTGCTATTTATTCTTGACCTTGCTCTTGTTTCTGCCCTGCACCCAGTACTCTGCTTCCCTGCTCCTCCAGTTTTTCCTTGCCTTGTGTGCATCTCATTTGTGTATATTGTTAGTTTTGTTTTTGGTTGCTAGTTAGGCATTTTGTCCTTTAGTTTTGATTTTCATGTTTATTGCTGGTGTGTGATTATCTTTCATTCACTGTAAATAAATATAACTTTAAAGATATTGGGTACATGGTCTGGTTATCCCTGTGCTGATTCTGGAACATAACACTGAGGCCCATGTGCTAGTGGGAGAAGCATTATATGTCCTGCTAGCAGCTGAGACCATTTAGAACTGATTACTGGGGCCTGCTGGCCTATAGGAGACACTTGCTGGTATACAATGGAACTGCAGCAATCAGGGCACCACAGTGCCACCAGCAGGCAAACTTATTCCTAACATCAGGTGAGCCGCTTCATCTGCCAGGGTGTCCTGCCCATGTATTTATCCTTCTGGTCTCTCTATTGCTGTTGCTACTGGTCTCTGAGCCTGCCCTATGACTGTGACAATAGCATTGGTTTATGTATCTCTACAGTAAACCATCTGCCATGAAAGTACACATCCTTAGCTATTGTTCAGAGGAGCTTTGGTCAAATACTGGACCCAAGCTTTACAGCAGCTGTGTCAAAATGAATCACCAATAGGTTGACTTTTTGACATAGTTGGCCTATTGCATTTAAAGGACTGTGCTGTCACCTAGATTTTACAGCCAGAAATGCTTCCTTCATAAAAAGTGAAGTGGGAAGGGCAACAAACTTTCCAGATAAAAAGACCTGCAGCAAAGCTGAAAGGGGCATTCTACTGCACATCACAAGAAAGAGATTGCTCAGATCAATAAACTGTGTTCCTGGAATTACTTAATGCCCAGGATTCTATTCTGTTAGGAACTTATGGACCAGCTGTAACAGAAGCTACCTAAACCTGTGCATACCAGTCGCAGAGAAGCACTGATTTTTTTTTGCGGCCTATACCCCAAACTGACAACAAGCCCTTAGTGATTTTCTGTTGCATACAGACTATTGATAGGAAATTCTAGATAGCATGTGCATGTATATATGTACACATATTTGTAGAACAGTGTCTTGTATTTTAATGTCTTGTACTTGTAACTGTGAGTAGTTTTTATATTCATTCTTCTTTAGGAAAGGACATAGTAATATGCTTCTGAGTTTGTTTCCTTGGGTTTACTGCAAAAAATAGACAGGTAGCTAAAAAAGAAAAAGCAAAATGCTAATCTTCAGGTTACAAGCGTTTGTTAACCCAAGAAAAAAAAAAAAACAGATCTTGTTCTCTTAACCACTTCCGGACCGCTCACTGTATATATACGTCATTTTTTTGAAGATGGATATCTCGGTAACGGCAGCAGCTGCTGCCACAACCGAGATATCCATCTTTACAGTGAGCGATTCTCTACAAGATAATGGTGGTCTCAGCGGCGGGTTCGCCGCGAGATCACCGTTATCGGCGGCGGGAGAGGTGCCACCCCCCTCCCGCCGCTCTCCCGCACCCTCCGCCGCTTACCGGAGCCGTCGGTAACGGCGGAGGAGATCGGGTCCTGTCAGTGCTTCGGTATAGAGACGAGTGAGGCCAAGATGGCGCCCACCCGTCTCCATACCATGTGACGGCCGGAGCGGCGTCATAACGATGGCTCCGCCCACTCTCTTAAAGGCACAAATTTTTTAAATGTCATTTTTTTAAACGACTTTTTTTTTTTTTTTTTTTTTTTTTTTTGCATTTTAGTCTAAATATGAGATCTGAGGACTTTTTGACCCCAGATCTCATATTTAAGAGGACCTGTCATGCTTTTTTCTATTACAAGGGATGTTTACATTCCTTGTAATAGGAATAAAAGTGATCCAAATTTTTTTTTTTTTTTAAAACAGTGAAAAAATAAATAAAATAAAATAAAATAAATAATAAAAAAAAAAAAAAAATTTTTTAAAGCGCCCTGTCCCGACGAGCTCGCACGCAGAAGCGAACGCATACGTGAGTAGCGCCCGCATATGAACACGGTAGTCAAACCACACATGTGAGGTATCGCCGCGACCGGTAGAGTGAGAGCAATAATTCTAGCCCTAGACCTCCTCTGTAACGCAAAACATGCAATCTGTAGAATTTTTTAAACGTCGCCTATGGAGATTTTTAAGGGTAAAAGTTTGACGCTATTCCACGAGCGGGCGCAATTTTGAAGCGTGACATGTTGGGTATCAATTTACTTGGCGTAACATTATATTTCACAATATAAAAAAAAATTGGGCTAACTTTACTGTTGTCTTATTTTTTTTTTCAAAAAAGTGAATTTTTTCCAAAAAAAGTGCGCTTAGAAGACCGCTGCGCAAATACGGTGCAAAAAAAAGTATTGCAATGACCGCTATTGTATTCTCTAGGATGTTAGAAAAAAAACAATATATAATGTTTGGGGGTTCTAAGTAATTTTCTAGCAAAAAAACCTGTTTTAAACTTGTAAACACCTAAAATCCAAAACGAGGCATGTTATACAGCACAGTGCTTGTGCTGTGAAATTTTGCCCCCTGTAACACCTGAAATACCTGGCTATACCCTTTCCCCCTGTACGCTGACTCCGATATATCAGGGCTGCTGAGCCCTGACACCATCGTCAGTGTACGTGCCTTCGTAATATGCTGCCCTGCTCTCCTGTGTCTCCTCTGTCCTCATGCCCTCTCTCTGTCTGCTTGTACTAGTGCCCCCCCCCCCCCCCCGCTGCACTCATATCTGCAGCTAAATCTTCCTATCATCTCTGTACTATGATAATAAGTGTCCCTGTGCCTGTGTACTGTAAAAAAATCTGCCGATTTTTCCCTTTATGACCGTGGCTCTCTCTCTCCTCTCTCCCTTGACTCCCTGGCTGATGTCAGCCGGAGGGCTTGGCCCCATTCACTGGAACTGTGAGCTGAGAGAGAAGAGAGCTGAGCGCCGGGAGCCAAGCTTATATAGGTACAATCTGGCAGATTTTTCATAATACACAGGGACACTTAATTATTATGGTACCGAGGGGCTGGGAGCATTTGAAAGAAGTGGTTTACCAACCACTTTAAGTGTTCTCATAAAGGGAAAGGGCGGCTTGCTTGATCCTGGGTAAATTTAGACATTCAGGAGGTTAAAACATCCACATTGCACTCTGGTGGTAGGTGAGGGCAGTGGTGGAGAGCAGGGAAGGCAAGTACTTCCTGTTTATGGTGCCCTCTATGAAGCAAACCTGTTGATTTGCCTACTAAAGAAACTTTCAATGCTTTTTAAATGTAATATTTTTTATCATTCCTTTTGCAAGTACAGCATTTTTTCTTTTACAAATGCTTTATTGAGCTTTTAAAACAGGTTTGTTTAACAGCGTTTTGTAATCCTTACTGAAGTTTTACCCTTTAACAATGGATAGAGCATATGGGATTGAAGTTGACAGCATTAGGGCCTGTGACTACAGGCTTCAATAGTCAAGTGCAAAATGGTTTCTACATCAGAGGCATTTCTGAGATCATTCAAAATTCACTGCAGGGGGATTTGACCTGCAGCTGAATAACATTTGAGCTGATTCAATCTGCTTTTGTATTCACAAAGGTCATTCAATGTGGCAATATGTTGTTACACTATATTGTCAAAAGTATTGGAATGCCTGCCTTTACACACACATGAACTTTAATGGCGTCCCAGTCTTATTCTGTACGGTTCAATACTGAGGTCCACACTTTGCAGCTATAAAAGCTTCAACTCTTCTGGAAAGGTTGTCCACAAGGTTTAGGATTGTGTCTATGAGAATGTTCCTCTTCCAGAAGTGCATTTGTGAGGTCAGGCACTGATGTTGGTCGAGAAGACCTGGCTCGCAGTCTCCGCTCTAATTTCTCCCAAAGGTGTTCTATCGGGTTGAGGTTAGGACTCTGTGAAGGCCAGTCTAGTTCCTCCACCCCAAACTTGCTCATCCATGTCTTTATGGACCTTGCTTTGTGCACTGGTGTGCAGTCATGTTGGAGCAGGAAGGGGCCATCCCCAAACTGTTCCCACAAAGTTGGGAGGATGAAATTGTACAAAATGTCTTGGTATGCTGACACATTAAGAGTTACCTTCACTGGAACTAAGGGGCCAAGCCCACCCCCTGAAAAACAACCCCACACCATAATCCCCCCTCCTCCAAATGATTTGGCCAGTGCACAAAGCAAGGTCCATAAAGTTGGGCCTATTTATCACATACCAGGGATCATGGATCAGTTTGAATATGTCAAAATACTTGAAGAGGTCATGTTAAGGGAAAAGCCCTTTGAAATGGGTGTCTCAACAAGACAACCCCAAACACACCAGTAAGCGAGCAGCATCTTGGTTCCAGACCAACAAAATTAACGTTATGGAGTGGACAGCCGAATCCTTGGACCTCAATCCAATAGAAAACTTGTGGGGTGACAACAAAAATGTTGTTTCTGAGGTAAAACCAAGAAATGCAGAGGAATTGTGGAATGTAGTGCAATTGCCCTGGGCTGGAATACCCGTTCACAGGTACCAGAAGTTGGTCAACTACATGCAACACAGATGTGAAACAGTTCTCAGAAACAATGGTTATACAATTAAATATTAATTCAGTGATTCACAGGAAAGCTAAATCTTCAAGCATTTTTCCGTTTATACAGTAAATGTTTGAGTTTGTATACACACAACAGACACTTTTTTTAGGTACACCTGTTCAATTTCTTGGTAACACAAATTGTTAATCAGCCACATGGCAGCAACTCAATGATTTTAGGCATTAGACATGGTGAAGATGAGTTGCTGAAGTTCAAACCGAGCATCAGAATGGGGAAGGAAGGGGATTTAAGCGACTTTGAATGTGGCATGTTTATTGGTGCCAGACGGTCTGGTCTGAGTATTTCAAAATGGCCCCGTGAGTGGATGGGGCCATTTCTGGATAGCCTCGACCTTGTTTAGTTGGGGTTTAATTACGCCCCTACCTACAACATACCCCAGGTAGCGGGCCTCCTCCAACCCAACTTTGCTCTTTTCCGGGGTCACTGTGAACCTCGCCCTTTGGAGTGCATCCAAGACCAACTGGACCTTTGGTAAGTGACTCTCGCAGTCCTGACTAAAGATGACAATGTCTTTAAGGTAGGCTCCTGAGAATTGATTATGAGGTCTTAGAACAGTGGCGTCACGCTCCCGTAGAAGTCCGTGTGACGAAGCGTACGTAGGGCGTGGCCTTTGACTGAACGCTTTGCTGACATCTCCCTGCAAAGCTGACGCTTAGGAACATCTTTGTAAGCATTGTACACCGCTCATTTTTTCCATTACAATGTGAGTACCCTTTTTATCTGACCTAATAAATAGTGGTTTTAAACGGTTTCACACTATGGAATCCTTTCTTCTTATGTCCTTATGATATCATCCTGGTCCTGGTCTTGCCAAGCACTGCTGCACAGTGGCACATACTGTGACTACTCGTTACCCCTGCAGGGGATATACAGCTGGTGAGTCTCTGCACAATCACAACGCGAGACACCAGCACTGGATTAACACCTGTTGTATGCTTTGAGGAATGCCACAAAGGACGCCTTTTTTCACTTATAGTGCACCGGGGACATACCCATATGAACTGTTTACTATCATAGAACCATTTGCATGGCACGTGTGTTTAGCACTTTTCAGAGTGACCTCTTCATAGGGCACTTGTCACTTTGTTATTTGCAACGTTTGTAGAACAACATTTTAATATTTATTCATTTAGCACTAGACACTTTAGAATTTTTTGCATGTCACGTGTGATGTATTTATTGCAACTTTGTGTTTTCTAGTGTTTAGACACAGACCGCTTCATGCTCTTAGCAGTGGTTAATACTGTTTTTTCCTTTTGAGGGAATATAGCACTAGACACCTTGGATGCGATTTATTGCACTCATTAGGCTTCTTATGTTTAAATCACCAGTCACTTTAACCCACAGGAGTGGTAATAACTGCCATACATATTTCACTTAAAGGAATACACACGTGATACTTTTGATAAAACTGTATATATGCAGACATTTCTTCTGCAACTTTGGGACAGCGCCACACTCACACACTTTTCTTTTTTCACTTTTTCCGCTCATTCCACCCCCTGTGGAGTCAGCGTATGTGAGGGCAGCAGTCTATCAATTTAGGAATATACTTCTCACCAAGGCTTCTAATTACACCCATTAGTGCGGACTCCCTATTTCCTCTGTTACAAGATTTGAGGTTTGCCCAAACGCCAGGGTCAGTGATGACATTATGTTCAGTCATCGAGGTTAGGCCCAGCACGTTTGAAAAAATGTCTTGATTCCTCTGCAAAAACTCCCAGGACTCCTGTTTTTGAGGAGGGGGGAGAGCCTCTGCAATCCCTACCTTCTTAATCTGAGCGTCAGGATCTTCCGGGACCTTCAGACTGATTGTCAAAACCTGTCTATCTTTCCATGGTTTGATCAAGTTGACATGGTAAATCTGGTAGGGGTTACGTTTGGTGGGCTGATGGACTTTATAGTTGACCTTCCCCACCCTCTCAACTATCTCAAAGGGTTCTTGCCACTTGGTGAGAAACGTACTCTCTACGGTAGGCACTAACACCAGAACCCGATCCCCAGGTATAAACTCTCTAACCTTGGCAGACCGGTTGTATACACGACTCTCGGCATTTTGAGCAGCCTACAAATGTTCCCGTACTATGGGCATCATTTTTGTTATTCGATCCTGCATTTGAGAGATGTTTTCTACCATACTCCGATACAGGGAAGCTTCCTGTTTCCTTGTCTCTTTCATTATGTCCAGTAGTCCACGGGGGTGTCTCCCATAAACCGTCTCAAAAGGGGGAGAACCCTGTGGAGGCCTGGGGTACCTCATATGGCAAACAACAAGGGAGGCAACAAGCAATCCCAATCCCAACCATCCTCCTCCACTGCTTTTTTTTTAGCATTCTCTTTAAGGTTTTGTTGAACCGCCCCACTAAGCCATCAGTTTGTGGGTGATACACTGAAGTCTGCAAGTGTTTAATCTTGAACAGTTTACAGAGTTCCCTCATTACTTTTGACATGAACGGGGTGCCTTGGTCTGTCAAGATCTCGGATGGGAGCCCTGTTCTCATGAACATCTGAAACAACTCCCGTGCGATGACCTTGGAGGAGCAATTTCTTAAAGGGACCACTTCTGGATACCTGGTGGCATAGTCAAGGACAACTAAAATGAATTGGTGTCCCCTAGCTGACTTGGGTAAGGGGCCCACTAAGTCCATGGCTATGCGATCAAAGGGTGCCTCGATAATTGGAAGCGGTACCAGCGGACTGCGAAAATGGGATGTTGGAGCGATTCTTTGACAGGTGGGGCAGGACTCACAATAGTCCTTAATTTCCCGATATACACCGTGCCAAAAAAACCGCTGTAAAACCGTTCCTGAATTTTAGCCGCTCCAAGGTGACTCCCAAGTACATGACTATAAGCCAAATGTAAGATCTTAGACCTAAAAGGTTTGGGTACCACCAGTTGTTCTAACACTTCATCATTGACTTTAGTTACTCGGTAATCATGATTCACAGAAAAATGGGGGAACTGCACACCCACCCCAGGGTGCTGTGGTTCACCGTTTAAAACTTTGGCCTGTTCCCTGGCGGGGATCAAGGTCCCTCATCTGAGCACTAAGGAAATCTTCCCAGGAGCCCCAGAAATCTAAAATATCTGGCTCAGAGGAGGTACTTTCCGCTTCCAATCCCGCAAACACCTCCAGGGGACCGGGGGACCGGGCTCACTTCCTGCAGGTTCAGCAATCTGGTACTGATCCTCAGTAATAACCTCCTGCAACACAGTATTATTTACCACCTCTGTGGGTTCTTGCTTTTTGGGGGAACCCCCAAACCTTTGAGCTTCTGCTCATACAAGTCCCAAAACATGGGGCAGGCTTGGATGATTAGTAAGTCCTGAAACCACCCCAACTTTTAGTGTAGCAGTTCCTGCTGGTGTACACAGGGACACACAGGCAACCGGACAGTTTTTAATATCACCATGCACACAGATGACCCCGACATGTTCCCTTGGTACCAGCTTTCTTTTCAACCTGTCTCCTTGGAGCAGGGTGACAACACTCCCAGAGTGTCAGGGGATCTAATTGACCAGACCGTGTGGACTGCACAGAGGAGACCAGAAACACATGTAAGTGAAATAATGGTGTTTATTAAACTAGTGATAAGTAAAAGGAATATAAACAGTGCAAAACCAACACAACAAACACACTACAAACAACAATATATACAAGTAAATGGAGATACCAGAATCGTAAACAAAGCCAGGCCAAGGTCATACACAGGGAGGTCAGCAGATGGGCAAGGACGGGAAACCAGCAGGACAGGGAAAGGAAGGATGGTTAAGCTGCAGGGCAGGGATCCAAGGGAATCAGGAGGGACAAGAACAGGATGAGCTTGGGATAGGGATCGGATTGGAATCAGAGCAGAGCAGGACAGAAACAGGTTCACAATCAGGATACAGGCAGCAAGGTCAGGGCGCAGGGAGAAAGATACCAAGGCAAGCCTATGAGGGCTTGCCGGGTATTTATAAGGCTGTGGTAATTGACCTCATGTCACAGCTGAGTGCAGTGTGTGCTGTTTGCTCCACACTGCCGGAGTGCACCCGCTAGTGGACACCGGTACTACGGCCCAGGGATGCAACAGTGCCACCAGCAGGAGAGACCTCTTACTGCAGGTCCCAGGTGTTGGAAGACACCTGCTGGTGGACACTGGTACTGCGATCCAAGAGCCACCAATGGGTAAACCCTCTCATGACAGTACCCCCCCTAAAGGAGCGGACTCCGGACGCTCCAACAAGGTGCGATTGTCCAAAGTTCATGGCCTCCAACCGAACAGATGAGGGCACATCAGGCCGGGCATCGGGTACATCAAACTGGACAGTGGGTACGTCTGAGAAGACAGAGGGCACATCCGAGATGACAGCGGGCAGGAAAACACCAAGCTGGGCAGCGGGCACTTCGAGCTGGGCAGATGTATACAAAATAATTCTACGCTGCACGAAAAAGAAAGGGAACAAAAGCAGCTAACACGGCCAACAAGGTGTAAATTGGAAAAAATAGAAAACAAGTGTAGCGCTATACAATGTCCAACATGAACGCCATTTGGCCAATCAGTTCTAAAAATGTACAGTAAAAGGAATCAACCGTATCTATGAAAATAGGTAGTCCTCAGGCAAGCATTTCAAAACAAGGACATCCGGCGTCCAGAATGTAGACAAACACACTCCCACCGAGAGATGAAAAGGCTTACCGGATAAGGTGGACCCAAAGGGGCATACGCCGAGTTGGGCCAGATAGGCTTGCGTGGTGAGTGGCTGTGCCTGGCCCGAAGAGGTGATGTTTGTGAATGGTCCCACAAATTGCTGTATCCCTCTAAACGGTACCCGGATCTTGAGGGGTGTAGGTAGTCTCACGGGTGTGGATGGTCCTACGGATCACGGAAGGATGGAGTATCACGTGGTTAAATCCCTCAAGGCGATATTCCATGAGCCCGAAGATGATGGTAATAAGTAAGGAGAGAAAGGAATGGCCACATAGTGTAAATCCGAAAACGAAAATTTATTTAAAAGTAAAGATATACACTCACATGTAGATCCAAAATAAAAACAGCGCTGTGAGAGAGTGGCGACAGTGGGGTCCTACCCGATGCATTTCGTCTTCATAGACGTCGTCTGGGGGGTTCCCCCCACTGTAGCCACCATGATATATATAGGGAGTACATCAATAATCATGAGAATCAGCTCCACACCTGAAAACACATCACTTCCGGTATCGGCCAAAATGGCCGCCCGGTGTGTATTCCACACCTCTCATTCATGTTCATGTATGCACCGGAAGTGAAAAAATGACGAAATGACATGGCCAAAAGTGTAATGGATGATAATACAAAAAAGGCCTCACATGGGGCCATATAATGCAATGTGCAATATATGCAGAGTGATGTATAAATTGAAATAGAAAAGCAGTGCGAATAAAACTCGGTGCGGCAGTGTACGCAGGGATCGAAGTGCTGCTACTGATGCCGCGCATGCGCAGCGTGTACAGACGTAGTAGGAAGGGCTAAGTGTCGCTGGTGATGCCACGCATGTGCAGTGTGTACAGACGTAGTAGGGAGGGCTAAGTGTAAAGGACGTGACGACACCAGAATAACCAGGTGACACTGATGAGGGGAGGAGCCTCAGTGAGAGAAATAACGGAGCCAAAACATCAAGGCTGCACATGCGCAATCGAGACAAAGGGATGTCACAATGCCAAGCGAGGAGCACTCAGCAAAAGCGAACGTGACGTCGGCAAACAGCAAAGCGTAGCTAGGTGACGCTAGTGGGGAGGAGGGCCGCAATGAGGGAAAAGCCAATGTCAACCAAGGACGGCAAAGCCAAATGCATAGTGCATGCGCACCGGAAAGAATGCACAATCCCCGGAAGTGGGGAAAAAACAAATCAATACTGAAAAGTGAAAGGCATCGTGTGAAACACCAGGAGTTACTAGTGGTAACCCGGAAAGGCAAAAAATGGCCCGCAATGGCAAAAGTGGAGAAAGCCAATGTATGAATGTATAGGTGCACATCTAAAAAATGTGAAAAAGTTATCGCTGACATAAACCCAAACGGGCAAAAGTAAAAAAGCATATAATAATGCTGATAAAAAACAAAATAGTGTGCGATAGTGGAGTGGACTCCCATGAAGATATACATAAGGTAGTGCATATATATGTACATACATTAATAACAGTACGTCAATACTCGTGATAAATGTGGATTCACAATGGTAGAGTGAACTCACATGAGGATGCATGAGAATAATCACATGAGAATAATCCCTGTGTGTAATAAATACATTCATGAATACAACAAATATGTACGTGTGTAATGAACCCACGAACACGTGGATGCAAGTGGACGGCAACTGAAATATTAAAAAGATAAAAAGAGAAACATAGATGATAAAAGGAGAGAGATCAACACATAGGGGTAGGTGTCAAGCCCTATTTATGAAGGCATTGACATCTAGCTCTACATTATTACCTAATGGAAAAAGTGTACGGAGCTCGTGGATCCAGAAGGTCTCCAAATGAGAAACACCCCTGGTCATGGCCCCTCCCCTCCAAGGGGGACATATCTGTCGATCACTACGAATTGTGTCCCCACCATAACACAATTATGGTGTAGCTTATAGTGTAGGGGGACTGTTTGTTTAGTGTCTCCGTTCTTGATGAGAGCAATATGTTCCGCTACTCTTATAGCGAAAGAGCGAATGGTGCGGCCTACATATTGTTTTCCACAGTGACATGTAATTAGGTATACAATATGACTGGTGGTACAAGTGCAGAACTGTTTGATGGAATACCGTTTCTGGGTGACCGATTAAGTAAACGATACAGTTTTCCTTCCTATGCCAGAATACAATACATTTTCTATATGAGTAGAATCCTTCCATTTCGTGGAAGAAAGGTTGGCGTATAGGAGGATTAATGATGTTGGGGGCAATTTTACTTTGTAAGGTGGGGGCTCCCCTAAAAATGACTTTTGCCCTATCAGGCAATACTGTGCCCAAAACTCGGTCATTCTTAAGGATATCCCAGTGCTTGGAATGGATGGCTTTAATGTGCTTATATTGATTGGAGAAAGCAGTCAAGAGGGACCACTTGAAAATCTCACTCTGTTCTTTTTTAGGTTTTTCTACAAGAAGTGATTCCCTATTGGTTTCAAGTGCACGTTGAAACTCCCGATCTATGAGTTGGAGATCATAATTCTTGTCTACAAACTTAGCCTTCAAAAGTGCGGATTGTGCTTTAAAGACCTCAGTGCTGGAGCAATTTCTTCGTAATCTGAGAAACTGACTTCGTGGTACTGAATCCAGCCAAGACCGGTAATGACAGCTGTCTGGTGGTATGAAGCTGTTCCGGTCCGTAGTTTTAAAATGGGTCTGGAGATGGAAACTGCCATTACAGATCTCAATATCTAGATCTAAAAAATTAATTTTATATTTACTGGCCGTGTATGTCAGGGAGATGCCACGATCATTATTGTTAAGATGCTCAAAAAATGAATCTAATGATTCGGCACTACCCTTCCATAGGAGGAGGATGTCGATGATATGCCATGCCCACATGGTCAAGGAAGGATCCCTATTGGTGTAGACGACATCCTCCTCCCACTTCGCCATAAACAAGTTGGCGAGGCTAGGGGCGAATTTAGCGCCCATAGCCACGCCACGCAATTGAAGATAATATTGCTGGTCAAACCAGAAATAACTTCGCTCAGTAGCGAACTCCAATAGTTCCATGATAAAGGAATGCTGAAAAGGAGCAATGTTGGGTCCCTTTTCAAGAAAATATCGGACAGCTTCCAGGCCCTTGTCTTGGGGTATGCACGTATACAAGGAAGCCACATCGGCAGTGGCAATGATATAATCACCTTGTAGCTCCAAACTTTCCAGCATACGTATGGTAGCCCCCGTATCTTTTAGATAGGAGGGCATGCGCCTCACAAGTGGCTGCAGATAAAAGTCAATATAACGGCCTATACGTGAGGTGACAGAGTCTATCCCACTCACGATAGGCCGGCCGGGGGGCTGTACTGGATTTTTGTGCACCTTAGGTAAATAATAAATGGTTGGAACCCTGGGTGCCAGGGGTACCAAAAAATCTCTCTCCTTTTTGTTTAAAATCTTGTGGTCGTAACCCTTCTTTATGATGGCAGACAGCTCTCTTTTAAATACATTAGTGGGATTGTTAGGCATTATTTTATATGAATCCGGTTCGTTAAGAATCCTATACATCTCAGATACATAGTCCTTCTTATCTAGAACGACAATACCGCCCCCCTAGTCCGCCGGGCGGATCACAAGGTCTTTTTGTAAACACAAGGACTTTAAACCTGTGCTGGACAAGGAGTGGCGGTATGTACGTTTATCCGGAAGTTCAGATAGATCCTTAAGGACTAAATCCCTAAATATACTGATGGCTGGCGCCATAGGGACAGGTGGGGTAAACAGTGAAGGATTGGACAGGCCAGAATGGACTGTACTGGATGTGGCGCTGCTCTCATTTCTTACAGGGTTGGAAATGAGGTAGCGCTGAATATGTAACTTACGTATGTATTTATGGATATCAATGAAAATGCCGAACCTGTCAAGCTTCTTTGGGGGGGCAAATTTAAGTCCCTTATCCAATACAGAGAGCTCCTCAGTGGTCAGTGGCTTGGCACTTAAATTGAAAACTCCTTGGCCCCTTAAGTTTTCCTTCTTTTTCCTCCTCTGGGTTCTCCAACCTCCCCTTGTACCTCTCTTAGGTCGGGACCCCTTTTTCTTGGTCTTTGGTCCTCCTGAAAAACCTGTCTGAAACTGAGCTGCAGCATGGTGGCCAAGACCATACAGCGGTTTACCAGGACAAGTTCCACTCAGAACAGGCCTCGCCATGGTTGACCAAAGAAGTTGCGTGTCCAAACTTATTATTTAAAGTGAAAGGAACATAGAATTCAGCTTTAGGATAATTCCATGACGAGGGGGAGTTAAAAACCAGGAACAAGGGTAGATTGCCCATTGTACAATGTCCATGGTGTTATGTTTCAATTGGTTTATTTGAAGACATGAGACTGCTGCAAAATGTATTAAAGGTCAAAATTAGGATTGGTTTAAAAAAAACAAACAAACACATAGGGTTGTTTAGAATGGTGGGGTGTAATCTGCAAATAGGGACATTTTCTTTTCTGTGTTTTTCATTTTTTCTCACTTAATGTCAATTTGTTGTCTTGTATCTCCTGCTAAAGGTTCCAGTGCTGACCAGTTAAATTGTGTAGCTTAGTAGTTTTTTTTATATTGTTTTCTACTTTGTTGTGATAAATGTGACAATGATAAATAATATATCTATTACATGGTATTCAAACTATTTAACATGAAGACCTTTATGAAAGATTTCTGAGACTTTATGTAAAGTCTTTAATTATTGCAAGTTCTCTCAGCTGAAGACAAGGAAATCCTGGAATACAGTTCAAGTACCACTGTACTCCTTAATGCAGTTCTCAAACCCGAGAAATAGGCACTTCTGCCATTTAGAGGCATTGCAGGGTAAAGGCTGCAGTTTAGTTTGCTTGAGGGCTCCATCTTGTACCTCCTACAGCTGGGTGATTGTTGGAATACATTTTGTAAAGTGCTGTGCAAACTGTTGGCGCTATATAAATCCTGTATATTAATAATAATAATCCAGTAGATGATAGTGCCTGTCCTCTCAAGCCTTAATTGAATAATAAGAGGGTAAAATGTATCTGACAAATTAGTTTATCTTTATAACCTTAAATGATTCCTCTCCACCATCACAGCATAATGTTTACCTAAAATATGCTCAGTTAATTGTTTCTTCTTTTCCTCCATCAGTAAAAATGATAGGACCAATATCTAGAGTTTGGAAACATTTCCACAGTCCAATTTCTGCTGAGAGCAAAGCTGCAATTTGCAGATATTGTGAGAAGAAATGTTATTTTCCAAATGCTACACGGATAACAAAATGCATACTTGCATGCCAGAGGATGTCCTAAAGACATTTAAAATACTTTATGGAATGAAATGATAAGAACCATAATGAAAGTGCAAGTAGCTTTTCCCTCCAGAGTTCTCATTCCAGAAACACTCTCTGCTGCTTCTGGATTATCACAAAGTGTTTCTTCACCAGTAGCTTCTTCAAGTAAGGAAGTGTTGCAAACCACTTTCTCCCAAAAATACACAATCCCTTCATTCATAGGTAAAATGACACCTGAAAAATCAGGAGAACATTGATCAAGCTCCTGTAAGAGCAATATATACTTCTGGATTAGCACTTTCAATAACTAAAAATGCATATTGGCAGGAAGCTTTTATACTATTATGAAGCAGAGGGGTGGTTATCTGTTCTCATGTATAGTTGGAATGTTCTTAACATGTACAGACAAAAAAATACAATTTAAAAAGTTTAGCCTATCTACTCAATAAGCTCTATTTTTATTTCCAGCATAATGCTTTTATATACACTGCATTTCAACTTCCCAGTGCAGCAAAATTACTTTCATTTTGTAAAACTACTCCACACTGATTGTTTTTTTGTTTTTTTTTCAGAAAATTTTCAATATTTCCAGAAAAAAAAAGTTTTTTTCCCATGGCTTCAAAATGTCTGAAGATTTTACATCTCTAGTTCTAATGGTAGCATAAACAGAATTGGTAGCAATGGGCATCCCAATATTGTACCTCACTCCGTAGGAAACTGGATAAAAGCCATATTTAATCTGATTTCTTTGGCAAGCATTTGTTGCAGAAGAACTTGGCATGTTAGGCAAGGATTTAAGATCCATGCCTTGTCTCTGGTTGATTCAATTGGATGACCCATTTCCAGAGGTATGGCAAGCAGTTATGAGCTTTATGTGTATTTCAGGATCATTTTAGGGTGGTAGAGGCAAGTACAGAGCAAACAAACTTCTTTTCTTTATCGTACATCAAGGGACACAGAGCCATAGTAGTTACTATGTGGGTTATAGGAAAGGGTTATAAGAAAGGTCCCTGAAGGTCCCTGAAGGTTTTTTAACGGAGCCCACCATGAGGGGTGAAGATTGGGTCTGTTAGTTTTACCACAGAATCCCTGCGGTAGGATAAGATAAGTGGAGATTCCTAAGGAATTTTACATTTTCTTATGGATTGTCTCCTTTAAAAGTAAATGTTGCCATGCCTAAAGTCACCACTGGGGGCTGTATAGAGCATGTACCTTGTTCATGCTTTCCATAGATCGCTCTGTGTCAGCAGAAGCTGCAGGCTTCCTCAGGCTAAGCAATCCCAGGCCTCCGGTAAGATGTTGGGGGGGATTTTTTTCCAAAAACACTACCCACCTGGACAGAAACTCTCCCCCTCTCCCAGATAGGTAGGGGGAAGCCCAGAGCGATCACCGGATGCCGCTCCGTTCTTCCACCGCCTCTGTATGGTGGTTTGTCTGCTCTCTTCCTCGCCACCACCCCCCCCACACACACACACGCCGATCCCGTCAGATCGGAGGCCCGCTCTTGCACGGGAAAACGCTCTTTTAAAAAGAGGAAGGGGGCGCGGTAAGAAAAGACAGAGGGGGCGTGGCTTGGTGCGGCGTTAGCATGCAGCAACGTCCAGTGTGGGAGTGCATTATAAAAAGCTCCATTTGGCTGACTGCAGCTGTCGGAGGGACACAAGAGCAGAAGGGGGCATGTAAGTGGTGACACAGGCATTTCCTTGGCACATTTACTGAGCATCAGGCTGAGCATTAATAGCAGTGGCAGTTGCTGGACTATTTGCTCAAGCAATGGGTGCAATTTCTTCTGGTAGTACCTCTGCATTTGTGCATTGGGCTATGGTCAGAAGGGGAGGTAGAAACCCCCCAAAAAAGAGCTCAAAAGGGTCTCCTTCAAGCTCTAAGAAGCTTAGTCTCATCTCTACAATGGCATCCTCCCCTGAGAGATCTGGGGTGGCTGGTCAGAGTGAGCCATCGGGGCCGTCAAATGTTGCAACTGTTTCCAACACTGCAGCCCCTGTCTATATTACTGAAGAGATTTTTTCCTCAGCTATGATAGGATTGAAAGAAAGGTTAGCGGCTTTAATCGCATCTTCCCAGATTGGGACAAAACGTGACAGGTCCCCTTCCACTACCCGGGACCCTCAAACAGAGGAACTGGGGGAGGGAGAAGATGAATTTCCCTCAGGGGACTGTGAAGAGGCTGATGACTCCTCTTCTGAGGAGTCAGATGCAGAAGGATCTCCATCAGCTTCACAATCTGAAAGATTGAGGGTGCCATCTCTTACTGAGTTGGTCCGCTCTACTCTTATGCTACCCTTAACTGAGTCTCAAGTTCTAAGAAGCTTAGTCTCATCTCTACAATGGCATCCTCCCCTGAGAGATCTGGGGTGGCTGGTCAGAGTGAGCCATCGGGGCCGTCAAATGTTGCAACTGTTTCCAACACTGCAGCCCCTGTCTATATTACTGAAGAGATTTTTTCCTCAGCTATGATAGGATTGGAAGAAAGGTTAGTGGCTTTAATCGCATCTTCCCAGATTGGGACAAAACGTGACAGGTCCCCTTCCACTACCCGGGATCCTCAAACAGAGGAACTGGGGGAGGGAGAACATGAGTTTCCCTCAGGGGACCGTGAAGAGGCTGATGACTGTTCTTCTGAGGGGTCAGATGCAGAAGGATCTCCATCAGCTTCACAATCTGAAAGACTAATGGTGCAATCTCTTACTGAGTTGGTCCGCTCTACTCTTATGCTACCCTTAACTGAGTCGGTTGATAAGCCCACTTCTTGTTTGAGTTCGCTAAAGCCTCCTCAAGCTGTGCATGCCTTTCCTGTCCATTCATTGCTGGAACAGCTTATGTATTCTGAGCGGGATCACCCAGATAAGCAATTTTTTCCTCCTACAAAGTTTTCAACACTTTATCCTATGGAGGAAAAATTCACTAAAAGCTGGGAGCTGGGAGATGCCAGTAATTGACGCTGCTATATCCTCTGTGAATAAAAGTTTGACTTTTCCGGTAGACAATGCTCAAATGCTTAGGGATCCAACTGATAATAAATTGGAATTCCTGTTAAAAAATGCATTTTCTCTGGCAGGTTCATTGACTCAACCTGCAGTGGCAGCAATTGGTGTATGTCAATTCTTGAAAGATCAGTTTGAACAGGTGCTCAAGGTTATCCCTGATCAGCAGGCCCAGGATTTAGCCGAGCTACCAGGGGCTTTATGTTTTGCAATAGACGCTATGAGAGATTCTATTCTTCAGGCCTCGTGCCTTACTCTTGGGCTGGTGCATATGCATAGAATACTATAGTTGAAAAATTGGTCAGCCGAAGCGCCATGCAAAAAGCTCCTGGCTAGTTTTCCTTTCCGCGGTGAACGGCTGTTTGGAGATGATTTGGATAAATACGCCCAAAAAATTTCTAGTGGAAAAAGTACCCTTTTGCCAGTTAGGAAAAGGAGTCAACGTATTGCATTTAAACAAGCTCCTTCTCCAGTGCCAGGGGGCATCAGCCTCCAGGCAGTCATGACAGCCTCCACCGTCAAGTTCAAGAGGGAAACCTCAGGGTCAACCCCAGGGACAAAAGAAGTCCTGGGGGAGGAAACCTACAGAACAAAATACTAAAGCCTCCTTATGAAGGGGCGCCCCCGTTCGCTCGAGTGGGGGGAAGACTTCTGCAGTTCTCAAGGGTCTGGCAGGAAGAGTGTCGAGACAGATGAGTGACTTCCTCAATAGCTCTAGGGTACAAACTAGAGTTTCGAGAGTCCCCATCTCCTTGTTTTCTCAGATCAAACGTTCCCAAGGATCCAGAGAAAAAGAAGTCTCTCTTTTAAGCATTGGATCATCTTTTGTCTCAAAAAGAGATCTCGGTGGTCCCCATGGAAGAGCAGGGATTGGGGTTTTATTCAAACTTTTTCACGGGCCAAAACCAAATGAAGATGTCAGACCAATTCTAGATCTCAAAGATCTAAACAAGTTCCTGAATATCTGCTCTTTTCGCATGGAGTCAATCTGATCAGTAGTCTCCATCCTACAAAGAGGAGAACTTCTGGCGTCAACTGACATCAAGGATGCATACCTCCGTGGGCCTATTTTCCCCGCTTACCAGAAGTATCTATGTTTCGAGGTAGGAAATCTTAATTTTCAGTTTGTAGCTCTGCCTTTCGGTCTAGCTACTGCACCTCAAGTGTTTACAAAGGTCCTGGTCCTTCCTCTAATCAGATTAAGGGCCCAAAGTAAAACGATTATAGTTTACCTAGATGATCTGCTCTTGATAGACCAGTCGGTAGCCCGCTTAGACCAAAGTATGGTCACCACAGTCAACTACCTAGAATACCTAGGTTGGATTCTCAACTTAGAGAAATCTTCCTTAAAACCATCAAGGAGATTAGAATACTTGGGTCTGATCATAGATACAGCCCAGAAAAGGGTATTCTTGCCCCAGGCAAAGATCAGCGCCATAAAGGAACTGATTCAGGTGGCCAAAGCAAAAAAGAATCCTTCTATTCGGCTTTGCATGAGGTTGTTGGGAAAGATGGTGGCTTCATTCGAGGCCATTCCTTATGCTCAGTTTCAAGGCTGCTGCAAAACAGTATCCTATTAGCTTGGAACAAGAAGGTCCAAGCTCTAGATTTCCCAATGTGTCTGTCACGGAAGGTGCGCCGGAGCCTTAGTTGGTGGTTGATAACCAAGAATCTGCAAAAGGGAAAATCCTTCCTACCAGTTACCTGGATGGTGGTAACAACAGATGCCAGCTTTTCGGGTTGGGGAGTCCTGGAAGAAGTGACTGTCCAAGCAAATGGTCCAAATCAGAAATTGCCTTGCCCATCAACATTCTAGAGATTCGGACAACGCGTTTGGCCCCTGAGGGCCTGGACTTAAGGTTACGGAATTGTCCAGTCAGGATCCAATCCGACAATGCCACAGCCATGGCTTATATCAATCACCAAGGGGGCACAAGAAGTCGTGCGGCCCAGAGAGAGGTGAATCATATCCTAACTTGGGCAGGAAACAATGTACCTTGTGTAGCAATAACTCACGGTGGAGCTGCTGGTTTAAGCGGGTCTGTTACCTTCACTCTGCTTCCCTCTGTTTCACTGGCAAAGGGTCTAGGGTTCCATTGAGTTTACCTTTGGACGACACACGCACCAACACTGGAGTACGTTTTCAATGCTTTATTAAACACTTGACTCAGAAAATAGCAGGAAAGAGGCGGAAAGGAAACTGCAGAAGAAACTCAAACATCTTCTTGTAGGGTTCTTTTAACAAATGTTCGGGTAAAATTCAGATATTGTATGGAATGCACTCCCCTAGTGGGACACTCTCCTTGCTCGTCTGGATAGGCCTCTCTCACCAGCCTAGCAGCCAGTACGCAGCACGAATCAAAGTCTCTGCCACAGACTTGCTTGGGAACAAAATCCGTACGATCCTCTACCACAGGATGTTTTAGATTTTCTGTAATGAATGTCAGTCACAGTGCCTGAACCTTTAAGCCAACCCGGCAACACTATGCTGTATAGTTACTTTCGGATACGTCTTCAACCGAGTCACCAGGCCCCTTTATAGACCAGCACGCTGCGTGATCCCTCCAAGACGGTGTCAGGTCTCTCACTTACCAGACCGGAGAGTCCACTTGGGCAGAGGGTAGGCTCCCTCACGTATCCGACTTGCGGCCCCTGGTAGAGCAGACAGGAAGCACACAAGTGCGGAGTGGTATGAGAGCCTGTGCAGGAGTCCGTATTTCGGAAGCTAGCAGTCTTCAGACAGCAGGTGATGGTTAGAGGCACAGGCAACGGATGCTGGGCAGGAGCTAAAGACAATGTCAATGCACAGGCTGGGTTTGGCAACAGGCGGGCAGCAGAGGTACAGGAGGAGCAGGCAGAAGCAAGGTCAAAACAAGCCGGGGTCAGATGCAGGTGGAGGTCAGAAGAATCCAAAAGCAAGCTGGGTCGTCAACAGATCAGGAACTCAGGAACTCAGGAACACAGGAACTAGGAACAGGAAACAGGAACTAGGCACAGAGCTGTTGATCAGGCAGCACTGATCAGAGATAACAGCAGACCTAAATAGGCTGATTGGCGCCAAACGCCGCGCTCGTGCGCGCGCCGATACGCTCAGACGCCCGCACACCCGCACGCGCCTGAGCGTGCCCCCGGACACCGGCGCGCACACCAGCACCACCATGCACAACGCGGCCAGCCAGTTTAGACGCGCCAGTGCCCCCAGAAGCACGCGCCCCAGCACGCACAGGAACGCGCGCACCAACGCGCCCCGGCGCGCACCAACACCCAACCAGGTAACCTCTCTGACAGACGGGTCCTACCCTGGGATCTCCTCGGTTTGTCCAGCTTCGTCACACAGGACGGACAGCTCAGGACCATTCCTCAACCGCGGTGGTAGGCCCCAGACAAGCCTCTGGACCCACCCCTGGGCCACAGTATCGTGGGCCTCGGTTCCGGAGGACCACGAGGTAGCTCCTTAATGCATACCTGTCTGCCAAGAGGGCCAGCAGGTGGCTGTAAAAATGAACCCCAAAATATGGCGTCTCACCCATAAATACCCTCGCCCAGAATGCAACTCGGAGGACCACCTCCACCGAGTTGTCTCCGGGACAGAAGAGTATCTGTACGCTTCAACACATCGCCTTTCCAACACTAACCAGTGATAACAGCGACACCCACCGGTCAGCACGGAAACACACACAATGTCAGCCAAGCTGGGACAGAGGCAAACTTAACCTTCCTAACGAACAAGTTACTAAATTTACCTAACATGCGGTAGATTGCAAATCTACCAGGGCTACACACTCCCCCCACTACAATAGACGTTGTCCCCAACGTCTGTCCAAAAAAAACAGTGACAATGACTCCCAAGCCTGAGAGTAAGCATCTGAGTTTCTTATAACTTTGGATAGACAGAGAGAGAGAAAGGGACAGTGAAAGACACTATAAGACTTATATCTATAAAACATTATGTTTACATCCGCAAACAAAACCACAGTATGATTTTACATAACCTCACTATATAACTAGCTGAAAAGCCTCCCAGCTTAATATAAGATCCGGTGATCCCTGAAAAGAAAACAGTTAAAAACACATATGTATATCCTACACAACATTAGGAGCAAAGTCTCATTTAAAAATGAGACTCTCTTCCTATAACCTATACCAAAAAAAATATTCTTTAGGAGTCCATCCCTATATAAAATTCTTCTTCTCTTTTTTTTCATGAAACAAAATCCAGCTAGCAAAAGGAAGTCTTTGGATTTAAACACTGAACAGAATATGTAGATCTTGACCACGCAGATCTCTTTACCCTGACGCTAACTAGCTAAATAACTTCAAAGTTCTTTTGTCCATAGTTACCAGTAAAACCGGGGATCTGGCAAGGTCAGTGTCTTTCCCTCTTTATCCACTGTGGTAATAAAATACACAACATTGTCCTTTCCCGGCCTGCAAATTACCACTTTGTCAGCATAGATGTGCCGACCAAAATTCCAATGTTCAAAGCATCCGTTAAAACATTCATTCGTCTTAACAGAACATCCAATCTTTCTGAAGGGCTTAGGTACAGACAAATAGTCCCAAACAGCTTCACTGTACCAAAGTACCCGATTATTTTCAATCTCCTGCATGATATCCCGGGGAACATAGGGGAACTCCAAACCATACTCTGCCGCCACACGCTTGTTAAATTTCCTCTGTAAGCGAGCAAGTTTTGGCAAAGATCTGTCTCTCCCCATACCAGGCGGTATACAGGAATCCAATGATTTGCTCATCATAGACCCAGCCGGTGTCTGCAGTGAACTAGCAACTTTTGGCAAAGTCCCATCAATAGTACTGTGTGGCTCTACACAGGGTGATGTCTTCCCAGAACTCAGGGCTGTCCATTCAGGGAAAGTCATAGCGGAGGCAACATCCTCACTCTGTGACCACAATAACTCTTGTGACATAGTCTCAAATAGGTCATCATCACCGGAAAGATCCGACATGGATTCTATTCCTGAATCTCCCAACTCTTCCACTGGCAAATATTTATTTACAGTCCCAGATACATTCTCCAACAGTGGCTCACCCATTTCTGACGTGGACTCTGGTAGTTCCGGTCCAGGTAACCTCTGGGGTAGGCCTCGACCACGGCCGCGGAAAGCCTTTACATAGCCCACCTTCCTTTGAGTAGGCACAACAGGAGTAGGCGTAGTGGATGCAGAAACCAAAGCAATGTCCCTTGATGAGACAACAGCAGCAGTGTCTCCTTCTGGAACATTGTCAGTAACGACAGGCAAAGTGGCGGCCTGTCACTCTCTCTCAGTAGCGATAGCAGCTTCCACTGTGGCGACACCCATTGCCCAATCCATCCGATAAGCACGGGGCAACGTGGCAGGTTGCTCCACCACAAACAAGTACTCTCCACATTGCGGACATCGGCCAAACGGACGAAGATGCACGGCCAATCCCTCGCATCGATGGCAGATCATGCCCAATCCCTCAACATCTCCTGAGGTATACAGGACAAACCTCCCCTGCGGCTTCAAACGAACTCCAGTATCCGTAAGCAGAGTTCCAGATAGCACAGTATTCATCACGGTGCTTGTAGGGAACACTCTCGATCCAACAACTGACTGCATCGCTGGAAAAGACATGGCCACACTCTGATCTTCTTAGCACGATCATGAGGCTTCTCTTTTCCTCTGGCGCCAAACACATACCCGCGTCCCACGCGGTAGCAAGTAGGGTAACTCCTCCCACTTGTTCTTCTAGTCACGTAGCTCTCGGGCCTTTTACTGGCGCCCGCCGTCTACACACTCAGAAATAAAGTCCTGCTGTTTTACCTTTTCTCTTCCTGAAAAATTCTCTTTTTTTTTTTAAAAAGAAAAAGTCCAGCTCTCTCCGTAAACTCCCGGTAAAACACTCCACTGGGTTGCAAGAATTGACGGTCAACAAATCCCAGACGAGCCCCCACATGTAGCAATAACTCACGGTGGAGCTGCTGGTTTAAGTGGGTCTGTTACCTTCACTCTGTTTCCCTCTGTTTCACCGGCACCGGGTCTAGGGTTCCGTTGAGTTTACCTCTGGACGAAACACGCACCAACACTGGAGTACGTTTTCAATGCTTTATTAAACACTTGACTTAGGAAATAGCAGGAAAGAGGCGGAAAGGAAACTGCAGAAGAAATTCAAACATCTTCTTGCAGGGTTCTTTTAACAAATGTTCGGGTAGAATTCAGATATTGTATTGAATGCACTCCCCTCGTGGGACACACTCCTTGCTTGTCTGGATAGGCCTCTCTCACCAGCCTAGCAGCCAGTACGCAGCACGAATCAAAGTCTCTGCCACAGACTTGCTTGGGAACAAAATCCGTACGATCCTCTGCCACAGGATGTATCAGATTTTCTGTAATGAATGTCAGTCACAGTGTCTGAACCTTTAAGCCAACCTGGCAACACTATGCTGTAAAGTTACTTTCGGATATGTCCTCCAACCGAGTCACCAGGCCCCTCTATAGACCAGCATGCTGCGTGATCCCTCAAAGACGGGTCCTCCCCTGGGATCTCCTCGGTTGTCCAGCTTCGTCACACAGGACGACAGCTCAGGACCATTCCTCGGCCGCGGTGGTAGGCCCCAGACAAGCCTCTGGACCCACCCCTGCGCCGCAGTATTGTGGGCCTCCGGAACGGAGGACCACGAGGTAGCTCCTTAATGCATATCTGTCGGCCAGGAGGGCCAGCAGGTGGCTGTAAAAATGAACCCCAAAATATGGCGTCTGTCCCATAAATACCCTCGCCCAGAATGCAACTCGGAGGACCACCTCCACCGAGTTGTCTGCGGGACAGAAGAGCATCCATACACTTCAACACGTCGCCTTTCCAACACTAACCAATGATAACAGCGACACCCACCGGTCAGCACGGAAACACACACAACGTCAGCCAAGCTGGGACTTAACCTTCCTAACGAACAAGTTACTAAATTTACCTAACATGCGGTAGATTGCAAATCTACCAGCGCTACACTTGCCTGTCAGCAGTCTTCATTCCAGGAATAGAAAATTGGTAGGCAGACTATTTGAGTCGCCAGCAGTTTTTCCCAGGAGAATGGTCCCTTCACTCCGAGATCCTCCTGGCAATATGGCGAAGATGGAGGATCCCGGACGTAGATCTGTTTGCGTCCAGGTTCAACAAGAAGATTGACAACTTTGTGTCAAGAACAAGGGATCCGCTAGCATGCCGAACAGATGCCTTGGTGATCCCGTGGAATCACTTCTGACTGATTTATGCATTCCCTCCTTTTCTGCTGCTTCTACGACTTCTTTGCAGGATCAATCAGGAAGGGAAGTCGGTGATTCTTGTGGCCCAGAAGATCTTGGAATACAGATATCATAAGGATGGCTGTAGGGGACCCATGGACCCTACAACCACGTCCAGACCTACTCTCGCAAGGTCCGGTATTCCATCCTACCTTGCAAACTCTAAATTTAGTGGTATATACCTTGATTAATGCAAGGAAGCCAGCCTCTAGAATCATTTATTATCGAGTCTGGAAGGCATATGTTTCCTGGTGTGAATCCAGGGGTTGGCACCCCAGGAAGTATGTCATAGGTAGAATCCTTGACTTTCTGCAAATGGGGTTAGAGATGAAGCTGGCCTTGAGTACTGTCAAAGGCCAGGTCTCAGCCTTATCTGTATTATTTCAATGACTACTTGCTTCGCATTCTTTGGTCCGTAGCTTTATACAGGGGGTAATGCGGCTTAATCCACCAGGTAGGTCTGTCGGCTTTACAGAAACAGCCTTTTGAGCCAATACGACATATCCCCTTGGTCCTTTTGACAAGGAAAGTATTTTTTCTGGTAGCCATATCTTCTGCAAGAAGGGTATCAGAGTTGGCTGCTCTTTCTTGTAAAGAGCCATATTTAATTATTCACAAGGATAGGGTAGTATTGCGTCCTCATCCTAACTTTCTACCGAAGGTAGTGTCAGGTTTTCATCTAAACCAAGATATTGTTCTGCCTTCGTTTTTTCCAGAACCCTGTTCTACGAAAAAAAAAGTCACTACATTCTCTTGATGTGGTGAGAGCAGTCAAAGTCTACTTGAAGGCGACTGCTCAGATTCGAAAAATGGATGTTTTGTTTGTGTTGCCTGAAGGTTCTAAAAGAGGACAGGCAGCATCAAAATCTATTTCTAAATGGATTTGGCAAGTAATTGTTCAAGCTTATGGTTTGAAGAGGAAGATTCCACCCTCTCAAATCAAAGCCCACTCCACCAGGGCTGTTAGTGCTTCGTGGGCAGTGCATCACCAAGCCTCCATGACTCAAATCTGCAAGGCCGCAACTTGGTCTTCAGTCCATAAATTTACTAGATTCTATCAGGTGGATGTAAAAAGGCATGAGGATATCGCCTTTGGGTGCAGTGTGCTGCAGGCAGCAGTATAAGTCCTCTGGTCTCATGGTGCCCTACTTTTGTTGTGTCTCCTTCCCCTCAGTTGGCATTGCTCTGGGACATCCCACATAGTAACTACTATGGCTCTGTGTCCCATGATGTACGATAAAGAAAATAGGATTTTTATAACAGCTTACCTGTAAAATCCTTTTCTTGGAGTACATCAAGGGACACAGAGGTCCCTCCCCTCTTTTAATACACGTATATGGCTGTGCTACAAAAACTGAGGTACTCCCATTAGTGGGAGGGGTTATATAGGGATTGAACTTCCTGTCTTAGGGTGTGCCAGTGTTCATCACCTAAAGGTGGCCTATAACCCACACAGTAACTACTATGGCTCTGTGTCCCGTGATGTACTCCAAGAAAAAGATTTTACAGGTAAGCTGTTATAAAAATCCTATTTTTTAGATGTAGATTGAGATCACATTACCCAAGTAATGGGAAAAAACTAAGAAGACGCTTATCTTAGTCCATTGTGGGCTTGCGCCTCCTCAGCCATCACTCCAGAACTACCCAGCCTATCCTTACTTCATCACTGCTGCACAAAATACGTTGTTTCTATGGTCATGGAAGAGAATGTGACCTCTTCCCATAAGGCAGTGCTTGAGCCTAGCGGCTAACTGCTAGGTCCAGCACTGACACATGGGGGGGGGTTCACTAAAGCTGGAGTGTGCAAAATCTTGCGCACGTCTTCAGAGATACCAATCAGCTTCCAGGTTATATTGTCAAAGCTTAATTGAACAAGCTGATTTTAGAAGCTGATTGGCTACCATGCACAGCTGCACCAGATTCCGAGTGCTCCACTTTTAGTAAATCTCCCCCATGGAGTCATCACTCCTTCTAGGCTTTAAAACCAGCTGACTTGGGGTAATTTTTTTTTTTGTAGGTACAACTGAGAAATTAGCAGTAAGGGATCACTTGGGTGGTTGTGTGCTATAGAGGTTTTGGAGGGAGGAGCATGTACAATACCACCTTGCCTTATCACCTTAATTTCTTTATTTTAAAAAACAACATGCCAATTTATTTTCTTACTTAAAAATGGAGTTCTACAATAATATATGGAGAATTTTGCTTGTTCATGTGTATAACATATATTTCAGTTATTCATTTATGTTTGGTATATATGTGTGTGAAATGTTGCACACACTGGATCTCAATGCTAGGAGAAGTTCGTTGAATGGATGCCTTTCAAAATCCAGAAGCAGGCAGAAAGAATTGCAGCATAGTGAAAGTGATTATTCCTTGGCAGACAGATGGTTAAACCACTCCAGGCTGTCAACTGTAATGGCAAGTAGCATCTTTAAAAGAGAAGCCAATTGCTCAGTTCTCTCACCTCCCCGAGCGGAGAGCTGCTGATTGTCAGTCAGCATCTCTCTTGCTCTGCTCCTCAACGCTCATTGGAGCTCTGAGCTGTGGAGGGGCAGGGAGTGGCCATCTCAGCAGCTCACTGAGAGACTGAGACGCCTATCAGTCCAGGCACCTGGACGATCCAGACTTCTGAAGTCGGGATGACGTGGTGCCTGGACTGATCTGTGTGACGTCAGCAGAGAGCAGACTTCAGACCGCTCTCTTCTGAAATTGGGTCACAGGAGTGCAATTTGTTTTGCACCTTAGGAGAAGCCCAGCCCAGGCTGGACTTCTCCTTTAAAGGCCTACTAAATCAAAGTATCTAAAGGAATAACTGTAATTATGCACCCATTCACAAAGGATACATTTCTATGTACTTTGTGGCATTTTCCACTTCAATAAAAATTCATAGTCATCAGAAAAAACATTGTTTTATGTGGAACATTTACACCAACACATTGGGTGCTGCATTTATGTGTGCATTTTGTGGCTGAAGTCGATTAAAATGAAAGACTCAATTCACAAATCTAGCATACTAGAGTAAGTATACTTTTTCATAAACAAAAAAGTGAGTTATTTTCAGCGGAGTCAAAAGAAGTTTGGAAATTACAGTCACAAGGTTAAATTAAAGTGACTTTTACTTGTGTTGAAGCTTTGTGAATTGAGTCTAATGTGTCTAAATTGTGTAGCATTTAAACATGCCCTAAAGCATGCATTTTAGTGTAATCAAACCTTCTGTGTTCCAAAGAATATTTATTTCATGATACCATTTCAGATGTGACAATGAAAAGAAAAATCTTAATAACAGCAATAGGCAGCAGAGATCGTTCTTTCTGACACACACAAACACATGAAACAACCATATGTGAAATCTTGCTTTTTTCAATTTGTGCTTTAACAAGATAAAGTACTTGTAGCTAGCTGGAAGAAGAAGTTTGCATGAGAAACATGCTCCACCAAGTGGTAGAACAAGTTGCTGCAAACAAGTTTTGATCAAATGATTGCCCAAAACAAAGTGGTAAAATGTAGGTTCCTTACAAAAGTGGGCTTAGAGAAATGAGAACCTTAGATGGCCCCCATATCCTTTGTTAGCAACTAGACAAGTTTCTTTACTGTAAGCAACTTGAAGTACAGAAGGTTTCTCCAAAGACTCCAACATTAAACCAGGTTAGCATTTTTCCAGTTCAGGATGGGGGAAGCAGATTATAGTTTTCAGTTTCACCTGTTTTTGTGTTTATTAAAAGTCAGCAGCTACAAAAAGTGTAGCTGCTGACTTTTAATAAACACACACTTACCTGTCCAACGGACCAGCGATGCGGCCACCCGAACCCTCGCTTTTCCCTCTCTTATCAGCACCGGCATTACTACTGTGGGCACCCGGCTGTAAAAGCTTGTGGCTTCACAGCCGGGTTCGCACAGCGCATTCGTGAGTCGCACTTTGCATCCTGAGTGGCCGCGCAATCTTTTGGGACCTGTGACTTGTCCCAGAAGATTGCTGGGAGGGAGGGGGAGAGGAGGAGTTGCCTAGGTGGCTCAGGGCGGAAGTGGGAGCTGGGTACCTGTGAAAACTAGGTACCTGCCCCCCCCCCCACAAAATAAATGACATGCCAAATGTGGCATGTCAGGGGGTCAGGATTACGTAAACCACTTTTGGTTGTAACTCCGCTTTAAACACTTCAGGACCAGTATGACTGACCACAGGCAATGTAGCCCTACAGAATTTTTTTTTTGTTTCAAAGTTGTATTGTATAAATTAGCTTATCACTTTTGTAATCTATTCTATCAAATTATGCTTTTTTTTGTCAAAAAGATTGAGCTTTCATCTGGTATTAGATCTGAATACAAAGATTTACATTTTAGATTTTAATTAGAGAAGTGGAAAAAACTTTAAAAAAAAATACATCATCCTGTTGTAGTTCCTAATGCCGCGTACACACAAGCGGACTTTACGGCAGACTTTGCCCGGCGGACAGGATTTCGTCGGACAATTCGATCGTGTGTGTGGGCTCCAGCGGACTTTGTATGCTCAAAAGTTGGACAGACTAAGATTTGAAACATGTTTTAAATCTATCTGTCGAACTCGAGTCCGGTCGAAAAGTCCGCTCGTCTGTATGCTAGTTCGACAGACAAAAAGCCACGCTAGGGCAGCTATTGGCTACTGGCTATGAACTTCCTTATTTTAGTCCGGTCGTACGTCATCACGTACGAATTCGATAGACTTTGGTGGATTGTGTGTAGGCAAGTCCATTCATTCAGAAAGTCCGTCGTAAAGTACGTCGAAAAGTCCGCCGAGCAAAGTCTGCCGTAAAGTCCGCTCATGTGTACCTGGCATTAGTCGAAGAATACCTTAGCATGTCGCTCCTTTCCTTTTTTTTTTTTTTTGCAACGCAGAGGGGAATATTACAAAGTCAGCATGACCTAAACATTATTTAAAAACATGTTCAAATATATGATTTACATACTTGGGTTAAATGAAGGTCTTTTATTCTACCTTTACTTACATACAATGCAGAGGAACAGTTTCACTTAACTGCCAGCTTCCCTAGCAGCTTGGACTCAGCCCCTCCCAATCCTGGAACTCTATTTTGCGTGCTGCAGCAAACAGAATGGACCCAATGTCATAGTCCTGGAGTCTTGCAATTGTCTGCTCAAGTACCCAGCACCGTATCATGCAAAAAAGAAGGGATGGGTTATATGCTCTCCATATCCAGAAGAACTAGTAGTGTTTCTGATTGATTTTTGTGCTTAACAGAGGTGGGTGAAAAAATGGGTGGGTGGCAGTTAAGGACTATCACTGAGTATGAGTATAGCAGTATTTTTAACTCCAGCCAAGAACTCACATTTTTTATTGTTGCCTTTAAAACAGGAGTTACATGCATGTTCCCCATCCATCATAAATCCAGAAAATAAGGGATTTATAACTAATTTTAGGATAACAGGCTGAGCCATCCAAATATTTTTTTTCCCCTGTAGCAACTGTGCATCCAGAACTGTGGAAACATAAATGTAATAGTATATTAGTAGTATAGCTTTGTGAAGGATATACATACACCTGGAAGAAACTGATATAAACGTGGGAAGAACATGTAGGATCCATATAGCTAGCCTGCCTGACCAACCCTGTTGCTGATAAAAAGAAAAGTATCTTTCGGGAGTACATATATAGACTTGTGCAAGAGTTGTATTCACCATTCCTTGTACCACAGGGAAATGGTAACTGTAAAAGCTACATTGTTTAAACAGGCTAGTTTAAAGAATAGTGGGGCCCATGCAGGTAACAGAAGATCAGTAAAAGAGTCTGCTGTAACTCAGTTTAGTCTATTGAGAAATGTTATGCTAAAGTAGTGACATCAGTTTCATGGGGCCCACCATAAGGATTTATTAAAAACTTCATTGTGTATGACTATATAATCTGTAAGAAAATGGTTTTCAATTACAGAAACGAGAGCAAACGACGCATACATCTATATCACTGATGTAATGGTGGACAAGCTGTTTCCAGCTGGAGGACATTAAAATAGACAGTCCTCTAAAGTTTACTACCTGAAATGAAGGCAAGTTTTTACATCTTGGAATGTCCAAGAACTACTTTTTATGTGGTATCTTAAAACAGAGGTGCTCATTAAATTTTATATCAGTCAGTATAAGCATTCTGAAACTGTAAATGTCAATTTGTCATTGTTTTGAAAATGAATGTTTCTCAGTACATCCTTATTAAAGGAGAAGTAGGGCCAAAGCAATTTTGGCCCCACTTATCCTGTGGTTCACAAGGGTGCACATAGTTCTGCACTCCTGTACCCATTTTCAGCCAACTGTTCTGGAGAGCTCCTGACTTACAGTATGTGGGGATCCACCCAAAACCCTGGATCGGAAGCTTGCTCAGCCTCTCAAAAAGCCACTGAAAGCCTGAGCCAGTCCCTCCTACCTGCCGCGCCCCCCCCCCCCCCCCACACACACACACAACCCTGCGCTTAAGGGTAGAGAGCCAGTGACTGACAGTCAACGGCTCACTGAACTTCGAGAACTGAGCGTTCGGCAGTGTTAAATTACTCAGTTCCTGGTCTAGAGGCAGCGGGGACAGCTGCAGCTGGGATCGATGCTGCAGCTATCTAGATGAGTATGATTGTCATTCTCGATTCCCATACTTATCTTTTAAAGGAATGTAATATCTAACATTCTGGGAGACACAATTAACTACTTGTGTTGCCTCCCTTTAACTCTTTGTCTATGAGTTGCACATCTGAACCTCAGAACAGTGAGGCAAAACAGCTAACATAGGTAGCAGGGATGTACACTCAGGTCATGTACAGCTCTTTGGATCTCATATTGAGAGTTGACAGCAAGAGATTCCAAATGCAAATAGCACACTTGAAATGAACTCTGGGCCTTTTATCTGCTCCTTCTAAATGGGATAATGAGGGAATAACACACACCTGGCCATGGAACAGCTGAGCAGTCAATTGTCCCATTACTTTTGGTCCCTTAAAAAGTGGGAGGCACATATACAAACTGTAATTCCTACACTGTTCACCTGATTTGAATGTAAAATATCCTCAAATTAAAGCTGATAGTCTGCAGTTAAAGCACATCTTGTTTGTTTCATTTCAAATCCATTGTGGTGGTGTATAGAGCCAGAAAGATTCGAATTTTATCCCATTTACAAGGAGCAGATAAAAGGTCCAGAGTTCATTCCAAGTGTGCTATTTGCATTTGGAATCTTTTGCTGTCAACTCTCAATATGAGATCCAAAGAGCTGTCACTATCAGTGAAGCAAGCCATCATTAGGCTGAAAAAATAAAACAAACCCATCAGAGAGATAGCAAAGACATTAGGTGTGGCCAAATTAACTGTTTGGAACATCCTTAAAAAGAAAGAATGCATCGGTGACCTCAGCAACACTAAAAGGCCTGGAAGACCACGGAAAACAACTGTGGTGGATGACCGAAGAATTCTTTCCCTCTTGAAGAAAACACCCTTTACAACAGTTGGCCAGATCAAGAACACTCTCCAGGAGGCAGGTGTATGTGTGTCAAAGTCAACAATCAAGAGAAGACTTCACCAGAGTGAATACAGAGGGTTCACAACAAGATGTAAACCATTGGTGAGCCTCAAAAACAGAAAGGCCAGAGTGGAGTTTGCCAAACAACATCTAAAAAAGCCTTCACAGTTCTGGAACAACATCCTATGGACAGATGAGACCAAGATCAACTTTTACCAGAGTGATGGGAAGATAAGAGTATGGAGAAGGAAAGGAACTGCTCATGATCCAAAGCATACCACCTCATCAGTGAAGCATGGTGGTGGTAGTGTCATGGCATGGGCATGTATGGCTGCCAATGGAACTGGTTCTCTTGTATTTATTGATGATGTGGCTGCTGACAAAAGCAGCAGGATGAATTCTGAAGTGTTTCGGGCAATATTATCTGCTCATATTCAGCAAAATGCTTCAGAACTCATTGGACGGCGCTTTACAGTGCAGATGGACAATGACCCGAAGCATACGAAGGAGTGGCTTCACAACAACTCTGACTGTTCTTGAATGGCCCAGCCAGAGCCCTGACTTAAACCCAATTGAGCATCTCTGGAGAGACCTAAAAATGGCTGTCCACCAACGTTTACCATCCAACCTGATAGAACTGGAGAGGATCTGCAAGGAGGAATGGCACAGGATCCCCAAATCCAGGTGTGAAAAACTTGTTGCATCTTTCCCAAAAAGACTCATGGCTGTATTAGATCAAAAGGGTGCTTCTACTAAATACTGAGCAAAGGGTCTGAATACCTAGGACCATGTGATATTTCAGTTTTTCTTTTTTAATAAATCTGCAAAAATGTCAACAATTCTGTGTTTTTCTGTCAATATGGGGTGCTGTGTGTACATTAATGAGGAAAAAAATAAACTTTAATGATTTTAGCAAATGGCTGTAATATAACAAAGAGTGAAACATTTAAGGGGGTCTGAATACTGTTGTAACTGTTGTAATTCCTACACCATCCACCTGATTTGGATGTAAATACCCTCAAATTAAAGCTGAAAGTCTGCAGTTAAAGCACACCTTGTTCGTTTCATTTCAAATCCATTGTGGTGTATAGAGCCAAAAAGATTAGAATTTTGTCGATGTCCCAATATTTATGGACCTGACTGTAACTTGGCTATACCTATAAATTGCTCATTTTAGCATCCTCTAGGATTAGGCCCATTTGATAAAACAGGTTAGAGGCTGGTCCTGGGAGGGGGGACCATGTGGATAAAATTGTTGACCGATTAAAGTTTTTCCTGTGAAGACATCCTTGGTATGCAACTTTTCCTATGGATTACACCAAAATCTTTAAAGAAACTGGTAAACTGCTTCTAAGCGGTTTAACCGTTAACCTCTTAACTTCTTGTCAAAACATCTCCTACCATATTCAGGGTTGACTCCATTGCAGATGTGCAGCTGGTAAGGACCTATTTTAAAAAATCTGTAAAGTTAAAGAAATTCAAACACATTTAGATTCTGAAGTGGCATTTGTTTTTATCGGTACGGTTTTCCACTGGCACAAACTCTTATGCTTTCTACAGTGTTGGCAGCGGAGTGTAAACATGCTTCTTTTATTTGACGACCTTTGGCTGCAGACAAACTTATCAGAGGTAGCGTGAAAGGCAGCACCCATTCAAATACTTGTTAGAAATCTGGCACCTGAAATCGAAAGACAGGAAGGGGGCATGTAAGGGGAAAAGGCCGTGCAATACTTTATCTTAAAAGGATACAGTTATTGAGCTCTGGGAAAGCAGACGGCTTGTCTGTGTATGTCTGCTGGTATTTTAGAAAACTTCTCTTGAATAAGCATTCAAAGATTTACAGTAAGAAGATAAGAATGGACAAGATGGGCTATTTTTAGGCATGAGAAAATGTTTCGCTTTAGGAAGACTAGGTTTGTGTGGAGAAAGACAATAACGCCCGTGCAAGATGAAACAATGCTGAAAACAAACAAGTCTTTCTCACCTGCTATATCTTTTCCATACAAGAAATTCCACATTTTTCAAGCAAAAAAAACACCTTATTTTTCAAACATAATGTAAAAAATTTCCTGTTTGCGCCAGTATACCTGTGCTCAGACTAAAGATGATATACCACTAACAGAATACTCATTTTTTTAACCTTTACAAACCAAGTGTAACAAAACCTAAGAATCTCAATTATGGAAATATCTACAACAGTGAGGTGTGGGATGCAGGAAGGGGCATGATAGCGCTTTATTCTGCATGCTGAAGTTGGGATATGTACAAAGGAGCACCCAAAAATGAAGGCTTCTTGGGTGTTTAGAGCCATATAATGGTAAGTGCAGTCACACCAGATCCCTGGTTGTCTGGTTGGCGAAAATGGCACTGTTCCAATCGGTGCAACACCAACACAGATGTCTATCAAGTAACACCTGAAATCACGCTGACCTTGATACTTTGAAATTGCGCTACTTCAAGTGAAGTAGCACAATTTCAAAGTAGCATCAATGTGAACCAGGGCTTAAACAAACAGTCTGTTATTAGAGGAGAAGTATAGCCAAGGCTATTTTGGCTTTAGTCCTCCTGGGGATCATAGGAGTGCAGTTTGCTCTGCACTCCTATGCAGAACCCTTTTGTTCTGCACTCCTGTGACCCATTTTCAGCCGACAGCAGCTAAGGCTCTCTGTTGATTGATGTCACTCAGCCATTCCAGCATAGGCGTGCGCACAGGGTGTGCCGGGTGTGCCCAGGCACACCCTAATCACCCCATGCGCATTAGTGTTATCGCTCTGTGTAGCAGCAGGAACATGGTAAAGATCTCCCTCTTACTTGCTCTGCCATAAGAAAAATGTTTATGCTCTTCTCTTTCCCTGTGGCAGCAGGGAGATCAATGTGCCGGGTTCATATATATGTAGACACATACACATGCATGTGTGTTTGAGCTTAAGGGTGCACACCCTAATGCAATAGGCTGCGCACACCTATGCATTCCAGGCTCTGAAATATGGTCTGAATCTACCCAGAAGTCAGGGCTGGCACAGCCCAGCGCCCCAGTGAGCATGGGAGGGAAGAGCAGAGAGCTGGTGACTGACAGTGCTCAGAGCAGAGGGGAGAACTCTCAGTGCAGAGCTGACGGGGGACAGATGCAGCATTGGGAAGTATAAATCTTTCATCTTTATTTTTTTACAAAAGCCAAGATTCTCTTTTAAAATGATAATAAATGCTCAGTTTTCTTGACCACTTCACCCCCTTCCTGACCGGGCCATTTTTTGAGATACAGCCCTGCAGTGCTTTAACTGACAATTGCGCGATCGTGCAACGCTGTACCCAAACAAAATTGACGTCCTTTTTTTCCCACAAATAGAGCTTTCTTTTGGTGGTATTTGATCACCTTTGCGGTATTTATTTTTTGCGCTATAAACAAAAAAAAACCCGATATTTTTGAAAAAAACACACAATATTTTTTACTTTTTGCTATAATAAATATCCCCAATTTGTTTTTAAAAAACAAATTTCTTCATCAGTTTAGGCCAATATATACTCTACATATTTTTGGTAAAAGAAAATCGCAATAAGTGTATATTGATTGGTTTGCGCAAAAGTTATAGCGTCTACAAACTATGGGAAAGATTTACGGCATTTTTATTATTTATTTTTTTTTTACTAGTAATGGCAGTGATCTGCGATTTTTAGTGGTACTGTGACATTGCAGCAGACAGATCGGACACTTTTGACACATTTTTTGGACCATTGACATTTATACAGTGATCAGTGCTATAAATATGCACTGATTACTGTATAAATGTCACTGGCAAGGAAGGGGTTAACACTAGGGGGCGATCAAGGGGTTAAATGTGTTCCCCGTGAGTAATTCCAACTGTATAGGGATGTGACTGACTGGGGGAAGAGACATATCGTTGTTCCTACTTAGTAGGACACAATCTGTCTCCTGTCCCCTGACAGAACAGGGATTTGTGTGTTTACATACACCCAAATCTTGGCTCTCACTCTCGTGCCCGCAATCGCTTGTGGCCAGTGGCAATCACGCCCATCGGCTACACGCAGCGGGTGCACGCACGCCTGCTATGGCTCTTAAAGGGGCAGACGTACTTGCGGTGCCATTCTACCTCCGTATATATATATGTGAGGCGGTCGGGAAGTGGTTAAGCACTTTCCGCGGCTGAGTAAACACTTACTGAGGTCAGCAATAGACTATTCGAATCTTGGCGGGTTCAACAGCAACAGCCAAGATACTAACCATGAATTGACAGGCTGAATGTAACAAGTTGATCAATTGGTCAACTTGGGTACAACCCGAATGTACCAAGTTGATCAATTGGTCAACTTGGGTACAGAATATGAATCATTATTTACTATTCTCAGAATACGGTCTTTTATCATTATTATTGTTATTATTATTATTATTATACAGGATTTATATAGCGCCAACAGTTTGCGCAGCGCTTCACAACATAAGGGCAGACAGTACTGTTACAATACAATTTAATACAGGAGGAATCTGATGTCCCTCCTTGTAAGAACTTACAATCTAGAAGGCAGGGTCAAGTGAAACAAAAGGTAATAACTGTGGGGGATGAGCTGATGGAGAAAATAAACATAAAGTTGTTAGATGTGGGTAGGGTAGGCTTCTCTGTAGAGGAGGGTTTTCAGGGATCATCTAAAAGCTAATAGAGTGGGAGATAATCGGAAAGATTGGGGTGGGGGGTTCCATAGGATTGGAGAGGCTCTGTAACAGTCCTGGAGGCGAGCATGGGAGGAGGTGATGAGGGAGCTAGAGAGCAGGAGGTCTTGAAAGGAACGAAGAGAGCGAGTAGGTTGGTATTTTGAGACTAGGTTAGTGATGCAGCCGGGGGCTAAGTTGTGGATGGCTTTGTAAGTAGTTGTGAGTATTTTGACTGTTGCCACCAGTTTTGTGATGGAGGTGTGGGTAGAACAGAACACACAGAGAGAGCAGGAGGGATGTTAGGGCCCCTGACCAAGGGGTTCTTTATTTTTGGGGGGTTAAAAAACAGGGAGTCAGGTAAAGGTAGGCCACAAGGCAATAATTCCAACACCATGAGAGATATGCAAAAATATAACAGGGTGGAAATAGGACACATCAAGGGATAAGTGCAGTGGCACGGGGCAACAAGTTTAGTCCAGCAGGGGTTTAGTTCAAGATCACAGGGCACAATCGGGTACAGCAAAGTCCAGTGGCACAGGGCAGCAATTTAGTACAGCAGGGGCTTAGTTCAGGATCCCAGGGCACAATTGGGTACAGCAAACTCCAGGGGCACAGGACAAAAATTTAGTACAGCAGGGGCTTAGTTCAGGATCACAGGGCACAATCCGGGCACATAGAATAGCAGGCCCCAATCCAGTTTTCTATCCATTTGCAAACTGATTTTTCCAAGCCAGTAGACTTTACCTTATATATTAGCTGTGTGCAGGGAGCAGAGTTAAATGCTTTGGTAAAATTCAAGTATACCACATCCACAGCCCCTCCTTTGTCTAAGGTTTTACTTACCACCTCATAAAAAGAAATCAGATTTGTTTGACAACTTCAATCTTTCATGTATCCATCCTGGCTTTAACCCCTTGGTGCCAGCAGCATGCAAATATGTGTTCTCTGTGGGCGGGCCTTAGCGCTAGCAGCTGCATTTTTGCGTGAATTAGTGTACATACAGCTGTGCCGAGAACGTGCGCCCTGCGCGCTCCCGACACAGTTACCAGCAGCTAACAGAAAGCTCCCGATCGCAAGTAGCAATCGTGAGCTTTAAGATCATGTGACCGCCTTGACAGCCAATTATGGCGGTCACAGGATCATAAACCCCGCCCTGTCTCCCGGCATTCTAAACCCCGTAAAGGGGCGGGAGGTGCAGGTTCCAAAGGGGTAAATATTGTTATCTAGCAAAAACTCTTGTATGTGGCCTTTTATTAAACTCAAAACCATCTTCCCAACCATAATAGCTAACCTAACATGTCTGTAGTAAAAAGACTCTGATCCCTTTTTAAATACATTCACTACATTGGCTTAATGCCACTTAATCAAGTGGTACCACGACAGTCAATAAAGAGTTGCAGGCCTCTTTTATTGAGAACTGTAGGATCTGGTTGTCGTTAGGCTGCACCACCACCACTCTTATGTGAGTGCAACTGTATTTTGTTCTTTTTTTTGTTTTTTACAAATAAATATATCTTAGGACTAGTGCACTTCTTTGTTTTTATGTTTCCGTTGAATATTTTTGTCAGCATGGGCATAGGCGTAAGCAGGATGTGGCTATCGAGGCTAGAGACCTGAATCTGGAGCCCATAGCCCCGAGTCTCTAGCTGCAGGGTCGCGGCTGCGGCTGAGGCAGGCGGGCTCCATTACAGCTGGAGGAGAGAGACGAGCAGACGGATGAGCAGAGATGACATCATCTCTCTCCGCCCGCTCCACCACTCTTATGCCCTCACAGCCGAGCCACTTCAATATGGGAGCGATGTGCGGCGGGGAGCAGCGAGATGACATCATCTCTCACTGCCCGGAACACATCGGCGCTCTTCCGCCCTCACAGCGCAGTCCTCTTCAATGTCGGAGGTGCAGCGGGGAGCAGAGAGATTACATCATCTCTCACTGCCTGCCCCGCATCTCCGCTCTCCTGCCCTCACTAAATACTGTGATAATCTGCAAATGCTGGAAAGTGATAATCTGCAAATGGTGGCAAGTGACAATCTGCAAATGGTGGCAAGTGACGTGGCAAGTGACAATCTGCAAATGGTGGCAGGTGACGTGGCAAGTGAAGTGGCAAGTGACAATCTGCAAATGGTGGCAGGTGATGTGGCAAGTATCAATCTGCAAATGGTGGCAAGTGACAATCTGCAAATGGTGGCAAGTGACATGGCAGGTGACAATCTGCAAATGGTGGCAAGTGACAATCTGCAAATGGTGGCAAGTGACGTGGCAAGTGACAATCTGCAAATGGTGGTAAGTGACGTGGCAAGTGACAATCTGCAAATGGTGGCAGGTGACATGGCAAGTGACAATCTGCAAATGGTTGCAGGTGATGTGGCAATCTGAAAATGGTGGCAGGTAATGTGGCAAGTGACAATCCACATCTGTTAGCAGGCGATATGGCAAGTGACAATCCACATCTAGTGGCAGGTGATGGTGGCAAGTTAAAAAGTTGCATCTGGTGACAGGCGACGGTGGCAAGAACATGATGCATCTGGTGGCAGGAGATGTGGCAAGTGACGCACTCAGGGCTCCCACTGATTCTGCATTATGGTGAGTTGAACCACTTCATTATATATTAGAATGTAACAATAGAAACAATGCACTACGAACACCCTGACACCATATCAACCATGGTGCCATGATGATTGAAACGCCAACACCAGCCTTTGCCCACAAAAAATTACTTACCACCGGTGTGCCCCCCCCTTCCGGTTGGTGACCGCTGCTATGGGCTCTAGCCCCAGACCTTTTGCAGACCTAGCAACGCCCCTGAGCACGGGTATATTAACAACTATACCCTAGCTATATAAAAAAGTTGTGCAAAAACACAAGTCTGTCCACTGATGTTCTATGCACAAAATGGTTGTCTCTTTCTGTCAGTTCACCATTACTCAATGTAAGTATACAGAATCCAACTCTCTTATTTCTTGGATGAAAGGATACAAAGAGCCAGAGGAGGTAAACACTGCAAAGGTCCAATAGGGCTGGGCAATGCTCAGCAGTGTTTTGGCAAACATAAGGTACCCAGTCATATTATTGGTTTTGCAGTATTACAGACTGTAATTATTTCAGGCCAACATTGTATGACGTACATATATTTCTAGATCCTTTGCCATCACCGTCACCCTGTTTTACCCCACGCTAACTGTATTTCCAAGTAACTGCCCAATCAGTGTGTTTACATTTGCAAGCTGGAAACATCTTCTTTGGATTGTGTTACAGTACATAGCTTTGTATGATCTGCAACCATGGAAATAGTACTTTTAATTCCAAAAACTTTTATATCATTTATAAACAAGTTAAACAGTCATGTTTGTTTAACAAAATCTGTCTTTCATAAATTCATGACATCATTTACAATATTTTCTATTACATATTGCTGTATGTGGTCCAATAAAAAACCCTCAAAAATCTTTCCTACAAAATGCAGTAAAATCAGAGATTCATAACTACCAGGTGTCTTCTGACTACAGCAACATATTCAAAAACTGTGGTTTCACATCATTGTGCCAATATCATTGTTATTCTGACCATCGACACCATAATGTACCTTTCTATAGCATTCAATATATTTGTAGTCTTGTTGATCTTCCCGAATGACACAGCAACTTTGCTATTTTTAGGGCTGGTTCATGTCAGATGCATTGGGTTGCCCTGGGTTGCCTTGTCCAATGTAGTCCCAATGCATAGTAAAGGCAAAAGGTATTATTCCCTATGGTGGCAGCATTTTTTTTTTTAAGCACAGGGTGGTGCCATGCCGTTTACCACATTGCACCAAGCTACGGCCAATAAAATGTTACTTTGTGAGACCTCAATAAAGTTCTAAAAAAAAAACACATCACAGTGTGATACACTTTTATTCAGAACATCTGCACCACTGCCTTCACATCTCTGTAGTGCATGCTGCAGGGGTGTCAAACTGGTGGCCCTCCAGCTATTGCGGAACTACAAGTCCCATCATGCCTCTGCCTGTGGGAGTCATGCTTGTAACTGTCAGCATTACAATGCCTCATGGGAATTGTAGTTCTGCAACAGCTGGAGAGCCGCCAGTTTAACACCTGTGCTTTAAGGGAAGCAACATACTTAGACTTTATCTTTTGCTGCTGCTGCTATTGCTATTGTATATGTCTCTTTGTGAATTGGAATTGGATATTCTAGATATAATAGATGGTGTGCACAAAGCACCATTAAAGCCCAACTGAACCCTGGGTACTTATAACTGTACTGCAGGGACTCTGCCCTAGGTAGTAACGTCCCTAACATAAGTTTAAAACTGCAGAGTTGTAGTCAGTCTCAGCTCTAATTGTTATAGTTCTGCTTTTGTTAGGTTTACAGTTTTATTGTTTGCTTCTGCCTGTGGTTGGTGAGTGTTCCTGACAATAGTGTGGGAGATACAATAATTCTGAGTTATGAATATTTGTGTCACCCCAGCCAACCACTAGGAGTTTTAATGGCAGTGGTGCATGCTGGGGAAGAATTTAAGCATGTGGGGTAACGGTCTGTCAGCCTTTGTGCATCCTGCTGCCAGAATAATAGGGTGTGTTGGAGCTCAGTGTCTCCCAGGCCCACTTCTTGGAGTGGACCTTTTCCAAAAGGAAAAGTCGAGTTTGAAGGCCTAAGTAATCTGGGACCACCTGAAATGGAGTACAGGGGTAAATATTCACTGCTGGAGAGTTTACTGGAGAGTTGGGTGGAAGCTACAGCCAGAGAACACTGCAGGAAGTTCTGGTAGCTCACCCAGGGAATACAGTGCCTTGAAAAAGTATTCATACCCCCTTTTCACCTTTTGTCATGTTACAACTAAAAATGTAAATGTATTTTATTGGGATTCTATGTGATAGACCAACTCAAAGTGGTAAATAATTGTAAAGCAGAAGGAAAATGATAAATGGTTTTCAATTTTTTTTACATATAAATGAGGTGTGGCGTGCATTTGCATTCAGCCCATTAGTGCACACCACAAATCTGCTCTTAATGGAAGAGTGGTAAGAAGAAATCCATTGTTGAAAGAAAGCCATAAGAAGTTCCATTTTCATTTTGCGAGAAGCCATGTGGGGACACAGCAAATATGTGGAAGAGGGTGCTCTGGTCTGATGAGACCAAAATGAAAAGTTTTGACCTAAAAGCAAAGCGCTATGTGTGGCGGAAAACTAACACTGCACGTTACCCTGAACACACCATCCCCACTGTGAAACATGATGGTGGAAGCATAATGCTGTGGGGATGCTTTTCTTCAGCAGGTACAGGGAAGCTGGTCAGAGTTGATGGGAAGATGGATGGAGCCAAATACAGGCAATCTTAGAAGAAAACCTGTTAGAGTCTGCAAAAGTCTTAATACTAGGGTGGAGGTTCACCTTCTAGTAGGACAGTGACCCTAAACATACAGCCAGAGGTACAATGGAATGGTTTTAGATCAAAGCATATTCCTGTGTCAGAATGGCCCAGTCAAAGTCCAGACCTAAATCCAATTGAGAATCTGTGGCAAAACTTGAAAATTGCTGTTCACAGACGCTCTCCATCCAATCTGACAGAGCTTGAGCTTTTTGCAGAGAAGAATGGACACAATTTTCACTCTCTAGATGTGCAAAGCTGGTAGAGACATCCCCAAAAAGACTTGCAGCTGTAATTGCAGAGAAAAGTGGTTCTACAAAGTATTGACTAAGTATAGTGCAAATTTTGGCTTAAAGGCTCTTCTTCTGTATTGACTGAAAAGTAGAGTAGGAAGTCTGCATTTTTGGTAATTTTTGGGTATCCTGTGCCCTATTCCCTCTCTCTCCGAGTTTATGTTTCTAAAATAAATTCCCTAAAGTGATTGGTACTCAGTTTCTTTCACCCCACAAAGAGACCTTACAGCAATAAATAATGGGGGTTTAGTTGTGATTTAAAGTAGAACTAAAGGGCAAAACTTTTTTTTTCATTTTGTATAGACTAAGAGAGGGCTATAGCCTCTGTCAGGTTTATTTTTGTCATCTGTGTTCCATTGGGGAGATTTCTCTTCGCTTCCTGTCACATAGCCAAAACAGGAAGTGAGTGAAAATCCCTCTAAAGTTATTGAATCTCTGGTTGTCACCAGAACTAATGTTCCCATTGGAAGATATACCCACTATTCCTGTTCTGGTGACAACCCAAAATGCAGGAATTCCTTTTACTTTCACTTTCTGTAATAATGGTAAACAGGACCAAAAGAGAGGATGAATATACCTGACAGGGGCATAGACAGCAATAAAAACCTGACGTGTTCTAATTCCTTTTCAGTCCATCTGTCCAAAACTATATTAAAAGGTTGCCTTTTAGTTATACTTTAAATCTAAATGGGCAAGCCACAATCCCAGATTTTCTTGGAGATGGTGCTGATGTTGAAACTGAGGACGTTTTCAAGCAGTTCGGAACCTCCCGGTAGTGAAACAACTGAACATTTTTACACAGTATTCCTGGTATGACTTTTTAGTTTATTAAAGGGCTTACGGTCTTACTTAGCATGCTCATAGCAATGATAACAGCCAGTAATATTAGGTGGAGATATGTTCTAGTTCCAGGCGGATGAAGCTGGCTTGTTCTGAATACAGAAACGCAGTCCCGCACCAAGCAGGAAATATAGGGGAAAGAAGGAATGTTTATAAACCAAACTAATCCTGATTTAAAGCCCGAGACTCAATGTTTATGAATATCTGACTTTTTTTTTTTTTGGTTCACTTTTGAAATGCTTAGAGTAAAATTGTCAAACAATGTAGATATTTGTAGAAATCGGTATAAAATAAAGGATTTAACCATAAGTTAAAATATACCAAAATAGAAATATTTTAAAGATATTTTATTTTGGCTGTAAGAATTCTTTGTTAGCATTTTTGGAACCTCTAGAGATTTTTTATAAAATAGGCTTACATGAGCTATGATTTGAAAAAAAAAAAGCATGAAAGCAGATTTCACAAGATCAAAGTTATAGACTTCATTTGATAAAATGCAAAGTAAGTAGATGGCATTAAAGAACAGCTTCAGTCAGTACAAAAACACTAATGGTCTTATATAACATTAGGTTAATTGAACTTTTTATTTGACATCCATTAGAATCTCTGTTGAAATTTGAAGGGAGTCTGAACGGAAAGACGGGGAATGTAAAGTAAAGAGCCATTATTAAAGTGAACCTGTTGTATATCCCTGCTATGACAAAGCACAGACTTACTTTTACATTTTCAAATTTTACTTAAATTAATAGCAATGGCAAATTACAATAATATTTTTAGCAAAGAAAGTACCACTTGCTTGCCATAAATAGAAAAATCCAGTCCTACACAGCCTATATCACATTATTCCTAGCTAATATAAACATTCAGGTTTTTTTTTTCAATATGCAGTAAGATAGGAGAATCAAAAATCCTGCCCCCATGTACATGGAAAATGAAAAAAATAATATTAACTCTAAAAATAAAATAAATGACTAAAGTTCTCCTCCGTTTTCTATTTTTACAAAGCATGCCAGCAGGTGACCATACAGTAGCCCCTCTCCATCAGGGTTCAGTGGAACCCCAGGGTTTCTCCAGAGGTTGCTATAGGGCAAGGGTATTGAATTAAAATTATTAGAGGTCCGATTAGTTAAATGTTCTACGAGCAGAGTTCCGAATGACATTTTTGTGCAATGATTCTTTACATCACAGCCCAGGTGTGCAGGCACCACAGCCCATTCATTTGAATGGGCTGCTGTGCCTGCATTTTCTGCTGGGAAAAGGTCCTGGCACCTTTTAAAAAAATGCAGCCACATGGAAACAGCATGGTGCATTTGCACCATGCTATTTCCATGTGCGGGAAACTGCACCTTGTATTTCAATGCGTTTAAGAGTCCATGGCACCCCTGCACGTTTTCTGTGCAGAGCCTCATTTTGTGTGCAGCTGCTTGTCCCCCTTCACATCTTCCCCATCACAACACTGCCCCCCACTCACATATCATCCCCACAGCACTGTCCCCCTTTACATCACCACCCCCCACACACAGCACTGTCCCCTTCACATATCACCCCAAAGCACTGCCCCTTTCGCATTCCCCCCAAAGCACTGCCCACTTCACATTCCCCCAAAGCACTGCCCTCTTCATATATCCCACCACAGCACTGCCCCCTTCATATACCCCCCCACAGCACTGCCTCCTTCATATATCCCCCACAGCACTGCCCCTTCACATCCCCCCACAGCACTGCCCTCTTAATATATCACCCCCACAGCACTGCCCTCTTAATATATCACCCCCACAGCACTGCCCTCTTAAAATCCCCCCAAAGCACTGCCCCTTCACCCCCCCAAGCACTGCCCCCTTCACATATCACCCCCAAAGCACTGCCCCTTTCATATCCCCCCTCACAGCACTGCCCCTTCACATATCCCCCCAAAGCACTGCCCCCTTAAACCCCCCCCCCCACACACACAGCACTGCCCACTTCATATATCCCCCCACAACACTGTCCCCCTTCATATATCCCCCACAACACTGTCCCCTTCCTATATCCCCCCACAACACTGTCCCCTTCCTATATCCCCCACAACACTGTCCCCCTTCATATATCCCCCCACAACAATGTCCCCCTTCATATATCCTCCAACAACACTTTCCTCCTTCACATATCACCCCCAAAGCACTGGCCCTTTCACATCCCCCTCAAAGCACTGTCCCCCTTTACATCACACATACCCCCCCCCACACACACAGCACTGCCCCCTTAACATACTACCCCACACACACAGCACTGCCCCCGTGTACATGACCCCCACTCCCTTTCACAAGTTCACAGCCATGTCCTTTCCTCCCTTCACTCTCCTACCTTTCACAGAGCTGAGAGCAGGAGGCGGGACAATCCTGAACTGAAGGCAGAGGCACAGCATCACTGGATGAGGCGCAGGAGTTGCCGGATAACTTTTCATATTAGCAAGCTGGTGATTGGTTGCTAGGACCGCCTCTGAGCAGCCAATCACCTCCTGGTTAACCTGAAACGTTAATTCAGGCAGCTGCCTCTCTCCATGCAGTGCTGGTCCTGTGCTGAGTCCAGAATTGTCCCGCCTCTAGCCATCCGCTCCGCTCTATTCTGATAATGACAGCGGCGGAGGCTGGGGACAAAGGCGGCAGCTAAATGGCGAGATTGCGACGGTCCGGAAAGAGCAGTAGCTCGGGTCAGACGCGAACCGCGATCTGGCTCTACCATTTAGTGATGCCCACTATAGGGGTTCCGGTTCCTTGAGCAATCAGCAGTAAATAACCACTGACATCAATGATATTTTTAAATCATACTTTTCTTTGTAAGGGTGGCGTTCTTCCAACTGAGCACAAATGTAAGCAGTATTCTTTTAACTATGAACCAATAGAAGGAATATTCTACCCTCTGTGCACTAGGGGGCACTTTTGCACTGACCACCAATGTAAGGGGGCATGTCTCCGCTGAACACCCATGGAAGGGGGCAATTCTCTGCTGACATCCAATGTAAAGAGGCACTTCTCCGCTGACATCCAATGTAAAGTGGTACTTCTCCCCTGACATCCAATGTAAAAGGGTACTTCTCCCCTGACATCCAATGTAAAGGGGCAATTCTCTGCTGACATCCAATGTAAAGAGGTACTTCTCCGCTGACATCCAATGTAAAGGGGTACTTCTCCCCTGACATCCAATGTAAAAGGGTACATCACCAACGTCCAATGTAAAGAGACACTTCCTCTGCTGACATCCAATGTAAGGCAACACTTCTCCACTGATTCCCACTGTAAGGCAGAATTTCTCTGCTCACATCCAATGTAAGGGGGCACTTCCCTAACAACCACTGATGTAACAAGCTATTTCTCTAATGACCACCAGTGTTAGGTGCCATTTCTCTACTGACCACCAATCTAAGGGGGCACATGCCCACTGACCCCCAATATGGGGACAGAGTACATGTTAGCAGTTGCTCTTTCAGGGAGCTCCTCTGGTATGCTCCTTTCCTAGCATTTTTAACCATGATTTCTGCTCACAGACAGCTGCAGAAACCATTTTGGCAGCACAGAGCAGTAGCCATGACCAAATCAAATAAAAAAGTTGCAGGACAACCAAAACAGTATAAGGGGGCCCCTCTCTAATAGTCATCAATATGAAGGAACACAGCAAGTTTTATTGTCTGTTTCTTTGTTGTTCATGACTCTTTTAATTGATTTAATTTCATTCATTTTATTTCATTATTATAACTGAAAATAACTGTCAAATATGCTAAGTACATAACATTCCATATTCTTTTATATAGGCAAAATGCTAAAATTTACTGAAATAAAGATAAGGCTGGGTTCACACCATTGTGAATTGGATGCGGGACCCCGGCATCCAATTTGCATTAGCAGGAGATTTTGACGAGCTCTCTTTGGAGCCTGTTCACATATCTCCATAGAGCGTCCGGTACGTTTTGCACAAAAACTGTGCGTCTTTTGGTTTGTTCAGGGTCCAAATTCAGCCCAAAATTCGGGCTGAAATCGGGCCTGAAACGGTGAACCAGGACAGCACCCTGCTGTGAGCCACATGCGACCAATATGTGAACCGAGCCTCATGCTTGTATTGTAAAACATATTAACATGCTATTATTAGTAATCTTACAATTATCAAGTATTTACCAGCTGAAACTGTTAGTGCTGCGGTTATCTCTGTATTTCCTGTAAAGGGAACACAACACTATGTTACCGCTGACAAATGTGCAGCATTGTCGGCGCTCTGATCTGTGTCGCCCCATTTATTCTATTACTGTGTCCACCTTTGCAGCATTGTCAGGAAAAGCATTGAGTCAATGAGAGCCCAATCATCCTTGTGGTGATGTCATCTCACAACTCCCACCATAAGGGTATTGTTGGCAGTAAGTCAGGCCGTATATTATTCATTTTTTGACTTGATTAACCTATTCACACACTTGATGTGGATGGAGGAATCCTTCCCATTGTGTTGGCACTGATCAGTCGGGAAAAACCCAACAGGCTGGCCCATACATAGAACAAAAATCAACCGAGTCATGCCGAACCAGCTGAATTTTGACCAAGTATAAATAATAAACATGTATGTAGAAGTACTATTTACAAAATAAATGAATAAATAAATGGGATTTTTCACTTACCAGTACATTCTGTTTCCTGAAGTACAGTACAGGACACTGGTTCTTTAATCATTATTAAATGTACTAAAAAATTGAACAGCGCTAAAAATCTTTGTTATTAAAATGCTATTTCACAAGTACAAATTTATTCTAAAACCAACATTATTGTAAATTCAAAATGATGCCTTCTTTGAATTGCTTAAAATTCTTACACAAATATAAATGTGCAAACAACTTCCATTTTACTTTGTGCACAACACAAAGTGCATATGAACTGTTCAATAAGTCCAAATCAAAAGTGGCACTAAGTTTTTGTGGTGGTGCTAACTCTTCCACATTACACAAGTACTCGTTCATCTCCCTCCAAAGTGCTCACTCACCGGAGATATTTGACTCCTTATTGTTAAATAAGCAAGTCAAATATGAGCTATATTACAGAATAATCTTCCTCCAACAACCATAGGAAGTGCCCAGCCACAGTAAACACAGGTTAGCGCTGCAGTGCAACTTAGTGAGCTCATAAAATGTAGAAAACACAGACAAGAGATCCCATCATTGTATACCTCTTTATTTGATGATAAATTGTCTTATATAAAAAGCACAAAGAGAGAAAATGATTCTGCCATAGACACATTCATGCCATGAGTCAAGAATACAGCCTTAGGTAGGGCCATTAACCTCTTATCTACAGGGTCTTTGAACAATGATTATCCTTCAAAGGCACAGCAACAGTCATATTAAGGCAAGAAATGGCAAGATCTGCCACAGAAAACACTAATTTCCTTAGGAAATATTTCTCAATAGAATATTGTTGGGTGAAACATTTTGGAGTAGTAAAAATATCCTCCAGGTGTGACTGTTAGGGTTAATTCTGCTTAGACCTGGACAATCAGTGAGAATCTTGGAGCCCCGGAAAACGTTCAAATGAACACAAGAGAATCGTTTCAAAGAGTGCTTCAAATCTAATGATAGTATGGGCTGTACCTTTTATACAGGATATGGACAAAGAATATAGCACAAAGAAAAGGAGGGAGGGAGGACAGAGTTCATCACATGAGGCATAAATCATATATAAATATGTAGCATCTCAGACATAGTTTAAACAAGTATTAGCTTAATTCCAAAACCAGTTCTTTCCAGGACCCACTTAAGCTGTGACCATCGCGGCAAACAAGACACTGAGCCTCGGTTCACACCAGAGGCGGCACGACTTGCAGGTCGCCTCACCGAGGCGACCTGCACACGACTGCCGGGGCGACTTGCAAGACGACTTCTGTATAGAAGTCTATGCAAGTCGCCCCCAAAGTAGTACAGGAACCTTTCTTCTAAGTCGGAGCGACTTGCGTCGCTCCGATTAGAACGGTTCCATTGTACAGAACGGGAGACAACTTGTCAGGCGGCTAGGTCGCCTGACAAGTCGCCCCCGTGTGAACCGAGCCTAAAAACAAAAGATATTTGTCTGTCAGCTATTTATAGAATATTTCAGTCTTGTTAACTCTTTCTCACCCTTCAATCCCCTCTTAAATCACAAAGGGATTTCCCCATGATCACTTAATATTCTCTGTGTGGGATACTTTTATTGAGTTGTATAATTACATATACATTGAAAAAGCTTGAACAATATATATATAACAAGGATAAAAACCAGGCACGTTAAAATTAACATTCCTGCCTTTCGGAACCAAGAGAAAAATGGAACCCAAAAAAATCACTGAAACTTCCTAGTCCCTCAAAGGGGTTCCACCCATCTTTGACAATATCTCTGGCTTCAGCTTGGAGGTTTGACACCTCCTTTCGGTGTTTATCAATTATATAATAGTAATCCGGAACTTCAATACTGGTATTATGCATCCATGTGCAGCACTCATAGTCCTCCGTTACTTCACAGAGTCCAGTCAGAGCAGCACTTATGGATTTGATAGCTACTTTGTGCATATCTAGTTGTTTACGAATAGCCCTTTGTTTGATACTTAACAGCTTGATGTCTACAGAGTTCTTTTCCATAATTTCATCTATGATTTTGTAGTAGTTATTCAATCTTTTCATCAGTTCTATTCCCCATCCTGTCCATTAGGGGAAACCATGCCCAGGCCTGATCCTTTTCAAGAAATAACTCTTTTCTCTATGTGTTTAAGGGGGTACCTTAGGACACGGACAGGGCGCGACCCTGACCTTTACAGAGGTCGGGGTCGCGCCGTGTCCTAGCAACAGGGTGCGGCCACGATCGCTGCGAGCCCCCGAGGGCACACGGGAGCGGTCATTCTGGGAAGCTGTCATATGACGTCCACCCAGAAGGAGAGCCGCACCACCCAGCTGTCATTTGACGGTGGGGGGGCGGCAAGTGGTTAATGTGCTTCCCAAAAACACGTGTGCTTCCCAAAAGCACGGCAGTTTACAATTAACCTCTCTACAATTTTGCACTATCAGTCTCCCAAAGACTATTGCTTTAATGTTCTTGCCAAAAGCACGGCAGTTTGCAATTTTGCACTATACAAGGATGCGGTATTTTCAGAGCCAAGGCAAGGAGAACAGCGTCAACAAAGCAGACACATTCTACGTACATCAGATGATCATCACATTCCACATGCTGCCACCAGTGACTCTTAGGGTTAATTCTGCTTAGACCTGGAAAATCAGTGGGAATCTTGGAGCCCAGAAAACATTCAAAAGAACATAAGAGAATCGTTTCAAAGAATGCTTCAAATTTAATGATAGTATAGACTGTACCTTTTATACAGGATATGGACAAAGAATATTGCACAAATAAAAGGAGGGAGGGAGGACAGAATTAATCACATGAGGCATAAATCCTCTATAAACATGTAGCATCTCAAACATAGTTTAAACTAGTGTTATAGCTGATGGTTGATACTGTCTGAAAACATAATTCCAAAACCAGTATTTTCCAGGACCCACTTAACCTGTGACCATCAAAACAAACAAGACACTAAAAGCAAAAGATATTTGTCTGGCAGCAGTTTATAGAATGTTTCAGTCTTGTTAAAGCGGGGGTTCAACCACACCGCCAAAAAAAAAAAATATTAAAAGCCAGCAGCTACAAATACTGCAGCTGCTGACTTTTAATACATGGCCACTTACCTGTCCCAGGGTCCAGCGATGTCGGCAGGGGACCCTGAGAACCCGCTCGGTTCTCGGCAGCTGCTGCCGCCATCCTAGGTGAGGGAATCAGGAAGTGAAGCGTTGCGGCTTCACTTCCCGGTTCCCTACTGCGCATGCGCGAGTCACAATGTGCGTCCCTAGTGGTCCCCGCTCTCTCCTGGGAGCTGTGTGTTCCCAGCAGACAGCGCGGTCGGGACGGGAAGAGGCATAGACTCCCATGGAAGTCTATGCCGGAAGTGGGTGCAAATACCTGTCTTAGACAGGTATCTGCACCCCCCTGAAAGGTTCCAAATGTGACACCGGAGGGGGGGAGGGTTCCGAAAAGTGGAAGTTCCATTTTTGTGTGGAACTCCGCTTTAACTCTTTCTCACCCTTCAGAGACCAGTCTCCATACAGACGAGGTTCCACGAGCGAGTGGACCAGGAAAGTCTTAGCTGGTCTGGGGAGTTTAGCAGATACTATACTGGACACCATAAGGTGACTCTCGCTGCTCTAACGCCAAACAAGAGCTTATAGCATCAATAAGCATGTGGGTGGGTGCAGCAAGGTGCGACAGCAATACTACACACAAAGTCCAGGTTCAATTAGTAAAGCGTGTATTGAAGTTAAGGTAAAACAGTTCATAACAAACCCAATGGGAGAAGGCCCAACTGGGAACACTCTTGGATGCCAACAGTGTGTAGCAGAGCAGGTATCAGCCAAACTGACAGCTTCTCTCTGGAGGGGCCTGGCTGTTCTGTGCCCAAACAGGAAGATGTCCAAGGAGATTGTGGAGCCTTAAGCTTTCCCTACTCGTCTGGAACATTTCCCTGCTGCTATTACTGTCCCTACCAGATGGGTGGCCTGTCCCTTCACTACCCACACGTGCATGCATATGAAACCCAGGGGCCAGGGTCTTATATAGACTCTGCCTCATCCAAGATGGCTGCCAGAGTCACATGGGTGACCAGCATCCACTCGGATCACTGCCTCGGTTACTCAGGAAACCATAGAGGAACCATGACTTCCACTCCCTCTGCATTGCCATTGCGGTTGAGCATCACCAGCGGTGGAGACAACAGACTGCACCTGCCTACAAGCATAGCAATGGACTCATTTAGTTTGTAAGAAATCTCTGTGGCAGGCATGTCATCCTGTCCAGACTCCTCCACTGGCACCCCCTCCCCTGACACTGCATCTGAATGGAAAGAAAATTCAGGCGAGGTCAAGGTCAAAGGGGCACGCCTGTGCCATCCCCCCCATCTATAGCCTCAGGAACGCTATAATTTCTGCCCATTCATTCTGACATTGTGCCAGAAAACTCCTCTCTAGAGAGAAAAGAGAAAGCTGGTGTGGCTGATGAGCCAGCTGGATAGCCAGAAGAAGACACAAGACTGGGGGCAACCATCAGAGGAAAGGTTACTAGAGCCCTAAACAGATGTACTATCACTCTCAAATGAGTTAAGCTAGGCTGAGCTAGCAAGTCCATCTGATTCCCTTTTCCTGCACCTGACGGCACATGGGCCACCCATTCCTGTACACCCACTAGACACTAATTGGGTAATGAGCACGGGCACAGTAGCACTGCCCTAGCCTTGCCCAGAGAAGCCAGCCGTGCATTTCCACCAGGTGGGGTCCAGGTATGATTTCCCCAAGGCTCTACTGAGAAGAGCCTTGGGGAAATCATACCTGAAAGCTGCATGAAAAGCCGCAGTGGCTATGACGCACTCTATTGATTTAGGAATCATCTTGGAAAATTATCATCCAGCAAAAGGGAGATAGAAAAAATCTCCTTATAAGAAGGTAAGCCTATCTCAGTAGAGAAAGACAATATCTATCACTTAGGGAGGCCAGAAAAACAACTGAAACTAGCTGGAAGTGGAGGGGTTTATATAGGAGATTGTCCCTGCAGTTTCTTTTTCTTTTTCCAGTGTCTTTCAAATGCAATTTTTGGGGAAAAAATACACTTCAATGAATTTAATTGAATTACACAGCGAGAATTGTGATCTTTATTTTAAGCAAAAAAAATTGTGATTCTCATTTTAGCCAGAATCGTGCAGCTCTAGTGTCCATGTACATTAGGATGATTACAGGCATATTTAAAGTGGTTGTAAACCCTAACACACCACTTTTACTACAGGTAAGCTTATAATGAGGCTTATCTGTAGGTACCATGGATATTTCCTAAACCTGCACGATTTAGGAGATATCCCTTGTATCAATATGTGCCGACATCATCGGCACATGCACACTGAAGCAACGGCTCGTTCGTGCCATTGCTTTAGCTGATGTGCCATTGCCAGCGGCTCCCATGCGCATGCGCGAGAGTGACGTCATCGTGGCTGCGGCCAATCACAGCGCCAGAGGCCGTGATACCCAGAAATAACTCCGGGAGACATGTCGTCGTGCAGAACAGTGTGCCGGGACCACTGCGGGGGCTTCGATCTAAGGTGAGTATTTCATAATGAGCTAGTATACTATGCATACTAGCTCATTATGCCTTTGTCTTGCAGGGTTTTTTTTCTTTTATAGTGGGTTTATTGCCACTTTAAGGTCTCATGCACACAGGACATTTAAAAAACACCAGCACTGCTGCCAGGAAAAAGCAGCGTTAAAAACACGCTGTTAGCTGTGTTTTTGAATAGCGTTTATGGGTTTTTTTTACGTTAGCGCTTTTTTTTCTTTTTCAGTAAAAATACTCCCTATAATGTAAAAATGCGGCTTACAGTTTGTTACAGGGGTGTTTAGGGGCATTTTTTAGTTTTTACAGCTCAGCAACCTCTGCTCCTGACGCACAGGCTGTAGTTTTTTTCTACTGCCCCTAAATGCTTATGCCTCCAAACGCCTCTGACAGTTTATGTGTGCATGAACACATAGGGGTTTATTTACTAAAGGCAACTCCACTTTGCACTACAAGTGCACTGCACTTGGAAGTGCAGTCGCTGTAGATCTGAGAGGGGACATGCAAGGAAAATAAAAAACAGCAATTTTACTGGTGGGTGATAAAATCAGCAGAGCTTCCCCTCATTTCAGATCTTCCCCTCAGACCTTAAGCGACTGCACTTCCAAGTGCACTTGCAGTGTACTTGTGGTGCAAAGTAGATTTGCCCTTAGTAAATCAACCCCATAGGCTAACATGGGGGGGGGGTTGGAGGCAGTTAAATAAACGCAAACGCCCCTAACAGCAGTTGTAAGAACATTCTGTGTGCATGAGGCCTTAAGCTCAATGTTTAGAGGTACATATGTACAAAAAAGCTCTATGTGAGCGTTTTTTCTGCCAAGGGAACTGGCGTTTTTTAAAGCCCAGTGTGCATGGAGCCTTAAGCTACAAGACAGAGTTCAAATTCTTCCAAATTACTGATGTTGGGCCTGAAAACCATGACGTGAGAAAACTTTTTTGGAGAACTGGCACCATCTAGTGTTTGCAATAAAAATTACATTATACACATACAGTATATATTCATTATAATTATCTATTTTGCTGATTATTTCCTTGGCGTAACAATATCGTAAACTTTTAGGCCACGATATAAAATAGCAGGGTGCTTCAAAGGTCTGCTATGTGCTGCAAAGAGTAATAGTGAATATAAAATAAGTAAGAACTAGGGATGAGCTTCGTGTTCGAGTCGAACCCATGTTCGACTCGAACATCGGCTGTTCGACCGTCCGTCGAATTGCGAACGATATGGGCCGTTCGCGCCAAATTCGTGTGGCGCGTCACGGCCCATAATTCACTGCGGCATCGCAGTGCATTGCTGGCTGATGATTGGCCAAGCATGCACTATGACCCGCATGCTTGGCCAATCACAGCGCCGCCTGAACAGAGAGCCGTAATTGGCCAAAGCCAAGGAGGCTTTGGCCAATTATGGCTCAGGGGATTTAGTACACGCCCCACACTATATAAGGCCGCCTGCACGGCGGCCCTGTGTAGTGTGTGTTCCGGCGTTGAAAGAGATAGACAGAGAGACAGTGTTTGATTTGAGTTAGATAGATTAGGCAGAACAGTCAGTCAGTTAGCTGCACTTACAGTGTATTGTGTATATATATGCATCCCAGGTGTTGCATATATATATATACACTGTATTCAGTTTAGCTAGATCCGTTCCTGTTATCTTCTATCTAGACTATTTACATTCAGTGCAGTGTGTCCTGCTCACAGTGTTCAGCTAGATCCGTTCCTGCTATTTACATTCAGTACAGTGCTTCCTGCTCACAGTGTTCAGCTAGATCCGTTCCTGCTATTTACATTCAGTGCAGTGCGTGCTGCTCACAGTGTTCAGCTAGATCCGTTCCTGCTATTTACATTCAGTGCAGTGCGTGCTGCTCACAGTGTTCAGCTAGATCCGTTCCTGCTATTTACATTCAGTGCAGTGCGTCCTGCTCACAGTGTTCAGCTAGATCCGTTCCTGCTATTTACATTCAGTGCAGTGCGTCCTGCTCACAGTGTTCAGCTAGATCCGTTCCTGCTATTTACATTCAGTGCAGTGCGTGCTGCTCACAGTGTTCAGCTAGATCCGTTCCTGCTATTTACATTCAGTGCAGTGCGTCCTGCTCACAGTGTTCAGCTAGATCCGTTCCTGTTATCTTCCTACTGACAGGCAGGCTTGTCTGGTTACAGTATATAAAGCTACCTGAAGAAAATTACAGGTGTTCTTTTTGATCCTATTAGTACCACGGTCAGGCAGCTAGACTATTTACATTTAGTACAGTGTGTCCTGCTCACAGTGTTCAGCTAGATCCGTTCCTGTTATTTACATTCAGTGCAGTGTGTCCTGCTCACAGTGTTCAGCTAGATCCGTTCCTGCTATTTACATTCAGTACAGTGCGTGCTGCTCACAGTGTTCAGCTAGATCCGTTCCTGCTATATACATTTAGTGCAGTACGTCCTGCTCACAGTGTTCAGCTAGATCCGTTCCTGTTATCTTCCTACTGACAGGCAGGCTTGTCTGGTTACAGTATATAAAGCTACCTGAAGAAAATTACAGGTGTTCTTTTTGATCCTATTAGTACCACGGTCAGGCAGCTAGACTATTTACATTTAGTACAGTGTGTCCTGCTCACAGTGTTCAGCTAGATCCGTTCCTGTTATTTACATTCAGTGCAGTGCGTCCTGCTCACAGTGTTCAGCTAGATCCGTTCCTGCTATTTACATTCAGTGCAGTGCGTCCTGCTCACAGTGTTCAGCTAGATCCGTTCCTGCTATTTACATTCAGTGCAGTGCGTGCTGCTCACAGTGTTCAGCTAGATCCGTTCCTGCTATTTACATTCAGTGCAGTGCGTCCTGCTCACAGTGTTCAGCTAGATCCGTTCCTGTTATCTTCCTACTGACAGGCAGGCTTGTCTGGTTACAGTATATAAAGCTACCTGAAGAAAATTACAGGTGTTCTTTTTGATCCTATTAGTACCACGGTCAGGCAGCTAGACTATTTACATTTAGTACAGTGTGTCCTGCTCACAGTGTTCAGCTAGATCCGTTCCTGTTATTTACATTCAGTGCAGTGCGTCCTGCTCACAGTGTTCAGCTAGATCCGTTCCTGCTATTTACATTCAGTGCAGTGCGTCCTGCTCACAGTGTTCAGCTAGATCCGTTCCTGCTATTTACATTCAGTGCAGTGCGTGCTGCTCACAGTGTTCAGCTAGATCCGTTCCTGCTATTTACATTCAGTGCAGTGCGTCCTGCTCACAGTGTTCAGCTAGATCCGTTCCTGTTATCTTTCTACTGACAGGCAGGCTTGTCTGGTTACAGTATATAAAGCTACCTAAAGAAAATTACAGGTGTTCTTTTTGATCCTATTAGTACCACGGTCAGGCAGCTAGACTATTTACATTTAGTACAGTGTGTCCTGCTCACAGTGTTCAGCTAGATCCGTTCCTGTTATTTACATTCAGTGCAGTGTGTCCTGCTCACAGTGTTCAGCTAGATCCGTTCCTGCTATTTACATTCAGTACAGTGCGTCCTGCTCACAGTGTTCAGCTAGATCCGTTCCTGCTATTTACATTCAGTGCAGTGCGTGCTGCTCACAGTGTTCAGCTAGATCCGTTCCTGCTATATACATTTAGTGCAGTACGTCCTGCTCACAGTGTTCAGCTAGATCCGTTCCTGTTATCTTCCTACTGACAGGCAGGCTTGTCTGGTTACAGTATATAAAGCTACCTGAAGAAAATTACAGGTGTTCTATCCCAGCTTAGTGCAGCTACAGGCCATTAGTATGTCTGGAAGGCCAAGAAGGAGAGGCAGACAGTCACAAGCCAATAAGAGAGGGCAAGCAGGCTCTGTGTCTAGTGCTGGTCGTGGAGACGGTGCATCCTCATCAGCACGTGGCCATGGGACACGCTTGGCCTTTTTTTCGGCAGCTGGCCGTGTTGAGCCGCAACATGCGGAAGACTTGGTCGAGTGGATGACCAAGCCGTCCTCATCCTCCTCATCCTCTCTCACCCATGCCCAGGGTGCTTTGTCTGGCAAAGCAGCGGCCTCTTCCCTCAGCTCAATGTCATCAGTGACTCCTTCCCTAGCCCCACCATGTCCTCCTGAGGATTCCCTCGAACTGTTTGACCACAGTGTTGGGTACATGCTCCAGGAGGATGCCCAGCGTTTGGAAGGCTCTGATGATGATACTGAGCTCAATGAAGGCAGTAACATGAGCACGGACAGAGGGGGTGCCCAAGAAGGACAGCAATCTGGCAGTCATGCTCCCCCTGCTGCAGCATACTGCCAGGTTTGCTCCAGTGATGAGGAGGGAGGGGATGATGAGGTCACTGACTCAACGTGGGTGCCTGATAGGAGAGAGGAGGAGGAGGAGGAGGAGGAGGAGGAGGAGGAGGAGGTGGCACATCACCAACTAGGCAGGATGCCCTCCAGGGGCCAGCCTAAGGGCAGCACATTGACTGCATCACACCCCAAAGCTCCACATGTGCAGGGCGCTGCAGTCTCTGCGCGTTATTCAAAAAGTTCTTTGGTGTGGGCCTTTTTTGAGACGAGTGCATCAGATCGCACCGCTGCTATTTGCAATATATGTCTCAAGCGTATCTCGCGTGGCCAAAACATCTCCCGCTTGGGTACCACATGCTTGACCAGACATATGTTGACCTGCCATGCAGTTCGTTGGCAAGCGTATCTAAAAGACCCACACCAAAGAACAAAGACGATCTCTCCTTGCTCCTCATCAGCTGAGATTTCCAACCCCACTAGACCTTCAGTCCTCTCTGCGACCTGCAGTGAGAGGAATGAAGGTGTAGAATTAGGTGTGTCACAGCCAAGTACTTATGGGCAATCTGCTTTTGGTACACCGACGTCAGATTGTACCAGGCAAATTTCCCTGCCCCAGCTGCTGCACCGCCGAAAGAAGTTTGCTCCCAGCCATCCACATGCCCAGCGGTTGAATGCTAGCTTGGCAAAATTGCTAGCACTTCAACTGCTGCCTTTTCAGTTGGTAGACTCTGCCCCCTTCCGTGAGTTTGTGGAATGTGCGGTTCCTCAGTGGCAGGTACCCAAACGCCACTTTTTCTCACGGAAGGCGATTCCGGCTCTCTACCGGCATGTGGAAGGCAATGTCCATGCCTCGCTGGACAGGGCGGTCAGCGGTAAGGTGCATATTACCGCTGACTCATGGTCCAGCAGGCATGGACAGGGACGTTACTTAAGTTTCACGGCGCATTGGGTGACTCTGCTGGCAGCTGGGAAGGATGCAGGACAAGGTGCAGTAGTGTTGGAGGTTGTTCCGCCACCACGCCTCCAAAATGCTGATTGTGACACACCTCTCTCCTCCACCCCCTCCTCTTCTTCTTCCTCCATGGCCTCTTCCTCGGAACCAGCGGTGCTCCGTAGGCGTTCAAGGGGCTACGCAAGTACGCAGGCCAAAAGATGCCATGCGGTGCTTGAGCTGGTGTGCTTGGGGGACAGGAGCCACACTGGGGCAGAGGTTCTGTCAGCTCTGCAGGGGCAGGTTCAGAGGTGGTTGACGCCACGCCAACTTAAGGCAGGAATGGTGGTTTGCGACAATGGCACCAACCTCCTCTCTGCCCTCCGACAGGGACAACTGACCCATGTGCCCTGTTTGGCTCACGTCCTTAACTTGGTGGTGCAGCGGTTCTTGGGCAGGTACCCGGGCTTACAGGATGTCCTGAGGCAGGCCAGGAAAGTCTGTGTGCATTTCCGCCGGTCATATAATGCCAGTGCTCGGCTGACGGACCTCCAAAAGGAGTTTAACCTGCCCAAGAACCGCCTAATCTGTGACATGCCCACCAGGTGGAACTCGACGTTGGCCATGCTGCAGCGGCTGCACACGCAGCAGAGGGCCATCAATGAGTACCTGTGCGACTATGGCACCAGGACAGGGTCAGGGGACCTTGGTTTTTTTTCCCCACGCCAGTGGGCCATGATCAGGGATGCATGCACTGTCCTGTCACCATTCGAGGAGGCCACGAGGATGGTGAGCACTGACAGTGCATGCATCAGTGACACTGTCCCCCTTGTCCACCTGTTGGAGCACACGCTGCGTGGGATAATGGACAGGGCACTTGAGGCAGAACAGAGGCAGGAAGAGGAGGACTTCCTTAGCTCTCAAGGCCCCCTTTATCCAGACAGTGTTCCTGCGTGCCCGCCGATCACACAGGAAGAGGACGAGGAGGAGGAGGAGGAGGAGGAGGAAGTTTGTGTCAGTATGGAGGTGGAGCCTGGCACTCAGCATCAGCAGTCTTTAAGGGATCAGTCCCAAGGAACACATGGACTTGTACGTGGCTGGGAGGAGGTGGCTGCGGACGTTGTTGTCCTTAGTGACCCAGAGGACTCCGGACCGAATGCCTCAGCAAACCTACGCTGCATGGCCTCCCTGATCCTGCAAAGCCTGCGTAAGGATCCTCGTATTCGTGGTATCAAGGAGAAGGACCAATACTGGCTGGCAACCCTCCTTGATCCACGTTACAAGGGTAAGGTTGCGGACCTTATCTTGCCATCGCAGAGGGAGCAGAGGATGAAACATCTTCGGGAGGCCTTGCAGAAAGGTCTGTGCAACGCGTTCCCAGAGACTGGGAGGTTACAAACTCCTGTTTCTGGACAACGTGTTGCTGAGGCTTCGGTCAGTCAAAGAAGGAGCGGTGGAGAAGGTGGCCGTCTGACCGATGCGTTCAGACAATTTTTTGGTCCGCAGCCCCAAGGTATGATCGGTTCCAGCAACCATCGCCAGCGTCTGTTTTACATGGTGCAGGAATACCTAGGGGCAAGATCAGACTTGGACACCTTTCCCACCGAAAATCCTCTGGGTTACTGGGTCTTGAGGATGGATCACTGGCCAGAGCTTGCACAGTATGCAATTGAGCTACTGGCCTGTCCTGCATCCAGCGTTCTTTCGGAACGCACATTCAGTGCTGCTGGAGGCGTGGTAACCGATCACAGGGTGCGTCTGTCCACCGACTCGGTCGATCGGCTGACCTTCATAAAAATGAATCAGTCTTGGATCACCACCAGCTACCAAGCACCTGATGCAGATGTAACCGAATAATTTTTTTTGAAATCTCAGATCCCTTCAAAGACTGCCTATGCTGATGCTGAGTGACTATCCCTGAGTAATTATCCTCTTCCTCCTCAATCATCACGCTGATAGCTTGTAAGAACATTTTTGGTTCTGGGCGCCACCACCAGTGCCTAAGGCACAATTTTTCAGCCCCTGTTTAACAGGGGCGTGTAATTACAATTTTTGATGTAATACTTTGCAGCAGGGCTCGTTCCTGCATTCCAACTAGAGTGTCTGTGAGGGGTTGCAGTGTTGTGGCACCAGCACCAGTGCCTAAGACCCAATTTTTCTGCCCCTGTCTAACAGGGGCGTGTAATTACAATTTTTGATGCAATACTTTGCAGCAGGGCTTGTTCCTGCATTCCAACTAGAGTGTCTGTGAGGGGTTGCAGTGTTGTGGCACCAGCACCAGTGCCTAAGACCCAATTTTTCAGCCCCTGTCTAACAGGGGCGTGTAATTACAATTTTTGATGCAATACTTTGCAGCAGGGCTTGTTCCTGCGTTTCAACTAGAGTGTCTGTGAGGGGTTGCAGTGTTGTGGCACCAGCACCAGTGCCTAAGACCCAATTTTTCTGCCCCTGTCTAACAGGGGCGTGTAATTACAATTTTTGATGCAATACTTTGCAGCAGGGCTTGTTCCTGCATTCCAACTAGAGTGTCTGTGAGGGGTTGCAGTGTTGTGGCACCAGCACCAGTGCCTAAGACCCAATTTTTCAGCCCCTGTCTAACAGGGGCGTGTAATTACAATTTTTGATGCAATACTTTGCAGCAGGGCTTGTTCCTGCGTTTCAACTAGAGTGTCTGTGAGGGGTTGCAGTGTTGTGGCACCAGCACCAGTGCCTAAGACCCAATTTTTCAGCCCCTGTCTAACAGGGGCGTGTAATTACAATTTTTGATGCAATACTTTGCAGCTGGGCTTGTTCCTGCGTTTCAACTAGAGTGTCTGTGAGGGGTTGCAGTGTTGTGGCACCAGCACCAGTGCCTAAGGCCTAATTTTTCAGCTCCTGTTCAACAGGGGCATGTAATTACAATTCTTGATCTAATATTTCACAGCAGGGCCCTGTGAGGGCTTACAGTGTTTTGGCCACAGCAACACCTAAGGCCCAAATTTCTGCTGAGTATATAGGGCAGGACCCTACTTTCAAACATCTAACTTACAAACGACTCCTACTTGCAAACGGAAGGAGACAACAGGAAGTGAGATGAAATCTACCCCTAAGGAAGGGAAATTCTCTCCTGTAAGAGTTAATATGGGAAAACAATTTTTCCTTTCCACTGATGCTTTCCAATCCTTGTTCCACAAAAAAACCCAAATTTTCAAAAAACATTTTTCATTGGGACAAAAAAGTGAGGTGAAATCTTCTGAAGAGGAGGAAAGACGCAAAACAAATGTCACAGGGGTGATAACCCTTCCCTATGTTTTCCAAAAAGCTTAGAAAAGATTTTTTGGCTGGAGCTAAACACATTAAAAATGTTCAAAATTACAAACAGATTCTACTTAACAACAAACCTACAGTCCCTGTCTTGTTTGCACCGCCTGTATACTGCTGTTCAGAGTATATAGGGACCTTTCCTTATTTTAATTTGGGTGCGGGGTTCCCCTTAATATCCATACAAGACCCAAAGGGCCTGGTAATGGACTGGGGGGTACCCATGCCGTTTGTCTCACTGATTTTCATCCATATTGCCATGACCCGACATGACATTAAACCCGCAAGCAGTTTTAAATGAGATTTTTTCCTTTAAAAATGACATTTGGTGCAGGGACTGTTCTAAACATGGGAAACACGCGTCACTTTACAGGCATACTATAGACACCCCCCAGGTACGATATTTAAAGGAATATTTCACTTTTTTTTTTTTACTTTAAGCATCATTAAAATCACTGCTCCCGAAAAAACGGCCGTTTTTAAAAGTTTTTTTTGCATTGATACATGTCCCCTGGGGTAGGACCCGGGTCCCCAAACCCTTTTTAGGACAATACCATGCAAATTAGCCTTTAAAATGAGCACTTTTGATTTCGAACGTTCGAGTCCCATAGACGTCAATGGGGTTCTAACGTTCGTGCGAACTTGCGGTCCGTTCGCGGGTTCTGGTGCGAACCGAACCGGGGGGTGTTCGGCTCATCCCTAGTAAGAACACTGAGCAGCAGCCATAAGAAAATTCATAATAATTTGACAATTTATTAAAAATTTTAATAAAAACCAAATATAGGAAGTGCAGGTTTTAAATATGTAGGACCTCTCTTGTGCAGCCAGTGTGCAGTGTTTGTCTGGGTAAAGGTCTGATGCTGTATAAAGTCCACCGCCATAATTAGGCAAACATTTTAAACTGAAGGGAAACACACTTTTTTTTTATTTAAGGTTAGTGAAAGAGGTTTTCTTACAATGAAAGTGTAAAAGTTACCCAGATTTCCTTCTCTACTGCTGAGTGACAGACATCTTCCCACTTATCTTATAGGAATGGCACATTAACTAGTCACTAGTTTTTTGTTGTTATAAGTGATGGAGGAAGATTGAATGCAATTTGGAAAAGCAAATTTTGGCTACTATTGCTCAAAGGAAATGCAGTATATTCAACAATTTGTTTATAGAAGTGGAAAAGGGGATTATTTATTTTAAAAAATGGCTGTGTGGATGTCTCAAGCATTTACACAGTTGTAACGAATAATCCCTGTAATGTGTGTAATATGTTTACTTCCTATAATCGCCAGATTGGAGTATTTCAGGAAAATATCACATTATGGCCACTAGATGGCGCTGACAATCACAGGAAGTGAACATATTACAGAAATTACGGGGAATAATTTTTGACAGCTGTGCCTGAGACATCTATTTTTTTTAGTTAACTTTTGAATATTGTTTGTGACACTTTTTTGTTATTTAGGTTTGTTTCAGAGTGCTGCTTAAATAAAACTATTGCACAGACTTTCCTCCATTTCAACCCGGGTTCCATATCGGGTGGAGCGCACTGTCCCCGTGCCACCCCCCCCCCCACCCCCACCCCCTTCCAGGCATTGATTTGGGGTGTTACACATATAAGCGGTGGTAGTGTTTTTAATATATTGCCTGTGACTCCACATATTCCCTCCTTCTTCTTCCTTGGGTTCATGAAACACATAACATGCGTTTTGAAGAGCTGGCAACAGGTATTAAACCATGGTCAATGACTGTTAGTTATCCCTTTCCACTCAAAAATCTAAATTGAAATAGCATTTAAAATGTGTGTCAACATGCACCAAAACACAACTTAATGCATAATGGAAATGCGTGTTGACATCATAATGCACCTGCCTAATGCTACAAAAAGAAAAAAACAAATCTCTACACACACACAGATGTAAATGGGCACTACATCATTTTTTTTTTAAAATGAAAGACAGCCCCCATCAAGCTATGCTATTCTGAATGCATTACTGCACACATGCCAACTGTTATACTGCATGTTAAAGTGTGTTATGACAACCCAAACTTTTTTTTTTAAATATTAGGAAAACTTGGAAAACATTTAGGGCCTATTTACATTTACTGTTGCATTTTAACATATGTACTGCAATGTCCTAAAACATATGTGCCCAACTTCCCCATAACAAAATGTTTCTCTTCCCATCTGCAGTGCAATGTGTCTTCAAAAAAAACATGTCAGTTTTTGCTGTTTTTTGGACTCATACACACTGGACATTTTTTTTCTGCTGCTCCTAGGGGCGTTTGGCGTTTTTTTCCCCTCTGCCTCTAAACGCCCCTGCATATTAGCGTATGTGTCCCTGCACACATACACTATATTATCAAAAGTATTGTGACGCCTGCCTTTACACTCACATGAACTTTAATGGCATCCCAGTCTTAATCCGTAGAGTTCAATATTGAGTTGGCACACCCTTTGCAGGTATAACAGCTTCAACTCTTCTGGGGAAGGCTGTTCACAAGGTTTAGGAGTGTGTCTATGGGAATGTTTGATAATTCTTCCAGAAGCGCACTTGTGAGGTCAGGCACTGATGTGGATGAGAAGGCCTGTCTCGCAGTCTCCACTCTAATTCATTCCAAAGGTCTTCTATCGGGTTAAGGTCAGGGCTCTGTGCAGGCCATTCAAGCTCCTCCACCCCAAACTCGCTCATCCATGTCTTTATGGACCTTGCTTTGTGTACTGGTCCAAATCATTTGGTGGAGGAGGGATTGTGATGTGGGGTTGTTTTTCAGGGGTTGGGCTTGGCTCCTTATTTCCAGAAAAGGGAACTTTTAAGGCGTCAGCATACCAAGACATTTTGGACAATTTCATGCTCCTAACTTTGTGGGGACAGTTTGGGGATGGCCCCTTCCTGTTCCAACATGACTGCACACCAGGGCACAAAGCAATGTCCATAAAGATATGTATGAGTGAGTTTGGGGTGGAGGAACTTGACTGGCCTGCCTGAGTCCTCATCTCAACACAACAGAACACCTTTGGGATGAATTACAGCAGAGACTGGGAGCCAGGCCTTCTCGTCCAACATCAGCGCCTGACCTCACAAATGTGCTTCTAGAAGAATGGTCAAACATTGCCATAGACACACTCCTAAACCTTGTGGACAGCCTTCCCAGAAGAGTTGAAGCTGTTATAGCTGCAAATGGTGGGAAAACTCAATATTGAATCCTACAGACTAAGACTGGGATGCCATTAAAGTCCATGTAAAGGCAGGTGTCCCAATACTTTTGGTAATATAGTGTAGGTGTTCAGAGGCAGAAAACAAAAATCCACAGTCCAGCAGCATCATCATTTTGACAGAAAAACTGCTTGACGTGCCTAAACGCATGTAAATGTGCCTAAGCGTTGTATGTGTTTAGCGCTTGAGCATTAATTTGTTTCAATGGCCAGAATAATTATTCAGGCCAATAGAATGAATGAATGCCCAAGCACTTGACGCGTCTAAATGTGTTACATGAGTTTACAAGTGTCAAGAGGTTTTTTTTTCTGCCAAAACACCGTTGCCAGGAGTAAAGGAGTCTAAGCGAGTTAGCAAAATGTCAATTGTGAATGAGGCCTTGGTGCGTTTGGAGGCTCAATACATTTGCAGTGCATCAATATGGTATAAGTCTTTTGATGCATTGGGAACAGGTATTAACAAAGCCTTGGTAAAACATGCATTAAAATATGGGAGCTCAGAAAGAAAATGCACATTGATGCATAACAACACCCCTGCCTAATGTGACAATATGATGCATCTCTATGCACATACATGGATCAAAATGGGCCCTTTCTCTTATAAGGCCTCACTCTCATGGGCATACCGACCCGTACACCCATGTGAAGGGTAACCTTCACCTGCGCTGGTTACACAGGTGTTCCATGCATCCCCATGCAGGCAGTCCCTTTTATGTCTACTGGGACACGTCTGCTGGTCCCAATTTGACAGAGGTGTAAATGTATAGCCCCAAACAACTGTCAGTATGGGATCAGCGGCTGTGTCCACACAGTTACTGCATCCCAATATACATGAATGGGACTTCCTACACAAGGATGCACGAAACCCCTGTACCTTTCGCTCAGGTGAAGACAGCCCTTTTCACAGATGTACATATCAGTACACCCATGTGATTGGGGCCTAGAGGAGTTCATATGTTGACCCTTGGATGCTCGGCTGTCACGTCACGTTATTGTTAGCCTATCCTACTGGATCTAGATTGTTAAAGCGGGATTCTGGCCAGCGAAATTTTTTTTTTAAAGTCAGCAGCTACAAACACTGTAGCTGCTGACTTTAAATAAGTAGACTTACCTGTCCTGGGTGCCCACGATGTCGGCCGCCCGAGGCCGACCCGTCCCTCGGCTCTCGGGTCCCGGCACCGCCATCTTAAGTAAGGGAAACAGGCAGTGGAGCCTTGCGGCTTCACTGCCAGTTTCCTACTGCGTATGTGCGAGCGGCGCGTCACTCTGTGAATGGCCCTGTGGTTTTCTGGGAACACACACAGTTCCCAGAAGGCAACGGGGCCGCTCACCGAGGAGCATTTCACGCTGCGGAATAGGAAGGGGCAGATTAGGAAGACTGCCTAGCAACAAGGGTTTCAGGTAAGTAAATTTTTTTTTTTTTCACATTTTTTTTTTTTTTTTTAAGATTTTTGGTGCAATTTTTTTTTTAGGGTGGCCCTCCACTTTAACAGTGACCGTGGGCTGTTGGTGACAACGCAGTCACAGTGCGAGCAGTGTGTGATTGAGTGCGTGCCCAGTACAGAACAGTGAAGTCAGCTGTACACTTATACGTATTAGCATGGTGTTAAAAGGCAATTGCCATGCTTCCACATACCTACATACGGCTGGCAGGAAGGAGTTAAAGCGGAACTTCACCCAAAAGGGGGAGTTCAGCTTGTTTGCATCGCCCACTGCCATATTTGGCACTTATTGGAGGGGTGAGCAGGTACCTGGTTTTGACAGGCAGCTGCTCTGACTTCTGAGGCAGATCGCCGTGGCGATCTATGAGGATGTTTGGCCCCCTCCTCCTTCCCCCTGCAGCCTTCTGGGGTACACACAGGTCCCAAAATACTGCTGGACCATTCACAAAGCACAGTGCAGCTTGCGCATGCGCAGTAGGAAACTGGCTGTAAAGCCAGAAGGCTTCACTGCCAGTTTCCCTTACCTAAGATGGTGGCTCCTGCACCTGAGACCAACTGAAGAATTGGCTCGGGTGCGGACATTGCGGGATCCCTGGACAGGTAAGTGTCCCTATATTAAAAGTCAGCAGCTACAGTGTTTGCTGTGTCAGAGTTTATTTTATTTTTTGGGTCAATTGAGAAACAGACTAAGGTCCCTTTCAAACTGGCACAATTTTGTTGCACTCTTCCAGGCAAACAAAAGTGTGTGAAAACTATTTCCTATTAAATCCTATGTAACTGTTCACACTGCAGGTGTGTTGCACTTTGAAAAGTCCTGCATGCTACATCTTTGGTGCAGTTTTTCAAAAGCGCACCAAAAGTCACCTTCCATTGTAAGTCAATGGGAATGCATCAAACGTGCATCAGTATGAAAGGGCCCTGAGCCTTTGTTCACATTGGAGCGACTTGTGATGCAACTTGACAGGTAAAATCACATGACAACTCACACCCTATTATTGGCAATGGCACTGTTCTAATCGATGCAATGCCGACCTTGTGATGCTGCATCAATTTGAAAAAGTAGTTCTTGCACTACTTTTGGTGATTTCCGGTGCGACTTGCATAGACATCTGTGCATGAAGCCTCACAGATGTCTTCCAAGTTGCACCTGACGTCGCACTGACATGCAGCTTTGAAATCGTGCGATTTCAGATCAAGTTGCACGATTTCAAAGCAGCATTCAATGTGAGCGAGATGTAATGGTGGCCATACACGTAACGCTCTCATTAAATGATCCTTCACAGAATCAGATAATATGATTGAATATATTGATTATTGAAAAAGCACATTATGTGCCATTAGTCATTCAATATGACCGTTTTGTATTTGGCGCATTGATTGATCTTTTTAATCTTCCAGCTGTATTTTTGATCAGATAGTAAATCTATGGAAAATACAATTGTTTATAAAATCACTCTATTTATGTCCATAATAATAGCAACAACCAAAACTGAAGGAAAAAAAAACTTTTACTGAGGATCTAAACATACAAATCAAGTAAAAATGTATTCACATGAAAGTAGAAATGCTTACTATGTCTGTGTCAGCATGGATCATTTCCATGTATTATCCTGTCTAAAGGTAAATAAAATATATGTGTCCTCATGTTTACCTGGCTTTTACCTAAGTACAGTTATATGTCTAATCTGCTCTGGCTGCCCTCTGCTGGCAGAAGGAGAGAACAGCGTCAGCAGTCTTATGCCCAGTACACATGGTCGGATTTTCCGACGAAAAAAGTGCGAACGGATTGTGTTGTCGGAAATTCCGATCATGTGGGGGCTCCATCAGACTTTTTCCGTCGGAATTTCTGACACACAAAGTTTGAGAGCAGGCTATAAAATTTTCCGACAACAAAATCCGATCGGTTAAATTAAATGCTCAGAATAAATTAAGAGACGAAAGCTAGTGGCTACTGCCCTGTTTATAGTCCTGACGTACGTGTTTTACGTCACCGCGTTCAGAACGATCGGATTTTCCGACAACTTTGTGCGACCGTGTGTATGCAAGACAAGTTTGAGCCAAAAATCCAAGGATTTTGTTGTCGGAATGTCCGATCAATGTCCGATCGTGTGTACAGGGCATTACTCTTGTCACAGGTGTGATGTCTTGGTCCGGACACGCTCTCCTCGTTCCCCATGAGTAGTGTGCAGCGGTGAGTTGCAGGTTCCGGAGGAGCTGTGGTGCCGGCCGGTCAGTTTCCAGTGTGTAGTATGGCGAGTACCACACCTGGCAGCTCTCCTGTCTCCTCATCTCCCACCGCCAGGTTTGAACTGCAGTCACGTGTCCGCCGAGTCCAGCCTTCCAGCGCTTTGTACACTTCTATGTCTCTGTGTGTCTGTGTATATGCTCAGCACACACAATACTGCACACACAACTACACACAATACTGGACACACAGTACTGCACACACAACTACACACACACAATACCGGACACACAGTACTGCACACACAACTACACCCACAACTACACACACAATACTGGACACACAGTACTGCACACACAACTACACCCACAATACTGGACACACAGTACTGCACAGACAACTACACACACAATACTGGACACACAACACTGCACACACAGTACTGGACACACAACACTGCACACACAATACTGGACACACAACGACACAATACTGCACGCACAACTACACACACAAAAACGTATTAAATACATTCTTCAGCTCTGTGTATACAAAGGAGCATGGGGAGCTCATGTCCATAATGGGGGTGGTAGTGACACAGCCCCAAATGATCCACAATGGCTCAAGTGTGATATGGTCCAGAAATATTTAGACAGAATAAAGGTGGATAAAGCACCTGGACCAGATGGCATCCACCCGCGGATCCTAAAAGAATTGAGCTCTGTCATTATAAAGCCATTGTATCTAATTTTTAGGGACTCATTAATGACGGGAATAGTACCCCTGGATTGGCGTAGGGTCAATGCGGTGCCTATATTTAAAAAGGGAACAAAGTCTTTACCAAGTAACTATAGACCTGTTAGTTTAATTTCTATAGTTGGGAAGATACTGGAGAGTTTAATAAAAGACCACATAGACGAGTTCTTGCTGGAAAAAAACATTTTAAGCAACAGACAGCATGGATTCATGAAAGACAGAAATTGTCAGACAAACCTGATTTCTTTTTATGAAGAGGTAAGTAAAACCTTGGACAGAGGAGTGGCTGTGGACATGGTATGCTTGGATTTTGCAAAAGCGTTCGATACAGTTCCTCACACACGGCTCATGTGTAAGGTAAAGTCTACAGGCGTGGAAATATCAGTTTGTAAATGAATAAAAAACTGTCTAAAGACAGAATTCAGAGAGTAGTGGTTAATGATTCTTATGCCCCGTACACACGGTCGTACTTTGTTCGGACATTCCGACAACAAAATCCTAGGATTTTTTCCGACGGATTTTGGCTCAAACTTGTTTTGCATACACACGGTCACACAAAGTTGTCGGAAAATCCGATCATTCTGAACGCGGTGACGTAAAACACGTACGTCGGGACTACAAATGAGGCAGTGGCCAATAGCTTTCATCTCTTTATTTATTCTGAGCATGCATGGCACTCCATGTGCGTCGGATTTGTGTATACACGATCGGAAATTTTGTTGTCAGAAAATTTTATATCCTGCTCTCAAACTTTGTGTGTCGGAAAATGGAGCCTACACATGTTCGGAATTTCCGACAACAAGGTCCTATCACACATTTTCCATCGGAAAATCCGACTGTGTGTACGGGGCATTACTCTGAATGGTCTAAGGTTATCAGTGGTGTACCTCAAGGTTCAGTGCTGGGACCCTTACTCTTTAATATCTTTATAAATGATATTGTGTCTGGGATTAAAAGTACCATTACAGTCTTTGCAGATGACACCAAGCTATGCAGTGGAATAACGTCATTACAGGATGTCTCCAATTTACAAGCCAACCTCAATGCACTGTCTAATTGGGCGACTATGCTATGTGGCAGATGAGGTTTAATGTTGATAAATGTAAAGTTATGCACTTGGAGGCTAAGAATATGCATCATACATACTAGGGGGAGTACAACTGGGGGAATCCGTAGTGGTGGAGAAGGATCTGGGGGGTTTTGGTAGATCATTAGCTCAATAATAGCATGCAATGCCAAGCTGCAGTTTCCAAAGTGAGCTAAGTCCTTTCTTGCATTAAGAGGTATGGACTCTAGAGAGAGAGATATCATTTTGCCCCTGTTCAAATCATTAGTAAGACCTCATCTGGAAATACAGTTCAGTTTTGGGCACCAGTTCTCAAAAAGGATATTGGGGAACTGGAGAAAGTGCAAAGAAGGGCGACCAAACTGATAAGAGGCATGGAGGAGCTCAGCTATGAGTAAAGATTAGAGGAACTGAATATATTCTCTCTGGAGAAGAGGAGATTAAGGGGGGATATGATCACCATGTACAAATATATAAGGGGTCCATATAGTGAACTTGGTTGATTTTATTCACTTTATGGTTAACATAGAGGACAAGGGGGCACTCTTTATGTCTAGAGGAAAAGAGATTTCATTTCCAAATACAGAAAGGTTTCTTCACAGTAAGAGCTGTAAAAATGTGGAATAGACTCCTTCCGGGGTGGTTCTGTCCAGCTCAGTAGATTGCTTTAAGAAAGGCCTGGATTCTTTCCTAAATGTACATAATATAACTGGGTACTAACATTAAGGCCTCATGCACACTGGATGTTTTTTTTTTTACGTTTTTTTACAGCAGCTGTTTTTTCCTGTAGATGTTTTTTTCTACAGTCATTAAACTTTCCATCATGTTATCCTATGTGTCTATGCACACATAGGCTGTTATCAGCAGTTTTGGGCAGTGGCGTTTTTGAGCAGTAAAAAAACCCCAAAACTACTGGGTTCTGAGAGACGTTCTTCAGCTGTAAAAATGCTCTAACGCTGGTAAACATCGATAAACGCTCAAAAACGTCGCTCACCAGCGGTTTTTAACGTTTTTGATGCATTGAAAAAAAAAACGCTAAAACTCACTGCAAAACTACTGGCGTTTTTATAACGTTATTTTAACGTCCAGTGTGCATGAGGCCTTGTAGGTAAATTTGATTCAGGGAAAATCCGATAGCCTCTCGGGGGATCAGGAAGGAATTTTTTTCCCCTGCTGCTGCAAATTAGATCATGCTTTGCTGGGGTTTTTCACCTTCCTCTGGATCAACTGTAAGTATAGGATTGGGTATATGGAATTGCTTGATATTATTTTTTATTACATACACACTATTAGATTTTCTGCAGATTTTTGTCTTCAGATTTACCAAAACCATATAATATGAGGTCAAACCTTAAAGCCTCGTACACAAGATCGGATTGTTGCCCAACAAAACCGTGGAATTTTGTCCGAAGGGCGTTGGCCCAAACTTGTCTTGCATACACACGACCACACAATTGTTGGCCAACAATTACGAACGTAGTGACGTACTGACGTACTATGTGGTTTTTCAGCTCATTAGCGCCACCCTTTGCGCTCCTTCTGCTAATTTCGCGTTAGTAGAAGTTTGGTGAGTGTTGATTTGCGCTTATCTTTTCGCGTTTTTCGTTTAGCGCTTTTCAGTTTGCGCTTTTCATTTCATGCTTTTCAGTTTGTTTCTGAACGGCCGTTCGTCAACCAGACATGTTGCAGAATCGGAGGAGATAACGTGTTATTTATTATTGGCCTTGGAGTTATTGCTTTGACATTATTTTTTTGGTTGAATAAATGAATTGATTAGGATAGAATGCACTTTTTGGTTAAGTTCTATTGGCAGATAGCATGTCTAATTTTATTTGTTTTCTTTTTTTAATGCACAATAAAAAAAAATTGTGTAGAATAATACTTGGCCATGTGTTTTACTTCAAATGACAGTTTGGGAGTAGGCAGTTACATTTTAAAAAATACAAGGTAAAATTGACAAGGGACACAAATATAGCTGTATTTTTGATCTTAAAAACTACGGGATAATGGTGTTGTGGTAACTTGCCCAAATAATAAAAAAAAAGCATAATAATATTATTCTTGATATCACTAGAAAAAAAGCCTTTGAAAATTAGTTTGCAATAACTGAATCAGTATCACCAGCAAAGCAGCTTCATTATTATCCCATTAAAGATGAAGAGAATGTGCGCTGCATTTCGAGATTTCATAATTTGCCACGTCACGAATGTTCATTCTCCATTACGAACGCTAGTTTACAAGACCAACCACTTCTGGCTCGTCCTTGCTTCTGAGCATGTGTGTTTGTACTTTGTTGGCGGAAAGTCCGACAACAATTGTCCGATGGAGCATACGCACGGTCTGATTTAGCGCCAACAGCCTGTCATCGAACATTTTCCGTCCGAAAGTCCGAGAGAGTGTATATGCGGCTTAAGAGTTTCAATTTGTATGCAATCAGGCAGGCCCTTGCACTACATGGTTTTGGTAAATCTGAAAACAAAAATCTAATAGCGTGTATGGGGCCTAAGGGGTAGGCAATTTATATAGATTTCAAAGCCTGACTGGAATACTCCTAGGACATTGCTATGATGTTGCTAAGTGAGGCCTAGTTATTACTGCCCACCTCCTCCATCACAGGAGTGAGACTTTTTCTCTGATCAAACCCCATCACATGTGCTTTCCCTCTCCCAATGCAGTAGCTCAGAGCTCAGCATTTGAGAGCTCACTCCTGTGATGGCGGAGGTGAACAGGAATGACTAGGCCTCACTTAGCATAGTCCTGGGAGTTTTCCAGTCAGACTTCATGAGCTACATAAATGGCCTTCACCTCTAGGAAAGGCATTTTTCAACTTTAGTCAGAGCTGCACAGTTTGTTTTTATCTACAAATTCCCAGTATCTGCATAGGCCATTTCCTTTTTTTGCTGCTAAAGGTGAACTAACCCTTTAACCACTTGCTGCCTGCCATATAGCAAAATGACGTCGGCAAAGTGGTTGTGTTATCCTGACCAGACGTCATATGACGTGGTCAGGATAACAAGCCACCGCGCGCCCCCGGGGGCGCATCGCAGCGATCGTTGTGTCGGCGTGTCAGTCTGACACACCGCAACTCCGATCTAGGTAAAGAGTTTCTGACAGAGACTCTTTACCACCTGATTATTATTATTATTATTATACAGTATTTATATAGGGCCAACAGTTTACGTAGCGCTTTACAACTTGAGGGTAGACAGTACAAATACAATACACTTTGATACAGTAGGAATCAGAGGGCCCTGCTCCTAGAGCTTACAATCTAAGAGGGAAGGTCAAGAGATACAAGAGGTAATAACTGTGGGTGATGTGCTGATTGAGAAGATAAATCTACAGTTGTTAGGTGGGGGCCAGATAGGCTTCTCTGAAGAGATGAGTTTTCAGGTGCCGTTTCCAATCACGACTGATCACGATGTAAACAGGAAGAGCCGTTGATCGGCTTTTCCTCACTCACGTCTGACAGACGCGAGTAGAGGAGAGCCAATCGGCTGCTCTCCTGACAGGGGGGCCTGTGCTGATTGTTTATCAGCGCAGCCCCCCCTTGGATGCCCATCCAGGACCACCAAGATGCCACCAGGACCACCAGGGATGGCCCCCACACTGTACCACCAGGTATGCCACTCTAGACCACCAGGGAAATGCCAATCAGTGCCAATAAAAAATGCCTGCCAGTGCCAGTGCCACCAGTGATGCCTATCAGTGAAATCCATCAGTGCCAGCCATCAGTGCCCATCAATGCCCATCAGTACCACCTTTCAGGGCACATCAGTGCCCGTCAGTGCCACCTATCAGTGCCCAACAGTGCCATTTATCAGTGCCACCCATAAATACCCATCAGTGCAGCCTCTCAGTGCCCATCAGTATCGCCTATCAGTGCCCACCAGTGCTACCTATGAGTGCTCATCAGTGCCGCCTATCAATGCCCATCAGTGCCGCATATAAGTGCCACCTATCAGTGCTGCCTATCAGTGCCCATCGGTGCCGCCTATCAGTGCCCATCGTCAGTGCCCATCAGTGCCATCTCATTGCTGCCACCTCATCGCTGCCGCCTTATCAGTGCCCATCAGTTCAGCTTATCAGTGCCCATCAGTGAAGGAGAAAACATACTTATTTACAAAATTTTATAACAATAACAAAGAAAAACCTTTTCTTTTTTTTATGTTCAGTCTTTTTTTATTCGTTTAGCAAAAAATAAAAACCGCAGAGGTGATCAAATACCACAAAAAGAAAGTGGGAACAAAATGATAAAAGTTTAGTTTGGGTACAGTGTAGCATGACTGCGCAATTGTCATTTAAAAAGTGACAGCACTAAAAGCTGAAAATTGGCCTGGGCAGGAAGGTGCAAAACTTCCCGGTATTGAAGTGGTTAATAAAGCAGTTGCATCTGTTTTTTTTTTGGGGTGGTACAGCTGTATTAGAAAGTCCTGCACCAAATTAAAAAAAAATGTTTGTGACAGTTCCATTGCTGTTTCTGGCACATGCAATAAATTCTGAAAGTTCTTAACCTCTTGCCCAATGTGTAACACATATATGTGGTAAAAAGAAAGGTAGGCTTTAATGCCCAGCTGCTGCACATATGCGTCCATGGAGGCCTGAAACTGTGCGCCGAGAGAGTGCTCGATGCCCACTCTTACAGACTACTTTCAGTCAAGGCTTCTAACAGCAGGAAGGGGCTTCCGATCATGTGACTAATGTGAGAGTCCATCACAGCGGTCATATGATTCAGAAGCCGTATTGCCTCCCAGGCATTAAAGCCCAATTAAAGGGCTGATGGAAGGCAATGTTAAGGGTTAAAGTGGACATTCACAACAAGGAGTCTATTTATACAAAAATTGTTGGATGAATGTCACAAGTATTCGTCACATCCCTCAAGCATCCAGACTGCATTTTGCTTTGTGAAAGCTGGGCAACTACATGTGACTTTTTCCAAAGTATTTTCTCTGATTTTTTAGTTTTGTAAAAAGGGTACACAAAACTGACAAATATACTTGACGTTAGCATAAAAAGATCATCAGAGGCAAGAAAAGTAATTGTGCCCCATCAAAGATATGCCGTCAGAACATAGAAGTTACTGTTTTAGCGAAGGATCCTGACTAGCACATTGCTGAGACATTAGCGTGGTTGCAAACCAGTCCTGTGGCAATAGAGGCTATCAATCTAGACTTAAAGCAGAACTTTAGCCGTAACAACTTGATAAAAAATAATTCTTTAGCAAGGAATATACATTCCACATTATCCACTTCAGCCCCGGAAGGATTTACCCCCTTAATGACCAGGCCATTTTTTGCGATACGGCACTGCGTCGCTTTAACTGATAAATGCATGGCCATGTGACGTTGTGCCCAAACAAAATTGATGTCTTTTTTATCCTACAAATAGATCTTTCTTTTGGTGGTATTTGATCCCCTCTGCGTTTTTTATTTTTTGCGCTATAAACAAATGTAGCGCTGGTAGATTTACAATCTACCGCAGATTAGGTAAATTTAGTAAATTGTGTTAGGAAGGTTAAAAGCTTGCCTCTGTTCCAGCTTGGCTGACGTTGTGTGTGCTTCCATGCTGACCGGTGGGTGTCGCTGTTACCATTAGTCAGTGTTGGAAGGGCAATGTGTCGAAGTGTATAGATGCTCCTCTGTCTCGGAGACAAGCTCGGTGGAGGTGGTCCTCCGAGTTGCATTCTGGGAAGGGGGTATTTATGGGACAGACGCCATGTTCTAGGGTAATTTTGCAGCCACCTGCTGGCCCTCCTGGAAGACAGGTATGCGTTAAGGAGCTACCTCGTGGTCCTCCGATCGGGAGGCCCACGATGCTTGTCTGTAGGCTTGTCTGGGGCCTACCACCGCGGCCGAGGAATGGTCCTGAGCTGTCGGTCCTGTGTGGCGAAGCTGGACAGCCGAGAAGATCCCAGGGGAGGACCTGTCTTGGAGAGATCACGCAGCGTGCGGGTCTATAGAGGGTCCTGGTGACTCGGTTGCAGGATGTATCCAAAATGAGTAATTTTACAGCATAGTGTCGCCGGTTCGGCTTAAAGGTTCAGGCACTGTGACTGACTGTTCACTGCAGAAGATCTGATACATCCTGTGGCAGAGAATCGTGCAGATTTACCCCCCCAAACAAGTCTGTGGCAGAGACTTTAGATTCGTGCTGTGTACTGGCTGCTAGACCGGTGAGAGAGGCCTATCCAGATGAGCAAAGAGTGTATCCCACGAGGGGAACGCATTCCACATATTTATCTGAATTCTACCGGGACATTTGTTGCTAAGATCTTGTAAGAAGATATTTGAGTTTCTCCTGAAGGTTTCCTTTTCCATCTCTTTCCTGCTACTTCCTAAAGTTGACTGTTTAATAAAGCATTGAAAACGTACTCCAGTGTTGGTGTGTGTGTCATCCAGCAGTAAGCTCAACGGAACCCCTAGACCCGGTGCCGGTGAAACAGAGGGAAGCAAAGTGAAAGTAACAGACCCGCTTAAAACAGCAGCTCCACCGTGAGTATTGCTACATGTGGGGGCTCGTCCGGGATTTGTTGACCGACAATTATTGCAACCCAGTGGAGTGTTTTACCAGGAGTTTACAGAGAGAGCTGGACGCTGGGCGCCAGAAGAGGCCTGGGAGCTACGTGACTAAAAGAACAAGTGGGAGGAGTTACCCTACTTGCTACCGCGTGGGACGTGTGTAGTGTGCTTGGCGTCAGAGGAGAAGAGAAGCCTCGTGATCGTGCTGAAAAGATCAAAGTGTGGCCATGTCTTTTCCGGTGTTGCAATTGGTTGTGGGACCCAGAGTGTTCCCTGCAAGTACCGATGAATACTGTGCAATCTGGAACTCTGCTTACAGATACTGGAGTTTGAATGAGACCGCAGGGGAAGTTTGTCCTGTATACCTCGGGAGATGTTGAGGGACTGGGCATGACCTGCCATCGATGTGGAGGATTGGCCGCATATCTTCGTCCATTCGGCCGATGTCCGCAGTGTGGAGAGTATTTGTTTGTAGTGGAGCCACCTACTATGCCACCCCGTGCCTACCGGATGGATTGGGTGACAGGTATCGCTACAGTGGAAGCTGCTATCGCTACAGAGAGAGAGCGACGGGCCACCACTTCGCCTGTTGCTACCGACAATGTTACAGAGAGAGACACTGCTGCTGCCGTCTCATCAGGAGACATTACTTTGATTCCTGAGTCCACTACACCTGTTCCTGTGGTGCCTACTCAGAAGAAGGTGGGCTATGTGAAGGCTTCTCACGGCCGTGGTCGAGGCCTACCCCAGGGTTACCTGAGCTGGAGCTACCAGAGTCTACGTCTGGAACAGGTAAGCCATTGTTGGGGACTGTAAATAAGTATTTGCCAGCAGAAGAATTGAGAGACTCGGAAATAGAATCCATGTCGGATCTTTCCGGGGATGATGACTTGTTCGAAACCATGTCGCAAGAGCTATTGTGGTCACAAGGCGAAGATGTTGCCTCCACAATGACCCTTCCTGAATGGACTGCCATGAGTTCTGGGAAGACGTTGTCCTGTGTGGAGACGCACAGTGCTGTTGCTGGGACTTTGTCAAAAGTTATTGATTCGCTACAGACACCGGCTGGGGCTATGATGAAAAAGTCATTCGACTCCTGTGTACCGCCTGGTATGGGAAAAGACATATCTTTGCAAAACTTGCTCGCTTGCAAAAGATGTTAAACAAGCGTGTTGCCGCAGAGTATGGATTAGAATTCCCTTATGTGCCCCAGGATATCATGCGGGAGATTGAAGCTAATCGGGAACTTTGGTACAATGAAGCTATTTGGGACTACTTGTCTGTGCCTAAGCCCTTTAGAAAGACTGGATGTTCTGTCCGGATGGATGAACGTTTTGACGGATGCTTTGTTCATTGGAACTATGGTCGGCATATCTATGCTGATAAAGTGGTAATCTGCAGACCGGGAAAGGACAATGCTGTATATTCTATCACCACTGTAGATAAAGAAGGAAAATATGTGACTCTACCAGATCCTCGGTTCTACTGGTAATTGTGGACACTAATACTTTGAAGTTAGCTAGTTAGATAGCGACAGGGCAAAGAGATCTGCATGGTCAAGATCTACAGATCCTGTTCTGTGTTTAAATCCAAGGACTTCTGTTTGCTAGCCGGATTTCTTTTATAAGAAAAGTTCTTATGCAGGGATGGACTCCTAAAGATTATATATATATATTTTGGTATGGATCATAGGAAGAGAGTCTCATTTTAAATGAGGCTTTGCTCCTAGTGTATATATGTGTGTTTAAATATGTTTCTTTTTCAGGGATCATCGGATCATATATGTAGCTGGGAGGCTTTTCAGCTAGTTAGTTAGTGAGGTTGAAAAAAAAATTTATATTGTGGTTTTGTTCGCGGCTGTGAACATATTGTTTTATAAGATGTAAGTCTCATAATGTCTTTTTACTGTCCTTTTTCTCTCTCTTTGCCTATCTAAAGTTTTGAGAAACTCAAATGCTACTCTCAGGCTTGAGAGTTACTGTTACTGCGTTCAGGACAGACGTTGGGGACAACCTCTATTGTAGTGGGGGGAGTATGTAGCGCTGGTAGATTTACAATCCAGATTAGGTAAATTTAGTAAATTGTGTGTTAGGAAGGTTAAAAGTTCGCCTCTGTTCCAGCTTGGCTGACGTTGTGTGCGCTTCCGTGCTGACCGGTGGGTGTTGCTGTTACCATTAGTCAGTGTTGGAAGGGCAACGTGTCGAAGTGTATAGATGCTCCTCTGTCTCAGAGACAAGCTCGGTGGAGGTGGTCCTCCGAGTTGCATTCTGGGAAGGGGTATTTATGGGACAGACGCCATGTTCTAGGGTTGTTTTGCAGCCACCTGCTGGCCCTCCTGGCCGACAGGTATGCGTTAAGGAGCGATCGGGAGGCCCACGATGCTGCGGCGCAGGGGTGGGTCCAAAGGCTTGTCTGGGGCCTACCACCGCGGCCGAGGAATGGTCCTGAGCTGTCGGTCCTGTGTGACGAAGCTGGACAGCCGAGGAGATCCCAAAGGGAGGACCCGTCTTGGAGAGATCACGCAGTGTGCGGGTCTATAGAGGGGCCTGGTGACTCGGTTGCAGGACGTATCCAAAATGAGTAATTATACAGCATAGTGTCGCCGGTTCGGCTTAAAGGTTCAGGCACTGTGACTAACTGTTCACTGCAGAAGATCTGATACATCCTGTGGCAGAGAATCGTGCAGATTTACCCCCCCAAACAAGTCTGTGGCAGAGACTTTAGATTCGTGCTGCGTACTGGCTGCTAGACCGGTGAGAGAGGCCTATCCAGATGAGCAAAGAGTGTATCCCGCATAATTATCTGAATTCTACCGGAAAATTTGTTGCTAAGATCTTGTAAGAAGATATTTGAGTTTCTCCTGAAGGTTCCCTTTTCTGTCTCTTTCCTGCTACTTCCTAAAGTTGACTGTTTAATAAAGCATTGAAAACGTACTCCAGTGTTGGTGCGTGTGTCGTCCAGCTGCAAACTCAACGGAACCCCTAGACCCGGTGCCGGTAAAACAGAGGGAAGCAAAGTGAAGGTAACAGACCCGCTTAAACCAGCAGCTCCACCGTGAGTATTGCTACACACAAAAAAGAGCGACAATTTTGATTTTTTTTTTTACTTTCTGCTATAATACATGACACTGGCAGGGAAGGGGTTAACACTAGGGGGCGATCAAAGGGTTAACTGTGTTCCCTGGGTGTGTCCTAACTGTGGGGGGGATGGGCTCACCGGGACAACACAGAGATCGCTGTTTCTAAATTACTTGGAACAGCCGATCTCAGTGTTTACATTGTTTACATAGGCAGATCCCCGTTCTGCCTCTCGGTGGAGCGATCGCGGGTTTCAAGCAGCCGGGATGCCCTGCCAGAGTATATGCACGGTGGGCGGTCCAGAAGTGGTTAATAATTATGATACCAACATTAGTGTGTGCTATAAATTGCCTCCAGCATTGCTCCTGTTTCTTCTTGCTGGAGCCTGCCATTTTGCTGAAGCCCAGAGCCCCTGAATAGCAGTAAATTATAAAGCAGAACTAAACCCATCGATTTAACGGTTTGAAAAAACAGTTACATTCCTGGAATGCCGGGATTGCTAACTGTCACATTTGCTTGTGTCTTCAACTAAACTGTCAAACCATCAAATGGCTGGTTTCATAACTGCAGCACCATGGCAGTTGCAGATCAAACAGAAGCAGCTTCCTTGGCTGTTAAGTATAGGAGGGTTTAAGTCTGCTTTAAAGCAGAAGTACACCCATAGATTTTAGAGTTTCAAAAAACAGTTACATTTTCGGCACATGCTGGGAATGGAACTTTCAAATTGGATGTGCTCTCAACCAAACTGTCAATCTATCAAATGGCTGGTGTCATAACTGATCACACTGACAGCACCATGGCAGTTAAAGATTAACCACTTCAGCCCCGAGCCTATTTTTTACACTTGTTGTATACAAGTTAAAAAAATTTTTGCTAGAAAATTATTAGAACCCCCAAACATTATATATATTTTTTTCTAACACCTTAGAGAATAAAATGGTGGTTGCTGCAATACTTTCTGTCACACCGTATTTGCACAGCGGTTTTACAAGCGCACTTTTTTGGGAAAAAATACACCTTTTTGAATCTAAAAATAAGACAACAGTGAAGTTAGCCCAATTTTTTTTATATTGTGAAAGATAATGTTACACCGAGTAAATTGATACCCAACATGTTATGCTTCAAAATTGCGCCCGCTCGTGGAATGGTTACAAACTTTTATCCTTAAAAATCTCCATAGACGATGTTTAAAAATTTCTACAGGTTACCAATTTTGAGTTACAGAGGAGGTCAAGGGCTATAATTATTGCTCTCGCTCTAACGATCGCAGCAATACCTCACGTGTGTGGTTTGAACACCGTTTTCATATGCGGGCGCTACTCACGCATGCGTTCGCTTCTGCGCCGCAAGCTCCTTGGGACCAGGACACTTTAAAAAAAAAATTTTTTGTTCTTATTTATTTTACTTTTAGTTTTTTATTTTGACACAGTTTACAAAAAAAAAAAAAAAAAATTGGGATTACTTTTATTCCTATTACAATGAATGTAAACATCCCTTGTAATAGGAAAAAAGCATGACCTCAGATCTCATATTTACACTAAGATACAATAAAAAAAATCAATTAAATAATAAATGAATTGTTTATGTACTGTTTGTTAAAAATCTGTAATAAAAAGAAATTTAAAAAAATAAAATAATAAATGAATACAATTTCTCCTTTAAGAGCTATGGTTTGACATTTGACGTCGCTTTCGCCCTTCTATGCCATGGAACCAAGCAGGGGCCATCTACCCCTCAGTTGGCACCCAGGTATCCATGGGAGAGGATACGATTGTCTCCGCTGCTACCGGCGGGTTAGGTGAGTGGTGGAGACGACCGGAGCGTGGCGGGAGGGGGGGCTCCTCTCCCGCCGATGATAAAAGTGATCTTGCGGCGAATCCGCCACGGAGACCACTTTTATCTTAAAGAGAAACGCACGCCGTTCCCGAAAATACTGGGGGGTTATGGCAGCTAGCTGCTGCCATAACCCCGGTATTTAGCATGAATGTACTGACATACAGGTACGGCGATTTGCGTGAAGTGGTTAAGGGCTCATGCACACAGGACGTTTTAAAAACGCCAGCACTACAGCATTGCTAAAAACACCCGTTTAGCCACGTTTTTACATTAGCGTTTTTGCGTGTTTTCCCGCGTTAGCATTTTTGGGCATTTTTTATTAAAGTCACTTTCTAGAATCTGAAAACGTCAAATGCAACTTGATGCGTCTAGATGCGTTTTTTGCAGTTTTTTTGGCGTTTTTCGTTTTTATTGCTCCTGGAAGCATAGGCTGGCTGTTTTTTTTACTGCCCCTAAACGCTTATGCCTCCAAACGCCTCTGACAGTTTATGTGTGCATGAACACATTGGCTAACAGCAGCTCTAAAAACGTCCTGGGTGCATGAGCCCTAAACAGGCCAAGATGGTAGCTTCCTTGGCTGAAAACAATAGGAGGGTTTACTTACACTTTAAGGGCCAGTTCACACCATAGAAACGCAGTCTGGATGCGTTCCAGATGCTTTTCTGAATGTGCGTTTTTGTTGCAGTCCAGTGCTTTTTTTCCCCCTCTTTTTTCTAAACCTTAAATAAGGACATATGCGTTCCAGTGCATTTTTGGTGTGTTTTCCAGTACAGTCCAGTGCAGGAAAAATGCAGCATGTTCTACTTTTTTTTTCTGGAATTGAAATACACTGGAACTGCAAGCACTGGTGTGATCTATGCCATTGAAAACCATATAACCTACTTCCCATGCATTTTTGATGCAGAAAAAAAACGCACTGAACTGCATGTGGTGTGAACTGGCCCTAAGGCTGGCAGCAGACCGGCCTCTACAAACTCGGTAGTGCCTAAATATAGGGAACAACTGAGCATGTGCAGAACAGGATGAGACCGTGTATTAGTAGATTTTACACAATATAGACACTTATTTATAATTACAAAAGTGGCCAGCCTGCAGTGATCTAGCAGGAATTAATTTTCCGACTAAAGTTCCACTGTGAAGTGGTTGTAAAGGCTAAGGGTTTTTTACCTTCATGCGTGGAAAAAACCTTATGTGTGCTGCTCCTCCCACAACCCCCCTAATACTCACCTGAACTCCTTCCAGCTATGTGCACAGGAGCCTCGGCTCTTCAGGGTCTCTCTCTCCTCTTTGGCTGAGACACAGCAGTGAGAGTGAGAGCAATTGGCTCCTACTGCTGTCAATCACAGACAGAGAGCCAATGAGAAGAGAGCAGGGGGCAGGGCCGAGGCGCAGCTCTACGTGTCTTATGGACGAATAGAGCGGGGCTTTGGAGCGAGCACGCATTAATGCCTCTATAGCAAACGGCTTGCTATTGGGGGCGTTGGTCAAGGGGGAGGAGCCAGAAGCGCCGGCAGGGGACCTAAGAAGAGAAGGATCGGGACTGCTCTGTGCAAAACCACTGCACAGAGCAAATAAGTATAAAATTTTTGTTATTTTTTAAAAAGACAACAAAAAAAGTACCTTTAGAATCACTTTAAACTTGCCCCTTCATGGGGGAGAGAAAAAAGGGAAAAAGAATAAGGGGGGGGGGGGGGGTGAGAGGGAAAAGAGAGGATATTCCGGGGTTTGCAAAAGAACAGTGCAGGAGAAGAAAAGGGGAAGGGAACAGAGAAGAGCTGCCAGATTCCTCAACAAAAGAGAAGAAAAGAAAAAGAGAGTGTCATTTTCCTTTAAAGTGTAAGTTCACCTTTACAGAAAAATCTGTAAGGTGAACTTACACAGAATGCTCCAAAACGTTGGCCTGACGAGGGAGGTTTTGGACATTCAGCTGAGAGGATTTCTAAGCCCGGACACCTGGCGCGGATGTACCGGGGCTTAGAACCGGAGATTACTGCGGTCCAGGTCAGCGGGCCTGGGGGGGGGGCGAGGAGGAGGACCTGTGTGATTTCACCTTACAGAGTATTCTGTAAAGGTGAACTTACCCTTTAAAGACCCCTGAAAGTAAACTTTCCTTCTCTCCAACCCTCCCCTCCATTACATGAAAATCTCTCCTTTTTTTACCATTTGCTTACTTTTTATATTGTACATTCTGGCCCACCAGACATCCTCTATTGTTGCCTCCTGGGATTTGCATGTCACATATCCACAAAGGTATTAGCCTACATTCATTGGGAGGTGTATGCCTGAACCCAGAAAAGACAGCAACCTCCCGTTGACATCATGGCGGAAGATAGTGGTTCGGGACCCAAGCAGTAGCAGGACAATGGTGGATGCACTAGGTGGGGGAGTATCTGATTTGAGGACAACCCAGTATCAGGTAGGCAGGGATGTAACAAAACTTAAATGGGGGGGGGGGGGGGGTAAAGTTCCTCTTTAAATGCAACACTTTTACATTGTGTAGTAATTAGGATCTACTTGAGTTTTTAAGTGGGTTTTGAAAATATTTAACTGAATGAAAGGATGGTAGGATGGTATTAGAAGAAGGAAATGGTGTATCATACTTAGTGAGAGAGTGCTGAATATTGAGACACAGTATAGTTATGTAGCTAAGTACTGAAAGATTTTGGAAGAAACTGATGAAGAATGAAAGGCAATGGAGGTTAAGATTATGTTAACCTCCATTATTTCTCATTATTCCTCTTCACAGTTTCTTTACACTGTAGGCTGAGCTGCACATGGGTACTGGGATGACTTAACCCCTGTGTAATTGTTAAATCGTCCATGTTGGCCAATCAAGATGGCCAAAGAACCCAAAGTAGAAGAAGGCAGTCAGACAATGTTGGCATTTGCGACCATTATTTTGCTGGAGTGGAGGTATAAGTATAATTAAGTATAGAGGAATCTTAATTCTGTTTTAAAGTAAACGTTTTTTTTTAAAAAAACTCTCCCTGCAAGGTAAAGGCATAAATTTACTAGTATGCACTGCATACTAGCAAGACTTACCTTGAAACGAAGCCCTCCAGTAGCACGCTGTCACCACTTCAGAGGCTTCCATCTTCACCTGGTCTTCCTTCCGGGTTCACAGGCTGCGGCTGCTTGAATGGCCGAGTCGCGAATGCACTGGTATGCAGACGTCACCCGCTGCTGCTCGCTAGAATATCTCCTAAAAGGTGCATGTTTAGGAGATATTAATTAACCTACAGGTGAGCTTTTTTATAAGCTTACCTGTAGGTAAAAATAAAGATAGAGAGTTTACTACCACTTTAATTAAATGACACCTTAAAAATAAATATATAACACCATTTAGCACCTCCCTTGACTCTAGTATTTGCCTTGTTGCAGAATTAGGCCTCATTCACACAGGCGTACTATAGCGTACACCTATGCAAGTGCCATGTTTGATTGCACGGGGATGCACAGGTGTTCCATGCATTCTCGCACAGGCAGTCCTGTTCATTTCAAGTGGCACATGGTGTCTGCATAGGCAAAAACGCTGCTCCGAATTTAACAGCCGTGCAAGTGTGGGTGCGCAGCCCCTATTGCTGCATATGGTGGTGTGTTTGGGGTACCTGCACCCACATGGCTGTCAAATTGGGAGCAGCAGTTGAGTCCGTGCAACAACTGCTTTCCATTTGAAATGAATGGGCTGCCTGCACAGAGCTCTATCATTCGCCCATGTGAACAAGGCCATGGAGCTGTCACTATAGTCTTTAGAATCATATTTCTGGGTGTGTCGGATGCCTAAATCTTTCCAATACCCACTGTGGCCCTGCCCTTCCCTATGATAGCTGCAGAGACACACAGGCCTTACAGGAGGGTTGCATTGGGGGTACAAGTATCCAACATACCGGGAAGTGTTGGATGCTGAAGATTCTAGTGGCCCTTATAGCTCTGCAAGAGTGAAAAGACTAGATGCAACAGAGGAACTAACGATGATACACACTTATGCCCCATACACACGGTCTGATTTTCCGACGGAAAACGTTTGATGGGAGCTTGTTGTCGGAAATTCCGACCGTGTGTAGGCTCCATCGGACATTTTCCATCGGAATTTCCATCACACAAAATTTGAGATCTGGATCTCAAATTTTCCGACAACAAAATCCGTTGTCGTAAATTCCGATCGTGTGTACACAATTCCGACGCACAAAGTTCCACGCATGCTCGAGAAGAGCCGCACTGGCTATTGAACTTCATTTTTCTCGGCTCGTCGTACGTGTTGTACGTCACCGCGTTCTTGACGTTCAGAATTTCCGACAAGATTTGGATGACCGTGTTTATGCAAGACAAGTTTGAGCCAACATCCATCGGAAAAAATCCATGGATTTTGTTGTTGGGATGTCCGATCGTGTGTACGGGGCATAGCAATATTTTACAATGTACAGTATCTCACAAAAGTGAATACACCCCTCACATTTTTGTAAATATTTTATTCTATCTATTTATGTGACAACACTGAAGAAATGACACTTTGCTACAATGTTAAGTAGTGAGTGTACAGCTTGTATAAGAGTGTCAATATGCTGTCCCCTCAAAATAACTCAACACACAGCCATTAATGTCTAAACCGCTGGCAACAAAAGTGAGTACACCCCTAAGTGAAAATGTCCAAATTGGGACCAGAGTGTCAATATTTTGTGTGGCCACCATTATTTTCCAGCACTGCCTTAACCCTCTTGGGCATGGAGTTCACCAGAGCGTCACAGGTTGTCACTGGAGTCCTCCTCCACTCCTCCATGATGACATCAAGGAGCAGGTGGATGTTAGAGACCTTGTGCTCCTCCACCTTCTGTTTGAGGATGCCCCACAGATTCTCAATAGGGTTTAGGTCTGGAGACATGCTTGGCCAGTCCATCACCTTCCCCCTCAGTTTCTTTAGCAAGGCAGCAGACATCTTGGTGGTGTGTTTGGGGTCGTTATCATGTTGGAATACTGCCCTGCGGCCCAGTCTCCGAAGGGAGGGGATCATGCTCTGCTTCAGTATGTCACAGTACATGTTGGCATTCATGGTTCCCTCAATGAACTGTAGTTCCCCAGTGCCGGAAGCACTCATGCAGCCCCAGACCATGACACTCTCACCACCTTGCTTGACTGTAGGCAAGGCACACTTGTCTTTGTACTCCCCACCTGGTTGCCGCCACATACGCTTGACACCAACTGAACCAAATAAGTTTATCTTGGTCTCATCAGACCACAGGACATGGTTCCAGTAATCCATGCCCTTAGTCTGCTTGTCTTCAGCAAACTGTTTGTGGACTTTCTTGTGCATCATCTTTAGAAGAGGCTTCCTTCTGGGACGACAGCCATGCAGACCAATTTGATGCAGAGTGCGGCGTATGGTCTAAGTACTGACAGGCTGACCCCCACCCCTTCAACTTCTGCAGCAATGCTGGCAGCACTCATATGTCTATTTCCCAAAGACAACCTCTGGATATGACGCTGAGCATGTACACAATTTTTTTCGTCGACCATAGCGAGGCCTGTTCTGAGTGAAACCTGTCCTGTTAAACCAATGTATGGTGTTGTCCACAGTGATGCAGCTCAGTTTCAGGAGAGTGATGAATGAAGGGCGCGTGATCAATTGCTCACATCAAAAAGTATAAAATTTATTCATATGAAAATAAAAACAAATAAAAGCAAATGATTAATACCAATACTACGTATCATGCAAACAGGTAACAAAATATAGCAAACATGGAAATTAAAAATGGGTTAAAAGTAACATAAGCCCATGTTGAGGCGGGTGTTTAGAGCCGACTAATTGGCTCGTGTCTAAATTGGCCCTAGTATATGTGTGTATGAATGTGAGTTAGAGACCTTAGATTGTGAGTTCCTTGAAGGCAAGGACTGATGTAAATGTACAATATATACTGTATGTGTAAAGCGCTGCATAAACTGACAACGCTATTTAAGTACCTGTAATAAATAAATAATACGGCCATATGCAAATACAGTAACTAGTATGCAGGAGCCTGCTGGCAGCAAGATCGTGCATAAAAGGTCCTCTGTATGCTGGATACATGTAACATTTAAATAACAAGCTCAGTGTTGCAGCATACATGGTCTATGTTGCTAGGATGCTGGTGGCTTCTGCTGCATAGCATCCTTCTGTTGCTAGAGAGAAAAGTAGTTCAATAAGCCCTGGTTCACACTGTGGGAATGAAATCGTGCGAGTTCAGCTGAACTTGCACGATTTCCTTCCCACATGTCAGTCCCGACTTCGGGGGCGATTTCAGAGACATCTCTGCGGGTTTCTACACAGATGGCAATGGAAATCGCACACCGAAATCGCCAAAAGTAGTACAGAAACTACTTTTGGGAATCGGTGCAGCGTTGCACCGATTCGGACACTGCCATTGCCAGTCAAATCGCATGCCAAATCGCATCAATGTGAACAATGGCTCAAGCTCACAGTAGTGTTGTCAACTGTATATAAAATTGCAGACATTTTGTAAAAGAAGGGCACATTTCTCTTGTCCGTAATTGTCCGTGGACAGGGAAAAGCACCCAGAGAATTGTCAGCTTCTCGTCGGCTCTGTAGTGCTCATGCACAGTTCTGGATCCAAGTAATATGGCGCTAAACTTAAGCTCGGGTGGTAGGACTGGTTCAGCAGGGTACGCAGTAACATCATGACAAACCTACCCTCAATGCCCTGCAGCCTGTATGGAGACGGACAAATTTATTGCTACAGGAGGAGGTCAGTGTGTGACAGCCCTGCCCCACAGAGTGACTGACCAACTTACTGACCCACAGAGTAAGGAGGGACTCTGGGAACCCTGATGTTTAGAGAATTGCTGGGAACTCCGATGTAAGTGGGAGACTCTGATGTGAACAGAGGGATCATCCTGACTGCTGCACTCTATAGGTTATTTTGTATGTTACTTACTCCTGATCTCTGCACTCTATATTTTATGTTGTGCATTGCATAGTCCTGAGCAAGGTGTTCATTGTCTCAACAGTTGCTGGCTTTAACCGCTTCTGGAGTTTTTCTGCGGCAGGTTTGCTTACGTTGCTTCGCCTTTTGGCCCCTGCGTGCCCACAGCTTGTGCCCGGAGCCGATGTGAGTACCCGCCGGGCGCGATGACTGTGACAGAGCTATAACGAGGATCTGTGTGTAAACACACAAATCCCGGTTCTTTCAGGAGAGTAGAGACAGATTGTGTGTTCATACTAAATATGTGCACCGATCTCTCTCCTCCTAGACGCTCAGTCCCATCCCCCATACAGTTAGAACACACCTAGGGAACACAGTTAACCCCTTGGTCGCCCCTAGTGTTAACCTCTTCCCTGCCAGTGACATTTATACAGTAATCAGTGCATTTTTATAGCACTGATCGCTGTATAATTGTCAGTGGTCCCAAAAATGTGTCAAAAGTGTTCAATTTGTCTGCCGCAATATTTTAGTTCTGATAAAAATCGAAAATCGCCGCCATTACTAGTACAAAAAATAATAATAATAAAAATCCCATAACTCCATCCCCTATTTTGTATATGCTATAAATTTTGCGCAATATTGCGATTTTTTTTTTACCATAACTATGTAGAAAAATAAATATAGGCCTAAACTGAGGAAAAAAATAGTTTGGGATATTTATTATAGCAAAAATTAAAAGATACTGGGGTTGATTTACTAAAGGGAAATGCACTTTGCACTACAAGTGCACTGCAAGTGCACTTGGAAGTGCAGTCCATGAAAATCGGTAGGGGACATGCAAGGAGGATAAAAAATAGCATTTTTGCTTGTACATGATTGGATGATAAAATCAGCAGAGCTTCCCCTGATTTCAGAACTTTTCCTCAGATTTACAGCGACTGCACCTCCAAGTGCACTTGCAGTGCACTTGGAATGCAGAGTGGATTTGCCTTTAGTTAATCAACCCCAACATCTTTTACTTTTTGCTATAATAAATATCCCACATTTTTTTTCAAAAAAATAATTTTTTCCTCAGTTTAGGCCTATATTTATTTATCTACATATTTTTTTTATGTCGCATGATATTACCGCGAAGGTCTAGGAAACGCAATATTTCAGTAAAAAACACACTAACTTGAATTTTAGGGTGAACAAACGCAATAAATTACCCACATTTTTGATAAAACATAAAAGACGAGGTTGCGCTGAGTAAATAGATACCCAACATGCCAAACCTTAAATTTATTTGCGCCCAAGAAATGGGGTCAAACTTCAGTACTCTATATTTTCTATAGGCGAAGCTACAAAGGCCCCTTATAGGTATCAGTTTAGTGTTATGGAGGAGGTCTGGTGCTACAATTATTGCTCTCACTCCAGCGTACGCGGCGATATGTAACATGTGTATCGCAATTTACGTTTTCACGTGTAGGCGCTCCGACAAATGCGTTTACGCGGGTGTAAATGGGGGGGTGGGGGGGCCTCAAAAATTTTTGAGGGGGGATTTTATGTGCTTGAGTGTAACTTTATTTTTTTTGCAAAAAAAAAAAATATTTTTTTTTACTTAACTATTTTTCATCACATAGGGGACAAACAGTCTCCTATGTGATGATTTTTTGGTGACAGGTTCTCTTTATTGAGATATGCAAGAAAAGACCCTGCATGTCTCCCCTGTGTTTCACTGAATGTTTTGCAATGCAGATAGCATTGCAAAACATCCTACACCGGTGTTCTGCCGAGAAAGTTTCGCTCGGCGGATAAGGACCCCCTCTACTGCTCAGGCGCTGCGCCTGAGCAGTAGGATCCGGCGGAAATAGCCGAAGATGAATAGGGGAAAATCAGCTGTACACGGCACCTGTAAGAGGGCCCCTCGCGGGCTCGCTTCCCTCGCCATGCTTCGGGCACGGCCTCGCTTCGCTCGGCTCTTTTTTTATTCCCCCTCTAGGTCCACTTGGATGGTGGGGAAGGAACCTGGACCCAGGGCGCAAGCGCCGTGTACAGCTGATTGTAGATTTTGTGCTTTGGCTATCTCCGGCGGCTGATAGTAGTTCGTACTGCGCAGGGAACTTTCTCGGCAAGACACCGGCAAAACGAGCCAGAGACACAGAGAACGTGACCCAGAAGTGAAGTCAGAGATGTGTATCCGCTCTTCTCCTAAAGGAAAAAAGTCATTTAAAACTGTGTGCGGCTATAATGAATTGTCGGATCCCAGCAATATAGATACAAATCATTGAAAAAAACGGCATGGGTTCCCCCACCAGTCCATAACCAGGCCCTTTGGGTCTGGTATGAATATTAAGGGGAACCCTGCGCCAATTTTTTTTTTTAAATGGCATTGTGGTCCCCCCAAAATCCATACCAGACCCTTATCTGAGCATGTAACCTGGTGGGCCGCAGGAAAAGGGGGGGAGGGACGAGAGAGCGCCCCCCCTGAACTGTGCCAGGCCACATGCCTTTAACATAGGGAGGATGCTTTGGGGTCCCCCCTAAAACACCTTGTCTTCATGTTGATGGGGACAAAGGCCTCATCCCCACAACCCTTGCCCAGTGGTTGTGGGGGTCTATGGGCGGGGGGCTTATCGGAATCTGGAAGCCCCCTTTAACAAGGGGACCCCTAGATCCCGGCCCCCCCCATCTGAAATGGTATCGAGTACATATAACAGCTGTCATCGTGAAGAGGATTCAGTCACTGGGAGCCTCCCATGGAGGCGGAGTTGTTGCGGTTTTTTGTTTTTGTTTTGTTTTTTCGGGGTCGTCAGACGCTGTAATCGAGGATGAATGGACATCGCGGGACAGTTTTTTGTTTTTTTTAATAAAGGACTTGTCCCAAATTGTCTACTGTCATTTTTAATATTTTGACACTTTTTTGTTGATTGAGTAGGGGTACAATATACCCATTACCCATTCACATGGGGGGGCGGGATCTGGGGGTCCCCTTATTAAAGGGGGCTTTCAGATTCCGATAAGCCCCCCGCTTGCAGACCCCCACAACAACCGGGTAAGGGTTGTGGGGATGAGGCCGTTGTCCCCATCAACATGGGGACAAGGTGTTTTGGGGGGGACCACAAAGCATCCTCCCCCCCCAATTTTTTTTTAATTAATTTGGCGCAGGGTTCCCCTTAATAGCCATACCAGACCTGAAGGGCCTGGTATGGATTTTAGAGGGACCCCCATGAATTTTTTAAAAATTTTGGTGTGGGGTTCCCCTTAATATTCATACCAGACCCAAAGAGCCTGGTAATGGACGGGGAGGGAAACCCATGCCATTTTTTTCAATGGTTTTTATCTATATTGCTGGGATCCGACAATTCATTACAGCCGCAAGCAGTTTTAAATGATTTTTTTCCTTTAAAAATGTTATTTTGCTGTGGTATTGTTCCAAACATGGGGAAAATGCGCTACTTTACAGGCATACTATAGACATCCCCCAGGCATGATATTTAAAGGAATATTTCATTTTTATTGTTTCACTTATAGCATTATTAAAATCACTGCTCCTGAAAAAACGGTTTTTAAAACTTTTTTTTGCATTGATACATGTCCCCTGGGGCAGGACCCGGGTCCCCAAAACTTTTTATGGCAATAACTTGCATATAAGCCTTCAAAATGAGCACTTTTGGTTTTTCATGTTAGTGTCCCATATACTTTAATGGTGTTTGCCGTGAACACCGCATAATGTTCGCTGTTCGGTGAACACCGGATGTTCGACTCAAGCTTACAAACTTAGAGCAGGACCGGGTGCTCAGGTGTACTGTTTCTTCTTTTCCTGTATGTTCAGATAAGGGTCTGGTTTGGATTTTGGAGAGGGGGAGCCAACACTTTAATTTGTTTTGTTTTTTTTTGTTCTTTTTGCATTGGGTTCTCCCCAAAGTCCATACCAGAGGTTCTTCCAAGTATAAGGGTCGGGTATAGATTTTGGGGGGGAGCGTATGCCATTTTTTGTTTCTTGCATAGCGTCCCCCTTTAACTCCGTACCACACCCTTATCCTGGATAGGCGTCTGGTATAGATGTTGAGAGGGAACCCCTGGCTGCTTTGTTTACAAACAGAGCAAAGCCCACTGGGAAATGTCATTTAGCAGCATTCATTTTTTTTTCTAAATGTCATTTTTGCCATAGTACATCACAACAGTGCAGGTTTAAAACAACCCCAAATATGTTTTTTAAACAAATTTTATCATTTTAATGTTGCCCTTGTCAGTCAAAATGACTTGCGCTATTAGGTCTTGCTATGCCTGGGGCTCCAGTCAGGAGGTCTGGAGCATGACCTCAGTGGCTGGGTCTAGCTATGACTACACTGACAAGGAACACATTTTTACTGTTATCTGCAAACATTCCCTATATACTGTAAGTGTAATACTGACTACTCAGCAGCACAATGTCTTACTCACTGCTTCCTTTGATGATTTATATATCTATATATCTATATATATACGTCGGCAGAATGGTACGTCCCCTTTAAGATACGGCATTGTGGGCGCCTGCCGCGTGCTCCATGACCGTGACCACGGGTCCCGTGGACTCAATGTCCGCCGGGTGCCCGCGATCGTGTCACAGAGCGGAAGAATGGGGAGATGCCTATGTAAACAAGGCATTTCCCCGTTCTGCCTAGTGACATGACAGAGATCTACTGCTCCCTGTCATCGGGACCAGTGATCGCTGTCATGTGAGTAGCAGCCTATCCCCAACACAGTTAGAATCACTCCCTAGGACACACTTAACCCCTTGAGCGCCCCCTAACCCCTTCCCTGCCAGTGTCATTTACACAGTAATCAATGCATTTTTATAGCACTTATCGCTGTATAAATGACAATAGTCCCAAAATAGTGTCAAAAGTTTCCGATGTGTCCGCCATAATGTTGCAGTCACGATAAAAATCGCAGATCACCGCCATTACTAATAAAAAAATTAATAATAAAAATGCTGTAAAACTATCCCCGATTTTGTAGACGCTATAACTTTTGCGCAAACCAATCAATATACGCTTATTGCAGGGTTTTTTTACCAAAAATATGTAGAATATATATCGGCCTAAACTGAGGAAAAAAATAGTTTTTTTATTTATTTTTTGGGCATATTTATTATAAAAAAAATATTGTGTTTTTTTTGTTTATAGCGCAAAAAATAAAAACCGCAGAGATGATCAAATACCATCATAAGAAAGCTCTATTTGTGTGGAAAAAAGGACCTCAATTGTGTTTGGGTGCAACGTCGCACGACCGTGCAATTGTCAGTTAAAGTGACGCAGTACCGAATTGCAAAAAGTGCCCTGGTCAGGAAGGGGGTAAATCCTTCCGGGGCTGAAGTGGTTAATTGAACAAGCTGAAGTTTGAAGCTGATTGACTACCATGCACAGATGCACCAAATTTTGCTTCTCCAGTTTCAGTAAATCTACCACACTGTGTCCCTGCCACTGCTGTCATTTTATCATTTCTAATCTTATGTACCATCAACCACTTAGCAACACAACATCCCTGCCACCTCTTTCCTTCAACCCTTCCTGAACATATATTCCATCAACTGCTCAAAAACACAGTTGGGGACATTTAGTAAAGCAGTTGCATAAATATAAAAATGTTAGCATTAACCTTTGGGTCTATTTTGCAACCAAAGCAACAGATGTAGCGCAGCCAAAAAGCAACTGCACAACGTTTTTCTCAGTCATGCTGCAACTGTGAAACTTATTGAGCAATAAATTAACCTCATAAATGTCACAGAACTTAAACACAAGCAGACATATTCATTTTCAACTGTTTCTAATTTGTTATTCTTATTGCATACTGGCACTAAATCTACCCCTAACTTGAATTGAAATGAAAAAAAGGCGACAGATTTGCGAATGCAAACAATAAGACATTTTTTAAATTTGTTCACTAAATATCCCTGTCACTACTGTCTGTTACCACTTCCTATGTATGTATACCATCCAGTAGCACAATGCCTGTGATATATACATATTATAAGTGTGTATATAGATGTGTTTATCTATATACACACACATATATATATATATATATATATATATATATATATATATATATATATATATATATATATATATATATAATATGTGTGTGTGTGTGTATATATATATATATATATATATATATATATATATATATATATATATATATATATATATGTGTGCATTGTATATGTTATTTTGACATTTCTATATTTACTTGGTCTTACAGTTCTGCCATTATCCTGTAGAGGGAGCTCTTCATACATACTACAGATGACTGTTAGCAATTTACTCAAAAGACAGCCAGGTAAAGGCCTATCAGAAGGCAGCTGCTACATGATTACAACACAAGAAAATGTTTACAGTATAATATGTATGCTACAGTTTATCCCACCAAACTAAAAGGAGCTCTTTTTAAGTTGCTGATATTTTATAGATGAAGAATAAATACCTCTGCCGGGTTAGCCCCCCCATATCAAAATTTTTGAAAAAATCTTATGCAGTTTGTTAGATCTTTGTTAGATCAGGTTAGATCAACCATTGTTTGCGTTAGATCTCACACAGAAGAAGCAATATTAACAGTTATTTGCTGGGGGGGGCTAACCTGTCATCAGCCCCCCTTATCAAAAAAATGACCAAACAGTTAGCTATTTTGGAAGCTATTTGTTAGATCCGGTAAGATCAAGTAGTCTCACATAGTTAAAGACTTATTAAGTGATTAATGAGAGGGCTGCCCCCCTCCCCCCTTGTCAGATTTTCTGGCCAAAAATCATTCAGGCTAATAAATATTCGTTAGATCCGGTAAGATCAAGTGGTTTTACCATTAGATCTCACATCATTTCAGAGATATTCCACATCAAAATAGAGATATTAGGTGATACCTATTGACGGGTTAGCCCCCCATATGCAATTTTCTGGCCAAAAATCATTCAGCCTAATAGATATTCGTTAGATCCAGTAAGATCAAGTGGTTTTAACGTTAGATCTCACATCATTTCAGAGATATTCCACATCAAAATAGAGATAATAGGTGGTACATATGGACGGGTTAGCCCCCCTTATCAAATTTCCTGGCCAAAAATCATTCAGGCTAGTAGATATTCGTTAGATCCTGTAAGATCAAGTGGTTTTAACATTAGGTCTCACATAATTTCAGAGATATTCCACATCAAAATAGAGATATTAGGTGGTACATAAGGACGGGTTGGCCCCCCCTTATCAAATTTTCTGGCCAAAAATCATTCAGGCTAATAGAAATTCGTTACATCCGGTAAGATCAAGTGGTTTTAACGTTAGATCTCACATAAATTCAGAGATATTCCACATAAAAATAGAGACGTTAGGTGGTACAGAAGGTACATCCATCTTCAACCGTCTCTGAAAGGTCTCTGGATCCGTCTTTGGATGGTTCTTCAGCGGGTGCCTGTAGTCTCTCCTCACACCTCCGTTCACCTCCCTGCCTCATGGTGATCTCTCCTCAGACCAACAAGCTTAAGTCTTTAGCTAGCCCCCCCTTCTTGCAAAGCAGGCTGGGCTTGGTAGTTCCACCCCCTATAGAAATTGATGGGGCTGTATTGTGATGAGACTTCAAGCCCCATGGTCCTCTGCTGCTGCTTGATTGGCTCCCTCTCCCTGCCAATAGGGACACAGGAAGAGGAGAGGGAGGGGGAGAAATCCTCCACAGGGACTGACACGCGTGCTCTCCCTCAGTGAGTGCCTGTGTCAGTGTCTATTCAGTCCGGCGGTCGCTGGCGGGAATGGCGGGAGGTGCAGGACCACAGGTGATAGAGTAGCCCCCGCTAAACACTCCCCCCACCAAAGAACCTTTGGTCCGGCAAAGGAGGTAAAGAGTCTATGACCTGTTGATGCTTTTGTTACATCTGCATAAAACCCTGGCAGAGGAACATTCCACCAATTAGCATAGGAGGGGAGGTTGTCCTGCCTACAGGCAGTAACCAAGAAATTAGGCTGAGACAGAAGTACAGTAAATCATACTTGTTTAATAATAAAAGTAAAAAGAACAAACGTAATCAAAACATAGCCAAAGTTCAGTAACCGGAATGAATAGTCAGCCAAGCCAGAAGTTAGGGATCAATGTAGTGGAAGGGCAGTTAATACTGTCTCCCTATGTTTTTCAGGTAGGAATAGCTCCCATTTTTCTTCAGAATCGTCAGAGGGGCCCCTTCGGTAGACCAACCCTCTGTGCACCTGAAACCGATCCCACTCTTGGTGCAACAGATGGGTTTCCTTTGGGGAGTCAGTGAGGAGCAAGTCAGGCTCTCCAAGGCCTTCAATGCCAAGCTACAGGGAGTGTCCTCCAACTGGTCCTTCCGCAGGTCTTTCTTTGACAGCTTGGGCAGACCTTCATCCCCGACTTGGGTGACATTGCAATAACATCTGGGGACACCAGCGGCTGACACTCCAACCTCTTCGGTCCTGGATCCGAATCCAGGTTGATGTTCTGCTCCTTGACATAAGGCTCGTACCCCTTCAGGTGTCAGCTAGGCCTATTCTTCTGGAGGGTCTCTGGAACAATCTGGCCTTCTTGACAAAGCATCCACGTCTTGTTTCCCGACCCCGGTCGATACTTCAGGCTGAAAAACCCTGATAGAGTAGCCAACCATCTGTGACCCGTGGTGTCCAACTTGGGGGTAGAGAGGATGTAGGTGAGAGGATTGTTGTCGGTCTTGATCACGAACTCCGCTCCAAACAGGTAATCCCTCAGCTTATCCACCACTGCCCACTTCAAGGCAGTGGTGGATAAGCCAGAAGGATTAGGGACAAAATAGTCAAAAATGTGCCAGACCCCCCCAAAAGCCTGTCAAATTTTTTCAACCAGAAGGGATTCTATAGGTGCGGAAAATGTAAAGCCTGTAGGTCCACTAATAAAGAAGACAGGAAAACAACAAGCTTTATGTCAAATACCAACAAACAGACATATAAAATAGATAAGTTGATAACATGTAGTAGCACACATGTCACCTACGTACTGGAGTGCAGGTGTGGACTACAGTACGTAGGCAGAACAACTAGAGCTTTGTCAGTCAGAATAGGCGAACATGTCAGGAACATCAAAAAAGGATTTAAACACCATAGTGTATCAAAACATTTTAGGGACATACATGGTAGAAATCCCCAACATTTAAAGTTTTATGGAATAGACAAAATAGAACGCAATTGGAGGAACACCAACATGAGAAGGGAGGTTTCAAAGAACGAAACCCACTGGATATTTAAAATGGACACGATGAGGCCACAGGGGTTGAACGTGGAACTCGACATCAACTGTTTTTTGGACAACTACTAAATCACATTTAATTTACATCGCATACTTTATCTCTTAACATTTTTTTCATTTTTTTCATTTTTCTCATTTTTTTCATTTTTTTCATTTTTTTCTCAATTTTATTTATTTTATTTTATTTTATTTTATTTTTATTTTTATTTTTATTTTTATTTTTAATTTTATTTTTATTTTTTATTTTTATTTTTATTTTTATTTTTTATCCATATTTTTCATTTATTTTTTATTATTTTTCCATTTTTTATTTTTTATTTATTTATTATTTATTATTTATTATTTTTTATTTTTTATTTTTTATTTTTATTTTTAGTTTTAGTTTTATTTTTATTTTATTTTTTTATTTTATTTTATTATTTAATTTTTTATTATTTTTTATTATTTTATTTTATTTTATTTTTTCATTTTCTTCATTCTTATTCTTTTTCCCCATCTTTCAGTTCAATATATAAGGTTATTTTTTATATTTTTATATTTTTGCTTTAAATAAATTTTTAGAAATAGCAAGGATTTGCTGTTCCATATTACACATAGGACGGCAATTAACTACGAAATAATAATGAGCATAAGATGTTTTTAAAGCTAAAGCATATAAGGGCAAATAAGGACCATTAACTTACCAATATGTGAAAGCCTCTCCAGCAGATACAGATGGGTTAGTTTAAAATTATTTATACAAATTTAGCATAACAATGGGTAAATTGGAATAAGAACGAATAACGGTAGAGTGGGGAAAACAGCGTGTGCACTATAGAACCACATAATGGGCTAAATGCCCATAATTAAAATGGCGATAAGAGAGAGGAGGCCCCAATAGAATAGAACTAAGGGAATACCCACATTAAAGATGGCGGCAGAGCAATTTCCGCCCGTGCTTAACATAAATAGAACGAGAACCAATCAAACGGCAGCTTCCTGATGACGCAAATAGGATTGCGAAACGCGTAGAGGCTGCTGGGAGATTATCGTACCCACGTGATCGGGAACGAACGGGGTTGGTGATGCGAACGAACACACAGGGGGGAACGCAAGCGGCACACGGAGACAGCACAATATACCAGACGAACCGGGCTGCAGCGCCCACCCGTCCCTAACTGCTGGAAAAGCTCTGTGCCGGCCTTATGGCACTTGGAAATGTGAGTGCATAGTTTTATTGTTTATGAAATAAAGATTTTAAACGTTATTGTGCGATGATCGTTTTTCATCCGTTTTTATGAGGAACATTGAGGTCCTGGTATAGTTATTGGAGAAAATTCCCTTTGAGTGGAGTGGTTATCCCTATGAATGAACCAAAGGTGCAGTTTTAAAGATCAATCTGGTGAGTGGCAAATCTCACAGGTGGTGGTGGAGCACTAAGTCACTTTAAATTTATTCAACACTAAAGAGCACGCCGCTCACGGCATTTCAACGGAAGAATTGTAATACACGAATGAAGAGACTTTATTACCATGTGATATATATCACTGGACTTCTATATAATTTATATAATTTAAATATGGTTGTTGTTTAAAAGTGATGAATCTTTATAGGTATATGGTTGCTATTTAAATGTGATGAATTTTCAAAGGTGGATGGTGAATAAAAATATGTTTAAAGGATAGCACATACACAGATAGGACAGAGTGAGCAGCGCATCCACACATATAGCACTTTTAAATTTTTTCACTTGAAAACATTTTCTGGATGCAGCAGCTACAGTTATCACTTATACACTGTTGACAGGATAGGTTTTGCGCCAGTGACACATATATTTTTGATTTATTTATATATATATATATATTTTTTTTCACAGGCAGCATAACATGGAGGTTTTCTCATTTCTGGCTAATCGCAAGCTAGATCTGGGCGAACTTTTTCACAACTATGATAATACCACAGCACTTAATTTGGAGCAAAGTTTTAAACACTTAAAGAATGCTATGGATAAGCAAATTAGAACATGGTGGGACATCCACACATTAGACCAATATAGAGAGGCCAAGATCACCCCAAGAAGGCTCAGATGGGACCTAGGCCCCAATGATGGAATAATAGATGAAAATCTATCTAGAACCTGGTTTGACTTTTTTAACGGTTGTGAAAATAAATTGTTGGACATCATAATTGAAAGAAGGAGAACTAAATTAAAAAAGATAGAATCCACCATTGGCACCATTAGGGATAACATGATACCACATGCAGAAACAAATGAGTATAAAACTAGAGTGGCAAAACTACAGGAGTTTTTGACCAAATTGGATAATGAAGTAAAGAATAAAAAGGTTAAGAAGTATCAAAGGGACAAAAAAGATTATGTAGAAGGGAAAGTATATAGGTGGCAAGAGGAGGAAACATCCACCAATTCTGCAAACACATCCCTGAATGAGGAGGTAAACACCAGAGATGTGGATGCAGACAAAAGGACCAATGGCACACCAGGTACCCCAATTGCTAATCTAACAAGAAGAGAAATTGGGAAGCCAGCACACACCCCAACTACCAATCAGAGAAAGATGAATAAAATACCTGAACAAGAGAATCGTACTATGAATGGACCCACCTACCCACCCCCTTTGGGTCAATATTCCAGACCTTGGAGAGGAGGATATAGGGGTAGGGGGAGGGGATATTATTCCAACTATAATCCCAATTATGGTCCACCTATGTGGCAGGGGGAATGGCGGGACTGGAGGGAACCGTACAAACCACCCATGCCGGTTTTTCAAACCAACAGAGGGAATTGGAACAGAAACCCCCAGGAATCTGGAGAAAACACAAACCAAAGAGAAAAAGAGGCTGTAGAGGGGGAGGCAAAAAGGAAAAGAGAAAACTAGGAGAGGGCATTTTTAATTTAACAGATGTAACTTTCACCCAGGAAGAACTATTAGTACTAGATAGTGGAATCAAATATGCACCTAAGGCTACTTTCAATCAGTTTGAAGCTTTTATTGATTTACAAAAGTTTATTAGGAAATTAAGTTTAAAGAAACACTTTTTAGAAAAAGGAGAACTCCAACACCAACATACCGACACGGTATATAAACATAGCAAATTGAGGAACAGATCCACGTTCAACCCCAGGTCCAACACTAATCAACACATAGAGGTGTTTAAAAGGTTAGTGGAAAAGGAGATAAAAAATATTAAACCAACCAAATGCCATAAGGATAGAATATGGCAGGGATTAAGGAAACTAGAAAAAAGGAAAAACATAGTGATACGTCCGGCCGATAAGGGGGGAGGTGTAGTGATCCTTACAAAAGAAGACTACTATAAAGAGTTGGAAAGATTAGTCCAGGATCTAAGTACCTATCAACCCCTCAAAAAGAATCCAAACAGAGAGTTGAAAAAGAAATTAAAAGAATACCTAGACAAGGGCATAGCAGATAAAATCCTGAACAAAAAAGAAAGAAGATACTTACTAACAGAGGCCCCAAGAATACCAGTGATATATCAAGTCCCCAAGATCCATAAAAGTAAAACCAAGCCACCAGGGAGGCCCATAATCAGTGGCATTGAGTCAGTCCACTCTAGGTTGGGAGAGTACTTAGATGTATTCCTCCAACCTATAGCAGGAGAAGGAAAGTCATTTCTCAAAGACAGCAAAGATGTTATCAACAATTTAAAAAATCTAAAGGTAGACGACTCCACACTACTGGTAACACTAGATGTGGAGTCGTTGTATACCAACATTAAACAAACTGACGCCTTGGCAGCGGTAGCATGGGGAATGAAAAACTTATCGGATCTAAAATTAAAACAAAGGAGGTTTATTTTGGAGGGATTAAGAATGGCCATGGGGAATAACTTTTTCTGGCACAACCACAAATATTATAGACAAATCAAAGGGGTAGGTATGGGAAATAAGTATGCACCGAGTGTGGCCAACATCTTCCTGAGTAAATGGGAGGAGGAAGAAATTTACAGAAGATGCTGGCCACACTTGCTGCTATACAAACGCTACATCGATGATATCCTGATAATATGGAAGGGAGGCCATGAACAGCTGGAACAGTTCATTCAGCATATTGGCGGCAACCAGTATGACATAAAATTTACCGCCACAGTACACCAACAAACAATCAATTTTTTGGATTTAGAAATATACAAAAACAAAAATAGACTTGGGACTAGAACACACTTCAAAGAAACAGACCGGAATGGGTATATACCCATGGGGAGCTGTCACCACCCCCAGTGGAAAATATCCATTCCAAAGAGCCAGTTTATCAGGATCAGACGGAATTGTGACCAAATGGAGGACTATTTCCGACAGACGGATATCCTGATAGACAGGTTCATAGAAAAGGGATATAAAAGAAATATACTGGAAGATACACGCGAAAAAGTGGCCAATATGGATAGAGAAGCAATTCTCAGCAACAAAATAAAGAACAACAATCAGGTTGACAGCATACCATTCATTACGGGCTTCAATACACAATATAAAGAATTAGAAACTATTATAAGGAATAATTGGTCCATCATCAGTAGCGACCCACATCTTAGCAAGGTACTACCCCGAAAACCAGCATTCGTATATAGAAAAGCCAGAAGGATTAGGGACAAAATAGTCAAAAATGTGCCAGACCCCCCCAAAAGCCTGTCAAATTTTTTCAACCAGAAGGGATTCTATAGGTGCGGAAAATGTAAAGCCTGTAGGTCCACTAATAAAGAAGACAGGAAAACAACAAGCTTTATGTCAAATACCAACAAACAGACATATAAAATAGATAAGTTGATAACATGTAGTAGCACACATGTCACCTACGTACTGGAGTGCAGGTGTGGACTACAGTACGTAGGCAGAACAACTAGAGCTTTGTCAGTCAGAATAGGCGAACATGTCAGGAACATCAAAAAAGGATTTAAACACCATAGTGTATCAAAACATTTTAGGGACATACATGGTAGAAATCCCCAACATTTAAAGTTTTATGGAATAGACAAAATAGAACGCAATTGGAGGAACACCAACATGAGAAGGGAGGTTTCAAAGAACGAAACCCACTGGATATTTAAAATGGACACGATGAGGCCACAGGGGTTGAACGTGGAACTCGACATCAACTGTTTTTTGGACAACTACTAAATCACATTTAATTTACATCGCATACTTTATCTCTTAACATTTTTTTCATTTTTTTCATTTTTCTCATTTTTTTCATTTTTTTCATTTTTTTCTCAATTTTATTTATTTTATTTTATTTTATTTTTATTTTTATTTTTATTTTTATTTTTATTTTTAATTTTATTTTTATTTTTTATTTTTATTTTTATTTTTATTTTTTATCCATATTTTTCATTTATTTTTTATTATTTTTCCATTTTTTATTTTTTATTTATTTATTATTTATTATTTATTATTTATTATTTTTTATTTTTTATTTTTTATTTTTATTTTTTTTTTATTTTTTTATTTTTTTTTATTTTTATTTTTATTTTTTTTTTTATTTTATTATTTAATTTTTTATTATTTTTTATTATTTTATTTTATTTTATTTTTTCATTTTCTTCATTCTTATTCTTTTTCCCCATCTTTCAGTTCAATATATAAGGTTATTTTTTATATTTTTATATTTTTGCTTTAAATAAATTTTTAGAAATAGCAAGGATTTGCTGTTCCATATTACACATAGGACGGCAATTAACTACGAAATAATAATGAGCATAAGATGTTTTTAAAGCTAAAGCATATAAGGGCAAATAAGGACCATTAACTTACCAATATGTGAAAGCCTCTCCAGCAGATACAGATGGGTTAGTTTAAAATTATTTATACAAATTTAGCATAACAATGGGTAAATTGGAATAAGAACGAATAATGGTAGAGTGGGGAAAACAGCGTGTGCACTATAGAACCACATAATGGGCTAAATGCCCATAATTAAAATGGCGATAAGAGAGAGGAGGCCCCAATAGAATAGAACTAAGGGAATACCCACATTAAAGATGGCGGCAGAGCAATTTCCGCCCGTGCTTAACATAAATAGAACGAGAACCAATCAAACGGCAGCTTCCTGATGACGCAAATAGGATTGCGAAACGCGTAGAGGCTGCTGGGAGATTATCGTACCCACGTGATCGGGAACGAACGGGGTTGGTGACGCGAACGAACACACAGGGGGGAACGCAAGCGGCACACGGAGACAGCACAATATACCAGACGAACCGGGCTGCAGCGCCCACCCGTCCCTAACTGCTGGAAAAGCTCTGTGCCGGCCTTATGGCACTTGGAAATGTGAGTGCATAGTTTTATTGTTTATGAAATAAAGATTTTAAACGTTATTGTGCGATGATCGTTTTTCATCCGTTTTTATGAGGAACATTGAGGTCCTGGTATAGTTATTGGAGAAAATTCCCTTTGAGTGGAGTGGTTATCCCTATGAATGAACCAAAGGTGCAGTTTTAAAGATCAATCTGGTGAGTGGCAAATCTCACAGGTGGTGGTGGAGCACTAAGTCACTTTAAATTTATTCAACACTAAAGAGCACGCCGCTCACGGCATTTCAACGGAAGAATTGTAATACACGAATGAAGAGACTTTATTACCATGTGATATATATCACTGGACTTCTATATAATTTATATAATTTAAATATGGTTGTTGTTTAAAAGTGATGAATCTTTATAGGTATATGGTTGCTATTTAAATGTGATGAATTTTCAAAGGTGGATGGTGAATAAAAATATGTTTAAAGGATAGCACATACACAGATAGGACAGAGTGAGCAGCGCATCCACACATATAGCACTTTTAAATTTTTTCACTTGAAAACATTTTCTGGATGCAGCAGCTACAGTTATCACTTATACACTGTTGACAGGATAGGTTTTGCGCCAGTGACACATATATTTTTAATCCCTCAGCTTATCCACCACTGCCCACTTCAAGGCCAGGAACTCAAGTTTGTGCATTGGGTAGTTCTCGGCGGGGGCCAAGTTCTGACTCACGTAGACAACAGGCTGTAGATGGCCGTCATGCTCTTGATATAGCACCCCACCCAACCCATCTCGACTGGCATCAAAATGTAGCTCGTATGGCTTGGTTGGATCTGCATAGGCCACAACTGGAGCGGTTGTTAGGCTTCACTTCAGCTGCCTAAAACCCCTTCACACTTCGGAGTCCATTGTTCCTGAATGGACTCTCTGGGTTTTCTGGGCCCTGCAGCTGGTCTGACAGGCTTTGCCAGATCAGGGTCAGCGTCTTAGCGAATCCCTTGACAAATCTCCTGTAATAAGAGCAGAATCCCAGAAATGACCTAAGATCAGTCACATTGGTAGGCCTCGGCTAGGAGGTGACAGCTTCCAGCTTCTGGAGGTCGGTGGCCATTTCGTCAGTAGACACAATGTGACCAAGGTAGTTGACTGAGGGTTGATAAAAGTGGCACTTTTCCAGAGACAGCTTCAACCCCCCTCATCATGGCGTCTCTTCAGGACCTTCTGCAGATGCTCTTCGTGCTCTTCCAAGGTCTTGCCGAAAACGATGATGTCGTCTAAGTACACCAACACCTCGATCAGTTTCATGTCACCCATGGTTTTCTCCATTAGCCTTTGGAAGGTGGCTGGGGCACCAGACAAGCCTTGATGCATATGGTCAAATCCAAAGATCCCCTCCGGGGTAATGAAAATGGTCTTCTCCCGATCCTCAGGGTGCATGGGGGTTTGGTAATACCCACTCTTCAAATTCAGCATGCTGAACCACTTCGCTCCTGACAGGCTCTGCAAGGCATCTTCTATCCTTGGGGTGGTATATTAGTTGGGAATGGTCCTTCGGTTCAGCGTCCGGTAGTCAATACCCAGCCTCAGTGACCCATTCTTCTTCCGTACAACCACTATTGGGGAAGTGCATAGACTCTGGGACTTTCGGATAATACCTGCCTTCTTCAACTCTGCCAGTTGTTCACGCAGATCCTCCAAGTGCCCTAAAGGAATCCATCAAACTCTTTCCCTGAACGGCTTATGCACTCAAAGAGATGGATCCGGTATTGGGCACTTTTTGCACACCCCACATCAAATTCACTCTTGGAGAATGCAGCCTGCTATCTCAGGAGCTGAGTCTTGGCCATTTCTTTCAATTCAGGCAAAAGTGGAGTATTCTTTGGATAGAACTCCTCCACAGAGATCCCATCCTTTGCTCCCCCCACCAAATCAGACTGGGGTGGCCAGATTCACTTGTCCCAGCAACATCTGAGCCGGCATCTTCACTGGCTAGACTGTTATGTTGCGGACACTAACCAAGATCTTCCCGTGACTTCTTTGCAACCCTTTGGTTGAAACCACCTCGGGAATTATCTCCACTCCCATGTCTTCTCTCTGTCCATCCGATCCAAGGACAATAAAAGGTCCTGGTTGCTTACAATTTAGCTTGACAGATGCTCGTAAATAGGCCACTTTACCAGGCTGTAACACCTCTCACACTGGTCCAAGCGCCAGATTTTTCCCACTCCTTCAGCTGGAGCCTTCTGTTTTTGTACCAGGTGCTGGTAGGCTTGTCTCAGCATGGGGTGCACATTTGTAGTTGAAGTGCGCGGCTCCAGAACAAGAGGTGTCAACAGCCTTCTGACAAGATTAGTATTGGTCCCTATGATGAGAGAACTCTTACTGGCCCCCGGTGGGCAAGGACAGACCACTGCCTGAGTGTCAAAAGTCTCGGCTTTCCCAGCCACGGAGGAATTGAAGGTCAGCTTGACCGGTAGATAGCCATCATAGGGGAAGTTCTGAGTCACAATGTCCCATATCTGCAGCTTTTCCAACTTCTGCAAAGGCAGGTGCTTGAGGTGCCTGTCATAGAAGTCACTGTAGAGAAGAGTCACTTAAGCTCCAGTATCCAGAAGGGCCTTGGTGTAGACTCCCTTTACTTGGATGGGAACAACAGGAGAAAGTCCTACCAGCTTGTCAGAGAGCATAGAGGAAGTGGTGGTCCTGGCCTGTTTGGTGGCTTGTATCTGCGCTCCTGTCTGCGGAGATTATGATCGGGCTTAAGTCTGCGCTAAGTTCTGGGAGTCTGGGAGACTGTTAATATTGCTTCTTCTGTGTGAGATCTAACACAAACGGTTGATCTAACCTGATCTAACAAAGATCTAACAAACTGCCTAAGATTTTTTCAAAAATTTTGATATGGGGGGGCTAACCCGGCAGAGGTCTATACTACTAAGGGAGGTGTATGGTGTGTGTGTGGGTGTTAGCGCTACTGGCACTAATCTGACGCTGCCTGGGGTGACGCAGACCCTGACTGACACTAAAACCTAACTTTGATCACCCGCCGGGTGATCAGGGAGTTAAACCTTTATTGGGTAATATACGGCGGGTGCCCTGACGCTATCGAAAAAATATCTAGCTAACCAGCGTCACCCATGACACTAATACAGTGATCACTGGTAACAGGGGGTTAAACCTTTATTAGGGGGGGTTAAGGGGGGTCCTTAGACCTATCTGGGCCTAATACTAATTATCCTAAAGCTGATTAGTGTCACTAATGACACCAGTACAGCGATAAAAATATGAACACTGCACTGGGTGACACAGTGACAGGGAGTGAAGGGGTTAACTGGGGGTGGCGATCGGGGGGTGAAATATGTGCCTATGTGTACTGATGTTAGTGTAGTGTTGGTGCAACTCACGGTTAGATGTTATCTCTCCTCTCTCTGGAACGAAAAGGATTACACGAGGAGAGATAACATCACTTCCCCTGGCTGAGATTACAGTTACACAGCCAGGGGAGGATTTCATTTGTCAGGACCGATCAGCAGGTCCAGGCCATAAATCGTTGGCCTGAGCCTGGAGACTGATCAGTTCTACAACAAATCCGATCGTCGCAGACGCCGTAACATGACGGCGATTCACCCAGCCGTGCCATTCTGCTGCAGTAAAACTGAGGCGGATGGTCGGGAAGCGGTTAAAGAGGAACTGCAGTCTGCTTACATAATTTGTAATAAAAACGTTTGCCATTCTGAAACTTCCCTCCAACCATGTTGCATATTATTTTATATGATTCTGTACTTGCCAAATATGCTGCAGAAATCTCCCTCCACCGAGTCTGGCTGCAGCCATTTTATCTGTGGGCAGCTAAAGCTGCTGCCTGTTCACTTCCTGGATTTACACAGAGCCACGCCTCCAGCTCTGCAGCTCTCATTGGCCCTCTTATGACTCATCTGCCCTCCCTTTCTGACAAACGCTCATGAGAGTTAGAGAGAGAGCTGTCTATGATGTCATAAGCCTAGGTTTTTTACCAGTGTAAAAGAAAAAAAGAATTGCGCTAGGTGAAAAAATCTCTCTAAAACAAACAAAACTGTGAAGAAGGTCCTGCAGCTTGTACTATAACCCCAATATGAGGGCACATAAATAAAGAAAAAATAAAAAGCAGTACAGCGCTGGACAAATATCAGGTTGAGTAAATATGTGATTAAGTGAATAGGATCATTATTAAGAAAGTGTATAAAAACACAAAAATTACATATACAATGATAAAGGAGAATCATGAAAGATCAACACTAATTATACTTTAAATGTTCCAAAAAGTGTCAGGAAAGTTGTCGGAAAATTTTATAGCCTGCTCTCAAACTTTGTGTGTCGGAAAATCAGATGGAAAAAGTCCGATGGAGCCTACACACGGTCGGAATTTCCGACAACACGCTCCGATCGCACATTTTCCGTCGGAAAATCCGACCATGTGTACGGGGCATAAGGGTGGTCACATACTTTTGGCTTTACAGAGTTTGTTTAAATATTTCACCCTATGCAAATACCTTATTTATTTATTGAAATATCTGTTGAATATCCATCCATTTGGTTACAGAGCTCTGTGAGGCACCGCCATCTTGGAGATATCTAGCACCCCCAGCAGACAGAACTGTCCCACCCTTTACATCATTTCTACAAGCTGTGTGCCAGAGCGCTCCTGCAATCAGCCGCTGCACTGTTATCATACAATGTTGTGCTGGTGCTGCTCACTGGAGGAGATGACATAGTGGCTGGAGAGAGGGAGCTCTGACTCTCCTAGAATCCAACATTTCTGGGAGTGTTGGATTGCCATGAAAACTACACTGTGTATAACAGGAAAAAGAGCAGATTAGAGAAACAAAGGGGAAAAATTATAGGTTTACTGATCTTTAAAAAGAAGAAATGTTGCATGATGACAGGGTCTCTTTACCAAAATACAGATTTACAAGTAATAATATGCAACTGCCCTTGAGGTCCTAATGCAACCCTGTTACCACATTAACCACTTAAGGAGCGGGCCTATTTTTCAAAAATTACTTAGAACCCCCAAATATTATATATATATATATATATATATATATGTATATGTATATATATATATATATATATATATATATATATATATATATATATATATATATATATATATGTATATATATATATATATATATATATTTTTTTATTTTTTTTTCTAACACCCTAGAGAATGTTGCAATACTTTTTGTCACACCGTATTTGTGCAGCGGTCTTACAAGCGCACTTTTTTTGGAGAAAATACAGTTTGTTTTTTTTAATGAAAAAAAAAAAAGCCAACAGTAAAGTCATCCCATTTTTTTTTTATACTGTGAAAGACGATGTTACACCGAGTAAATTGATACTCAACATGTAACGCTTCAAACGCGACAAACTTTTACCCTTAATGATCTCCATATGCAATGTTTAAAAAATGCTACAGGTTGCATGTTTTGAGTTACAGAGGAGGTCTAGGGCTAGAATTATTGCTCTCGCTCTAACAATTGTTACAATACCTCACGTGTGTGGTTTGAACACCATTTTCATATGTGGCCGCTACTCACGTATGCGTTCGCTTCTGCACGCAAGCTCGGCGGGACAGGGCCATTTCAAAAAATTTTTTTCTTATTTATTTTACCTTTTATTTTTTTATTTTTTTTTACACTGTCCTTTTAAAAAAAATAATTCTGTCCCTTTTATTCCTATTACAAAGAATGTAAACCTCCCTTGTAATAGAAAAAAAGCATGACAGGTCCTCTTAAATATGAGATCTGGGGTCAAAAAGACCTCAGATCTCATATTTACACTAAAATGCAATTTAAAAAAAAAAATGTTGTTGAAAAAATCTCCAAAAAAATGACTCTTTTAGAGCTATGGGCCGAAGTGATGTTTTGACATTGCTTCCACCCTGCAATGGTATGGAGCCGGGTGGGGACCATCTTCCCCTCACTCAGCTCCATACCACAGAGGAGAGCAGACGCGATCGCCTCCAATAAAAGTGATCTTGCGGTGAATCCGCCGCAGAGACCACTTTTATCTGAAAGCGGACTGCCCGCTGAAGAAGAGGATACAGGGGTTATGGCAGCTAGCTTCTGCTATAACAATGATATCCTTCTTCAAAATGCAGACGTATAACGACGGCGGGTGGTCCATGTTTAAACAAAATAAAGCAAGATTACCATGTAAAAAGAAGAGGTTTGATAACCTTCCAGAGAGTGGGGAGTCAAATCTCTATTCCATTGAAAAGCTCTGGTGGCTTCTGGTATCTAGTTTACTTACAGGTGTGAGGGATATCTGGTCCCCAGATATGCTGCATATGTAGTCGCAGCACTGTAGTCACATAGCAGTCAGCGGGATGAACCACAGCACCCAGCAAGGGACTCCATATCTAACACACATCAGAACATTGTTGGATTGCAGCACCCATAGCTCTTCAAGAGAGCAAAGAATTGACTCCCTATCCTCTGGAAAGGAAAGCCTGAGGCTGGGTTCACATATAACGTCCTTGAGCTGAAAGTGGTTAATAAACTTCATTAAAGAAAAAAAAGTTCAAAATGCCAGTGCTGTGTCCGCAGTAACATGTGGTTCTGCGCTATGCATGCTGAGGTGCATTGGTAGCTGACTCAAAATGAGTTCAGTGCAAAGCAGGGAAATTAAACAAAACGATCTGTAGTAAAATACAGCACAGATTATACGTTGTTAGGTACACAATTAACCCCTTGATTGCCCCTAGATGTTAACCCCTTCCCAGCCAGCGTCATTAATACAGTGAGAGTTTATATTATTGCCACTGATCACTGTATTGGTGTCACTGGAGATGTCAGTGGCAGTTTCCACAGTGTCAGTTAGTGGCAGATTGCCAGCTGCACTATCACAGTCCCACTATTAGTTGCTAATCTCTGCCATAAAAAAATGTAATGTATAAAAATTCCAGTGTATATATATATATATATATATATATATATATATATATATATATATATATACCATTGTTGTTTGAGGCTATAACTTTCATGCAAGCCAATTAATATACACTTTTGGGGATTTTTCTTACCAAACACATGTAGCAGAATCAATTTTCTTTAAATCATTTAAGTAAAAATTATTGCTTTTTTTACCCCCAAATTCTCTGTATCTTTTCATTTATATAATTGTAGCGCACTACTCCCTTGGGAGCTGCAAATAATTCATTCCTTTCTGTTAGTGTGGTTCCGTTCTCTTCCCCCCGCATGGATAACATCAACAGACAGTCCAGAACAATGAAATATTAAACTTTATTCTTTTCCTTTAAGCATTGTAGAAAAGAATGTGCAATAATTACAGTCTGTATCTTCAGGAAGTATGAGCTGCCTCTAAATCTTTGGTTCCTGTAAAAGTAGTTCTATCCTTCTCCCTTAATGAACCGACAGGTGCCTCTCTGAAAAACACCTGAGTTCAGGAAAAGTCCGGGCGCACCCCAATCTACTGCATCCTTTTAGCAGCCGCTTCCTGCTCCAAATGTTCAGAACCATCCCAGCCGGTGACGTCTGATCCATTGCTCCTGGAGATTCTTTAGGTGACTTTTTGTGGATGAACCAACCAGCGCTGAGGTCTCTCAACCCTCAGGCCTTCCGGTTCAAGATCTTGTGCTATCCAGCACTGAGAGCATTGCACCCCCAGGCCTTGAAGCCTGGACCCCTGAGGGTCACATTCTTGCTGCTTCACTGGATCAAATTTCCATCTCCAAACCACCCCAGGAAACATGTGACCTTAGCTTTTATAACAGTCCCGCCTCTGCCCAAGCAAAACAATGATTGGTTCAGAGGGGTCTCCAAAAACTACCTGCCACTCTGCTCCTTCAGTCCACCCACTTTCCAGAATATTTCAGAGAAAGTGATGGAAATCTTACAGAGCAGAGTGTAGGTGGCCACACCCTCCTCCTATTCTATCAAATCTCCCAACCCAATTAACCAACCAGCTTACACCAACAGGGTAAAACACTGGCAATTTTACCTGACACTAATCCTAACTAACTAACTAGCACACACCTAAGTAGGTGCGTGCTACATAATAAAAAATTAAAAACCCAGTGGTGATCAAATACCACCAAGAAATCTCTAATTGTGTAAACAAAATGATATAAATTTCATTTGTGTACAGTGTTGCATGATCGCGCACTTGTCAGTTAACCAGTTGCCGACCAGCCATATGCAGCAAGGTGGCTCGGCTGTGCGAATCGCCATACTGGTACATCGGTTCATGCACCGGATTTTGCTGGGGCATGCCCTCTGCACATCGCGGGAGCTCATCCGCAAGCCCGGCAGACTCAATGTCGGCCAGTGACCCACGATCGCGGAAAAGAGAGGCAGAACGGGGATCTTCCTTTGTAAACAAGGTGGATCCCCATTCTGACAGGGGAGAAGAGAGAGATCAGCTGTTCCTAGTGAACAGGAACACCAATCTCTCTTTACTCCCAGTGAGCCCACCCCCCTGACAGTTAGAAAACACCTTCCTAGGTATCACTTAACCCCTTGATCACCACCAGTGTTAACCCCTTCCCTGCCAGTGCCATTTATACAGTGATCAGTGCATTTTTTATAGCACTGATCACCGTGTTGGTGTCACTGGTCACCAAAAAGTGTCACGGTCAGATTTGTCCTGTCGCAGTCCTTCTAAAAATTGCAGACCGCCGCTACTACTTGTAAAAACAATAAAAAAATAAAAAGTCCCTAAATCTTTCCCCTATTTTGTAGACGCTATAACTTTTGCGCAAAGCAATCAATGTACGCTTATTGCAATTTTTTTCTTTTTTTTACCAAAAATATGTAGCAGAATACATATTGGCCTAAACTGATGAATACATTTGTTTTTTTATATATTTTTTTTGGATATGTATTATAGCAGAAAGTAAACAAATATTGTTTTTTATTTTACAAAATTGTCTATCTTTTTTTGTTTATAGCGCAAAAAATTAAAATCGCAGAGGTGTTCAAATACCACCAAAAGAAAGCTCTATTTGTGGGAAAAAAATGTGTTTGGGTACAGCGTTGCACGAACGTGCAATTGTCAGTTAAAGTTACGCAGTGCCGTATCATTTAGCTATTTTGGAAGCTATTTTGGAAGCTATTTGTTAGATCGGGTAAGATCAAGTGGTTTAAACATTAGATCTCACATAATTAGATACTTATTAAGTGATCAATGAGGGGGGCTGGCCCCCCCTTATCAAATTTTCTGGCCAAAAATCATTCAGGCTAGTAGATATTCGTTAGATCCGGGGTAAGATCAAGTGGTTTTAACATTAGATCTCACATAATTTCAGAGATATTCCACATCAAAATAGAGATATTAGGTGGTACATAAGGACGGGTTAGCCCCCCCTTATCAAATTTTCTGGCCAAAAATCATTCAGGCTAATAGATATTCGTTAGATCCGGTAAGATCAAGTGGTTCTAACGTTAGATCTCACATAATTTCAAAGATATTCCACACCAAAATAGAGATATTAGGTGGTACATAACAATGGGTTAGCCCCCCTTATCAAATTTTCTGGCCAAAAATCATTCAGGCTAATAGATATTCGTTAGATCCGGTAAGATCAAGTGGTTCTAACGTTAGATCTCACATAATTTCAAAGATATTCCACATCAAAATAGAGATATTAGGTGGTACATAAGGACGGGCTAGCCCCCCTTATCAAATTTTCTGGCCAAAAATCATTCAGGCTAATAGATATTCATTAGATCCGGTAAGATCAAGTGTTTTTAACGTTAGATCTCACATAATTTCACAGATATTCCACATCAAAATAGAGATATTAGGTGGTACATAAGGACGGGTTAGCCCCCCCTTATCAAATTTTCTGTCCAAAAATCATTCAGGCTAATAGATATTCGTTAGATCCGGTAAGATCAAGTGGTTCTAACGTTAGATCTCACATCATTTCAGAGATATTCCACATCAAAATAGAGATATTAGGTGGTACATAGGGACGGGTTGCCCCCCCCCCCCTTATCAAATTTTCTGGTCAAAAATCATTCAGGCTAATAGATATTCGTTAGATCCGGTAAGATCAAGTGGTTTTAACATTAGATCTCACATAATTTCAGAGATTTTCCACATACAAATAGAGACATTAGGTGGTACATAAGGACGGGTTAGCCCCCTCACATGCAATTATCTGGCCAAAAATCATTCAGACTAATAGATATTCATTAGATCCGGTAAGATCAAGGAGTTTTAACGTTAGATCTCACATAATTTCAGAGACATTCCACATAAACATAGACATATTAGGTGGTACATAAGGATGGGTTGGCCCCCCCACATGCAATTTTCTGGCCAAAAATTATTCAGCCTAATAGATATTCATCAGATCCAGTAAGATCTATTGGTTTTAATGTTAGATCTCACATAATTTCAGAGATATTCCACATAAAAATAGACATATTAGGTGGTACATAAGGAAAGGCTGGTCCCCCACATGCAATTTTCTGGTCAAAAATCATTCAGGCTAATAGATATTCATTAGATCTGGTAAGATCAAGTGGTTTTTACGTTAGATCTCACATAATTTCAGAAATATTCCACATCAAAATAGAGATATTAGGTGGTACATAAGGACGGGCTGGCCCCCCCTTAACAAATGTTCTGGCCAAAAATCATTCAGGCTAATAGATATTCGTTAGATCCGGTAAGATCAAGTGGTTTTAACGTTAGATCTCACATAATTTCAGAGAAATTCCACATAAAAATTGAGATATTGGGTGGTACATAAGGACGGGCTGTCCCCTTCACACGCAATTTCCTGGCCAAAAATCACTCAGGCTAATAGATATTTTCGTTAGATCCGGTATGATCACGTGATTTTAACGTTAGATCTCACATAATTGCAGAGATATTCCACATAAAAATTGAGATATTAGGTGGTACATAAGGACAGGATGGCCCCCCCACATGCAATTTTTTGGCCAAAAATCATCTAGGCTAATAGATATTCCTTAGATCCGGTAAGATCGAGTGGTTTTAATGTTAGAGATATTAGGTGGTAGTACATAAGGCTAAGATTAGATCTCACATAATTAGAGACTTATTAAGTGAATAATGAGGGGGGCTGGCCCCCTCTTATCAAATTTTCTGGCCAAAAACTCACCTCAGCTAATTGATATCCATTAGATCCGGTAAAATCAAGTGATTTTAATATTTGATTATCCATAATTACAGGGATATTATTGAAATTTGGTAGCGATGCACGGATATCCATACTAGTGTCTATATCGGAGCCGATAATGAGCATTTTCACGTGTACCAGTGAGGAGTGCCATTGAGCATACCGAGGTATGCTGAATTTATGTGCGACATTAATCAACAGGTGTGTCCAAGCCCAGTGAAGCCTAAAACACAGTGCCAGAAGCCAGAGGGAAACTTCGGAGGGCTCTGGTGAAGGAGCCAACTGGGTGCCCATCTACGATAGATGGCTCAAAACCAATGACACAAAGAGACAGCAGCAAAAGTCCAAACCCTTGCAGAGGGCTACCCGTTGTTGCCTCCAAGCAACCCAGTGTCCCGTTTCCTTTGACACATGCTGCCTGGTGTCGGAGAGTCAGTGCACATCAGACTCCCAGAACTTAGCACAGACTTAAGCCTGATCAGAATCTCAGCAGAGAGGATCGCAGATACAAACCACCGAAGAGGCTTCCTCCATACTCCCTGACAAGCTGGTGGGACCTCCTCCTGTTGTTCCCATCCAAGTAAAGGGAGTCTACACCAAGGCCCTTCTGGATACTGGAGCTTAAGTGACTCTTCTCTACAGAGACTTCTATGACAGGCACCTCACGCACCTGCCTTTGCAGAAGTTGGAAGAGCTGCAGATATGGGGCATTGTGACTCCTAACTTGCCCTATGATGGCTATCTACCGGTCAAGCTGACCTTCGATCCCTCCAAGGCTGGGAAAGCCGAGACTTTTGACACTCAGGCAGTGGTCTGTCCTTGCCCTCCAGGGGCCAGTAAGAGTTCTCTCATCATAGGGACCAATACTGATCTTGTCAGAAGGCTGTTGACACCTCTTGTTCTAGAGACGGCACTTCAACGACAAGGGTGCACCCCATGCTGAGACAAGCCTAACAGCACCTGGTACAAAAACAGAAGGCTCCAGCTGAAGGAGGGGGAAAAACATCTGGCGCTTGGACCAGTGTGAGAGGTGTTACAGCCTGGTAAAGTGGCCTATTTACAAGCATCTGTCAAGCTAAATTGGAAGCAACCAGGCCCTTTCATTGTCCTTGAATCGGATGGACAGAGAGAAGACATGGGAGTGGAGATAATTGCCGAGGTGGTTTCAACCAAAGGGTTGCAAAGAAGTCACAGGAAGATCTTGGTTAGTGTCCACAACATACCAGCCTCGCCAGAGAAGATGCCGGCTCAGATGTTGCTGGGACAAGTGAATCTGGCCACCCCAGTATGATTTGGTGGGGGGAGCAAAGGATGGGATCTCTGTGGGGGAGTTCTATCCAAAGAATAACCCCCCTTTTGCCTGAATGGAAATAAAGGGCCAAGACTCAGCTCCTGAGATGGCAGGCTGCATTCTCCAAGAGTGAACTTGATGGGTGTGCAAAAAGTGCCCCAGGGAAAGAGTTTGATGTATTCCTTTAGGGGACTTGGAGGATCTGCGTAAACAACTAGCAGAGTTGAAGAGGGCAGGTATCATCCGAGAGTCCCAGAGTCTATACGCTTCTCCAATAGTGGTGGTAGGGAAGAAGAATGGGTCACTGAGGCTGGGTATTGACTACCGGACGCTGAACCGAAGTACCATTCCCGGCCAATATACTACTCCAAGGATAGAAGATGCCTTGCAGAGCCTGTCAGGAGTGAGGTGGTTCAGCATGCTGGATTTGAAAAGTGGGTATTACCAAATCCCCATGCACCCTGAGGATCGGGAGAAGACCATTTTCATTACCCCGAAGGGGATCTTTGGATTTGACCGTATGCATCAAGGCTTGTCTGGTGCCCCAGCCACCTTCCAAAGGCTAATGGAGAAGACTGTGGGTGACATGAAACTGATTGAGGTGTTGGTGTACTTAGACGACATCATCGTTTTCGGCAAGACCCTGGAAGAGCACGAAGAGCATCTGCAGAAGGTCCTGAAGAGACTCCATGGTGAGGGGGTTGAAGCTGTCTCTGGAAAAGTGCCAGTTTTATCAAACCTCAGTCAACTACCTTGGCCACATTGTGTCTGCTGACGAAATGGCCTCCGACCTCCAGAAGCTGGAAGCTGTCACCTCCTGGCCAAAACCTACCAATGTGACTGAGCTTAGGTCATTTCTGGGATTCTGCTCTTATTACAGAAGGTTTGTCAAGGGATTCGCTAAGACGCTGACCTCGATCTGGCGAAGCCTGTCAGACCAGCAGGAGGGCCCAGAAAACTCAGGAACAATGGACTCCGAAGTGTGAAGAGGTTTTAGGCTGAAGTGAAGCCTAACAACCGCTCCAGTCGTGGCCTATGCAGATCAAGCCAAGCCATACAAGCTACACTTTGACGCCAGTCGAGATGGGTTAGGTGGGGTCCTATATCAAGAGCATGACGGCCATCTACGGCCTGTTGCCTATGTGAGTCGGAACTTGGCCCCCGCCGAGAACTACCCCATGCACAAACTTGAGTTCCTGGCCTTGAAGTGGGCGGTGGTGGACAAGCTGAGGGATTACCTGTATGAAGCGGAGTTTGTGATCAAGACCGACAACAATCCTCTCACCTACATCCTCACCATCACCAAGTTGGACGCCACGGGTAGCAGATGGTTGGCTGCTCTATCAGGGTTTATTTTTAGCCTGAAGTATCAACCGGGGTCGGGAAACAAGACGCAAATGCTTTGTCAGGAAGGCCCCATTGTTCCAGAGACCCTCCAGAAGAATAGGCCCAGCTGACACCTGAAGGGGTACGAGCCTTATGTCAAGGAGCAGAACATCAAACTGGAGTAGGATCCAGGACCGAAGAGGTTGGAGTGTCAGCGGCTGGTGTCCCCAGATGTTATTGCAATGTCACCCAAGTCAGGGATGAAGGTCTGTCCAAGCTGTCAAAGACCTGCGGAGGGACCAGTTGGAGGACCCTCCTTGTAGCTTGGCATTGAAGGCCTTGGAGAGCCAATACCCTGACTTGCTCCTCACTGACTCCACGAAGGAAACACATCTGCTGCACCAAGAGTGAGATCGGTTTCAGGTGCACAGAGGGTTGGTCTACCGAAGGGGCCCCTCTGACGATTCTGAAGAAAAATGGCAGCTATTCCTACCTGAAAAACATAGGGAGACAGTATTAACTGCCCTACACGACAACCATGGCCACCTAGGGCCCATGAGGACTTTTCACCTGGTGAGGGACCGGTTCTACTGGCCCTGCATGCAGGCTGAAGTTGAGGACTATTGCCACTCCTGCATCAGATGTATCCAAAAGAAGACTTTGCCTCACTGAGCTGCCCCAATGGGCCATCTTCAGAGTCAGGGACCCATGGAGCTGGTGTGCATTGACATTCTGTGCTTGGAGCCTGATCTGAGCGGGCAGGGAAATATCCTGGTAGTGACTGACCATTTCCCTCGGTATGCCCAGGCGTTTTCCACGAAGGACCAACAAGCATCCACGGTGGCCAAGATCTTCGCTGAGAAATTCTTTGTGCACTATGGTCTGTCCCAATGCATCCACTCTGATCTGATTTCAAGAGTAGTCTCATCAAGAGACTTTTAGACCTGTTGGGCATCAAGAAGTCTAAAACCACCCCGTATCATCCTCAAGGAGATCCTCAACCAGAGAGATTCAACCAAACCCCCCCCTCTAAATTCAGAACAAAAGTAGCACTGGAGCAAGCCTATAGTGGCTATTGTGCATGCTTATAACAGCACCGCCAATGATGCCACAGGTTACTCTCCCTAAAGTTTAATGTTCACACCGTAGGCCCGGCTGCCAGTAGACTTGGCCTTCGGCACACCCCTTGACCATACCTCAGCAACTTCCCACAGTGGGTATGTGGATCGCCTGCAGAGACGTCTGAAAATCGTCTATGATAAGGCTCAAGCTGCCTCATATGCCCGAGGACAGAGAAACTAAATAAACTTTTACCTCAGGGTACAAGTGCAGGACCTACAGCCGGGTGACAAGGTACTGCTGAGAAACCTGGGTGTCCCTGGAAAGCACAAGTTGGCTGACCGTTGGAAGTCGCAGCCCTGTCATTTGCACGCATCTGCCAGGACACCCAGTATATTAAATCCGGCCAGAGGAAAGCACAGGCCCACTGAAGACTTGGCATCGCAATCATCTGTTGCCTCTGTCAGAAGCAGTTCATGTGCCACCACAGCCGGATTTACAGTCCACACCCATGGCCTCTCAAAGACCCCAGCCAGTGACTAGATCCCACTCTGTACCCCTTGCTGAAGATGAAAACTGCAAGGATGAAGAGAAAGATTGTCTGTGGTCATCTCAAATGCCAGGGCCTGCCACCCCCCCCTTTTCTTCTCCTCCCAAGGTGACTGAAAAGTGACTCTCAGGCCAGAGGCTCCTGAGTTTGTACTTCAAAGTCCACCTTTTAAAGAGTTGGAAGACCCTCAATCTTCCCTGCTGACAACAGACCCCTAAGACTTTCCATCCTTCATTGAGGAAGCTGAAGCTGATATGTAGGAAGAAGAAGAGACCAGTGTGCCTGTAACCCCAGAACCTAAAGAACAGCGAGAGCGAAGGGTTATTCACCCGCCCAAAAGACTAACATATGATACTTTGGGTGAAAGCTCTGAGGAGGTCATTCTCATTGCAAAAAGGACTCTTGAAGTAACTGACCCTTCCACCGCAGGTTTGGTGGTGGACAATCCCAACTTACTGTCAGGACTGGGCTCAACCCTTCCTTCTCTGAGCTGGCCGCTCAGCTGTCGGCTAATTGCCATCTCCTATCTCTCCACAGTTACTCAGCTGTTGATGATATCCTGCTTGTCAATCCTTCCTACTTAAGTCATCCAGTCCAGAGGATCTCTGCCTTCTCCTTGGTCAACATCACAGAAACAATCTCCTGCAATCCTGTTCAAGACTTACTTTGCTGACATCCCTTCTGGCTCCAGATCCTGCTTGCTGTTCCACTACATTGATCCCTGACTTCTGGCTTGGCTGACTATCCCTTCCAGGTACTGAACTTTGGCTATGTTTTGACTACGTTTGTTCTTTTTTCTTTTATTATTAAACAAGTGTGATTTAACTGTACTTCTGTCTCGGCCTGATTTCTTGGTTTCTGACACTCACCCCCTGGCACATCTAGCTGGGCCATTCCAGTTAAGGTGGCCTGTAGGCAGGACAACTTCCCCTCCTTTGCTAATTGGTGGGATGTTCCTCTGCCAGGGTTTTATGCAGATGTAAATTGTATGGTTTCCTGTGCACACTAACCTGTTTTTTTTTTTCGTGTGTATATTAAAAGCATGTAACAGGTCATAGACTCTTTCTCTACCTCCTATGGCGGACCAAAGGATCTTTGGTGGGGGGAGAGTGTAGCGGGGGCTACTCTATCACCCGTGGTCCCGCACCTCCTGCCATTCCCGCCAGCGACCGCCGGACTTAATAGACACTGACACAGGCACTCACTGAGGGAGAGCACGCCTGTCAGTCCCTGTGGGGGACTTCTCCCCCTCCCTCTCATCTTCCTGTGTCCCTATTGGCAGGGAGAGGGAGCCAATCAAGCAGCAGCAGAGGACCACGGGACTTGAGGTCTCATCACAATACAGCCCCATTGATTTCTACAGGGGGTGGAACTACCAAGCCCAGCCTGCTTTGCAAGAAAGAGGGGCTAGCTAAAGACTTGTTGGTCTGAGGAGAGATCACCATGGAGGTGAACGGAGGTGTGATGAGAGACTACAGGCACCCACTGAAGAACCATCCAAAGACGGTTCCAGAGACGATCCAGAGACGGTTGAAGATGGATGTACATTCTGTACCACCTAACATCTTTATTTTTATGTGGAATATCTCTGAAATTATGTGAGATCTAAAGTTAAAACCACTTGATCTTACCGGATCTAACGAATATCTATTAGCCTGAATGATTTTTGGTCAGAAAATTGCATGTGGGGGGGGCAACCCATCCTTATGTACCACCTAATATCTCTATTTTGATGTGGAATATCTCTGAAATTATATGAGATCTAATGCTAAAACCACTTGATCTTACCGGATCTAACGAATATCTATTAGACTGAATGATTTTTGGCCAGAAAATTTGATAAGGGGGGCCAACCCGTCCTTATGTACCACCTAATATCTCTATTCTTATGTGGAATATCTCTGAAATTATGTGAGATCTAATATTAAAACCACTTGATCTTACTGGATCTAACGAATATCTATTAGCCTGAATGATTTTTGGTCAGAAAATTTGATAAGGGGGGCTAACCCTTCCTTATGTACCACCTAATATTTCTATATTTATGTGGAATATCTCTGAAATGATGTGAGATCTAACGTTACAACCACTTGATCTTACCGGATCTAATGAATATCTATTAGCCTGAATGATTTTTGGTCAGAAAATTGCATGTGGGGGGGGCTAACCCCTCCTTATGTACCACCTAATATCTCTTTTTTTATGTGGAATATCTCTGAAATTATGAAAGATCTAACTTTAAAACCACTTGATCTTACCGGATCTAATGAATATCTATTAGCCTGAATGATTTTTGGACAGAAAATTTTGGCCAGCCCCCCTCATTAATCACTTAATAAGTCTCTAATTATGTGAGATCTAACGTTAAAACTACATGATCTTACCGGATCTAACAAATAGCTTCCAAAATAGCTAACTGTTTGGTCAATTTTTTTATAAGGGGGGGCTGATGACGGGTTATCCCCCCCACCCCAGCAAATAACTGTTAATATTGCTTCTTCTGTGTGAGATCTAATGCAAGCAACGGATGATCTAACCTGATCTAACAAAGATCTAACAAACTGCATAAGATTTTTTCACAAATTTTGATATGGGGGGGCTAACCCGGCAGAGGTGAATGAATAGGGTTTCCACCGTGCCTGTATTTTATTGGTCGGGGGTCAATTCACTAAATACTAAAGACATAAATACTGCATGATTGCCCTATAATAACTCATGCTGCATTTATCTCAAAAGTAGCCAATTCACTGAAAAACATGTTTTATTTAACAATTGCATTAAATATTTATGTTTTGTGATATTTAGCACTTAAATCTAATGTTGTTTTTACATTTTATTGCAGATTGTTTATTTATTTTTTTGTTTTTTGTTTTTTTTTCTTCATTGGCTAACACTGCAGCAGAGAGGGATTGTTCTGTGAATGAAACCATTCTTTAGTGTGCCTTCATTAACAATCTCCTTCCGGCTCAATGTTACAATATATTAACATTCCTGAGCTCAGGGTATAACATTTCTACACTAATACATTGTTTTCTTTTACCTTAATGGCCAGTGCAGAGTTCCACTCATTGTTATTTTGTATATTCCTAAAATATCAAACAGCCTTCACCATGAGATAAAAAGTGAACTTTTTTTTTTGTGAATTTGCTTTAATTATTTATCTCATTTTTTTAAAGTATTTATCTTAAATGTTTGTTAAATTTGCGGTATTTACCAATTCAACATTTTACTTTGATGAATTGACTCCTTTATTATTTCCAGAACAAACACAAATATTGCATGCGGTAATCGTTAGTGAATTGACCCCATCGTCTGTAAGTATAGAAAAATACCAGTTGATCCTGCCAAATATCTAGCATCCTTCTGCATTTCCTGTGCACTGAACTGAATTCTCAAACAATGTTATCAGCTTTCCAGTTTTCTTTTGTGAACTATGGAGCAACCTCCTAGGTTATGGAGATAAGCTGGCCACAAACAGCTCAAAGTTTGGCTGATTCCTACTGGTGCCATCAGGCTCAACAAAAGTCTATTTAAAGATCGACTGAGCCGGGTGGAAAATTGTTTGCCGAACAGTGACCGCACTCCTATCAGATGTAGTCACTATTTGGGTATTTAGGCAGCCCTAGAATGCTGCAGCTACCTGAATACAATAGCTGGCAGTGGATATTTCTTCATCCAAACTGTTGGTCTAGATTGGGGAATAATCTAGCCATGGAAACCTAGCATTAGCCTGAAAAAAGAAAACATAAAGTAGAACTATGGACAATTTTTTTTATCTTATTTTGGATAGCGCAAGGGAGGGTTATAACCCCTATAACTTTTTTTCACCATCTGTGTCCCATTGCAGAGATTTCCCTTCACTTCCTGTCCCATAGCCACAACAGGAAATGATGGGAATCCCCTGCACATTAAGGGTATTTCATTGAACCCCCAGGTCACCAGAACTAGTGTCCCTATTGGAAGATTTCCCCTCTCTTACTTTTCTGCGGACAACCCAAAATTTGGGATTTTCTTTTACTTTCACTTTCAATGACAATGGTAAACAGGACAAATAAAGAGGGTTAACTTCCCTTAACAGGAGCACCAGGACCAGTGCTACCACTAGGCAAACTAGGCAGCTGCCTAGGGCGCCCGGCCGCTGGTGTTCCTACTCTCCTCCCTCTGCAGCAAGCAACTGCAGCAAGCAAAAGTGTCAGAGGCACATTGATGGGAACTGGTAGGCTGCATTGATGGGCACTGGAGAAGCTGCATTGATGGGTGCTGGTGAGGCTGCATTTGATAGCCGCTGGTGAAGCAGCATTTGATGGCCGCTGGTGAAGCTGCATTTGATGGCCGCTGGTGAGGCTGCATTTGATGGGTGCTTGGGAGGCTGCATTTGATGGGCGATGGTGAGGCTGCATTTGATGGGTGTTGGTGAGGCTGCATTTGATGGGTGTTGGTGAGGCTGCATTGATGGGCACTGGTAGGCTGCATTTGATGGGTGCTGGTGAGGCTGCATCTGATGGGTGCTGGTGAGGCTGCATTTGATGGGCATTGGTGAGGCTGCATTTGATGGGCGCTGGTGAGGCTGCATTTGATGGGCACTGGTAGGCTGCATTAATGGGTGCTGGTGAGGCTACATTTAATGGGTGCTGGTGAGGCTGAATTAATGGGCACTGGTGAGGCTGCATTGATGGGCGCTGGAGAGGCTGCAATTGATGGGTGCTGGTGGGGCTGCATTTGATGGACACTGGTAGGCTGCATTTGATGGGTGCTGGTGGGCTGCATTTGATGGGTGCTTCATTAAAAAGGTGGGGCATACATAGGCAGGACAAAGGGGGTGACGTTAAGGATGGAGCCAAGGGAGGGGGTGGCAAAATAAGGTTTCGCCTAGAGTGTCAAAAATCCTTACACCAACCCAGAGGGGCACAGACAGAAATAAAAACCTGACAGGTGTTCTAATCCCTCTCCACTCCAAAACTAAAAAAAGAAGTTTTGCCTTAAAGCGGAGTTCCACCCAAAAGTGAAACCTCCGCTTATATGCTTCCTTCCCACCCATATGGTGTCACATTTTGCACCTTTCAGTGGGGAGAACAGGTAACTGTTTTTGACAAGTATCCTTCCCCACTTGTGGAGAAGTTCGGCCCCCTTCTTCCTTCTCTGCCATCGGCCAGTTAGAAAGCGCAGCACACTTCACACATGCGCAGTTGGGAACCGGCTGCGAACCAGAAAGGCTTCACTGACAGTTTTTCTTAGTGGAGATGGTCAGAGGCGGCTCTAGGCTTTGTGAGGCCTTAGGCAAAATTTAGACATGAGGCCCTACTCACACCCTTTGCAGGGCTTAAGGAAGAACCCTGGGCTGGAGCATCTTATTACTGCTGCTGCTTGTGTGGGTGGGATGTGTACTGCGCCAATCACATGGGATGAATAGGAGAGGGGGGTCAGTAAGGATGGGAGCAGTACACATCCCACCCACACAAGCAACAGCAGTAGTAAGATGCTCTGCCTCAGGGTCCTTCCTTAGCCCCTGAAGAAGAAGGCGGGGGTAAAAAGGAAGGAGTGGGTAGGAAATGAGTGATGGGTAGAGGAGAACTGGAGTGAAACTGGGGGATCTTGGTCTATATAGGGATAAAAAAGGAAGAGGATTTGCGCTGGCATGAGGGGGGGGATAGATGGATGTCAATGAGACTGGAGCGGGATGGGGAATACTGTTGGTTGGTGAGAAATAGCCATAGTATAATCCAAGCAAATGGGCTGGCAGGGAGGGGGAAAGAAAGGAAGAGAGAGTATGGCGTGGGTGGTATGTTCAGGAGAGGGCACTGACTGTATGGCAGTGGGTGGTCTGTGCAGGAGGGGGGCACAGATTTTATGGCAGTGGTCTGTGCAGGAGGGGGGCACAGAGTGTATGGCGGTGGGTGGTATGTGCAGGCGGGGGGCACATAGTGTGTGGCAGTGGGTGGTATGTGCAGGAGAGGGCACTGAGTGTATGGCGGTGGGTGGTATGTGCAGGAGAGGGGCACGGAGTGAATGGGGGTGGGTGGTATGTACAGGAGGGGGGCACAGAGTGATTGGGGTGGGTGGTATGTGCAGGAGGGGGGCACGGAATAATTGGTGGTGGGTGGTATGTGCAGGAGGGGAGCAGGGAGTGAATGGGGGGGTGGTATGTGCAGGAAGGAGGCACAGAATAATTGTTGGTGGGTGGTATGTGCAGGAGGGGGGCACGGAGTCATTTAGGGTGGGTGGGTGGTATGTGCAGGAGGGGGGCTCGGAGTGAATGGGGGTGGGTGGTATGTGCAGAAGGGGGCACGGAGTAATTGGTGGTGGGTGGTATGTGCAGGAAGGAGGCACGGAATAATTGGTGGTGGGTGGTATGTGCAGGAGGGGGGCACAGAGTCATTTAGGGTGGGTGGGTGGGTGGTATGTGCAGGAGGGGGGCTCTGAGTGAATAGGGGTGGGTGGTATGTGCAGAAGGGGGGCACGGAGTAATTGGTGGTGGGTGGTATGTGCAGGAGGGGGGCACAGAGTAGTTTAGGGTGGGTGGTATGTGCAGGAGGGGGGCATGGAGTAATTGGTGGTGGGTGGGTGGTATGTGCAGGAGGGGGGGCTCGGAGTAATTGGTGGTGGATGGTATGTGCAGGAGGGGGAGAGGGAGTAATTTAGGGTGGGTGGTATGTGCAGGAGGGGGGCATGGAGTAATTGGTGGTGGGTGGGTGGTATGTGCAGGAGGGGGGCTCGGAGTAATTGGTGGTGGGTGGTATGTGCAGGAGGGGGAGTGGGAGTAATTTAGGGTGAGTGGTATGTGCAGGAGGGGGGCATGGAGTAATTGGTGGTGGGTGGGGGTGGGTGGCATGTGCAGGAGGGGGAGAGGGAGTCATTTAGGGTGAGTGGTATGTGCAGGAGGGGGGCATGGAGTAATTGGTGGTGGGTGGGGGTGGGTGGCATGTGCAGGAGGGGGGTTCGGAGTAATTGGTGGTGGGTGGTATGTGCAGGAGGGGGGCAGGGAGTGAATAGGGGTGGGTGGTATGTGCAGGAGGGGGGCAGGGAGTGAATAGGGGTGGGTGATATGTGCAGGAGGGGGGCAGGGAGTGAATAGGGGTGGGTGGTATGTGCAGGAGGGGGGCAGGGAGTAAATAGGGGTGGGTGGTATGTGCAGGAGGGGGGCAGGGAGTGAATAGGGGTGGGTGGTATGTGCAGGAGGGGGTGCAGATGGGTTAAAAGTATATGGTGTGAACAAGCCCCAGCACTGCAGAGACCACTGGTATGCACTGAGGAAGTGAAGCTAACTGCACACACACACACACAGCACTAGAACTGGCCTCGCACCTCCCAGCAGACATTGCTCTCAACCCTCTTCCTCAAGTTGCTGCACAGAAATGTCTCCTGGAGAGAGAGGGAGGATAATCCATGCCCGTGCGCGGCCGTGTTTTTAGAAACGTAACAGGAGCCAGAGAGTGACAGGCGCGGCTTTGTCTCATCCATGGGTGCTCTGTGGGCCAGCCTCAGAGTCGGCTCTTAGGAAAATTAGGCAGCTGCCAGGCCCCTATGAGCTCTGGGCCTTAGGCGACCGCCTAATTTGCCTAATTAGAGAGCCGCCTCTGGAGATGGTGATGGGAGCACCCAACAGCCAATCCAAAAATTGGCTGGGATGCCAATATAGCGGGTTCCCTGGACAGGTAAGTGTCCATGTATTAAAAGTTAGCAGCTACAGTATTTGTAGCTGCTGACTTTGAATTTCTTTTCCCCAGGCGGAACCCCTCTTTAAGTTATGCTTTAAGGTTGGGTATACAGCTTCACTTTTGTTTTTTCATTCAACCAGTGGGTGTGAACAAAAAAAAACTTGACAGATCCCTGCATCAAAACAAACAATAGGGAGATTTACTAAAACTAGAGCACTCAGAATCTGGTGCAGCTGTGCATGGTAGCCAATCAGCTTCTAACTTTAGCTTGTTAATTTAAGCTTTGGCAATAAAAGCTGGAAGCTGTTTCTATGCAGAGCTGCACCAGTTTTAGTAAATCAACCTCAATGTGTTTATACAGGGATCTCCCCTACTGCTCTTTTGTATTCTGACAGGGGAACCCCCCACCCCATCCCCTGCCACCAGAATACACAGATCAGCACTTACAGACATTTGCTATAAGCACTAATCGAATGCTGGTTTTACACTAGGACTGTTCAACAGAAGCCAGTTGTGCCACCACATATAAGAACTGGTAATCTGCAATGTATTACTGTAAAAGTTTGTTCTTGGGTTTAGATATCATTTAAACATTCTAATCGCAACTGCAATCTCCAGACTTCTGTTTTTCACAGAAGCAGGTTTCAACTGTTAAAGTGACACTAAACCATATCCTTATTGTTCCAAAATAATCCATACACATCCACTACTCAATGGCCCTGTAATCTATTTTTCATCAAATCATTTCTTACTGTGTTTTTCTGCCTTCTTTAATGCCTGTGGTCTCCCAAACCTCCTTTCACTTCCCTTTGTTTGGAAGGAGCATGTTAGTTACAGTCATGTGTACTGCTCCCGTAGTCTATACAAATCCCATAGTCCATCTTGGGAACAAGCAAGAGGGGGCTAAATTCCTACATACAGTGGGACAATGGAGAAAGAACGTAGCCACCCTTTAACATGAAGTTGGATCAAAGCAGCAAAAAAAAAAAAAAAAAATGCACGTATTACACCAGACTGAAATTTTTGAAAAAAAAAACATTTTTTCATAATTTGTTAAAAATTTATACAAACAGGTAATTTTTCTCCTTCACTGATATGCGCTGATGAGGTGGCACTGATAGGCAGCACTGATAGGCAGCACTTATAGGCTGCACTGATAAGTGGCACTGATAGCCTGCAATGATGGGCACTGATAGACTTCACTGATGGGCACTGAAGAGGTGGCACTAATAGGCTGCACCGATGAGGAGACTCTGATGAAGAGGCACTGATTGGCAGCACTGGTGGGCACTCATTGGAAGCATAGGCAGCACTGGTGGGCACTGATTGGCAGAACTGGTGGGCACTGTTGGGACTGCACTGATAATCAGGACACTAATAATCAGTGCCCTGATTATCAGTGTAGATGTCCCTTTCACACAAGTTAGTTATTGGTTCTCCTCTCCTCACACTGTCAGTATTAGGGAAAGGAATGCTTGTGTTTACATCGTGAACAGCTGTCATTGTACACAGCTGATCACGTGGTAAAGAGCTGCTGTGATTGGCCCCTTACTCCGATGTGTGATCAGCTGTGTCCTAAGGAAGCAGCGATCACAGAGTGCACCACCCGTGTGCTGCCGGGGAAGCGTGGGCAGCGTGATCACTGGGGGACATCCATGGTCGCCATCCCGGCAATGTAAGCCCCGTTTATAGGGTGCACTGGTTAAACCCTCATTTTCAGTACTTTCAGCAGTTGATTTAATCACGTATTGGGTAGGCAGCTTCTCCACCTAGTAATTCTTGTCTGATCACTACCCCGGCGACCTTTGCTGTGATTGAACACAACATGAGTTTGGCAGCAGATTTCAGCTGAAATCAGCCGATCGGCTGTGTCCAATCACACACAGATTTCTGTGTTTACAAACACACAGAACTCTGTGTACATAGGAACAGCGATCTGGCTTGTTCTTCTCCCTGAAAAGCAGGGAAAAAAATTATATCAATTTCACTTGGGTACAGTGTTGAATGACTGCGCAATTACCAGTTAACCGCTTCAGCCCCGAAAGATTTTACCCCCTTCCTGACCAGAGCACTTTTTGCGATTCGGCACTGCGTCACTTTAGCTGGCAATTGCGTGGTCGTGGTCATGTGATGTTGCACCCAAACAAAATTGACCTCCTTTTTTTCCCACAAATAGAGCTTTCTTTTGGTGGTATTTGATCACCTCTGTGTTTTTTATCTTTTGCGCTATAAACAAAAAAAGAGCGACAATTTTGAAAAAAAACAATATTTTTTATTATTTGCTATAATAAATATCCCCCAAAAATATATAAAAAAAACTATTTTTTTCCTCAGTTTAGGCTGATATGTATTCTTCTACATATTTTTGGTAAAAAAAATCACAATACGCATATATTGATTGGTTTGCACAAAAGTTATAGCGCCTACAATATTTGATAGTTTTTAGGCATTTTTATTATATGTTTTTTTTATTAGTAATGGCAGCGATCTGCAATTTTTATCGTGACTGCGACATTATGGCGGACACATTGGACACTTTTGGGCCCATTGTCATTTATACAGAGATCAGTGCTATAAAAATGCACTGATTACTGTGTAAATGACACTGGCAGGGAAGGGGTTAAACACTAGGGGGCAATCAAGGGGGTTAAGTGTGTCCTAGGGAGTGATTCTAACTGTGGGGAGGATGAGCTTCCACTCACATGACAGCGATCACTGCTCCCGATGACAGGGAGCAGTGATCTCTGTCATGTCAGAAGGCAGAACGGGGAAATGCCTTGTTTACATAGGCATCTCCCTGTTCTGCGGCTCTGTGACGCGATCACTGGGGCACCGGCTGACATCGAGTCTGTGGGTCTTGCGGGCACAGTTACGATGTACGCCTGCTAGCCCTGCCAATTAAAGGGGACGTACAGGTACGCCCATTTGCCCACCGCTGCCATTGTGCCGACGTATATCGACATGCAGTGGTCAGCAGGTGGTTAAAGTAACACAGTGCTGAATAGCAACTGCTTGGTCATGAAGGGGGTAGAACTTTCCAGGGGTCAAGTGGTTTACCAATAGCAGGTTACAAAATGATCACTAAAATTAGTGGGACACCTGCTACATACTCTTACAATTCTACTATTGCTGCCCATAGTAAATTTCATCTCAGGCAACCAGAATGCCAAATGATCGTAAAGTAAATAAGATGACAATCAGATCTGTGGGCCAACCTGTGCTGTTTGTCAGCCTCAAAACAATGTCCTCTTTGTCCTTCCTCAGTGGTTGCCCTAAATTGCTAAAAGCGGCTGCTCTGGCTCTAGTAAAGTCACTATTGTTGCTATGTATAAGGTTTGGATTGCTTAGAAGCCTAGGGAGCTGAAATTCCTAATAATAGCTAATTGTATCTAGATGTGTCGATGAAACCTTTACACTTCATGGTGCAAGTTTCCCACTGGGTTCAATAAGGTTTCACACAGTCCCTCTTTAGCAGTATCTCATCTATGACAAGGTTTTATCTCCCTGGCTTTAACATGATTCCATGACACATGCTCACTATTTCTGAATCTCCCTCATATCCGTGGGACCCTGATAAGCGCTTGGGCTGCTGGCCAGGACATGAAGGTCATTGTTTCTTTGTCTCGTTCTGCGTAAACGGTTGTGGTATGCATCTCCAGTCATATCGGTATAGGCCTTCAACACTACATTTAAGAAGAGTCTTGTCCCACAGGAAAGTGACTAAGGTGTTCTGGGCTACAGTGGATATGCCTGGAGCGGCCGAGGGTATTTACAAATGAAATTAGCTGGAAGATTAATATTTGCTCTGCAGAAATGTACAATAAATAAAACTGACCTTGGCTACTATGTTATATGCACTAAACTTGAGGGTGATAGGGACAGATTCCAGCAGTTTGTTTATATGATCACGTCCTGCCCCTCACCGGCTGTAAACAGGCAATGCAGCTTCAAGGATCCCACTGCCTGCACAGTCACAGAGCCTCTACAATATCTTGGCAGGAAAAATCTTAGACAAATAAAACATTCCTGTATTTTTCCACTGAGTTCAAGCTAGTGGAATCAGCCATAGGTCCTAAGGGCATGGCTATATCTAAATAATTTGCTAATCCATTAAATTAAAGTACCGTTTTTAATATGTGCTTTTGTTTTATTCTGTTAAAACATGGAAATTTCCAGTACTTGTCTCTCACACACACTGAGATTTCATAACTTCATAAATGCACAGTCAGCAGCCTTTGCTCAGTGATTTATAAGCTGGTAAATATACCACATTTACAATCATTAGGCAAAGTTAAAGTTGATCTTTGCTGCAATAAGGCTTCCTGCCCACCTTGCTCCCCAAAGGAGCCCATAAAATGTAGTATGTAAACCCCAACAATAAGCTATTCTTATTTGCTGCTTTTTGGTCTTTTAAATATACTAGTGAAAGTGTGTTGTTATATCTGCTCAGTGAATAAAATAATACCTGTTGATTTTGCCAGAAATTTAGAAACCTTGCTGTGCGCTCTGCCTCTGTTGTTATCAGTTAGCATTGTTCCCAAAAACCTCTGTGGACTTCAACCCCCCCCCCCATGCTATGAGGAGGAAGAGAGGGAGGTGATCTATAATTAATAACACACTTGATGTCCAAGGGTGACAACACTGCTTTTCTGTAGATACAGTGTGAGAGTTGTCACCACAGGACAGGATCACCAGGCACATATAAAGGGAAAAAAAAAGCTTGAATAAAGAAAAATTAATGCAGCCACCAAATCACACCGATGACTGATAAATTGTAATATATTACATTTTTGTTCTTGAATAATGAGACACTTTAAATAAATCATTTGAGATTGATTATTGATGCATGTTTGTATTATGTTGATGACTCTGAGAAAGTACGAAAACTCACCAGTAAGGAGAGAAGCTCCATTGTATCTAAATATTGCTCTCTCCTCTCACCACAGAACCAGGGGGTACCTGTTTTTCCTTTTCCTCTCCTTCCCTTCCATTTTCCTAGTCACTAGCTCTCCTGCCTCTATCTTGCTTCTTTTTACGTTTTATGTATTTGACAGCTTCCCTTGCACCCTTCAACTGCAACACATTCATTCTGCTTCCACCCCACCTATCCCTTCTAACCCCCACCGCCCCCCCCCCCCCCCCCCCAGTATCCTCTGCATATCTTAACCACATCTTCAAAAAAAACACACATTGTTCTAGTACTCTCATCCCAAAGACATTCTATGCAGTACATACCTAGTTCACATTTACCCTTGTTTTTATTGTGGGGGGCTATTTTATCTTACAACGTCACAATGTAAATCCAGGAAAATGCATGGTTACAGATTGGCATGTTCATTGATATTTGACCTGCGCTATGACGTTCTTATACTGTACATTTGTCCACAGCTATAAGAGGTTGCATTCCAGGATGTTATTTAAGTAGGGAAGAGGTGAACTATATAAACCTGTATGAAAAGCTAGACTACTAAGTCATTTCCTTTCATGAAACAACAACATACCTTGGCTGTAGAACCTGCAGCTCTAGGTTCTCACAACATCCCCTCATACCAACAAATACATAGGCATTTGGTTATATTATGTCTACTGAAGGGAACAGTTGTTGCTTATGGGTCTATTGGTAAACTTTGCTCTCTCCTCCCATTTCTTATGAATAGATTTTCTATATATTCCTATGAATAGGATTTTTTCTAGAAGATCAGCAAATGCTGTTGTTTCCTGTCCTTGGAAGATTCTCCTAAAGAATATATAAAGAATCCAACAATATAGTTCAGTATATGAAGGGCATCCCAAAAGTTCATGGCCTGACACGGAAGTTACTCTTCCAGATGTTCGGCACGGAAAAATGGTGCATGCACGCTAAGCAGTTTTCCTGCACTTCTTGCAAACTACGGGTTGAGTGGCAATTGTTTGCAAGGAGCACCCAAAAACCATATAGTGCACATGCGCCATTTTTAGCATCTAACATCTGGAAAACTGGCTTGGTGTGGTGACAAAGTTTCATGTCTGTGTGGTCACTCCTTCTGTGTCAGGCCGTGAACTTTTGGGACACCTCTTTTGAACCTGAATGATAATATTAAGTAGTTATGCCTATGGATCAGATGGGGAAGAATTCAGAAGCCTTAGGGCTAAGAAAAACATCTATGTGCCAAAACTGTATATCATGTAGGGCACACCATTCAGAGTCAAGTTATACAGAGTATGTATTGCACTGCACAATGTATAGCGGCCTTTTTCAACCAGGGTACATTCAGGTATCTTCAGGGGTGTCTTGGCAAAATACCTAGAAATTGCCCAAAAACTGTATACACGTCAGTGGGTGGATCAAGCCTGCCTACTAATTACACAAAGCCACAGGTTTTCCTTATGCACCATTACAACCCTCGAGCAACCAGTGTCCTAAAAACCAATGATGTTATTGGTTGATAAGGAGGATGTCAGGCACCTGCATAGCATCCTTGTTTGCCCCTCCCCCGCCCCACTCCTTCAGCACTGGGGACACATTAGCTGAGTGAGGGAGAGAGACCGAGGTAGAAGAGAAACACTGGAAAACAAATCACTACCAGTGTGCAAAGGTGTATTTACTTTGGAAGGATAATCAATAAAGTTGGGTGTTCTACGCATGTGGATGTCGCTACATCATGCAAAACTATTAGTTTTGTTTTTTACATTTTAGAATGGGGTGCCTAGAGATTGTGTGGAGTTTGAAAAGGATACCTTGACTGAAAGAAGGTTGAGAAACACTGATGTACAGAATAGGAGCAGTCAAAGAAAATGTCATGTACAACAGTTGGATGGTTCGGGACTTGTAACATATAGTGAACATGGGGGGTTGCAGCACACATCATACAACGTTTTGTCACTTAGAAGCTGGACTACCTCTTATTTCCTTTACTGTACCTGTAAGGGAAGTGTTTTCATGTAAGACTATAGTCTACTTTCAAAGTATTGAACTTTGTTGAACAACCTGTTTGTATTTGTTATCAATTATTTTTAGCAGTGGTGGCCCGTTCATTAGGGCGCTGCCCCCCCATCCATACATGGATTTCAATGGGGTTTTTTTTCTTGAACCACATGCTTAGAACCTGAAGCTCTAATTGGCTTCAAAAAAGGGTGGGCTCGAGGCACAGAGCACTGCACCCTGAGCCTTCCCACTTGTGTGACAATAGCGAATTAATATTCGCTATTGTCTTCCTGATTCGCCTCCCAGCCAATCAGGAAGCAGTTCCTAAGACCCGATTAGCCAGGGAGTCTTAGGACTCCCGGCAAATCGAGCCTCAGTCAGGACCCACTTCTTGTTTGGCCTGGAGGAGAAGTGATGGTCCCAGAGCGAGGAGCTGCAACCCAGATCCATGTTTGCCTGATCTGCCTCCTTCCTGAGGTAAGGAGGCCTCTGATCACCGTCGCATTCCCATTGGTCTCCCGCAGGGGGGGATCACTGCATTCCTGTCCATCTCCTGCGTGGGGGGGTATGTGTTGGTTTGCTGTTCCCTCCCAAAAATTTTGAGCACCAACCGCCACTGCATTTTAGGATTAGCTCCTTTATGTAATTTAAATTACAATTTATGTACGGTATACTATCTCTTTGAGCCCAATTGAACTTTCAGTTTAAATTATTTAAAACATTACAGATGCATCAAAACAAAACACATGTAATAATTATTATTATTATTATACAGGATTTCTATAGCGCCAACAGTTTGCACAGCGCTTTACAACATGAGGGCAGACAGTACACTTACAATACAAATCAATACAGGAGGGATCAGAGGGGGATGAGCTGATGGAAAAAATGAAAATACAGTTCTTAGGTGTGGGTAGGGTAGGCTTTTCTGAAGAGAAGGGTTTTCAGGGATCGTCTAAAAGCTAATAAAGTAGGAGATAAGCAGACAGATTGGGGTAGGGCATTCCATAGGGTTGGAGAGGATTTGGAAAAATCCTGGAGGCGAGCATGGGAGGAGGTGACGAGGGAGCTAGAGAGCAGGAGGTCTTGAGAGGAACGAATAGAACGAGTAGGTTGGTATTTAGAGACTAAGCTAGTGACATAGCTGTGGGTGAAATTGTGGATGGCTTTGTAATTGTGGAAGGCTATTATCAGCGAGGTGGACGCCCAGTCAGTTGTAGACCAGACGTTTGAGAAGTTTGGATAAGGAGGGGGGCAAGGAGATGGGGCGTAGGTTGTTAAGATTGGATGGGTCTAGTGAGGGTTTTTTAAGTATGGGCCTGACAAGTGCATGTTTTAGAGTTGGGGAAGATGCCAGAAGAGAGGGAGAGATTGAAGATGTGGGTTAGAGGGTGTAGCATAGAGCCAGAGGGTGAACGTAGCATTTGTGAGGGAACAGGATCCAGAGGGCAGGTGGTAAGGTGGACATTAGCAAGTAGTTTAGCAACTTCGTCTGTAGTGGTGGGGTTGAAAGAGGGAAGTAATGATTGTGCCTGTGGGCATGAAGTGTAAAGCGTGGAGGGTATCGGAACAGTAGAGATCTCAGCGCGAATTGTATCAATCTTCTGTTTGAAGTGATTGGCGATCTCCTGGGCAGTGAGTGAGTTGGCGGGTGGAGGCGGTGGAGGACGAAGTAGAGAGTTGAAGGTAGAGAAGAGTTGACAGGGACGGGATGATAGGTTGCTAATGAGAGTGGTAAAATAGGTCTGCTTGGCAGAGAGGAGGCTGAAAATGTATTTTTGGAGGGCAGATTTATATTGGTTGAAATCTCTCTGAGACTTGGTCTTACGCCACAGGTGCTCATGAGCACGACTACTTTTTTCAGACTTCTTGTATCATCTGTTTGCCAAGGTTGAAGGGGCCAGGGCTTGATTCTGTGTGTAGTGAGGGGGGGCAGTGAGTCCAGTGAGGCTAGAAGTGAAGCGTTGTAGACAGAAGTGGCTAGGTTGGTGCAGGATAGGGGTGAGATTTTGTCGTAGAGGTTGTCGATAGCAGAGTAGAGAAGAGAAGGGTTGAGATGACGTAGGTTTCTGCGGGTAACTTTAAGGCAGTTGGAGGGAGAGGAGGTGAAGGACAGGGAGAGAGTGAAACTAATAAGGCGGTGATCAGAGAGAGGGAATGGATAGTTAGAGAGGTTGCATGGCGTGCAAAGATGAGAGAAAACGAGATCAAGGATATTGCCTTCAGAGTGAGTAGGAGCATGTATCCACTGCTTCAGGTCAAAGGAGGAGGTTAGGCTGAGAAGTTTGGAAGGGGCAGGAGTGTTAGTATTAATAGGGATGTTGAAGTCCCCGGGAATGATTGTGGGGATTTCAGAGGAAATAAAGTAGGGTAGCCAGGCAGAGAAGTCATCAAGAAAGGTTGATACTGGTCCAGGGGGCCTGTAGATCATGGCTATCCTTAGAGAAATTGGAGTGAAAAGACGAATACAGTGTGCTTCGAAAGAGGAGAGTGACAGGGAGGGAGATGGCTGAGGTACCTGAAAGGTGCTATGTGGGGCTAGAAGGATTCCAACACCTCCTCCCTTACGTCCACTGGATCTGGGGGAGTGAGTCCAGAGAAGACCACCATGGGATAGGGCAGCAGAAGACGCAGTGTCAGATTTGTGGATTTGCAGGTTAAATGAGTTGGGGATAAAGAGGTCATGGAGAGAGGTGAGTTTGTTTTGTCTTTAGTAATGTAATGTCTTTAGTTTTCCTTAAAAAAAACAGCCTGAGGCTGAGTAGATAAGCATGTTCACTGCCAGTAGCTGCAGAATGTGAAGTTTTGCTCTCTGTGGGTAAGCAGTGGTCTCTTTGAAGTGTTTTGACATGCCCCCTGTCCAGTGGCGGTTCGTCCATAGGGAGCACACGGGCGCCGCCCCCCCCCAGCAGTAATAAATAAATAAATAAATACATACATGTTTTTTTTTTTTAAAGGCCCTTTAAAAAAATTGAAAAAAGTTTCCCTTAAGTGCAATGTGTTCCGGCGCCGGACACAGTGCACTATGGGAAGCGCCACGTCAATGCAATCACGAGATTACAGATGAGGCGCTTCATTTGCAGGATTTTTACCTGCTTTGTGGCGCATTTCATCACGCCAAACAACTTCCACTGGTGCTTTGTTCTTCGAGTTAAGACATTACTTCAGGTTTCCGTGTGCTAGAGGAAACCTGGAAGTGACGTCAGAAGCTCCGTGGAATGCACGGCCCGAGCAGAGCTGGTAAGTAAGGCTGCAAAATAGGTGAACTGCGAGCGCCATGCTTGGAGCTCGCAGTCCACTCAGCTGTGTTAGGAAAGCGAATGACTATTTGCTTTCCAAACACTGAACCGCATCTCCGCCAATCAGGTGTTCGGGTCTGTTACCTGTCACCTGATTGGCTGTAATGACAGGCGCCACTATTGGACGCTTATCAGGAGGCAGGAGACGCATGAAGGACCCCGCTCGTTGCCGTCACCTGCTGCCACACAGATACAGGGTAAGCAGGCAGGGGGCACTCTGGCAGCAGTTAATGGGCACACTGGCAGCATTTAATGGGCATACTGGCAGCATTTGATGGGCACACTGGCAGCGTTTGATGAGCACACTGGCAGCATATGATGGGCAGTTGGGCACACTGGCAGCATTTGATGGGCACACTGGCAGCATATGATGGGCAGTTGGGCACACTGACAGCATTTGTTGGGCAGTTGGGCACACTGGCAGCATTTGATGAGCACACTGGCAGCATATGATGGGCAGACTGGCAGCATATGATGGGCACACTGGCAGCATTTGATGGGCACACTGGCAGCATATGATGGACAGTTGGGCACACTGACAGCATTTGATGGGCAGTTGGGCACACTGGCAGCGTTTGATGGGCACACTGGCAGCATATGATGGGCACACTGGCAGCATTTGATGGGCACACTGGCAGCATATGATGGGCAGTTGGGCACACTGGCATCATTTGTTGGGCAGTTGGGCACACTGGCAGCGTTTGATGGGCACACTGGCAGCATATGATGGGCAGTTGGGCACACTGGCAGCATATGATGGGCACACTGGCAGCATATGATGGGCACACTGGCAGCATTTGATGGGCACAGTGGCAGCGTTTGTTGGGCACAGTGGCTGTCTTTGATGGTACAGTGGCTGCAACTGATGTTTTTTTTTTGTTTTTTTTTAGTTTGTTTGCGCCCCCCCCCCCCCCCCAAAAAAAAAATCAATTTTGAGCACCAGCCGCCACTGCCCCCACCGAGTCAAAGCCAGAGCTCTACAATCAGTGGAGAGCCAAGAGTCTGACTCAGTAGGGGGTGAGGTGGTCTTCTGCAGGTAGATCCCACTAGCAGTAAGGTTCCTTTTCTGTAGCTGCAGGCAGGGGACAGTTTTTTTACTCGAGGCTGTGGCAAATCTAGAAATAATGGGAACTGTAAGACATTCAAGACCTTTTGTTTTAATACACCTGGGGTGTATTTAGCTCCTTAAAACTGAGTGTTTAGTGTTCAAATGCCCTTATTCCCACTCTGTAAATGAAAGATGAATCCTAATAAGTTGCTGTAGGTAACAGCTCAATTTTATCCCAGTATTTATAAATCAGTGTCACTGTTTCCCTCCTTTTCTCTCTTCTTCATTTTCTGTCGCCATCTCTCCTATTTTCTGCTTTCCTTCAGGCCTTCAGCACATCTCTCAGCTTGTTATGTCTCTGACACTCGACGGCGATCTTAAAAGCTTCAGCCACATAGATTAGAAAAGCGCTGACAGTCAAGTGCGTGGGTGGAGTGTTTGCAGCACACTGTTTGCTGTTGCTATGAAGAGTTTTGTTGGCTCGAAGTACTACCTCTTAGCTCTGACGCCAGCTCTGCAAATGTGTGGTTATTTCCTATGCAACCCTGGCATAACAGGCTGCATGAATGAGATAGGCAGAGACAAGGACATCAGAGGGCATCTCAGGTTGTGTTACTTCCTCTAAAAGCAAAACGCAACAGTGTCATTTAATTCATTAGCAAATAAAAAAATGAAAACTTCTTCATAATTACCACATGTAAGATGAAATGTACAGCAATGCTGGCAAATCCACTCATGTAATCCTTGACTAAACGTAGGTCTGTCAACCAAACAGCACATATATTACTCTCACATACCTTACTGCACTGTTTAGCAAGAGTAAGAAAGACAAAGTAACTACAACGGCAATTCCAAAAAAGTTGGGATGCTATGTAAAATCTACATAAAAGCAGAATGCAATGATTTGCAAATCTCATAAATCCATTTTTTTTTATTAGCAATAGAAAACATTTAAAGTGTTTAAACTGAGAAAATGTACCATTTTGAGAAACAAAAAAAGGTCATTTTGAAATTGATGGCAGCAACAAGTCTCAATAAGGTTGGGACAGGGAAACAAAAAACTGGCAAAGTAAATGGTACTAACAAGGAAGAGCTGAAAGAACATTTTGCAACTAATTAGATTAATTGTCAACAGGTCAGTAGCATGATTGGGTATAAAAAGAACATCTTAGAGAGTCAGAGTGTCTCATGCCTCATACACACGGTCGGAATTTCGGCCCGTAAAAGACAGATGAGAGTTTTTCGTCGGAAAATGCAACTGTGTGTATGCTCCATCTGTCTTGCTGGCGGAATTCCAGCCAGCAAAAGACTTAGAGCATGCTCTAAATTTTTCAGTCAGGAAAAGTTCCTATCCGAAAATGTGATCGTCTGTGGCAATAATAATGTGACAATAATTGTGGAAACAATTCGACGCATGCTTGGAAGCATTGAACGTCATTTTCTTGGTTCGTCGTAGTGTTGTACGTCACCGCATTCTTGATGGTCGTAATTTCAGAAAACTTTTGCGTGACCGTGTGTATGCAAGGCAAACTTGAGCGGAATCCTGACGGAAAAGCCGTCATATCTTTTTCCCACATGAAAACCGATCGTGAGTACGCGGCATCAGAAGTAAAGATGGGCAGAGGTTCACGAATCTGCGAAAAGCAGCATCTAAAAATTGTTAATCAATTTCAGAATAATGTTCCTTAACATAAAATTTACTTTAAATATATCATCATATATGGTACATAATATCATCATGAAAAGATTCAGAGCATCTGGAGAAATTTCTAGGCACAAGGGAGAAGGCCAAAATGCAATATTGGATGCCCGTGATCTGCCCTCGTACAGGCAGGCAGTTACTGAATGACAGGAAGAATCAATGACCTGCGCTCACCAGTGCACTGGTAGTTTATTGAGAACTACAAGCTGTCAGCCGCAAAGGCTGTTGCTACTTGTAGTTAAATTATTCACAGAACTCTGTGAATAAATGATGTGGCCCTTTGGGTGGAGCCATGTTCTTTTCAAATTGTGACAGTGTGTGCAGGGAAAATATCCCTGGCCTGCTGTCACAATTAGAAGGGGGATCAGAGGGCAGCTGCAGGAGCAGGAACATGTTACATGTTCTAGCCATGAAGTATTCCGTACCCTTACAGGCTAGTGAGGCCATAGGTCCTGCAGGTTATACCCTTCTAATATTGGCACACACTTATATTTTGTGGTGAACCTGGGAATTTTAGATATTTTTATTATATGAAATTACCATTTTATTATCAATTTATAGTCATTACCGTGTCTTTTGCATACTTTTGTTGTTACCAACATATATACCATGAACTGTGTTCAATGGGCTTATTACCTTGTGTATGTTATTTATCAATGCTATCTGAAATATGTATGTATAATGCAATGTTCAATAAAATTCCCTCATATTCACCCTATTATCCCTTTGGCTGTCATATGCTTCACACAAAGTCCCACATCCTCTGTATATGCTTACATACTTCCTCCTTCCAATACAAATGGGATGGATATCTATGACCTTACCAGGCCATGATATCATTTAAAGTCCCTAGGGATGGAAATACATGATCTTACCAGATCATGGCTTCCTGAAAGTCCCTAAAATTCCCCCCTTTTCCCCTAATTTTCTTCGATATGAACAGGGATGGAAGCATTTGATTCATCTCTACCAGCTTAGATATATTAGTCCTTCTGCCATCATTGACCTATGTTCAGTCTCCCCTGCTATATCCGTTTAACTTTGTAACCATTCTAATTTGCTATTCTTTAGAGACCCGCAACAACTTTTACTGCTCCAATTGTTTAACCTGCTTGGTTTTGGTACTGTTGATGGAGGGTGTGTTGAGTTATCCTGCGGTCTGGCTTCTCTCCTATCCCGGGGGCTGCTACATGCCTTGCGGATGCCCCCCCCCTCCCCCACCGCTTTTGCGGCCTGGGGGGGCGGATGTGCTGTCAATGCGTGTCGGTGTCACGCTTCCGATGCTGTGCACGAGGCACCGTTTTGACGGCGCCGCACACAGACTGTGTTTACCATACTCGTGGGCTATGGGGGAGCTTGCTACGTGCCGATGGCCGGAAGCGGCCGTCTGACGCTTGGCGCTCCTCCCCCCACCCCACGGCATGACATTGGTGGAAATCCTCGCGGTGGATGTATTTAGGGGCACTCCCCGGATGGCTACGGCACTCGAGGCTTTCTACACACCATCCACCACACGGATTGTTTTTCCGTTGGTCCTCCTGGTTCCCTTCATTGGGTTCCTCATACACACAAGGTAAATTGGCACTTCCAACTGTTTCATTACTAGTATAATTTTGATAAAAAGTGATTAATGCGCTACCTTCAACTAATTAAGGAAAAAAGCTGCTACAAACAATGTGACAAACATAAACAAATAGAATAGATAAATTGCAGCGCTTAAAGCAGAAAAACACCATATGTGATATAAAGTGAATGTCTCTGCAAACATATGTGAATACCCCACTGGAGGGATATAATCAAAAAATGAAGAAAAGTCTGTGACAAAAAGATAATAAAGTGAAATCAGGATTGGGATTCCATCAACATTCCAGGTATCCGATCAGAAGTCATCAAAGCCGTAAGTAGATGTGAATGCACTTACCGGAACTGTTTGACTCTACTGCCATCAGCATAGAGTCAATCGAGCAGTGTGCCACCACGGGCGGATGTACGGATAGCCAAGGACCGATGGAACACCTGCAGGCCGAGATGTCACCGCTGAATCACCAGGATAGAAGCAAGGACCAGTTCCAAGGCTCAAACATTTTCTCATATCCAGGAAGTATGTGGAATAAAAGGGGAATGCCTCCTCCAATGCAAATCTGGGTTGTTTATTGCTAAAAAACCGTGGTAAATAAAAGTGATCACAAATATAAAAACAGAGTGGCAATGTAGAGAGTTAAAGCGGCCCTACGCGTTTCGATCAATAGACCTTCAACAGGGGCATGGGGATGCCTCCTCTCCAAATGTAGTGTTTATGATTGTGGCCAAAAAGCTCAATTTTGGTCTCATCACTCCAAATGACTTTGTGCCAGAAGGTTTGAGGCTTTTCTCTGTGCTGTTTGGTGTATTGTAAGCAGATACTTTGTGGCATTTGCGTAGTAATGTCTTTCTACTGGCGACTCGACCATGCAGCCCATCTTTCTTCAAGTGTCTCCTTATTGTGCATCTTTAAACAGCCACACCACATGTTTTCAGAGAGTCCTGTATTTTACTCTGAATTTATTTGTGGGTTTTTCTTTGCATCTGAACAATTTTCCTGGCAGTTGTGGCTGAAATTTTAGTTGGTCTACCTGACTGTGGTTTGGTTTCAACAGTACCCCTCATTTTCCACTTCTTGATTAGTGTTTGAAATCTGCTGATTGGCATTCTCAATTCCTTGGATATCTTTTTATATCCCTTTCCTGTTTTATACAGTTCAACTACCTTTTCCACAGACCTTTTGACAATTCTTTTGCTTTCCCCATGACTCAGAATCCAGAAACATCAGTGCAGCACTGGATGAAAAATGCAAGGGTCTGTCAGGAGTCCAGAAACTAATTGACCGTTTATACACACACACTAATTACAAGCAAATAGGAATTCAAACCTCTTTGTGTCAACTTGTGTGTATGTTATCAGGCCAAAATCACCATCAAACTTTTGATCAGGGTCATTTGGCTAGTTTCTGACGTCATTATGATTTAAAAAGAGTAAACATAGTTGATTGACAATAAATGGCTTCAGATAAACACTAACCATGAGTGAAAGAAAAGTTTTTGTGTTATCATTCATATTCTCTGAAAAAATGCCCAATAAATAATATATATATATATATATATATATATATATATATATACAAAAATGTGTTGCCTTTCATTTCTATTTTAAACGGACTGGGTTGTTTTACAAGGTGATCGTTTACAATCACTTTAACCACCTCCCATCCGTGCTATAGCCAAAAGATGGCTACTTCGCGGACCTATTTTGCCGGGAGGGCATCCATAGACGTCCCCCCGTGCTTGAGCGGCCTCCGCGCCTCCTGCAGGGTGTGCGCGGCGCGCTCTGTGATCATCTATAAGACTCGGCTGATCACAGATCGGAGTAAGGGGTCGGTCCCGACCCCTTACCATGTGATCAGCTGTCAGCCAAAGGCAGCTGATCATGTGATGTAAACACATGTGATCGACTATTTTTTCTCCTCATGCTGGTAGCGTGAGGAGAAAAAAAAAAGCCGATCACCGGCGGCTGTGAGATGGACATCAGTCCCGATCCTGTGCCACCTACCAGTGCCCACCAGCGCCACCTAACAGTGCCCGCAGTACCACCCATCAGTTCCCTTAGTGTCACCTATCAGTGCCCACAGTGTCACCTATCAGTGCCCACAGTGCCACCTATAAATGGCACCAATCAGTGCCTCTTTACCAGTGCTGCCTATCAATACCACCTACCAGTGCCCATCTGTACCACCTACTAGTGCCCATCAATGCCACCTACCAGTGCCCATCAGTGCCCATCATTGCCACCTATCAGAGCCCATCAGTGCCACCCATCAGTGCCCATCAGTTCTGTCTTATCAGTGCCTATCAGTGTCACCTTATCTGTGCCTATCAGTGTCACCTTATCTGTGCCTATCGGTGCAGCCCATTAGTGCCCATCAGTGCAGCCCATCAGTGCAGCCTCATCAGCGAAAAATTACCCGTTTGCAAAATTTTATAACAAACTAGGAAGCATGTTTTTTTTTTGTTTGTTTGTTTAGCAAAAAAAAACCTAAGTGGTGATTAAATACCACCAAAAGAAAGCTACATTTGTGTAAAAAAAATTATAAAAATGTCATTTGAGTACATTGTAGCATGACCGCAAAATTGTCATTCAAAGTGTGACAGCGCTGAAAGCTAAAAATTGGTCTGGGCAGGAGGGGGGTTTACGTGCCCAGTAAGTAAGAGGTTAACCAGTAAAGGCCATCACTTAAACTACAAACTTTCATTTTTTAGCATAATATTGCATATAATTTAACATTCTGTAAAGGCTGATTTTATTTTAAAATGCTTTATATACTTGAGCTTGTTAAAGAAAATCTTAGACATAAATATCCATATGTGTATAAACATAAATAACAAGGGTGGTGGCTTTTGGTCAAATTGCCGGATGGAGTCTGCAATGCTTAATGCCTCAATGTGACCGCCTCTATAAACTTGGCAGATGCTCAACAGTCTTTTGGGTTGGTCTGATAATGTTTGGGTGTGATTTGGGAGGTGACCAAAGACACTGGCACATGTACATGTGAACCTTGTAAGAGCTACCTTACCAGTGTCCCATCCACCTTCCCTATATTGTGTTTTTAATTCCATATAATTAGACTTCTCCTTTTACAGTCACAGATTTGGGTGGTGATGTTTTTTTCAGCCTGATTTAATGTAATCACTAGGAAGGCCTTGTCTGGTCCTTGCTCTAGTACATGATCCTGGTATTCAGTGGCTGGCATAAGCTGAGTTTGTTTGGGGCATTTTTAAAGTGATACATAACTCTGGTTTGAAAAAAATACAACTTGTATTCTTTACTCAAAAAGTACCTTCTATTGCTCTCAGCTTCCTCCAGAACTCCAAATTCCTTTTTTTTTTTACTGCTGTGATCTGAGTTGCTGTTAGATGGTGACTACATTCATCCCCCATGGTTCCTCCTGTATGTAGGAATTTGGCCATCATCTACTGCTAACTCTCAAGATGGACTAGGCTAGGGACTATGGACTATGGGATTTTCAGTGTATGTAAAGCAACCACACGACTGCAACTAAGGTGCACTGCTTGCTCTGAACAGACAGACGTGATGGTGAAAAAGAGGGTTTTAGGAGCTCATAGAAGAATTTTCAAGGAGGCAGAAAAACACAGTAAGAAGTAAAATAGATTACAGAGCCACTAAGTAGCGGATGTGTAGGCTTTATCTTTAGACCAAAACTTTTTTTCTTTTTGGATAGGGTGGGGGAAGATTAGAACCCGCGTTAGAATTTTACTGCAATCCATAGCTCTTTAAGGGAGATTTCTCCTAACTTACTGTCATGGGAAAATAATGTTATCAAATAGGATGTCAGAGAAAATTTTCAACAGAAACACAAACAGTAAATAAAATGCTCTAACCCTCTCCTACTCTGCCAAAAAGCACTTTTATTTTTGCATTGAAGATTATTCTTCACTTCCTGTCTGGTAAAACTGCTGTTACAGTGACAATGAGAGGAAACCTCTGTAACTGAGCATTTTATACAGTTGTTCTATTATGTTTACATACCGTGGCAGAATTTATGATTTCTTGGCCATTTTTCAGAGAATATGAATGATAACACAAAAACTTTTCTTTCACTCATGGTTAGTGTTTGGATAAAGCCATTTATTATCAATCAACTGTGTTTACTCTTTTTAAATCATAATGGCAACAGAAACTATCGAAATGACCCTGATCAAAAGTTTACATACCCCAGTTCTTAATACTGTGTATTGCCCCCTTTAACATCAATAACAGCTTGAAGTCTTTTGTGGTATTTGTGGATGGCGCTCTTTATCTTCTCAGATGGTAAAGCTGCCCATTCCTCTTGGCAAAAAGCCTCCAGTTCCCGTAAATTCTTGGGCTGTCTTGCATGAACTGGACATTTGAGATCTCCCCAGAGTGGCTGAATGATATTGAGGTCAGGAGACTGAGATGGCCACTCCAGAACCTTCACTTTATTCTACTATAGCCAGTGACAGGTCGACTTGGCCTTGTGTTTTGGATCATTGTCATGTTGGAATTTCCAAATATGTCCCATGTGCAGCTTCCTGGCTGATGAATGCAAATGTTCCTCCAGTATTTTTTGATATCATACTGCATACATCTTGCCATCAATTTTGACCAAATTTCCTGTTCCTTTGTAGCTCCCAAACCATCAGTGATCCACCTTCGTGTTTCACAGTAGGAATGGTGTACTCTTCATCATAGGCCTTGTTGACAACTCTCTAAATGCAGTGTTTATGTTTGTGGCCAAAAAGCTCAATTTTGGTCTCATCACTCCAAATGACTTTGTGCCAGAATGTTTGAGGCTTGTCTCTGTGCTGTTTGGCATATTGTAAGCGGGATACTTTGTGGTATTTGCGTAGTAATGGCTTTCTTCTGGCAAATCGACCATGCAGCCCATCTTTCTTCAAGTGCCTCCTTATTGTGCATCTTGAAACAGCCACACTACATGTTTTCAGAGAGTCCTGTATTTCACCTGAAGTTGTTTGTGGGTTTTTCTTTGCATCCCAAACAATTTTTCTGGCAGTTGTGGCTGAAATTTTAGTTGGTCTACCTGACCGTGGTTTGGTTTCAACAGTACCTCTCATTTTCCATTTCTTGATTAGCATTTGAACTCTGCTGATTGGCATTCTCAATTCCTTGGATATCTTTTTATATCCCTTTCCTGTTTTATACAGTTCAACTACCTTTTCCCGCAGACCTTTTGACAATTCTTTTGCTTTCCCCATGACTCAGAATCCAGAAACGTCAGTGCAGCACTGGATGAAAGATGCAAGGGTCTGTCAGGAGTCCAGAAACTCATTGACCTTTTACACACACACACACACTTATTACAAGCCAGCAGATCACAGAGGAGGATAGTTACCATTAATAGCCATTCAAACCCCTTTGTGTCAACTTATGTGCATGTTTTTAGGCCAAAATCACCAGGGTATGTAAACTTTTGTTCAGGGTCATTTGGGTAGTTTCTGTTGTGATTATGATTTAAAAAGAGTAAACACAGTTGATTGATAATAAATGGCTTCAGCTAAACACTAACCATGAGTGGAAGAAATGTTTTTTTGTTATTCAAATTCTCTGAAAAATGACCAAGAAATCATATATTCTGCCAGGGTATTTAAACTTATGAGCACAACTGTATCTATAAATCCCCAGCAGAGATTTATAATCCTCCACTCTATCGGGCATGTACTGGCCATCGGGATTACTCGGAGTTACCCGGTGGGCCGATGGCTCAGTGGGCCAGTCATGTGCAGTCCTGGAGCCGCTCCTCTCTGACAGTGAGTGATCGTGATTTCACTTCTGTCAAGAGGAGCAGCTTCCATCACTTACTGGAGAGAGCATTAGGCTTTCTGCTCCCTCCAGCCTGCAGAGGGAGATGGACAGCTGGCAGACTTTCCTTCCTCTCTCCCCTTATCACTTGTTATCAAATGACTGGAGAGAGGAATGAGAATCTGCCTTCAATACTGTGAGTACATGTGGGAGGGGGAGGAGAGGGAGGACACTCTGAGGTGAAGGGGGCTGCTGGTGGGGACTCTGATGTGAAGGGGGCTTCTGATAGGGACTCTCTGATGTGAAGGGGGCTTCTGATGGGGACTCTCTGATGTGAAGGAGGCTTTTGATGGGGACTCTCTGATGTGAAGGGGGCTTCTGATGGGGACTCTCTGATGTGAAGGGGGCTTCTGATGGGGACTCTCTGATGTGAAGGGGGCTGCTGATGGGGACTCTCTGATGTGAAGGGGGCTTCTGATTGGGCTCTCTGATGTGAAGGGGGCTTTTGATGGGGACTCTCTGATGTGAAGGTGGCTGCTGATCGGGACTCTGTGATGTGAAGGGGGCTTCTGATGGGGCTCTCTGATGTGAAGGGGCTTCTGATGGGGACTCTCTGATGTGAAGGGGACTGCTGATGGGGACTCTGATGTGAAGGGGGCTGCTGATGGGGACTCTCTGATGTGAAGGGGGCTTCTGATGGGGACTCTCTGATGTGAAGGGGGCTTCTGATGGGGACTCTCTGATGTGAAGGGGGCTTCTGATGGGGACTTTCTGATGTGAAGGGGGCTTCTGATGGGGACTCTCTGATGTGAAGGGGGCTTCTGGTGGGGACTCTCTGATGTGAAGGGGCTTCTGATGGGGACTCTCTGATGTGAAGGGGGCTGCTGGTGGGGACTCTCTGATGTGAAGGGGGCTTCTGATGGGGACACTCTGATGTGAAGGGGGCTTCTGATGGGGACTCTCTGATGTGAAGGGGGCTTCTGATGGGGACTCTCTGATGTGAAGTGGGATTCTGATGGGGACACACTGATGTGAAGGGGGCTTCTGATGGTGACACACTGATGTGAAGGGGGCTGCTGATGGGGACTCTCTGATGTGAAAGGGACTGCTGATGGGGACTTTCTGATGTGAAGGGGGCTTCTGATGGGGACTCTCTGATGTGAAGGGGGCTTCTGATGGGGACTCTCTGATGTGAAGGGGGCTTCTGATGGAGACTCTGATGTAAGGGGGGCGCTGTTGGGGACACTCAAAATTAAAGTGGGCCGGTCATGATGAAGTCCAGGGCCAAATTTTTGTCCCAGTCCAGCCCTGCACTCTATCCAAAGTGGTAAAAAAAGACCAGAAAAATGTATTAATAATGCAAAGTCCAGTTATCGTTTAGGCTGCAATCACACTATAGTCGTAAATTGTGATTTTGCACACATTAATGAAATACGAAAATAGCAGGTTTTGCTCGTGCAGTGAACAAAATAAATGCACCACATTCAACCAAGGTGGTCCATAGGAGTTGTGAGGAGGATTGGTGCTGCGACTAAAGCTCCAGGGAGTTGTATGTAACACGTGTATGATGAAAGCCGGCACTCCACTGCTGGACTGTACGAACCACTTTACTGTGGACCGGGTAATACATCCATATAGTCCAATTCCACTATGATTAGGCCCTCTATTGGCTGAAACCATAGGCGTGCGCAAGGGGTGTGCCAGGTGTGCCTGGGCACACCCTAATCCTGGATTTGGCAACCCATCAGTTGTGGGCAGGTTGCAGGTAAGCCGCGATCCTTACTTGCTGACCCCTAGAACCTGGACAGGATAGGTGGCTGGAGTGGAAATTAAGGGACTGATCTGTATTTTCTTCTGCAGCAGCTGAAAGTAGGCTTCTCCTCCTCTTCCTCTCGACGATATTCAGCTGCCGAGGGAGGAAAATACAGGGGATTCATACCAATGTATGCCACCCCTCTTGTCCCAGTTCCTTTTCTTTCTGCTGCCCAGGTCCCCCTGTGTGCTCACCTGCTCCCCCCCCCATTGTTTTAGGAGGACGAGTGGGGAAGAGGCCGGTTAATATGTCACAAAGGCATATGTGTTGGAGCTTTGAGGTGCACATCCTAATACAATAGGCTGCGCACACCTATGGCTGAAACACATTAGCAGAGTTGCACTATATGGATGTATTACCCTGTCTACAATAAAGTGATTTGTACAGTCCCACGGTGGAGTGCCAGTTTTCATCTTACACTTGTCCAGTGGCAGCTGGTGGTATATTTTTTTTTTTGGGGGGGGGCAGCAATCCGACCATCGCTAAACCCCACCCCCCACCCCCCTGGTCGGTCGCGTCTGCATTGGAATCCATGCGTCCGGAGCCCAGCTTGTAGATTAGGGCCGGTCGTATGGTCGGGCCACCACTTGTCACATGTGTGGTGCCATTTATTGTTAATAGCACCCCAAACATAGCAAGCAAGACATGCGTTTTTGCATGTGATAAAACATGGCAAACGCTGCAAAGCTCAGGGTAAAAAAATGCTTAAAGTTCAAAAAAAGCTTGAAAAGAATGAGCTGCCTTATGCATGAAGCGCACCAGCACACAAAAGAACACACTTATGCACAACACCTGATGTCGCCCAACATATGGTGAATGGAGGCCTAAAGAGCTAATGTTGTGAATTCATGCTACTGTATGTTTGAATCCAAGGTCATATTGTTTTCCTCTGTGTCCTATGCTGCAGTATTGTGCCCTTATATTGAAAAAGTATGTTTACTGTTGTGGTTTGAAAGGGCTGTCATGTTGTAATGTTTTCATACTTTTTAGCGTTTATTCTTTACAAGTGAATAAACTCTTTTCAAACAGTGAGTTGGCCTTCCAGGATTCAATAGCGAACGATGACAGTATGAATTTAGCTCTTCAAAAGAAAAATTACGGTACATTATTTTTTCAGTAAGCACATTTTTATTTCTAATAACATTTTTACCAATAAAGCACAATGGTGGTGTAGCATTACAAAGCAGAATGCAGAGCCTGTGTGTGTGTAATGAGTAAATATAACTGCTTCAATTACATAAACCAAACAGAACTCGTTATACAAAAATTTTAAGTTATTTGTAATATACGTTTCTAAACTATTGTTTTCTGTAGTTAAACTGTAAACTTTGTAACAAATGCATGACAAAGGGAGTAAAGGAAAAGTTGCTACTGATTATAGGGACAATAGGGACCAGATTTGGGGCTCATTTCAATAGCCAATAAGGGTTGTTTGCCACCAAAACTCAGTATTGCGGCGGATAGCACAGGCGTTTGCGACAGCTGCAGCCAGTCGCCTGTACAAATCAATGACAGGCTGAAAGGTGCCAAGGTAGTCTGCAGCTGTTCACACATTACCACACATCAAGTGGTTACATGTGGTCATGGACAGATAAGCAGCCCTGGATGCAAATGGTCTGTGTCCTTGGCCGCTCATCTATCTCTGTCATATGTAACTGCTCGATGTGCAGTTACATGCAGCAGCCACAATGCCTGTAATCCAGGAGTGCTCAACCTCTGGCCCGTGGAGACATCTGATGTGGCCCATGACCTCAATCCAGGAAAGCACATGCCCGAGGTCAGCAACCCATTGATCGCTATCTGGGCTTGTTGACCCGCCTTCCCAGGAGGGAGCTGGCATCCACAGAGGGAGCAGGAGCCACATAAGCTTATGCTTCCTTTGTAGTGCTGGCTCCTGTCCCAGGCAGTGGGATACCAAGTGCTCTTCATTCACCTGGGACCTTTCAAGCAACCTGGAGACAGACTGATGCCAGAAGAGGCTGGAGGAGGAAAGGAAGGGCAGTGTATTAAACAACACATGCACTGCGCTTTTGCAATGGGCATATTTATAACTCAACATACAGCCATTAATGTCTAAACCGCTGGCAACAAAAGTGAGTACACCCCTAAGTGAAAATGTCCAAATTGGGCCCAAAGTGTCAATATTTTGTGTGGCCACCACAGAGCTGGTGGATGTTAGAGACCTTACACTCCTCCGCCTTCCGTTTGAGGATGCTCCACAGATACTCAGTAGGGTTTAGGTTTGGAGACATGCTTGGCCAGTCCATCACCTTTAGCCTCAGCTTCTCAGCTTTAGGAGGTGTGTTTGGGGTCGTTATCATGTTGGAATACTGCCCTGTGGCCCAGTCTCCAAAGGGAGAGGATCATGCTCTGCTTTAGTATGTCACAGTACATGTTGGCATTCATGGTTCCCTCATGGAACTGTAGCTCCCCAGTGCTGGCAGAACCCATGCAGCCCCAGACCTTGACACTCCCACTACCATGCTTGACTGTGGGCAAGACAGACTTGTCTTTGTACTCCTCACCTGGTTGCTGCCACACACGCTTGACACTATCTGAACCAAATAACTTTATCTTGGACTCATCAGACCACAGGACATGGTTCCAGTAATCCATGTCCTTAGTCTGCTTGTCTTCAGCAAACTGTTTGCGGTTTTCTTGTGCATCATCTTTAGAAGAGGCTTCCTTCTGGGACAAAAGCAATGCAGACCAATTTGATGCAGTGTGCGGCATATGGTCTGAGCACTGACAGGCTGACCCCCCACCTCTTCAACCTCTGCAGCAATACTGGCAGCAGTCATAGGTTTCCCAAAAGACAACCTCTGGATGTGACGCTGAGCACGTGTACTCAAGTTTTTTGGTTGACCATGGCGAGGCCTGTTCTGAATGAAACCTGTCCTGTATGATCTTGGCCACCATGCTGCAGCTCAGTTTCAGGGTCTTGGAAATCTTCTGATAGCCTAGGTCATCTTTATGTAGAGCAACAATTCTTATTCTTATAGCCTAGGCTAGAGGTCTCCAAACCCCGGCCCACGGGCCACATCCGGCCCGCTTGGATGTTTTATCCAGCCCGCAGCTCATTCAGAGACTGCTTGCTTCAATTCCCCCCGTGTACTTTAGGCAGTGGGACAGAGCAGAAGGCAGGCGGGGAGATGTATGTGTTCCGCTGTCAAAGTGGATCCAATGAGGCAGAGGAAGGTGGAGTGGTGGGCAGATTCCCATGCGTGCAGGGAGGAGGCGAGGATGTGGGATGGCTGTGCGTCAGGCTGGAGGAGTGGCGGCAGAGGAGGAGGTTGGGCTGGGGAAGTGGAGGCAGAGGAGGAGGTTGGGCTGGAGGAATGGCGGCAGAGGAGCAGATTGGGCTGGGGGAGTGGCGGCAGAGGAGGAGGTTGGAGTGGAGAAGGCTCCCGCTCTGTGCAGCTGCCACCACCAGATTTGTATGGAGGTATTGTCGTGCCTGCTCCAGTGACAGTTAACCCACCCTGGTGTGCTGCAGATTCCTCCACTGACATCATCTGGAGGAGGAGCTGCAGGACCTGGGAAGAACTGTCTGCAGGACCAGAAAACCCAAAGGTGTGTGTGTGATGGTGGAGGGGTGTGTTAGGGGAGAGGTATGAGAGGGGGTGTGATCAGAGTGGAGAGATATGGGGGGTGTGATCAGACTGATGGTATCTGGGGTGGTGGTGATCAGGCTAGGGGGTGGAGGTGTTATCAGATTCGGGGGGTATCTGGGGGTGTAATCAGGGTGGGGGACACAGACGTGCGGGAAGACTCTGATGGGGACACAGACGTGTGGAAAGGCTCTGACGGGGACACAGACATGTGGAATGGCTCTGACAGGGTCACAGACATGTGGAAAGGCTCTGACAGGGTCACAGACATGTGGAAAGGTTCTCACAGGGACACAGACGTGCGGAAAGGCTCTGTCGGGGACAAAGATGTGCAGAAAGGCTCTGACTGGGACAAAGACATGCGAAAAGACTCTGACGGGACACAGACGTGCGGAAAGTCTCTGATGGGGACACAGATGTGTGGAAAGGCTCTGACGGGGGCACAGACGTGTGGAAAGGTTCTGACAGGGACAAAGACGTGTGGAAAGGCTCTGACGGGGACAAAGACTTGCAGAAAGGCTCTGACGGGGACAAAGACGTGTGGAAAGGCTGTGAAGGGAACACAGACGTGCGGAAAGGCTCTGACGGGGACAAAGACGTGCAGAAAGGCTCTGACGGGGACAAAGACGTGTGGAAAGGCTGTGAAGGGGACACAGACGTGCAGAAAGGCTCTGATGGGGACACAGACGTGTGGAAAGGCTCTGATGGGGATAAAGATGTGCGGAAGGCTCTGATGGGGACACAGACATGCCGAAAGGCTCTGATGAAATTATTTACATTTTTATTCATTTATTTATAAATAACACATTTTTTCGGAACTCAAATATTTATAAAGCCTACTAGTGGCCCTCGGGCTAAAAAGTTTGAAGACCCCTGGCCTATGCCATATTTATGTAGTGCAACAATTCTTTTTTTCAGATCTTCAGAGAGTTCTTTGCCATGAGGTGCCATGTTGAACTTTCAGTGACTAGTATGAGAGAGTGAGAGCAATAACACCAAATTTAACACACCTACTCCCCATTCACACCTGATACTTTGTAACACTAACGAATCACATGACACCGGGGAGGGAAAATGGCTAATTGGTCCCAATTTGGACATTTTCACTTAGGGGTGTACTCACTTTTGTTGCCAGCGGTTTAGACATTAATGGCTGTGTGTTGAGTTATTTTGAGGGGACAGCAAATTTACACTGTTATACAAGCTGTACACTCACTAATTTACATTGTAACAAAGTATCATTTTTTCAGTGTTGTCACATGAAAAGTTCTAATAAAATATTTACAAAAATGTGAGGGGTGTACTCACTTTTGTATGTATGTATATATAACGTAAAGTGTTGCGTAAATTGACAGTGTTACCTATAGTAAATAAATAGTACATTTTTATTGGAGTTATATACATCAGGCCAAAAAACAGGGATAATGAAAGAGGGACAGAGGGACTTGATCCCAAAAAAGGGGAATAGTAAGGGACAGTTGGGGGCTATGCCACTGAATATTGGGCAATCACCATGTTGCTTCCAATGGTGCATTTTGGTTTTCATTTTTTTCTAATAATCCTGTAATATGGTTAGTAACAACAAAGGTTGAAGTGATAAATAAAAAAGTCGCCATCATTTACATGTGCTAGTGCTCCATGAACTCTAAATACAACTCACCACAGATCACATAATGACTCGAGATTGACAGAAGGAGACTTGAGCTGAAATGTAAAAAAGGAGACCAAGAGAACCCAATATACTATGTTTGCTGCTAATGGTTGCAGCTTATCGTTTGGTGAGTGCATAGTGGTGGAGGATTGGTGGCCCTTGTGGCGATACCTTACGTGGCGCATTTTATGTGTTTGGTGGAAGATACAAATAGACGAGAATTAAGGAAATATTGAACTTTTATTTAACCACTTGCTTACTGGGCACCTAAACTCCCCTCCTGCCTATACCAATTTTCAGCTTTTAGCGCTGTCACTCTTTGAATGAAAATTGCGCGGTTATACAACACTGTACCCAAATGAAATTTTTATCACTTTTTTCCTATAAATAGAGCTTTCTTTTGGTGGTATTTGATCACCTCTGGGTCTTTTATTTTTTGTTAAAAAAATTTAAAAAGGCCACATTTTTTTTTTAAAAATACAAAACCGTTTTTAAATTTTGTTAATAAATTTTACAAACAGGTAATTTTTCTCCTTCATTAATGTACACTGATGAGGCTACACTGATGGGCACTGATAGGCGGCACTAATTGGCACTGATATGCGGCACTAATGGGCACTGATAAGGCAGCACTGATGGGCACTAATAGGCGGCACTGGTGGGCACTGATGCGGTGGCACTGGTGGGCACTGAGATGTGGCATTGGTAGGCACTGAGAGGTGGCACTGATGGGTGGCACTGATGGGCGGCACTGAAGGGCATTGATAGGTGGCACTGAAGGGCACTAACAGGTGGCGCCGATAGGTGGCACTGATGGGCACTGATGGGTGGCAGTGATGGGCACTGATCGGCACTGGTAGGTGACACTGATAGGCAGCACTGCTGGGTGGCACTGATGAGGCACTGATTGGCACCACTGGTGGGCATTGATAGGTGGCACTCGTGGGCATTGATAGGTGGCACTGATTGCTGGCACTTTTATGTACTGGTGGGCACTGACTGGTGGCACTGATTTGTGGCACTGTGGGCACTGGTAGGTGGCACTGCCAGGCGGTACTGGTGGGCACAGATGAGGCAGCTTTGCCTCTTCCTCTTCGGGACCGATGTCCCTTCAACAGAAGCCGGTGATCTGCTTTTTTTCTCCTCACGCTGTTAGCGTGAGAAGAAAAAAAAAAAACGATTACCGATCTTCTGTTTACATCACGTGATCAGATGTCATTGGCTGACAGCTGATCACGTGGTGAGGGGCCGGGATCGAACCCTTACTCAGATCTGATCTCATTGACTCGGTGATCACAGTGCTCGCCGCTCGCGCCCTGCAGGGCGCACATGAGGAGCGTGCAAAGGGGAGGAAGTCTATTGACGGCCTCCCGGCAAAGTAGAGACGGCTATAGCGTGGATTTGAAGGGGTTAAAGATACACAGAGGAAATATTGGGACTTCGTGTTTAGTTTTATATATTTATTCATACATTTTGATATACACAATGGTATAGTACACTTATACTATTGACACTGTTTATGTTTGCTCTATGGAGTAATTGCATTATTTATTTGTAACGTTATGAATCACTTTTGGCCTTGCTCATGTGATACAAATTTATAGTGAATGTTTTGTACGTTGACCTTGTTTTTGCTAGCTGCCAGAACTTTCAAGCACTGGCTTTATTTTCTATACAGAGTTTAAAGTGATATTAAACCTTCTGTTTTTTTTATTTATTACAATAAAAAGCATGTCTATACTTACCTGCTCTGTACAATCCTTTTTCACAGAGCAGCCCTGATCCTCCTCTTCTGGGGTCCCCCACCAGCACTCCAGGCCCCTCCTCTTTGGTAGTGCCCCCACAGAAAAATCTTAAGGCTTTGGAACCACTTTAAAGGGGTAAAATGGTTTGATACCCTTAAAGTTTTTCACCTTAATGCATATGCAACAAGGTGAAAAACCTTCTGTGCTTCAGCTCCCCCCCGATTTTTCTTACCTGAGCCCGATCTGACCAGTGATGTGCATGAGAGCAGCGGCTCCCGTCGTTGTCTCCCTCCTCATTGCGCAGATTTAGCCATTGGCTCCCACTGCTGTCAATCAAATGCTGTGACACAGGAGAGGGGGGCAGGTCCAAGTCCTGCTGTCTGCGTCAATGGAATGCCGAAGAGGAGGGGCCTGGAGCACCAGCGGGGGACCCCCGAAGAAGAGAATCGGGGCTGCTCTGTGCAAAAGTACTGCACAGCGTAGATAAGTATAGACATGTTTGCTATTTTAATTAAAAGAACCTGAAGGTTTAATATCACTTGAACTACTCTGGACCTGTTCTATCAAAAAACGTAATTTTACAGAGTATGTTGTTTTTTGTATATAGTTAATACAGGTAAAATATAAAAAAATATTTTTTCCATGCAAATTTTTCCTAGGCAGCTCAGCGAGCGGAATTGAGAATTGGCATTTTGATGGAATTGCCCAAGAAAAAATGATTATGCCAAAGTGATTCAGCTCATCCCAAGCAATAATATGGTGTGTCACAGAGGTGTGGTCAGATAGGTGCCAGGATATGTATCTTCTCTCTTCAGTAGCAGATGAATGATGTTCGACATCATTAAAGTATAAATGACATTTTATGTTATATGGTTCCTTTAAGGGACTAGAAAGGTAGCACCTTAACAAACACTTCGGCACTGGCAACCTACATATGTGTATCCTGACAGGTTGCTTTTAAATGAACAGTCCCATATCATGGCACTGTCTGATGCCCTCGTTCTGTGCAGTTGTTTATGTTTAAGCCGTCTCATTAGTACTATGTTTTGCTCTGGTTACTTGGCTGTTATTGGCGTTACCATGGCACTATGGTGACTAATTTTGTCCAGTGTTCTTGCTTCTGTTGCATGCGTTAGATCTGTACATAGAAACAAGCCGCCAGCTGAAGAAGGAAGCCAACAAAGTTAGCAGAAGCCACAGAAAGCCCCAGTTCTGTGTTTCAGAACTGTGACTAAAATGTGCCTATTCTATTGTAGTATTGTCAATGGCTAACTCTACCTGGACAGGTAGGAACCTGTTAAAACACATATACTGGAACTGTAATAAGCCTCATGTACATTGACATTTATAAACCTAAAACTCCTCAAGCATAATATCCCTGGTGCTTCCTCACACCCCAGAAGCTGCAGCTGCCACATACAGTCACCAATGCAAGTGAAGTGCTGTACGTGGCCGTACTTAGATAAGCGTTTATCACTTCAGCATCAGTATTTATCTGCGCGTGTGTGCACGTCATGTTCCCAAAAATGCAAAAGCGGTGTGTTTGGGGAAATGCTGGGGTAAACAGTGATGCAGAAGCTGTCAGCATTTACCCAAGTGTGGCTGCGTACAGCCAATCACTTGTATTAAGTAGTAGCTTGAGAAAGGAGCGCGCCCCACAGTGCATGCTCCGAAACGCGTTGCTTAACGGCAGTACAGCCCATACCATTGACTCTGCGTTCCAGCCCTCCACTCGACTGCCTGGCTGAGGTGCAAGCCTCGTTCTGGATCGTGTTCGTATCCCGGAAGTCGGCGCCAAACACACAACCGACAGCGTAGAGGAACAAGGCTCCCTTCCATTGCAAACTGCAGAGATCACCTAGGGCTTCTACTGGAATCCCCTGTGCCGGACTAACATGTCATTACATGTGAGTGCTTTTAATGCCAATTTGTCATTAAATATTACAATCTAACTAAGAGGCGCCTGTTGCTGTTTTTCTTTTCATTCACTTGTATTGGCAACCGAACGTGACACCTGTGGCTCCCCAGGTATGGGAAGGCTTTGGGGATTTTATTATCTGGGGCCTTGCTAAAAGTTGAATGCACAGACTCTTGTAATCTGTGACCCACCCCTTCTGTCCTATGTCAAACAACACTTACAGAACAGGCTGCCTCATTTTAAATATATGATTTTAAATAATATAATTGTGAATCTATCTGGGAGCCCTGGTTAGACACCCCGGGACTGGCTCCATTGCGTTTGGTTCAAAATAGAATCTTAGGTGGTAGAACGACATCAATGAATACACCAAATTAGTTCATAATACTGAGAAGAAAGTCTACGATAGAGCAATATTGCAAGAGTGTTAGGACCTGCAAAAGTTCAAATGTTTAGGTTGTGTTATACCCAATGGGTATTGTTTGTTATAGAGCATATTTACCGCTTCCCGCTGATTGAGGGTTAGCGGTAACAAACTCCACTCAGAGGCCCCCCCCTTTTTGGGACCGAAAGTGGAGAAGGATAGTATCCTATTAATAGGACATATAGGTTATTTTTAAAATAAAATAAAAAGAATGAAGAAACACTACCACAAATGTCTTATTGTACATATACATCTTTTATTTCTGATATGAAGCTACAAAGCTTATTATTATATATGAGTAACATAATGTATAGATATTGATGGTCAGATACATGTGCTTATTATATGTCCTAAAATACTACTGAAAAAACTTTTGTATATGTTTTTTGCTCTTGTTTTTTCTTGTTTTTTTTTCTTTTCAATAAAAATTAACTTATTTTAAAAAAAAATAATATAATTGATTTATTGGAAAGTACTGTACACAAGTGACCTAAATAGCTTTTCTACCAATTCAAACTATTGATAGGAGGACTTTTCTTTGTTTACTCTCTTTTAATGTCTGCATATCTCTGGCCATTAAATGGAAGTTTGTGGTTCAATATTAAAGATGGTGGCTTTAGTAAATAATTTTCTAACCTGTTAGTCATTAGGGAGGTGAAAAGGACAGAAAGGCATGGAAAAATAGTGACCACAACAGATCTGGTCTCCTTTTCTCAAATAGAACCCCCTGGATGTGAAGGTTTCTCCTTAAAATGATCTCTCCTTCTGAAAATATTAGTTGCCTGGTTGTCCTTCTTGCCTCGGTGCTTTTGAGTTAGTAACCCAGAACTACGTAGATCATTACTGATGTGGCCAGATTATAATGGATGCAAATATACTGCCCTTTATAACTGCTTCCCATCCAGTGTACACCAATATATATATATATATATATATATATATATATATATATATATATATATATACACACATTATCTCACAAAAGTGAATACTCCCCTCACTTTTTGTAAATATTTTATTATATCTTTTTATGTGACAACACTTAAGGAATGACACTTTGCTACAATGTAAATTAGTGAGTGTACAGCTTGTATAACAGTGTAAATTTGCTTTCCCCTCAAAATAACGCAACACGCAGCCATTAATGTCTAAACTGCTGGCAAAAAAAGTGAGTATACCCCTAAGTGAAAATGTCCAAATTCGGCCCAAAGTGTCAATATTTTGTGTGGCCACCATTATTTTCCAGCACGGCATGAACCCTCTTAGGCATGGAGTTCACCAGAGCTTCACAGGTTGCCACTGAAGTCCTCTTCCACTCCTCCATGATGACATCACGGAGCTGGTGGATGTTAGAGACCTTGCGCTCCTCCACCTTCCGTTTGAGGATGCTCCACAGATGCTCAATAGGGTTTAGGTCTGGAGACATGCTTGGCCAGTCCATCACCTTTACCCTCAGCTTCTTTAGCAAGGCAGTGGTTGTCTTCGAGGCGTGTTTGGGGTCATTATCATGTTGGAATAATGCCCTGCGGCCCAGTCTCCGAAGGGAGGGGATCATGCTCTGCTTCAGTATGTCACAGTACATGTTGGCATTCATGGTTCCCTCAATCAACTGTAGCTCCCCAGTGCCGGCAGCACTCATGCAGCCCCAGACCATCACACTCCCACCACCATGCTTGACTGTAGGCAGGAGTCTTTGTACTCCTCACCTGGTTGCTGCCACACACGCTTGACACCATCTGAACCAAATAAGTTTATCTTGGTCTCATCAGACCACATGGCATGGTTCCAGTAATCCATGTCCGTAGTCTTCTTGTCTTCAGCAAACTATTTGCTGACTTTCTTGTGCATCATCTTTATAAGAGGCTTCCTTCTGGAAGACAACCATGCAGACCAATTTGATGTATTGTGCGGCGTATGGTCTGAGCACTGAAAGGCTGACTCCCCCACCCCTTCAACCTCTGCAGCAATGCTGGCAGCACTCATACGTCCATTTCCCAAAGATAACCTCTGGATTGACGCTGAGCATGTGCACTCAACTTCTTTGGTCGATCATGGCAAGGCCTGTTCTGAGTGGAACCCATCCTGTTCAACCACTGCTTGGTCTTGGCCACTGTGCTGCAGCTTAGTTTCAGGGTCTTGGCAATCTTCTTATAGCCTAGGCCAGGGGTAGGAAACCTTGGCCCTCCAGCTGTGGTGAAACTACAAGTCCCATGAGACATTGCAAGACCCTGACAATCACAGACATGACTCTTAGAGGCAGAGGTATGATGGGATTTGTAGTTTCACCACAGCTGAAGTGCCAAGGTTGCCTACCCCTGGCCTAGGCCATCTTTATGTAGAGCAACAATTCTTTTTTCAGATCCTCAGAGAGTTCTTTGCCATGAGGTGAAAATGGCTAAGTGGGGCCAATTTGGACATTTTCACTTAGGGGTGTACTCACTTTTGGAAAAAATGGCTAATTGGGCCCAATTTGGACATTTTCACTTAGGGGTGTACTAACTTTTGTTGCCAGCGGTTTACACATTAATGGCTGTGTTATTTTGAGGGGACAGAAAATTTACACTGTTATACAAGCTGTACACTCACTACTTTACATTGTAGCCAAGTGTTATTTCTTCAGTGTTGTTACATGAAAAAATATAATACAATATAAAAAAAAAAGATAAAATAAAAATATCCAAAAATGTAAGGGGTGTGCTCACTTTTGTGAGATACTGTGAGTGTGTGTGTGTGTGTATATATATATATATATATATATATATATATATATATATATATATATATATATATATATATGTGTGTGTGTGTGTCCTGGATGGGAAGTGGTAAGGCCAGGAACATTGCTGCATCCATGATCCTGGTATCAAAATTTTCAGCCAGTAATTGGCTTTCATGTAAAAGTGATCTGAGAGCTCTACAGGCCTGATCACTTTTTAAGGAAGCCCCCTCCCCCCCTTACTGCTGCCACCCACCACTGTTCCTGGACTCTTCTATTCCACCAGGGAGCCCAGGACCACTACACACTGTTGGACTGGCTGCGGACAGAGGACAGGAAGGAAGCCAGTTCCAGTTTTGATTCTTTGTTTACTGGTCGTTACCGGGCAGTGAAGCAGCCAAATAAACCGATCAGTTTGTTAAGGTGCTTTGGAGGGCAGAGGTGGTATCGGGGTCTAATAAACTACCGTTCACTGCCCCAGTTATCACAAGGGATGTTATTCATCCCTTGTGATAGCAATAAAGTTAAATTTAAAAAATGTAAAGAAAAAGTGCAAAAAAAAAATACATTTAAATAAAATAAATAATGAAAAAACTTTTTTAAAACGTCCCGTCCCTTCATGGTCACACGCAAATGCAAATGCACATGTAGGTTCTATGTGCATATGTAAACGGTGATTGCACCACACATGTCAGGTATTGCCATGAACCTCAGAGTGAAAGCTCTAGCACCAGAGCTTATGTTTAACTCTAAACTGGTAACCTGGAAATGCTTTTATAGTGGTTGTAAACCCATGGGAAAAAAAAAAAACCTGCAAGACAAAGGCATAATGAGCTAGTATGCATAGCATACTAGCTCATTATGAAATACTTATCTTAGATCGAAGCCCCCACGGCGGTCCCGGCACACTGCTGGGGTGGGCGACATGTCTCCTGGAGTTATTTCCGGTTATCGCGGGCTCCGGTGCTGTGATTGGCCGGAGCCGCAATGACATCACAGCAGCTGAAGAAACGGCACGAGCGAGCCGTTATTCAGTGCGCATGTGCCGATGGCGTCGGCACGTGCTTATACAGTGAATATCTCCTAAATGGTGCAAGTTTAGGAGGTATTCACGGTACCTACAGGTAAGCCTTATTATAGGCTTACCTGTAGGTAAAAGTGGTGTGTAAGGGTTTACAAACACTTTAAAGCATCACCTATGGAGATAGTTAGGTGCCGTAATTTGTCAACATTTCATGGGCATGCAATATTTTAAATGTTGACATATTTGATATCTATTTACTCAACACAACATCATCTTTTATATGTTACCAAAAAAAAAATTGGGTATCATATTCTGTTTGTATGTACTAAAATGCATTTAAGTGTATTTTTTCATGAAAATTTGCATTGGATAAATGGCTGTGCAAATATCATGCAGCATAAATCAGCGTATAACACGCACAGGTGTATAACACGCACTACAATTTTAGGAGAGAAGTTTAAGAAAAAAAACTTACATTTTAAATAAAGAACTTTGAAGCAAAATTAGGGTCACAGCTCATCAATGCATCCTGCTCAGTGTCCATCTGCAGCCTCTAAATTGCCCATCAATGCACCTTACTCATCGCCCATCTGCAGTCTCTAAATTGCCCATCAATGCACCCTGCTCCGTGCCCATCTGCAGCCATTAAATTGTCCAACAATGCACCCTGCTCAGTGCCCATATGCAGCCATTAAATTGTCCAACAATGCAGCCTGTTCAGTGCCCATCTGCAGCCATTAAATTGCCCAACAATGCACCCTGCTCAGTGCCCATATGCAGCCATTAAATTGCCCAACAATGCAGCCTGTTCAGTGCCCATCTGCAGCCATTAAATTGCCCAACAATGCACCCTGCTCAGTGCCCATATGCAACCATTAAATTGCCCAACAATGCAGCCTGTTTAGTGCCCATCTGCAGCCATTAAATTGCCTAACAATGCAGCCTGTTCAGTGCCCATCTGCAGCCATTAAATTGCCCAGCAATGCAGCCTGTTCAGTGCCCATCTGCAGCCATTAAATTGCCCAACAATGCAGCCTGTTCAGTGCCCATCTACAGCCATTAAATTCACCAACATAGCAGCCTGTTCAGTGCCCATCTAGAGCCATTAAATTCACCAACAATGCAGCCTGTTCAGTGCCCATCTAGAGCCATTAAATTCACCAACAATGCAGCCTGTTCAGTGCCCATCTGCAGCCTATAAATTGACCAACAATGCAGCCTGTTCAGTGCCCATCTGTAGCCTTACCTTTCCCATCATTGCAGCCTCGCCAGTGTTGGATTATCCCTGCTGTCTCCGAGGGAAAAGGAGGAGCGAGCGCCACCGCCACAATCTCCTGTGTACCCGGTGCTCCGTCACTCACAGCCACGCCTCCTGGCCCTGCTCATATGATACACAGAACAGTGGCACAATGCAGGGCCATAAGGTGTGGCTGTGAGTGATGGAACGCCGGGTACACAGGAGAGCACGGCTCTTAAGTTCAGCGGCGCTTCCCTCAGAGACAGCAGGGATTGGCGTATAACGCGCACGATTTCTCCCTGATTTTAAGGGGGAAAAAGTGTGTGTTATACGCTGATAAATACAGTATATAATATATGGAAGTTATAAGTAATTTTCTAGCAAAGAAAATGCTGATTTTAACATGTGTGAGAAATGTAAAAATTTGCCTTGACGGCACATGGTTAAAACTAAAGCTGCCCAACCCCCAATAAACTATCCCCTGCATCTAATGCTTTTCGAGGCTCTTATCAAATTTTGAGGTTCCATATTTGTTTCAGCAATATCCTTATCCTCCTTTTTCAAATATAGTTTGCTTGCAGCATGATCTCCTAAGCTCCAACAATTTACCAGTCCATCTCCCAGCCATGAATCAGGGGGACTATTTAAAACAAGATTTTCAGCTATCAAAAAATATGGAGTCATTGCTGTGAAACTGAGAAAGTATGGGGTATTGTTTTTTTAGGTCTACATCCCTTTAAACTGCTGTCATCCCACACAGACTTTAGCTGTTACATGCTTGGATCTTGTTGCGTACAGTGTGTTCCCCCCTCCAGCGTTTGGTGGTATGCACATATGTACTTAATATTTCATCATACTGGACAGATTTCCTCATTTAGGTAACAAATAATGCTCAGAATTACAGTACATTTTTTAGAACAGTACAGTACAAAAAGTACAATATTATTTCCACGTTAGGCTTTTGTTTTTAAATACTGATTTCTCACCTGAATCAAGGCTACAAACCACTGACGTGAGTGGGGAATAAAGTGTGCTACAACTGGATTTTCTGGTTAGAAAGCTATGTAAATGCAACTAAATACGTCTATTCTATGAGCACAGTTTGTACAGCTGCTGCTGCATCTAAACAACCAGAACAGATTACATAAGAGATAAACCGCAAATGGCATTTAAGCAGAAGTTGAGACTTCCAGATATGATCTTTAACATATACTTAATACTTCTCTCAAAGATTACTGAAATTTTATCTAACCATTTATTTTTGGAATCCATGATTATAATGAATAAGCAATGAATAAGCAATAAAGTGTTTCTTAGTTTAAAGCAGGGGTCTTCAAACTACGGCCCTCCAGTTGTTCAGGAACTACAATTCCCATCATGCCTAGTCATGTCTGTGAATGTCAGAGCTGTACAATGCCTCATGGGATGTGTAGTTCTGCAACAGCTGGAGGGCCGTAGTTTGAGGATCCTTGGTGTAGCCTCCCTGGCGGTTTTCCCGAGTGTGGCTCGGGGTTAAAAATCAGGACCATTAGCGGTAACCCCGAGCCACACTCGGGATTACATCGCAGGATCCTGGTGTGGCATTACTTACCTTGTCCCCGGGATCCTGCGATGTCCCCCGCAGTGTCCGTGGGCTCCGTCCTCTGCCCGAAGCCTCTCTGTGCCAGGCTCCGTTCCCTGCGAGCGTCGCGACGCACGGGGGCGGAGCCTGGCGGCAAATTCAAAAAAATGTCAAAATCATAACACATACAGTACTGTAATCTTACAGATTACAGTACTGTATGAAATAATTTCACATCCCTTTTGTCCCCAGTGCTTTGGCCCATGCCCTGCATGCAGTTTTATGTGATATATACTGTTCTTTCTGCCTGGAAACTGGAGATTGTCCATAGCAACCAAAAAGTGTCCCTTTACGTCAAAAATGGTTTTAGACCAGCTAGAAAACAGCGATAGTAAATTAGAACACTTGCAGAATTGAGCGATAGTGAATCGTGGGGAAATTTATTTTATTACTATTTATTTTTATTTTTTTTAATTATTTATTTTTATTTATTATATTATAATTTATGTTTTTGTGTTTCAAACTTTATCATATCCGGGATATCTACTAGACTCTTGTTTGGACAGATTTAAGTGTGTTATTGTTAAGAATTACAGACCTACAATATAAAACGCCAAATTTCCATGCAAAATAATGGTACCGCTTTCAGCACCTAAAATCCGAAATAATCATACCGCAAGGGAGGTTAAAGGGACATTTTAGTTAAAGGCTTATGCTGTGTACACACGAGCGGAATGTCCGACAAAAAAAGTCCATCTGACTTTTTTTTTTTTTAAATTCTGACGGACCTAGAAATGGAACATGTTCTAAATATTTCCGATGGAACCAATTCCTATTGGGAAAACCGCTTGTCTGTATGCTGTTCCGATGGACCAAAAATGACGCATGCTCTGAAGCAAGTACGAGACGGAAGCTATTGGCTACTGGCTATTGAACTTCCTTTTTCTAGTCCTGTCGTACGTGCTGTACGTCACCACGTACTTGACGGTCGGACTTTGGTCGGACTTTGGTTTGACCGTGTGTAGGCAAGACCGCTTAAATGGAATTCCGTCGGAGAAACCTTCGGAGTTTATTCTGGCGGCAAAACCGGTCGTGTGTACAGGGCATAAGTCTACCTTTTACAAAAAATATATAATAAATGCACATAAATCTGCAGGAAAAAAATGTGTATTTATTATTTTTTTTGCAAATCAGCCTGCAGAGCATTGCAACTGTGATCCGTGGATCATAAATGCTTTGCCAGGCTCCTGCAGGCTCTTCCTCTATCTCCCTGTGTGTACCAAAGTACAGGCTTTCAATTAGAAAGCTTGAAAAAGTGTCCATGAACTACGAGTGTTGTGATTACCATATCCTATTGACAACTCTACTGTAAATCCGTTTGCTGCAGTAGCAAAGGGAACTTGTAGTTCATTCATTCAAAGATCTCTGTGTGCTTGGGGTGGAGGCGGGGCTCCTATTTGCATCATGTTACACTCTAAATACAGGTTTAACATGTAACATGGTGCAAAAGGTGGAGTCAGCCTTTAATTTCCTGTGAGCCCTTACTGTTGATGTATTCCTGCAATTTTTACATTAAAATAAAGTGTCTCTCTTGGTGGGTGGTGATTGTCACACTTTCAGATGCCTGGTCTCCTGCTGCATGCTGTGGTTCCATCAGCCAGTGGAATGAACCACAGCCCACAAAAGGTGTGCAGTGACCTTTTTCAACTGCAAGTTTTGAATATAGAAGAAAGTTAAAGTAGTTCTAAAACCTTAAAGTGGAACTTTACCCATAACAACTTGATAAAAAACAAGGTTCTTTAGCAAGGAAGCTACATTCCACATTAATGATTATGCTACCAAAGTTAGTGTTTGCTGTAAATTGCCTTCAGCATTGTTCCCATTTCTTTTTGCTGGAGGCTGCCATTTTACTGAAGTCCAGACCCCCTGAGCAGCAGTAAATCATAATGCTGTCAGCACATCGCCTCTGGTGGCTCTGATTTTTGCCCCAATGCGAAAATGGAGAGCAACTAAGCATGTGCAGAGCAAGGTGAGACAATTTGTTACTGGATTTTAAATGTTATATGCACTTATTTTTTTATTTGTTTGCTATATCTGCAAAAGGGGCCAGTCAGAAGTGATCTAACAGGATTTTATTTTCACTAAAGTTCCACTTTAAGGTTTTTTACCCTTAATGCATTCTTTGCAATAAGATAAAAAAAAAAAACCTTCTGTGCTGCAGGAAGATTTCGACAAGTAGTTTATATAGTAAGGATATCGCATGAGAGAGAGCTGACGTAGATTTACAGCATTCCTCAAAGGCTTTTAGTTCTCTGTTTAGATCCCCTGTCTTGGCAATGTGTTTTTTAAAATGAAACAGCTGGATATATTTATTATATAATTATAGTTTCTAAGGGACATCCTTCCTTGATCACTGCTCAACAGAATAAAGGTGTAATTTATCCAAATGTCAGATTTTTCTTTTATTTTTTAGTTTTGTAACCCCTTTACTTGCCGGGGAGAATAACTGAGTATAGCAATATGGACAAATCCTGTATTGCTGAGAAAGTTTATCCCATGAAAGTGACAGTAATAAAATAAAGTGATTCAAAGAATGATGATCTGTATTAGGGAAAAAACCCACGGTAAATGTGATAATGTGACACCTTGATATTATTTACTTACATTAGGGACATGTGTATCTAGAACACATTGCAAGAACTATGTGTTTCCTATGAGTGTCATGCACACTGGGCATCAAAAATTGCACTTTTAAGGTAATTTTATGGGTTTTTTTCTGCCTCTGAATGCCCCTCTATGTTAAGCCTAGTACACACGGTGAGATTATCGGACAAATGATCATCCTTTTTTTTTTTTGCATGCTAGTCTCCATATCGAATATGAATACTAAAGTACGAAAATTCTCATACGACAGAAAAAAAATTTGGAAGTGCTGTAATGTATTTGTATTGTGTTTTCGCTATATAAACAAAAAAAAAAATACTGAAACGCCTTTTTCTTAGTTTCTGTTATAACATTTTGCAAATAAATACCGTAATCTTTCTTCATAAATTTAGGCCAAAATGTATTCTAGTACATTTCTTTGGTAAAAATTACCCAAATCAATGGATATTATGTACCCTGTTTATAGAGTCCACAAACTATGGTATATATATTTGAAAATTAATCAATCCTGATGTACTGACAGCCTATCTAATTTCTTGAGGCCCTAAAATGCCAGGACAGTGCAAAATCCCCCCATATAACCCCTTTTTTTAGAAAGTAGACAGTCCAAAGTATTTTGTAAGATGCTTGGTGAGGTTTTTGAAGTTGCAATTTTTTGTCAGAATTTTGAGGAAAATTAAGAAACTAAATATTTATTTTCCACAATTCATTTTGTTTTACATACTGTCACCAGTGTAATACAGCATCACCATACAACTAGTGGCAGTGATCAGGGAAACTGCCTGGTGACAGTATGTAAAAAAGAAAAAAGTATATTTCATTTTATTTCTTTTTTTTTTTACTTTTTTTTTTCTTTTATAATATTTTTACATACTGTCACCAGAATAGTACAATGTCACCATGTGTGATTCTATGCATTAAGGTGAAAATCCTTCTGTGTGCAGCTACCCTCCAGCCCCCCTTATACTTACCTGAGCCCATTCTCAATCCAGCACTGTGGTCAAGAGCAGCAGCCCTCTCAGCTCTCTCTCTCATAGGGCAGACTGATAGCAGCAGGAACCATTGGGTCCTGTTGCTGTCAATCAAATCCTGTGACAAGAAAGTTGGGGGCATGGTTGAACCACACCGTCTGTGTCAAGGGACACAAACAGCGGGGCTCAGGCTTGAGCCCGCTGGTGTGCCACAATAGGAAGCGGCTTTCTATGGTGGCACACCAATAAGAGGAGAAGCCAGGAGCGCTGATGGGGGAACAAAGAAGAGGAGGATCGGAGCTGCTCTGTGCAAAACCATTGCAGAAAGCAGGTAAGTATAACATGTTTGTTATTTAAAAGAAAACTAGGTTTACAAACACTTTAATGTTGCAAGCCGCCATGCAGAACAAGTTGTGGATTTGGCAAAACAAGTATTCCCAGTTATATATTACCAGTTCGAGATAAACAGGGCTGTTGTGGTATAGTACTAACATCTAGTTAAAATACTAATTAAAAGATTAGATAGGAAAACCATGGGAAAACACAGCAGTGTGGGAACACAGGACTCATTGTTCAATTTTTGTACAATTATGGCAGTAATTATATGGTTTGTCCTCTTGGCATTGTGTCACAGCCTCACCTTCTACATTTACTTTGGACTGTATTGCATATTCCTAATAATTATCTACCTCATTTAAATTTGCAATATGTTGTAAACACTGTACAGTTTTCTTTGTAGGTTTTGTACCTGGGCATGAAAAATTAAAATTTGCACTGTGAAAATGCACAAATAAGTAATTTTTGTGACTCTACTTTATACATTATGCGAAAGCTAGCATATTTCATTACTTTTTTTTTTTTTTTGTATCTTACCTTGCCTTAAAAAACTACTAACTACCAAACTTATATTCCAACTAAAATTTTGAGTGTAATACTACTCTTTTGCCCCGTACACACGGTCGGACTTTGTTCGGACATTCCGACAACAAAATCCTAGGATTTTTTCCGTCGGATGTTGGCTCAAACTTGTCTTGCATACACACGGTCACACAAAGTTGTCGGAAAATCCGATCATTCTAAACGCGGTGACGTAAAACACGTACGTCGGGACTATAAACGGGGCAGTGGCCAATAGCTTTCATCTCTTTATTTATTCTGAGCATGCGTGGCACTTTGTCCGTCGGATTTGTGTACACACGATCGGAATTTCCGACAACGGATTTTGTTGTCGGAAAATTTTATCTCCTGCTGTCCAACTTTGTGTGTCGGAAAATCCGATGGAAAATGTCCGATGGAGCCCACACACGGTCGGAATTTCTGACAACACGCTCCGATCGGACATTTTCCATCGGAAAATCCGACCGTGTGTACGGGGCATTTGAAGGTGTTGTGTGTCCTTGTTATCTGCTTGTAGCAAATTACATCTCTGAATTTCTAGGTTGCAGTAAGAATTCTGACCATTATTATGAACTGTATTGGAAGAACAACCAAGTCTTGTTGCCTATACCAATTCATTTAATTGTTTCATACAATGGTGCATGAAGGAAAGGGGATCTGATCAGTTGCAATGGTCATCAAGAACAAGACATTTTTAATTCTGATCAAAAGTATTGGATGGCAGGGACAAAACAAAGCTCCCTTGAAATTCAGGAAGTGTAGTTTCAATAGTTTTCTGGCTAGACGTATGTGTGTATGTATGTATATGTATATGTATAGTATCTCACAAAAGTGAGTACACCCCTCACATGTTTGTAAATATTTTATTATACCTATTCATGTGACAACACTGAAGAAATGACATTTTGCTACAATGTAAAGTAGTGAGTGTACAGCTTGTATAACAGTATCAATTTGCTGTCCCCTCAAAATAACTCAACACACAGCCTTTAATGTCTAAACCGCTGGCAACAAAAGTGAGTACACCCCTAAGTGAAAATGTCCAAATTGGGCCCAAAGTGTTAATATTTTGTGTGGCCACCATTATTTTCCAGCACAGCCTCAACCCTCTTGGGCATGGAGTTCACCAGAGCTTCAGAGGTTGTCACTGGAGTCCTCTTCCACTCCTCCATGATGACATCATGAGCTGGTGGATGTTAGAGACCTTGTGCTCCTCCACCTTCCGTTTGAGGATGCCCCACAGATGCTCATTAGGGTTTAGGTCTGGAGACATGCTTGACTGTAGGCAAGACACATTTGTCTTTGTACTCCTCACCTGGTTGCCACCACACCATCTAAACCGAATAAGTTTATCTTGGTCTCATCAGACCACAGGACATGGTTCCAGTAATCCATGTCCTTAGTCTGATTGTCTTCAGCAAACTGGCTTTCTTGGGCATCATCTTTAGAAGAGGCTTCTTTCTGGGACAACAGCCATGCAGACCAATTTGATGTAGTGTGTGCCGTATGGTCTGAGCAATGACAGGCTGACCCCCCACCCCTTCAACCTTTGCAGTAATGCTGGCAGCACTCATACGTCTATTTCCCAAAGACAACCTCTGGATATGACGCTGAGCATGTGCACTCAACTTTTTTGGTCGACCATGGCAAGGCCTGTTCTGAGTTTACCTGTCCTGTTAAACCGCTGTATGGTCTTAGCCACCGTGCTGCAGCTCAGTTTCAGGGTCTTGGCAAACTTCTTATAGCCTAGGCCGTCTTTATGTAGAGCAACAATTCTTTTTTTCAGATCCTCAGAAATTTTTTCCACGAGGTGCCATGTTGAACTTCCACTGACCAGTATCAGAGAGTGAGGGCAATAACACCAAATTTAACACACCTGCTTCCCATTCACACCTGAGACCTTGTAACACTAACGAGTACAAGCTGTACACTCACTACTTTACATTGTAGCAAAGTGTAATTTCTTCAGTGTTGTCACATGAAAAGATAAAATAAAATATTTACAAAAATGTGGGGGGTGTACTCACTTTTGTGATATACTGTGTGTGTGCAGCACAGTGGTGTAGTGGTTAGCACTTTTGCCTAGCAGCAAAAAGGGTCGCTAGTTCGAATCCTGACCCTGACACCATCTGCCTGGAGTTTGCATGTTCTCCTTGTGCTTGCATGGGTTTCCTCTGGGTCCTCCGGTTTCCTCCCACACTACAAAGACATGCTGGTAGGTTAATCAGATCCTATCTAAATTGGCCCTAGTATGTGTATGTATGAATGTGAGTTAGGGACCTTGGGTTGTAAGCTCCTTGAGGGTAGGGACTGATGTGAATGTACAATGTATATGTAAAGCGCTGCGTAAATTGACGGTGCTATTTAAGTACCTTAAATAAATACAGGTATATGATTTTTTTTTGTTATCACATAATTCTTCAGAGAACTTAAACATTTTAGACCTACAGCTTAGGCAACTTTTCTCCTTGTAGAAGTATTGTGTTGTCAGTTTATACATTGGTTGCATTTGCTTTTAGGCAGGTTTCACACTACCTTCGCATGCGGCTCACAGCAGGGGTCTGGTGCGTCCCCATTCACCGTTTCAGTTCCGATTTCAGCCCGAATTTTTGGCTGAATTGGGACCTGAAACTGACCAAAAGACACACAGGGCTCCTGTGCAAATTCCTGCCGCATCGAAGATTCGTGAACCGGCTTCATAGAGAGCTGGTCAAAATCTCCTGCATTTGCGAATTGGATGCAGGAAATCCATATCCAATTCGCAATAGTGTGAACCCAGCCTTAGGTTTTTGATATGTGTGCTAAGCAATGGTAATGACTTCAAAAACAGTGTATGAAATTCAAGCCTTTTCATGTACGAAACTGTATACAAAAGTATTTTTAGATAAGATTAGATGCACAGCATAGTTTCTTCTTTTTATCCAAACATTTTGTCACACAATCACATAATAGGAAATTCTTCTTCCAATTCTTTCAACAATTTTTCCAGAGCCTGTAGATAGTTTATCTAGATAGAAACTCTGCTTGGAGAAAGTTGTAAATTATTTTCCTTTTGTACTAAAAGCTAGTGAGGCCTCAATAGGTATGTTACCTGCAATTTTTACAAATAGAAATCTGTAGAGCAGTGACCTGGTGGTGACAGCATTTCTTTGTGGAACACTACAGGATATGGAATAAATTTCACATGAAACAGTCTTGAGATTGAAGCATTTGAAACTAACATTGGTGTTTTGTTTTGTTATTATACTGTACGATGAAGAGAAGGATTTAATTGTGCTTGTTGAAATGTTGATGTCTTTGACCTAAAGGAAGCAGAGTATTCATGAACATATATAATTGTATAGATGTTATGACACGAGGCCAGGGGAGGTATAGCATATACTAATCCCATTTCCTAGATTTCAGGAGAGAGTTTTCAAGACAACTTATTTCAGCCTTCTCCCTCTCTGTTCATCCCACCCATCAGTTAGTTGAATGGTTGGCTGAATAGGTATGACTAATGCCCTGTACACACGAGCGGACTTTTCGACCGGAATGGTCCGACGGACCGAATCCGGCGGACAATCCGACCGTGTGTGGGCATCATCGGACCTTCAGCGGACTGTTTCTGTCGAAAATATGAAGGACTTTAGATTTGGAACATGTTTCAAATCTAAGTCGGAACTCCGCCGGACCCAGTTCCTATCGAAAAATCCGCTCGTCTGTATGCTAGTCCGACCAATGAAAACTGACGCAAGGGCAACTATTGGCTACTGGCTATGAACTTCCTTATTTTAGTCCGGTCGTACGTCATCACGTACGAATCCGTCGGACTTTGGTGTGATCGTGTGTAGGCAAGTCCGTTCAGTCGAAAGTCTGTCGGAAGTCCGTCAAAAGTCCGTTGAAAGTCCGTCGGAAAGACTGTCGGACCTTTGTTGCCGAAAAGTCCACCCATGTATACAGGGCATTAGCATGAGGCATCTCAGAATGGTGCAGAGTGACCACTGCATCCACACAGAGCGCAAGGGTTGCTTCCATGCAGCATGCTGGCAGGGGACAGACTTTTATTTACCCCTTATCAATACATTCCCTCAGATTCCCTTAATAGGTAGTCAATAAATTCCTTTAAAGTATAAGGCTATGATTTGATGCTCTGCGAATATTTTTAGTTCATTCAAACTGAAAGTTTAGTTGAATCCTCTTGTTCCATATGCTACTGGACTTGACAAAATAAAATGTGTGAGTAAAATTTTTATAGCATCAGGAGAATCATTCATTTGTGCTGTAAAAGGATTTTTTAGCAGAAATGTGAACTGATCACAAGAGCTCTTTGTGTAGGATCAAGGGCCAACACTGTGATTTACTTTATGTAAGCTCCTATCCTCACTCACATTCCTAACAGTGTATTCCTAATGCTAATTAAAGCCACAAGCTGCTCATACTGAAGCCAATCCCTGGGGCATGTAATGCCTGTGGAAATTAAACATTATAAACACAAGCCCCTCAGTTTGTTCTGTTATGTGTCTGATGATCCTGCCACTTCTGGCATTCAGCTGAAGATTACTTGATCAAACAACACATGCTGTGTGTTTGAGTCACATTACTCATATGGATCTGCAGGAGCTATACTGACATTGCAATGCCACTGCTGGTTAAAGAAGGATACCATTACTCTGGAATGTACTAGGAGGGTATGCTCATTTCATCAGTGAAAGCATAGCTGAAAAATCAAGTTGCTTACATAATAATTAATAGCTCCTATTCGGCAGTGATTCCTGTGATAGCATGGTGGTAATGCACCAATGTGTGTTAGTATACTGCCATGCCACATATTCCTAATGACAACCCAACACCGTTTTCCAATGCATTTTAATTTGAATGGGTTCCTCAAAGCACCAAAAAATCCAGCTTTAATACATTTTTGCAGCATTTTTGACATAATTTCTCATGCATACACTATTCTTAAAGCGGTAGTAAACCGCACCTTTTTTAAAAAAAAAAACCTGCAAGACAATGGCATAATGTGCTAGTATGCATCGCCCTACCAGCACATTATGAAATACTTACCTTAGAACGAAGCCCTCCAGCGGCTTTAATCTTCACCCAGTCTTCCTTCCGGGTTCGGGTGCTCTGGCCGTCTGATTGGCCGCCCCATGATGACATCACTTACACACATGCACGCAGGTGTCACAGAGCTCTGAAGGAGTGGCATGGGTATGCCGTCCCTTCAGAGCGCGTGTGCTGGTAACATCACCGTCTGCATGCAATGTGAATATCTCATCAACAGTGCACTTTTAGGAGATATTCACTGTACCCATAGGTAAGCCTTATTATAGGCTTACCTGTAGGTACAAGTTTAAAAAAAAGAGTTTACTAACACTTTAAGCAAATCATTTTTGTGACTGTGGCAAAGTTTCTTACCTGAGATCCTGCCAGTAACAGAACTTACTGTTGCAGGCTGACAACACTGAGCCATTGCACTGCTTAAAGGAGTAGCTGCTCAGTACTGGATTAAAGGAGAAGTACAGCCAAAGCTCATTAGGCTGGGCTTCTCCTGTGGATCACAGGAGTGCACATTGTTTTGTACTCCTGTGACCCATTTTCAGCAGAGAGTGGACTGAAGTCCGCTCTCTGCTGATGTCACGGAAATCAGTCCAGGCACCGCGTCATTCCAACAATGGAAGTCTGGATCCACCAGGTGCCTGGACTGACACCCGTCTCAGCCTCTCAGTGAGCTGCTGAGAGGCTGAGACGGATGCTTCCGCCCCCTCCACAGTTTAGCGCTTCAGTGAGCGAGGAGGGAGCGGAGAGATGCTGATTGACAGTCAGCAGTTCTCTGCTTGGGGAGTTGTGAGAACTGAGCCATCGGTGATGTTCGATCGCTCGGTTATCAGTGTAGAGGAGCCGGGGAACAGCTGCAGCAGCGGACCGATGCTGCATCCACCTAGGTAAGTATGATTATGGAAAAAACCCCAAACCCATACTTCTCTTTTAATGCTTGCACCCTTGCCACAGCTGGAAGTAGAGGACCCTCTTGTGAGGTCACTGAAACGACTCAAATAATAAAAAAAAAAACACACAGCACATTTTACTGGAACAGCATATTTTAGTTTAGATTGCTCATTCATACTGATTTGTTTCCATAATAATTAGGAGTCATTGAAACTGAAACTTTTAGCATATACGCATTTCACATAACAAGAATTCAGCTTTTATTTTTGCATGTCTCTATCAATGTTAAAATCTGCATAGTGTTTCTGGGCATCAGTGGGATATGCTGGTACCCCCTGCATCTCCGATTGCAAGGCAGGACCCCAGTCTTAGCGGAGCTAAGTTGGGAAATGAATGGAATGTGGGAGGGAGTCTTAAGAACACAGTGTTCCTTCCTGATATGGGGGACTGACGTCATGCAATAACTGCCTGGAGCTCAGGCAGGAAGCACAGTCTGACTCCCCGCCTGCCCCTTTCTTGTCTTGACTTCTTTGTTTGGCATGAAAGGGAAAATACAGTACATTAAACATCAACATAATTGTACTCTTTAAACCTTAAAATTGCTATGGATGAAAGCATTCAGTCTTAGTTGCTCTATTTTAGCTCAAAGAATTGAAATGCATACAAAGGATTACAGTCATTTATTGTGTATTATGTCGGAGCTGTCCGAATGCATTAAACAGAGAATGGAACAGAGCAGGGATTGGAACCATTCTGCTTTTATTTATCTCAATACCACCAATGTAAATTTCACCTGAATTGCTTCAACATCTTTCTTTAGACAAGGACAACACAATTATATCCTTTCTGAAAATCTAGTCAAGATTGATTTGGTTGTTAACATACAGTATACTGAATTAGTAAAACTGACTGTACATGGTACATTCTTTGACCCTTTGTTAGCAATGGGTCAACCACTGGAAGGTTAATATGGAAGGCTCTTATGACAGACACATGATCTGTGCAATTTATGAACTGGGGACCCCTCACATATTGTACAAAAACTTGAAAACAAAATGGGCTTTTTACATTTTTTTGCACATTCATTGGAACAGGCTGTTTGCCTTCAGGATTTCACTATGTTAATTAATAGGGCCATTATTAACATAGTTAAGGGGCCCTAAATAAGAGAACCAGATCCTTTGCTAAGTGAAAGAGTGGGCTTGATAATAAATTTGGCAGTGCATCCAGGCAAGGCCCCTGAGAACAGTGGGGACTCCCCTCCAGGGGATCAAACCAATAATCTAAACAAAATAATTGGGAGCAGAAAGACTACTGCAACCAGCATATATATATATATATATATATATATATATATATATATATATATATATACATACATACACACACATACACATACATATATATATATATATATATATATATATATCTATATCTATATAGTATATATATATATATATATATATATATATATATATATATATATATTTTTTGGAATTCCTTTATTTAGCCAACAGTTGCATTATACAAATGAAGATATAAGTAAGGCAGGCAACAATGACATACGTATGCTAAAAACATATAATGAATGTCCGCTTTAACTTCAATGGCAATTAACAGATTCAAAGCATACAGAATGTATCAAGTTTTATGGCATATCAAATATTTTGGACTGGTAGGGCGTGATAGTAATTTTCACCAACTTTCCACGTCTGTGTAAAAAGCCCTAACGTAATAATGCAATCCTGTGGGATAAAAATAAATAAAAAGAGCCAGGGTCATAGGGGATCCCCGGCGGCCAACATAACTCAGTAAGCAAACAAATTTTTCCTATTTGGTCAAATACAGATGAACAGCAAAGAAACAATCAAGAAGGGAGAGAAAACAAGAAAACATGTACAAGGAGAAAGGAAAAAGGGGGACAGCAGAAAAAAGGTTAGAATTTGGAGAGCCAGAAGAAACAGAAAGATGGGGTCTCTCACCCAGAGCCTAGCACTAGTCCTAGAGAAATCAGCCATGTTGCGAGACCTCCTGCAGATAGCCATTGGTGAAGACAATGTTTTGCCACGGTCTCCATGTGTCACGGAAGAACTCCTCCCAGTTATGGAAAGTGGCCGTAAGGTCCTCCGTGACCCTCAGTTCATTGATTTTAGAGAACCAAAGAGACCTCGTGGGCAATTGCACAGACCTCCAGCACAGTTGAATGCACACCCTAGTTGCATTTAAGAGCTGAATGGTAAGAGAGGCCTTGTATTTTTTTGATGGGTCGCCGTGTGAAGTGCAGCAAGCATGCCGCAGGATTGTCCACTAAATCAACATTAGTCAGATGCTTAATAGTGCTGGCCACCTCTCACCACCAGCATATATTTTTAACATTAACCATAAGCATATAGATGCACACCAGTAAAAAAAAAATGCACATACATCCATAAGTACATACATCCAATGTACAAATAAGTATTACCAAAAAAGGGTCTGATAGGAGTCCTGGTAGAATTGTACACATATACCTGGAGATGTATACTGTGTGTGTATATATATATATATATATATATATAGTTGTTAGTAGAGATACCTCAAGATGAATGTTGCAGCAAAGCCCAGTTAATGTCAGAGACCTGAAGGCAAGATCTCTGGTGATTAGGGATGAGCTTCGAGTTCAAGTCGAACTCATGTTTGACTCGAACATCGGCTGTTCGCCAGTTCGCCGAACAGCGAACAATTTGGGGTGTTTGCGGCAAATTCGAAAGCCGCGGAACACCCTTTAAAAGTCTATGGGAGAAATCAAAAGTGCTAATTTTAAAGGCTTATATGCATGGTATTGTCATAAAAAGTGTTTGGGGACCTGGGTCCTGCCCCAGGGGACATGGATCAATGCAAAAAGAAGTTTTAAAAAGTGAAACAATAAAAGTGTAATATTCCTTTAAATTTCGTACCTGGGGAGTGTTTATAGTATGCCTGTAAAGGGGCGCATGTTTCCCATGTTTAGAACAGTCTGACAGCAAAATGACATTTTAAAGGAAAAAAGTCATTTAAAACTACTCGCGGCTATTAATGAATTGTCGGTCCGACAATACACATAAAAGTTCATTGATAAAAATGGCCCTTGGCCAGTGGTTGTAGGGGTCTGTGGGCGGGGGGCTTATCGGAATCTGGAAGCCCCCTTTAACAAGGGGACCCCCAGATCCTGCCCCCCCTGTGTGAAATGGTACAAAAGTCGGGTGACCCTGCCCCCTCTGACATCACAGGGAAAGCCATAGGGAAGTCCCCGTCAAGTCCCCATGCGTCAGAGGGGGGCGGGGTCACCGGGTGGCCCTGCCCTCCGTTATATAAGAAGTGTCAGAAGAAGAGAAGCGTCACACAGCGGGAGCCTCCCATGGATGAGGAGCGGCCCAAGAACGAAGCGGGGAAGAAGACGCCGCAGAGGAAGATGCCGGACGAGAACACCAGAGCAAGAAGCAGAGGATCGGAGGAAGAACCAGAGGAAGAAGAAGATGGAGGAAGAAACTGAAGGAAGAAGACCCGAAGAAGATGGAAAGAAGAAGACTTTAAATAAAGGAATTGTCAAAAACTGTCTCTTGTCATTTTTAACATTTTTGACACTTTTTTTGTGAAATGGTAGGGTTACCTTTGTACCCCATTACCATTTCACACAGGGGGGGCGGGATCTGGGGGTCCTCTTGTTAAAGGGGGCTTCCAGACTCCGATAAGCCCCCAGCCCGCAGACCCCCACAATCACCAGCCAAGGGTTGTGGGAATGAGGCTGTCATAAACCAGATGTGACCAGAACTGTGTGACTGCGACAGAGTGAACCAGACATAAATAGGTGAAAGTAAGTTTATTAAGGAAAATGCATATGTAAACACACCACCAATACAGAGTGAACAACCAAACAATTAGTGATATAAAACCAACCAGCATATGTAGCAAGAGGGAGTACCAGAATTGTAATCAAGCCAGGCTGGGGTCATAAACACGGAATCAGTAGCTGGGAAGGGAGATACACAGGACAAGAGAGGATGGATGGATACAGGAGGGATGGGTCAGGTACAAGGCTCAGAGTCCAGAGTCCAAGGTTCAGGGTTCAGGTAACGGACAGGAAACAGGATCAACAGGTTGCAGGAATCAGGCTTCAGGTTACAGGATCAGGAATCAGGGTAACAGGATGCAGATCAGGGCTCAAGGACAATACCAGGGCAACATAAGTGTGCAATTGCCGAGTATTTATACTGCAGCTGTGCTAATTAACGTCAGGTGACACCTGTCTGCAGAGGGGAATACCTGCTCCATACTGCCAGGATACATCCGCTGGTGGACGCCAGTACTGCGGCCCAAAGATGACAACATTAACAGGGAAAAGCTCTCCTGACAGTTCCAAACTGCCAGGAGACCCCTGCTGGTGGACCTCAGTACTGCATGCCAAATAACAGATATTACCAGCGGATGGAACATTTCCTGACAGTACCCCCCCTCAAAGGAGCGGCCTCCGGACGCTCCAACTGGTTGTAATTGTCCATAGTCTATGGCATCAAGCAGAATAACAGATGGGGGTACGTCAGGCTGGGCCACAGGCACTTCAGGCTGGGCATCAGGCACATCAGGGCAGACAGCGGGCACATCAGGGCAGACAGCGGGCTCCGGGTCCCCGAGCTGGGCAGCAGGCTCATCGGACTGGACAACGGGTACCGAGACATCAGACCAGGCAGCAGGTACTGGACCTTCAGACTGGGCAGCAGACACAGGCGCTGGCACATCAGGCAGAACAACAGGTGGTGGCACAACAGGCTGAACAACGGGTGCATCAGACTGGGCAGTAGTCACTGGAGCGTCAGACTGGAACATAGACACTGGGAAGTCAGGCTGAGCAGCAGGCACTGGGACCTCAAACTGGACAGCGGGCACAGGCATTGGCACATCAGGCTGGGCAGCAGGTGGCACATCAAGCTGGGCAGCAGGCATGGGCACTTCAAGCTGGGTAGCAGGCATGGGCACTTCAAGCTGGGCAGCAGGCATGGGCACTTCAAGCTGGGCAGCAGGCATGGGCGCTTCAAGCTCGGCAGCGGGCTCATCAGGCTGGGCAGCGGGCTCATCAAGCTGGGCAGCGGGCTCGTCAAGCTGGGCAGCGGGCTCGTCAGGCTGGGCAGCGGGCTCGTCAGGCTGGGCAGCGGGAACATCAGGCTGGAGAGCGAGCTCATCAGGCTGGAGAGCAGGCTCATCAGGCTGGAGAGCAGGCTCATCAGGCTGGAGAGCAGGCTCATCAAGCTGGAGAGCAGGCACTGGCACTTCTGGCTGGAACACTGGCACCGAGACGTCAGGCTGGGAGGCAGGCACCGAGACATCAGGCTGGGAGGCAGGCACCGAGACGTCAGGCTGGGAGGCAGGCACGAGACGTCAGGCTGGAAGGCAGGCACCGAGACGTCAGGATGGAAAGCAGGCACCGAGACATCAGGCTGGGAGGCAGGCACCGAGACGTCAGGCTGGGAGGCAGGCACCGAGACGTCAGGCTGGAAGGCAGGCACCGAAACGTCAGGCTGGAAGGCAGGCACCGAGACGTCAGGCTGGAAGGCAGGCACCGAGACGTCAGGCTGGAAGGCAGGCACCGAGACGTCAGGCTGGGAGGCAGGCACCGAGACGTCAGGCTGGGAGGCAGGCACCGATACATCAGGCTGGAAGGCGGACACATCTGACTGGAAGGTAGGCACGTCAGGCTGGAAGGCAGGTACATCAGGCTGGAAGGCAGGCACCGAGACATCAGGCTGGAAGGCAGGCACAGAGACATCAGGCTGGAAGGCGGGCACAGAGACATCAGGCTGGAAGGCGGGTACTGGGATGTCAGACTGGGTTGGATTAGCTGGTGCGGAGGCAGGTTGGGTTACTGTCAGGATCATCTTGGTTGGAAAAAACTTTCGTTTTTTCTTTGTCTTAGCCACTGAAGCTCTGTAGGTGAGGGGTGCAGCAGACTGGAAAGGAGAATTGGGATATGGCAAAGAAGAGGTAACGGTAGCTGGGGATAGATCTTGTGGGTTTGTGGGCAGCTGAGAAGAGACAGATGGGTTGAATGCAGGATAGGTACAGGGAGCAGAGACCGGATATGAGTATTTGGTTGGCAGCAGCGTATACTGAGCTGCAACTGCGGTTGACACGGGTGATGGGGAAACATACATTTGGGTAGGCTGGTGTTTGGTGGCAGAGGTGGTTTGTTTGGCTGGAGCTGCTTGCATCGTGACAGACCATGCTGAAAGTATAGGTTGTACAAACTGTGCTTTTAAATCTCCCTGTCTAACAAAAGACTGAGCAGACACAATGCACTCAGCAATAACCTGTGGGGAACAGGCTGAGTAGTGCTCACAAAAATCGGCTGGATCATCTTCAAAAAGCCACACTAGGGATACAACCTGATTCATATCAAAAGGAGGAGTGAAATCATCACAGCCCTCTGGAATACAGGGCAGGGCCAGCTCAGTACAGATCTTGATCAAAGGCTGCACCTCCCCAAACAATATATAACCCTGATCGACCAGTGAGTGAGCCAAACGTATAGTGGCAAACAACTGGTCACTAGACCATCCTTTTTAAAGCCTGGCGGCAATAATCACTACTTTCAGATGCCAGCAGAGAAAAATAAATCACCTCATCGGCATTCATGTTTGCAACCAACTGAATCAAAATGGTTCCCCAGTGCAGCCACTTCTGGTCAGGGATGGCCCTGGTATTCTGTCATAAACCAGATGTGACCAGAACTGTGTGACTGCGACAGAGTGAACCAGACATAAATAGGTGAAAGTAAGTTTATTAAGGAAAATGCATATGTGAACACACCACCAATACAGAGTGAACAACCAAACAATTAGTGATATAAAACCAACCAGCATATGTAGCAAGAGGGAGTACCAGAATCGTAATCAAGCCAGGCTGGGGTCATAAACACAGAATCAGTAGCTGGGAAGGGAGATACACAGGACAAGAGAGGATGGATGGATACAGGAGGGATGGGTCAGGTACAAGGCTCAGAGTCCAGAGTCCAAGGTTCAGGGTTCAGGTAACGGACAGGAAACAGGATCAACAGGTTGCAGGAATCAGGCTTCAGGTTACAGGATCAGGAATCAGGGTAACAGGATGCAGATCAGGGCTCAAGGACAATACCAGGGCAACATAAGTGTGCAATTGCCGAGTATTTATACTGCAGCTCTGCTAATGAAAGTCAGGTGACACCTGTCTGCAGAGGGGAATACCTGCTCCATACTGCCAGGATCCATCCGCTGGTGGATGCCAGTACTGCGGCCCAAAGATGACATAACATTAACAGGGAAAAGCTCTCCTGACAGTTACAAACTGCCAGGAGACCCCTGCTGGTGGACCTCGGTACTGCATGCCAAATAACAGATATTACCAGCGGATGGAACATTTCCTGACAGAGGCACTTGTCCTCATCAACATGGGGACAAGGTGCTTTGGGGGGCTACCTCAAAGCACCCTCCCAATGTTGAGGGCATATGGCCTGGTACGGTTCAGGAGGGGGGGCGTTCTCTCATCTCCCCCTCTTTTCCTGCGGCCTGCCAGGTTGCTTGCTCGGATAAGGGTCTGGTATAGATTTTTGGGGGGACCCCACGCCATTTTTTTAAAAAATTTTGGCGCGGGAAGGGCCTGGTATGGAATTTAGGGGGACCCCCATGCCATTTTTTTTAAAATTTTAGTTCGGAGTTCCCCTGTGGGGAAATCCCATGCCGTTTTTATCAACAAACTTTTATGTGTATTGTCAGACCGACAATTCATTAATAGCCGCGAGTAGTTTTAAATGACCTTTTTTCCTTTGAAATGTCATTACACTTTTATTGTTTCACTTTAAGCATTATTAAAATCACTGCTCCCGAAAAAACGGTCATTTTTAAAACTTTTTTTTGCATTGATACATGTCTCTTATGCCCCGTACACACGGTCAGATTTTCCGATGGAAAATGTCCGATCGGAGCGTGTTGTCGGAAATTCCGACCGTGTGTGGGCTCCATCGGACATTTTCCATCGGATTTTCCGACACACAAAGTTGGACAGCAGGAGATAAAATTTTCCGACAACAAAATCCGGTCGCGTCAATTCCGACCGTGTGTGGCCTGTTCCGACGCACAAAGTGCCACGCATGCTCAGAAGAAATTCCGAGACGGGACAGCTCATTCTGGTAAACTTAGCGTTCGCAATGGATACAGCACTTTCGTCATGCTGCAATGTTAAAAATGGTTTAATACAGCGCACTCTCTTCTTCTTTATAATGTGACAAGAATTAAGTCGTTTTGCTGCTCATATTCACACACACTTCTCACAAACTTTTATTTATTTTATTTTTTTGGGGGATTTTCAGCCTTTTTTTTTCTTTAATGTTTGGATTTTTTCCAAGGCTGATCTTTGTTCAATGTTATTTTTATTTTTACTCCAGAATATTTTTGTGTGTGTTTTGTGTGTCAAGTTACCCCAACACCATTGATATCTTGTATTATTTAATCTCCAGGAGATTGTTTGGTGTTGGTGTCCCTTGTTCATTTCACATTGTATATTTGAAATGTACCTGAATCCTCACAAACAAACTGTCCTTTTTGAAGTAAAACACATAGGAGAGTATAATTCAAAACAAAAATTCCTTTATTAAGGGATCAGAACCAAACAAAGAGGAAGGCAACACTGGATCAACATGAGAAATTAGCGAAGCCTGGGACCCCCACGGCAGACATCAATTCTTCAACATCAAATATGGTGGCCTCAGGAGTCCATATGTAAGGGAGGGCAGTCTGGTCCAGAATTCGCACAGATCCGGATAGCAGCAGATGACATGTGTGTCCCCAGGCTGTGGTACCACAAGAGGCTGCATCTTTTGGCCGACCAGACTGAACCCAGGGCAATCACTGTCTGGTCTTCCTTCCACGCTTCCTTCCGGGCTGTGGCTGTGCAGTTGGAGATGTGGCAGGAGGAGGAGTAGGACCTGGAGGAGGACTGGGAGGACCTGGAGGAGGACTGGGGGGACCTGGAAGAGGACTGGGGGGACCTGGAGGAGAGGGAGGAAGAGGAGGAGGACCTGCAGGAGGAGGAGGAGGACCATCCCAAAGGTGTGTCTGAGGTGTCATTTGGCCCCTCATACCTTTCTCAAGAGCCTCCAATATGAGGGCCTCACACATGACTTGTTGGCTCTCCTCCATCCTCTGCATTTTATATGCAATGAAGGCAGCAATGTTCTCCTCCATGGTGTGGGGTGCTCCCAGGACCTCTGTAGCCCTCCAAAAGAATCCTATAGTAGCCTCCTCTAGGGCACTCCTCCTACTGCCACTTTCTCTTTTCAGGGGGGGTGGAGGGACCTGCAGATCAGCCAGCCGGCTCGGCCCGGCCACCTCCTGGCTGAGACTTCCCTGTGTATGAAAAAGGGACATGGTTTTAGTTGTTGCTTCATCAATCACAATCCTAAACTAGTACTCCCAACTAACATCTAGTTAACATCATTGATTGGACAAGCAGAAATATTTAGAGGAATGCTATACCTGGCTCAATCTGGGCTCCTCCACATGCGGCCTGGAAGGCCCAGGTTGGGCGTCAGAAGCCTCAGCCGGGGGGGAAGGAAGCGTGGAAGGAAGACTGGAGAGGGATGGCCTGGGTTCAGTCTGGCCTGCCAGAAAATGCAGCCTGTCGTAGTACAACATCCTGGGGACATAGATGTCATCTGCTGCTCCGGATCTCTGTGAATCCAGGACTTTCTTGCGCTCCCTCAGATATGTACTCCTCAGGCAACCAATTAATATCTTTAAATAGGTGATGTCTGCCGTGGGGATCACCTGCTTCACAATTTCACACAATTGCACCAGTGCTGCCTTCCTCTTTGCTTGGTTCTTGAAATGGGGGTGGTTAATCTCCCACAGACAGGGCAGCTCCCTTAGCATCTCTAGGAATACTGACATGAAGTCATTATCTTTGAGTAGCATATCCATGTTCACTGCAAGACACAACACAAGACAAAGCCTAATGTCAGACAAAACTCTCCTAATCTTGTTACAATATAGGCCTCAATCTAGAAGCAGTATAGGCACAAGTTTGTCTCTTACCTTCGTTCTTACGATCGGCGCGTCCAATGCTCCTTCCTCCGCTCACAGATCGTACGTAATACGCACGCGTGTTACGCTTTATACACACTGCGCATGCGTGTAGCTCCGCCCGCCCCTGACGTTCTTTCTAGTCTATTCCCCGCCCCTTTTCGTTTGGCGCAGTGGGTGAAGAGCATGATGGCGGAGTTAGAGCAGGTGTGTGCTAATTATAGCAACGAGGAGGAGGAGGAGGAAAGCCCGGATCCAGACACGTCCCGATCCAGAAGGAGACGTTTTAAGGCCACAAATATGTCCTTTGGGGAGATGTTGGAGATGGTCGACATTAGGGTTGTCCCGATACCGATACTAGTGTCGGCATCGGCACCGATACCAAGCATTTGCCCAAGTACTTGTACTCGGGCAAATGCTCCCGATGCTTCCGCCGATACCTTGACTGTCAGCAGTGATGGACGTGTGGGGGAGTTACAAGCTTCTCCCCCCGCGGCTTTCAGCTGCTTAGTGACATACAGCGGTGATCGGTGCTTGTAATTCCCCCACACGCGATCACCGCTGACTGTCACCTCCTCCTCCTTAGTCCTCCTCCGTTCCTCTGTCCCCCCCCCCCACTGTCCTCCTTCTTTGCTCTGTCCCCCTCCGCTGTCCTCCTCCGTTCCTCTGTCCCCCCCCGCTGTCCTCCTTCTTTGCTCTGTCCCCCTCCGCTGTCCTCCTCCGTTCCTCTGTCCCCCCCCGCTGTCCTCCTTCTTTGCTCTGTCCCCCTCCGCTGTCCCCATCCGTTCCTCTGTCCCCCTCCGCTGTCCCCATGCGTTCCTCTGTCCCCCTCCGCTGTGCCCATCCGTTCCGGCTTTCCGTTGTCCCCCTCTCTCTTCGTCTGTCCCCTCCGTTCTGTGTATGGAGAGAGTCAGCTGACTCTTTCCATTCACATAACTGAAACATTGTAATCTCCTGTGATTACAATGTGTCAGTTTATGAATGGAGAGGAGCCGTTGTCTTCTCTCCATTCATTCTCAGTGCAGCTGACGCTGCAGAGAAAGGGACTGGGGAATCTCTATCCTCAGTCTATTTCTCTGTCTCAAGGGGGAGATATCAGAGGTCTGTTAAGACCCCTGATATCTCACCAAAGCCCCCCAACAGGGCTGATTAAAAAAAAAAAAAAAACACACGCAATAAAGAATAAAAAAAAAATTGTAAAAAATAATAAATGTAAATGAAAAAAACCAAAACAAAAACACACACACAGACACCGTTCACTATACCCCCACCCCCCCTCAAAAAAAAAAAAAAACTGTCACGTGACATTAAAAAAAAGTATCGGTAATCGGTATCGGCGAGTACTTGAAAAAAAGTATCGGTACTTGTACTCGGTCCCAAAAAAGTGGTATCGGGACAACCCTAGTCGACATCATGAGGAAGTCCGACTATGACGGGAAGTATGGGCCTTACCCCAACCCCAACATCAGAAAGGCCAAGATCATGGCGAAAGTGATCAAAAGCCTTCACAGGAATTTCGGGGTCCGAAGATCGAAAGATCAGCTCAGGAAGCGGTGGTCGGACCTGAAGTTGAGAGAGCCAGAGCAGTACCGAAAGATCCGGAGAGTGCTGCAAAAAAGTAAGTAGTTGTGCTGTGTTCCTATTCTTTCTGTCTTTATTACGTTCGTGCTGCTCCATGTGCTTTTATTAATTGTAACGTTTAAAAGGGCAACTTGAATGTTCATGGGTCCATTATTCGTTCGTATCAAACATTTTTCTTTCGGCCTCTAGAACACCATTGTTTAGGCCATATGCATTTTCCCACATTTTTTTTGGGCCTACTTGGATGCCAAATATTTGTTTGTGTAGATGGGTTTGTTACTAGAATGAAATGCCAACTAGATTCTGTGTAAGGAGAGGACACTGAGCAGCTGTTTTCACATCTGGACACTGGAGCACTAGTGTGGGACACAAGAACACCATTTTTATTAGGGGGCCACACAGGTGCTCCAGTGTATACTATAGGGGGGTCTCCATCTGTGAAGCTTGTACTAAACAGGTAAAGTATTGCAGCTTGACAAAGGCCAATAAAAAAAAAAACATCTTGGAACTCGGCTAAAATAGACAATTGTACCCCACTTCCAAGCAATGTTTCCTATTTCTAGTTCTGCCATCAAATATCTGTGTGCTAATTATACCATTTTTGTTTTACATAGGGGAGAAAAGACTCGGAGGACACCCCTCATCCGAGGAGACCAGAGACCCCCCACCTCTAGAAGAAGGTGAAATACCCCAAACCCAAGCTGAGCAGGAGGAAGAAGAAGATGTGGTGGAGATTGGCACCACAACAGGTGAGTGTCTGCGACCACAGGCTCAGGTAAAAGAGATGGATGGTGGCAGATTTTTGAGACCTGTTTTTTTTTTTCTTTATCTCTTTTTAGGTGATCGTGATGTGAGGGATAGAGAATGCTTTACTTCAGAAAGTGCCCAGATCCTGATCGGGGAGATCATGGGGTGTAATGCCGAACTGCAAAACATCCAGCAAAAAATCCATGATGTTATTAAAAAAAATAATAACATCATTGATGTTTTGGGGCGAATTTAAAACCCCACAAAATCACTTTTTGGATTGTGGTCCAATCTTTTAAATTTTTTTGAAATGTTTTGAAAAGCCAAATTTGGAGGATGCACACAGTGTGCCAACATGTGCTATCTGCCATCACGGGAGATCAATGGACGCGTTTTGGGGGTGCAACCCCTTCCTCAATTATAAAGTCGCGTTGAGGAAGGGCTTGCTCCCCCAAAACACGTCCCTTGATCCTCCCTGATGGCAGATAGCACATGTTGACATTCGTAAATTGGTGTGCATCTTCCAAATTTGGCTTTTCCTGGGATGATTTCCCCCCATCTGAACGCTATATCAAACCCAGTTCCTAAATACTGATGTCTGATATAGCCTTCAGGTTTTACCTAATGTGAACTTTGTAAGTTCAAGTTTTTTGTCTTTCTTGTTGGTTTTACACAGGCCTGTTTTATCTGAAATGGACATTTCGAATTTTGCTAATGCTACTGCAAAAATTGTTATACAACAAACATGTTGGTTTGTTTTAAAAACCTTTGGTAAATGCACATGTGATTGTGCAGGTATAAAAAAGTGGCTTACTCAAGCATGTGTGGATTATTGTCTCAACACTACAACACTTTGGGGGTGATGTAATAGCTGTTTTATGCAAAAATGGGGGTTATTTCCTAAGGGCAAATCCTCTTTGCACTACAAGTGCAGTTTCAGTGCAGTTGCAAGTGCACTTGTAGTGAAATGTGTTTTTGCATTTAGGAAATACAAGCCAACAGTGCTTTGTATAAGGTTACCCAATCACGACATTTTCTGCACTCAAAACATTTATGTCAGGGTCAGCTAAAACAAACACAAGCAGTAAATGACCACAAAGAATTTCTTTTTTTTTATTATAAAAAGGCTTCACATATTGTCTGGCATATTGATAGCTCCCCTACCCGCAAAGAACTCCAGGTAGCGTAACCGGACATCACGGGCACTCAGGGAGGGCAAGCCAGGACGGCCACTTTCAAGCGCCGTCAGTGTGGTTTGATTCCGGCCTCAGGCCCAACTGAGCCAGCATAGTTGGCCGAATGTTTCCGTAAAAAGTTATGGAGAACACAGCACGCAAGTATTATATGGTTCAGTTTATACTCCGCCATATGGATAGGTGTCAGAAATAGGCGGAACCGGCTGGCCATGATTCCAAATGTGTTCTCCACCACTCTTCGGGCTCTGGCCAGCCGGTAATTAAAAACCCTCTGTTCCGGGGTGAGGGTCCTCATTGGGAATGGCCGCATCAGGTGGTCCCCCAGCGCAAATGCTTCATTAGCAACGAACACAAATGGGAGTCCTTCCACATTGTCCTCTGGAGCTGGCAAGTCCAAGCTGCCATTCTGGAGACTCCACCATCGGACATCCGGCCATTCTTCCCCACGTCCACATACAAGAAGTCGTAATTAGCCGACACCACCGCCAACATCACTATACTATTAAACCCCTTGTAATTATAATAGTACGACCCCGAGTTGGGTGGTGGGACGATGTGGACGTGTTTCCCATCAATTGCCCCTCCGCAGTTAGGAAAGTCCCACCGCTGGGCAAAGTGGGAGGCCACAGTCTGCCATTCCTGTGGCGTGGAAGGAAACTGTTGAGGAAAAAACAATAAACATTACTATTTTTACTCTGAAACATGGCAAGCAGATTAGACACAAACATTATGGGGCAACCTCCAGATAGCATTTATTAAGGGGAATTTAACAAGGCCAAAGTATAAGGTACACTTATCGTATCCCCCCCCCCCCCCTCATGGGCCATTTCTAACATTATGGGGTGTGTGGAAATCTTGGACAGGTAACCCTCTTCACTTCATTGAGAGATGAATGCCTAAATAATGGGTATTACTTGGAACAGCCCCTCCTTAGTTACACTATTGGCAGACCACTGGACAGGTAAGAAGTGTCATAATACAAAGATATAAATACACATTGTACACATTTGAGGACATTTGGACATTCTGCTATTACCTATCAAGATAATAATAGGATACAAAAACTTTAAACAGTACCATTGGAAAGTATACAGGCAGGCCCTTGCACTACATGCTTTGGGGAATTCATCCATAAATCTGAGCACAAAATAGATGGGTATAATGTGTATGGGTTTGGCAAAGTCAGCAGATAGATGATTGAGGATAGATAGAGAATTGGGATCAGCTGACTTAGCAGTTGGGGGAGGGAGGGTTACTAAAAATGATTTGGGGACACCACAAAAAAAAGCCTCTGGCACGCTGCCTGAATTTAAAGCTAAAATAACATTTCCAAACATTTTAGGGGGTGTTTGGGGTAAAGCACTACTATGGAGCTGATAAAATACATTGTTAAGTGACTACATGAGGAGAATATAGGGCAGGAGACACCATGCTGGGGAGGTTATTGAAGGGCAAATATGTATGAAGGACCTAAAATAATAATTACATAAAAATCCAGCATGCATGAGAACAAAGGGGACATTCACAGCATATTACAAGCATGGTAATTAGGGAATGAGGAAAGAAATACAATATATTATCAAACATTCAATACAATAAAATGTGATATAAAAGGATAAAAATCTTACCTTCATATACTCCTTCTGCAGGACCTGTATGATGGCAGAACAGGTCTCTGGGATAATGATCCCCAGAGCCTGGGGGGAGAAGCCTGTCGAGAACTTCAAGTCCTGCAGACTTCTCCCTGTGGCCAAATACCACAGGGTAGCGACCAACCTCTGCTCCGGAGTGATGGCTTGCCTCATGCAGGTATCCTGCCTGCTGATATAGGGGGTCAGCGAAGCCAACAAACGGTGAAACACGGGGTCCGTCATCCTGAGAAAGTTCCTGAAATCCTCAGGATTATTCTCACGGATCTCACGGAGCAAAGGCATATGAGAGAACTGGTCACGCTGAAGCAACCAATTCTTGGTCCATGAACTCCTCCCCACCCTGTTCATGGACTGGACTTGTGTCAAGGTCAGGACCCCAACACCAAGCCCCCGCACAGCACGAACTCTACGAGGAGTACGCATACGAAACATGGCTAGAAAACGGTCGGCTGCTCAGAACGAAGTAACAGAACGCACTGAAGAACAGCAAGGCCTGTGAAGAGCGACCTGAAAAACAGTAACGAACGAACAAGAATACAATGACTACCTAAAGTCACGCGGAACTTGCTGCACGCACTGAAGAGCAGATACAAACCCACAAGCGCAAACTGAACGGCAGAAAACGATCTGAAAGCCACGAGTCTGAAAAAGCACGAATCGTCTCTCACCAAACTTTTACTAACACGAGATTAGCAAAAGGAGCCCAAAGGGTGCCGCGCTTGGTTCTGAACCGGCCTTTTCTAGTCTCGTCGTACGTGGTGTACGTAACCGCGTGGTTGGCGATCGGAAATTCCAACAACTTTGTGCGACCGTGTGTAGGCAAAACAAATTTGAGCCAACATCCGTCGGTAAAAATGCTAGGATTTTGTTGTCAGAATGTCCAAACAAAGTCCGACTGTGTGTACGCCCTATAACAGGTCCCCAAACACTTTTTATGACAATAACTTGCATATAAGCCTTTAAAATGAGCACTTTTGATTATTCATGTTCGAGTCCCATAGACTTTAACGGTGTTCGCGTGTTCGAACAAATTTTTTGCCTGTTCGCATGTTCTGGTGCGAACTGAACAGGGGGGTGTTCGGCTCATCCCTACTGGTGATGAGGATATCCTCCAACTGTTGTATTACCCACCAGAAACGAAGGCCTAGCTACTAAATCTGCACGATTCTGGCCAAAATGAGAATCACGATTTTTTAGCTTAGAATAAAAAGATCACGATTCTCTCACGATACTCCCGACGTAAAATCTTTCACATTATACAAAAAAAAAATGGGCTAACTTTACTTTTTTTTTAATTTTTATTCATTAAAGTAATTTTTTTTTTTTTTAATTGCATTTGAAAGACTGTTGCGCAAATACAGTGTCACATAAAATATGACACAAAATGACACAAAATATTTCAACAACCACCATTTTATTCTCTAGGGTGTCTACTAAAAAAATATATATATATATATATATATATATATATATATATATAATGTTTGGGGGTTCTAAGTAATTTTCTAGCAAAAAAAAAAATGATTAGGAATAGGAAGAGGCAGATTAGGAAGATTGCCTAGCAACAAGGGTTCAGGTAAGTTTAAATTTATTTTTTTTTCAAATGTTTTTTTTTTATTATTTTTTACGATTTTTCATCCTATTTTTTATTTTAGGGTGGCCCTCCACTTTAAGTGGTTAAACTTTTTTCAGTTACACACAGTCTATTCCACTGACAAATTGTTACAATGTTTAGACTTAAGTTGAACTGATAAAGAATGTTTTGATTCTTGAAAGACTGCCCAGTTTTTCTCTTCCTTTCTTTTGATGGCTGTGGCTTCAGAAGAGCAGAGAGAATTCTTTGCATAGAAAGAATTGTGAAACACTTTAGTCAAGAGCAAGATAACGATTCTTGACAATTAATTGTGCAGCTCTACTAGCTGCATATATCTGGCACTAGTGTCTCACCTGATCTGAGTGAAAATACAGCAACAGTAGCAGCCCACTCCAGATGGTCCCTCATTTTCCTGCAGCCCAGTAGAGCACATGGCGACACAGTTAGGGTTGTCACCTCCTCCCTTTAAGCCCGAACACATATGAATTACACAGGTTCTGAGGCTAATTTAATGCAGATAAGTGAGTTTAATTATCACCTCAATCACCCACAGAACCTGTGGGTGAACCTGTGTAATTAATATGTGTTCAGTTTTAAAGGGATGAGGTGGCAACCCTAGACACAGTTCCTCCTTTGGAACTTCATGTGGCTCCTTGAGGCCTCTCTCCCTTTACTCCCTCCTTCCTGGTTTTCTTCTCCAGACCACAGGGACAGAAAGTGATGTACATAATTATACATAAAATTGTGATACTAGCAGTTAAAGTGGAACTAAGGGCAAAACTTTTTTTTTGTCATTATGGATAGAGCAAGAGAGGGTCAGATTTTTATTCACCATCTGTGTCCTATTGTGGAGATTTCCCTTCACTTCCTGTTCCATAGCCAAACAGGAAGTGAAAGGAAATCCCTGCACATTAAGGGATTTGCCCTCTATTACTTTTCCAGGGACAAACCAAACTTTTGGCAGCATGCCTGTGACAACCTACCTTTGCTCCTCTCTCAGGACCAGTGAATATTATAAAAGAAAAGGTTTAGTGTACTCCCAGCATTCTCCTTTCTTCCTCATAACTCATGGTCAGTGAATAGTGGTCAAACATCCCTTACCCCTGCAGTCGGCAGCTTCCAGCTGGGTTCAAGCCTCTCCCAGATGCAGTCCCTATTCTTGGGCAGCTAAATGCGCTAATAAGATAGGGAGTCCCTTCCGTGGGCCTTTTGGGACAGCAGCTGTCTCTTAACTAAGAGCTCCTATCTGCATTTATATACTGGCATTTGCTCAAGCCTGCAGCAGAGAAAGCAGCTATATCTATTTTTCACTTAGCCTTATCCTTCCATTTCTCCCTTCTGTCATCTATTCTCTCTCACTTTCCTTTCCTTGCGTTCCTCTCTTTCTTTTTTGCTTTCTTCCTCCCCCACCACCTTCCCCTCCTTGTGATATTGTACCTTTATCTCCTGGTTGCTATAGTAACCTCGTGCTGGCTTTTTTGAGTTCCTCAGCGCCTTCCTGCCTGCTCTGTGCATGCGCAGATGTCAGGAGCCGGCTCAGTGAGCCATGCTGAGTCTGGCGGGCCGCATAGGTCCTAGTGCCGCTGACCGCGCTTGCGCAGTCTGGCCTGAGGTTGTGGCAGCCATCTTGAATAGGGGCAAATTTTATATTTGTCAAAATAATTTTTTAGAGGAGAGGGGAGGGACAGATGTTCTCCATTGTTTATTACTGGGGGCTTTCAGCAAGGCACCTGTTGTCATCTGAGGAGGTTGCCTATGCTGGGAGCTCCTGGAGGGGACTATGTTTTTCGCCAACGGTAAATGTAATTTCTTTCTTTTTTTTAACCCAGGAATACCGTTTCCTTGCTCCAGCTGAAATACCAGTCGCTAACTCCTTTATCTTTCTCTAGCTGCTTTTTCTGTCTGCTGTCTAAAATAAGCAGTACGCCACCCGAACAACACCCTCTCCAACATTTAAGGTAAGGACCGCCGTCCGGGTGAGTAGAAAAAAAAAAAAAAAAAAGAGTGCACTTATGCTGGTACATTTATGTATTTCAGCACTGTACGCCAGAAGAAGTCCAAGCGGACATCAAGGTGACAAACCTATGAAGGCCCCAACCAGGCCACACCATCCAGATCAGGATACCATGCAAGCGGTGAGGGTTCATCCGTGAAAAAACATAGTTCTTCACATTCACCAACTCTCAAATCCCTAAATGCCGAGCATGCGGGGTCATCCCATTACCAGCCAATTGGTTTGCAAAAGCTGTGAGTCAGAGGGTTAACAGGTAAGCTGTCTTACTCAAAAGAGGGACAGGGGTTACAACATAGCGGAACGAGCAACAGCAGTTCCATTGCAGAAATTAGCTCAACTTCCTCCAGAGAAGTTAACTCTTCCTGGCCCATCCTCGAGAGAATTCTTTCACCACGCAGTAAGTACCTCTCCTGGGCATATGGATGATAGTGGGCCATCTGAGGATACCTCAGAAGAGCTTGGCCCTCAGACTTCAACCGTTTCCTAGTTCAGCCCTATCTCCAGGCTGTAAAACCAGCTATTGGCTGGGAGGAAGCAGACACAACATCTGAGAAGTCAAAAATGTACTTCCCATTTCTAAAGAAACAGGTTTCCTTCTTTCGGCTAATCCACTAGTGTGACTTGTCATGCGACTTGGGACTGCAAAATCACACGACAGGTTGTACCCCATGATTTCTAATGAGTACTCTTCATATCTGTGCGACTTCAAGTCGTAGCGACATCAAAGTAGTCCCTGCACTACTTTTTCCCACTTTGATGCAACTTGAGGTCCATAGACCTCAGGAATACACAGGCATTGTTTCAAGTTGCATCAAAATTGCATAAACAAATCACGGCAAAATCTTTCAGGTCGCAGTAGTGAAAACATAGGCTTACTCTGATGCATGATGTCAGAGACATTGTTGAAGAAAAAAAAATAAATACATTTTTTCCTCTCAATTGCCTAGGAACACTTTATCCAATGTCGGAACTAGATTCTGCAATGCCAGACGGTACACCAGAGGTAGACCCGGCAGTAAATCGTATAATAAAGAATTTCATTTTACCAATCAATGATTCAGCCTCAATTGAGGATCCTTTAGACAGACGAATAGTCCCCAACTTAAAGGAGCTTACCAAATGGCGCGTAAAGGCCTGGAAGTTAGCAATTGACTTATCATCTGTATCCAAAGCCCTGCAGGCATGGACCGAAAACATGGAAACAGTGATTCATCAAAATGTCCCTTGGGAAAATATAGTCAAGGCTTTGGACGAATTATGGCTCTCAGAAGACTTTACCGGTGAGACGGCGATGGATACAATTCGATACTTCGCAAGATCAATGTCGCTACTTGTGTTAGCCATATGGATATTGTGGTCAGAACTACGAACAGCTGACACTGTGTCAAAACAAAATTAGTATAAGCCCCCTTTCACACTTATACGACTTGTCCCACAATTTTGTACTGCAAAATCGTATGACAAGTTATTCTTCGTGATTTTCAATGACTACCATTCATATTGGCACGGCTTTAAGTCGTGCCGACTTCAAAGTAGTCCCTGCACTACTTTGGTCCAACTTTCATATGATTTGTTCTCCATAGACCTCAATGTTAAACCCTCAAGTAGCATGCAAATCGTACCTGAATAATATAGACACGATTTCAGCACTACTTTGGTCCAACTTCCATACGATTTGTACTCCATAGACCTCAATGTTAAACCCTCAAGTAGCATGCAAATCGTACCTGAATAATATAGACACGATTTCAGCACTACTTTGAAAGCACAAGCTGAGAATGGTTACTGCCAAAGGTGTGGCAAAGTCGTACAAAGTTCCCAAATCGCGGCAAAATCGCGGCCACGAAATCGCCGTAAAATCGCACGACTTTGAAGTCGTATAAGTGTGAAAGGGGCCTTAATACCTTTTTTTTTATGGTAAATCACTCTTTGAAAAAAGGTTACAGAAAGCCATTTCCTGCATCACAGTAGGAAAGTCAGTCTTGATTTTTCAGAATAGCAGAATTAGACGTACCCAGGGATTCAGGGATGTTTACTTGTACGTACCCATACTACAACTGTTACAGAAGTATCTGAGATTTTGGGTCGACCGGGTCCATCTACAATTCCAGAGTCTCCCCTTTGGACCCTGCACTTTCCTCAGAGCCCTCACGAGGGCTCGGATCACTATCCAAGATTCTTTACGAGAACTGGGTCTCAGTTCTTATCACTAACGAGACGTTATCCTCCTTTTATCAAAATATCCAGCCCAGCTAGTGGAACACAGGTGGATGCTGTGGCCTACACTATCAAGATATGGTTGGATGGTAAATCATCAAATGAGCCATTTTTTCTCCAGCTTAGGCGCCTTATTCAACACTGCAAAAGGGACAGTGTTCCTGCGATCTCAGAAAGTGTGGGCGATCTTTCAGAAAGCAAAGAGAATGAGGACATAGTCCTACATAACAGCCTCAAGCTAACTCAACCTAATAGGGATTTTTGTCTATTTGTATCCAGATGGTCTAATGGACACATGGATACCTCAGGCACCTTTTAACTAGAATTCCTGAAGCAATGGGAGCAGTCCCAGTCCATACATCATACAAGTTTGATGCACAGGGGTCTGCACTACTGGACAAAGAGGGAGATGCCTGTAAAGCCACTTCCATTAAGGCATGTCTCTTTTACCAGAGATGCCAATGCAATAGGCTAGGAGGCACATTGCATCCAGATGTTGGTTCAAGAGAGATGGGCGTTCAATGCAGCAGACATCATCGCAAATATCCTGAAAATCCAGGCGGCTTATCTCGCATCGACAGAATTTGCTCTCTCAGATCAAGGACAAATCAGTTCTGATTTGGATAGACAATAGAGCTGCAATATCATACACACATCACCAAGGCAGCAACCCACAACCGTTCCTTACTAAGGGAAGTAAAACCCATCTTCATTTGGGCAGAGGGGAATCTGAAGGACCTAAGAGTAGTCTATCTTCCAGCCCACTTAAACATAAACGCCAATCACCTATCCCAAGGATTCCTGGATCCCAACAAATGGTCCCTACAACCAAAGTTATTCAGTTGGATTTTGGGGCAGTGGACCTTTCCTGAACTGCATCCTTTTGCCAAGCTGCAGAGGTTTGTTTTACATCTACCTCACCCTTGAGCAGAAGCAATAGATGCCTTGTCAAGTCCTTGGGCATGCAATCTAATTTAGACCTCCTCCGGCCCCCTACCTCAAAAATTCTCTCAAGATTTGCAATATCAAAAATAACGGTGATTACAGTCCTGCCATATTGCAGGGAGACCCATGATTCCCTAGGGCATTATATCTTAGTGTCCAGCCTCCGGTAAATATTCCTCTTATACCCTTTCTTCTGGCTCGAGGCATCACATCCATCAGAATCCTCACAAATTGAACCTTCACATTAGGATGTTAAAACACAGAATCTTTAATCATTAGGATGTTCCTCCAGAGAGTTGTTTCCAACTCTGCTCAAAGCACAGGAGCCTTCAACGAGCAATACGTATGACAAGGTTTGGAATAAGTTTATATCTTTCGCTGACAGCAAAACTTCAATCCTCTTCCTTCCAACTCCTTGACTTCCTGCAAACAGACCTGATTTAGGATTAAGCAATTTAAAGGTACAGCCAGTGCCAATCTCTGCTGTGACCACAAGAGATGGGCCGAAGATCCTTTAATAATCAAATTCTTCAAGAAGATAAGCCTACCCATTAAAACAAATCTTTCCCACTTGGGATCTGTCTATCGCTCTGGAGCCCTTATCCAAACAGCCTTTTGCCCCATCTGATTCAGCATCCTTGTGGAATCTTACTTGGAAAACTGAAAATTGTATACTCACCTTTCCGTAATTGTCCTTTCCTGTCGCATCTTCATGGCAGCATACACCTGATAGGACCATGTAGCTATTAAACCCTGAGAGGGCCCCTCGCCCCAGTATTCTCAGTATACCTCACCTCAGACGAGTGGGCATCTGTATGCTGCCATGAAGATGCGACAGGAAAGGAAAATTACCGAAAGGTGAGTATACAATTTTCCGGTTTCCTGTCGCATCATAGCAGCATACACCTATGGGGAATAACTCACAAACTGGGCGGGTATGAGCAGAAGATAAGTTTATTTACAAGGAAAAGAGGTGTTGGACTGAATAATTGCTCTCCCGAATTCTACTGTGGACAACCTAGCGGAGTCCACTTTGTAATGTGATATAAAGGTGTTTTTTGATGACCAGGTGGCTGCTTTGCAAATGGTTTCTGAAGACACCCTGCAGTAGGCCACCCAGGAGGTCGCCATTGCCCTTGTGGAATGTGGTCTTAAGCAGTCAGGTATTTGTGCTTGGTTAGATGAGTAAGCCCTTTTAATGATCTTCACCAACCATGCTGCGATGGTGAGAGAGGTCACTGCTTGTCCTCTCCTAAAGCCATGTGGGATGACTAGGAGATTCTCCATATTCCTAAGGTTACTGGTTGCCAAAAGGTAGGCCAAGATATTGGTTTTTACATCGAGTGGATGTGGGTCACCTTGTTCTGTAGAGAGAGTGGGAAGGCATATTTCCTGATTAAAGTGGAAGGAAGATGACACCTTCGGGATGAAGCGATCCGTTGGCTTTAAGACTACTTTGCCTGGGTAGATGGTTAGGTATGGTTCCTTCGCCAGTAGGGCCTGCATATCCGAGACTCTTTTAGCCGATGTAATTGCTATTAGGAAGGTAACTTTGAGAGTTAGGTTCCACGGAGAGATGCCCTCAATCGGAAAGAATGGTTCATGGGATAGGATATCTGGCACTACCGAAAAGGTCCCAAGTCGGGAAGGAAGGTTTTCTGGGGGGCCTTAACTTTAGGCAGGCCCTCTGGAATTGAATAACAAGGGGCTCCTGTGCCCACTTCACTGCTGTCATGGCGGACAAAGCTGACACGTGCACCTTTAGGGTACTTGACCCAAGGCCTTTTTCTAAGCCTAGCTGGAGAAACTCAAGGATCTGAGCGACTGTTGGAGATGATGGGTTCCAGGATTGCTGTTGTGCAACTGAGAGAAACTTCTCCCAAATCCTTTTGTAGGTATTGTTGGTGGTGCATCTTCTGGCTTGAAGAAGAGTGTCTATCACTTTCTGAGAGCAGCCTTGGACTAAGAACCTAGCCCTTTCAATCTCCAGGCTGTCAAGTGCAGCCTCTCCGGGAATGGATGAAGGAGCTGTTCCTGCGAGAGTAAATCCGCTGCCATCGGGAGCGGCAATGGCTTCACTGTATTCAGTTGGAGGAGCGTTGTGAACCATAGCTGCCTCGGCCAAAAGGGGAGGACTGCTATCACTGTAGATTCTGACCTCTTGAGTCTGTATAGAAACCTTGGAATGAGGGGCGTCGGTGGAAAGATGTAGCCCAGACGGAAGTTCCAGTCGTGCTGCAGACAGTACGTGCCCTCCGCCGATGGGAAGGGAACTCTCGCCAGGTACCTCTGGCACTTCGTGTTGGTTGGTGTCGCTGCCAGGTCTATATCTGGCATCCCCCAAGTTTTGGTTATGAGGGAAAAGGCTTGGTGGCTTAAAGCCCATTCGATGTTGGATACAAAATTCCGGCTTAGAGTGTCGGCCAGTTGGTTTTGAACTCCTGGGACATACATTGCCCTTATCCCAGATTTAGCTGTTCCCACTCGAGAACTGGGCAGACTTCCTGCATCATGGCGCGACTCCTGGTGCCTCCTTGCCTGTTGATATAGGCAACTGCCACTCTGTTGTCCATCTTTAACAGGACTTCTTTTCCACTCAGGAGGGGGCTGAAGGCTAGCAGAGCTTGGAATGCTGCTTTCATCTCCAAAATATTTAAAACCACGTTCTGTGTCTCGAATGGCCAAAGTTCTTGGACTGCGTAGTGATGGTAGTGTGCCCCCCAGCCCTCCACGCTGGCGTCCGAAGTGATTACCTCCTGGGGGAGGGGGACTGTGTGCTTGCATCTCTTCAGAGTGCGCGATCTGGTCCACCACCAGAGTGATTGTTTTACTTCCTTCTGGATCGCGATTGGTTGAGACATCGACACCCCGTTCCACTGCCTTAAAAGTGGTGTCTGAAGAGGTCTTATGTTCCATTGGGCCCATTGGACCATCGGATAATTGCTGAGAATGATCCCAATATGCTGAGGTACTCTCTGGCTGGGAGTGTGGTAGATAGAAGTAGCCTCTTTGCCTTTTGGATCAAAATGGGAAGTTTCTCCTGAGGAAATTCTGTTGTGTTAAGGCGGGTATCTAGTTCCGCCCCAAGAAAGATCATTCTCTGAGTGGGCTGTAGATTGCTTTTCCCCCAGTTTATCAGCCAACCGAATTTTTGCAGGGTGGAGGTTAGAATAGTTTGATGCAGTAGGAGGGAATCTTGATTGTCCGCGAGCAGGAGGATGTCATCCAGGTAATGATGGACTCTTAAGCCTTGCTCCCTCAGTAAGGCGATCACTGGCAGCAAGACTTTGGTGAACGTTCTTGGAGCGGTGGAAATCCCGAACGGGAGACTTTGAAATTGGAAATGTTGATTGCCTACCGCAAAGCGGAGAAACTTTTGGAATGCAGTGTGAATGTGAATGTGCTGATAAGCGTCTTGTAAATCGATGGAAAGCATCCAATCCCCGATGTTCATGGCATGAAGAATTGACCGTAGGCTTTTCCATCTTATATGTCTCCACTAGGATTGACCGATTGAGATTTTTCAAGTCCAGAACGGGACGCAGGTCCCCTGTCTTTTTCTTTACCAAGAATAAAGGGGAGTAAAACCCCTTTCCCCTTTGGGATAATGGAACTTCCACTATGGCCTGCTTATGGATCAGACCTTGAACGTATTCTGTTAGTAGAAATTTTCTCTCTCGAGATGCCGGTAGTCTGGTTGTACAGAATTGTTCTCTTGCTGTCCGCTTCTTGAATCTTCATTTGTGCCCGAACTGGACAGTAGCTACCGTCCATGGGTCCTTTATTGTTTCCGCCCAGACCTGCTTGTACTTCATGAGCCTGGCCCCTACTACAACTGGTTGGGCGGACGCACCTTCAAAAAGACTTTTCATCCCCTGTGGTAGGGGTCTTTGGAGCTTGAGGAAGGATGACTGGGGGTTCTTCCAGTTCCTCCTATTCTCTCTACCGGGCCTGTAAGATTTTGCCTCCCTGTATTTATCCGGGAGATTTCGCCTAGAGGCAGGTAGCCTTTGTTGTTTGGGCCTTCTGACTGAAGGGATAAGTCCCGACTTCCCGCCGGTGACTTTAGAAATGGCCAAGTACAGTTTTTCTCCGAAGAGGTTTGCACCGTCAAAAGGGATTTTACACCAGTTGGATTTTGAAGAGGGATCTGCCGACCAGGGTTTCAGCCAAAGCGCCCTTCTGGCCATTACCAAACTTAACATTGCTCTTGATGCAGATTTTATTATATCCACAGAGGCCTCTGCGACAAAATCGCCTGCAAGACTAAGCTCCTGGAGGGCTGAAATTACCCTTTCCTGTTCCACCCCCTCTGTTACCAGCTTCTCAGCGTTAGAGTACCAGCTAGAGATAGCCCTTCAAACAGCTGCCAGTGCCACTGTTGGTCTACAAGCACCACCTGCAGACAGGTAGGTTCTTTTGAGATCCAGGTCGATCTTTCTATCCAGCACATCTTTAAATGTGACTGCATCTTCTATTGGGAGTGTAACGTGCCTAGCGAGGTGCATCAGAGAGGAGTCGACCACTGGTGGTGATACTAATAGGTTGACGTTAGGCTCCTTAAGCGGATAGAGCTTTGCTAATCTATTACTGAGACTGTTTTTTATCTCTGGCTTTTGCCACTCATCCTTGATTAGATCTTCAAGCTCGTCGATGAACGGGAAGGTCTCCGGGTCTTTCTTAATGTTCGGAAAATATTTCCTCATATTTTGAGGAGTCTCTTTTTCTTCCACCCGTTCGATTGCTTCCTTCACTGATTTCACGAATGGTTCAATTAGTGAGAAATCAAAGCGGGTGGATGTGTCTAGATCATCATTGTCAGATAGGGGGTCCGACTTTTTTGATGAGGAGGGAGTAGCAGATGAGGTGCCTTGTACAGGCCTTTTCGCTTTGGACCCTGCGTTTTGGAGGGGCGATTCTCTAGCCGACTCACTTGTGTCTAGCTCTTTGTCTCTAGTTGCTTCGTTAAAGCACGTGCAACAGGCTAGCTTGTCCAGAAGCGTTACGGCACCGCAAATCCAACAGGAGTTCCCAGATGGACGGGGACGCTGGGTGGGCGGAGATTGCCTGCGCGTAGGAGATTTCCTGTGGTAGGAGTTATTATGCCGTGAGTAAGATTTTGAACTGCTCCTCCTGTGACTTGATCTACTTCTCCTGCGGCTTGAGCGGCTTCTGACGTGATCTGAGCGGCTTTGCCTATGGCTTGAGCGGCTCCTTCTTGAGGGCTCTCTTCGTCTTGAATTTGATGATCTGGAAGACCTGGTAGGGCTGTTCAATTAGACAGCATTAGTGGTAGGCTATCTTTTTTCTTTGTCCTCATACTTACCAATCATCCCCTCTTACCTATTAGGCTAATGATGGTCTACTGGGACAGCGGCCTCCATGGAAGGTGATTGAACCCGACCTAGAACATATGGGGAATCAACATGCAAGAAAGGAAAGCAAGAGGAAACTAAAAAAAGAGTACATGGGGCTGACTTGATGGATGAAGAGAGAGAGAGGGTTTTGCAGGGTAGCAGACCAGACGATACAGGGAGTTGTGTAGATCGCTTTTCCCCTAGATGCAGAGCTCAGGGAAGAAAGAGGGAGAGAGATAGTGTTCTAAAACTTATCGCCGTTGCTGCGGCGATGACATCACGCTCGCGCATGTGCACTAGCGCTCCGTAAGGTCCGGGGCCATCTTGGAAGCTGGAAACAGGTGAATGGTCGAGATTCTGCCTGTCCGCGCATGCGCGGAAGAGCTGAGATGCTCGGCGCTATGCATAGGACGCCTGTGGGACTACAGGGCTCAGAGGCGAAGAGAAATTTATTTTTTTTTAAACAAAGGTGCACAGAAAGAAAGGCTGGAGGCTGCTGCAGATAATAAACCTATTTAAGGTTTGTAAGGTGTATGGCAACATATCCCTGAGACCATCAGAGTGGGGTTCCTTCCATTTAGCTTATTTTAGAGGCTGTACAGGTAAGGACTTCCACCCAGGAGAGGCTTGAACCTGGCTGGGGCGAGAGCGGAAAAGGATGTTGTTTGGTCCTTGACAGGTGAGGAAAAAAAGGAGAATACTGGGGCGGGAGCCCTCTCAGGGTTTCATAGCTACGCGGTCCTATCAGGTTGCGGAGGCGGAGCCACAACCCATAGGTGTATGCTGCCATGAAGATACGACAGAGAAACAATTTTTCTCTGTAGTGATGGCATTGGATTGGAGAGTATCAGAACTTAAGGCTCTGGGATCAGAAGACAATAATATTATTTTCTGTACTCGAATAGAGTGGAACTTAGAATGGTACATGGATTCATCCCTAAGTTTTCCTCTTCCTCTACTATCTCCAAGCCTTGGGCCCTGACAATCTTTTCAGATCCAATTTCGACCTTCTTCACGAAGACGATATTACTTCGGTACTAAGACCCTATCTTCAAGCCACAACTCCAAAAAAAAACAGGGGCAAAGAAGCATTATTTGGGGCGAAGGCCTCCAGAATGTGGCCCTCCAGCCATTCTGGAACTGCAGTAGCCATCATGCCTAGTCATGTCTGTGAATATCAGTGTTGTAAAATACCTCATGGGACATGTGGTTCTGCAGCAGCTGGGAAGCCATAGTTTGCATATCTCTGCTCTAGTACAGTAGTTTCATGGATAATCAAATTGGTTAAGAAGGTGTACAGGGCTAGGGGTCTAGAACCCCCTCTTCAGTTGGGCTGTATGCCACCCAGTTGTTTTCTGCTTCTTGGACAGCCAGAGCAGACGTATCCATCAAAACGAAAAGGGTAGCATCATGGTCATCCCAACATGCGTTTACGAGATGTTACAGATTAGACCAGGCAGCTTTCTCATTTGTAGAAACTGGCAGACAGGCTATCCGGCCAGCATTTGCCTATTTTAAATCCTTTTTCAAACAAATCTTTTACTATGCATCATCCCACCCATTTCAGCTAGTTATTTGCTGCCGTAATTTTCTTTTCCTGGTGCCTGTCTATGGCAGCCTACAATCCCACCCTCGGTATGCTATATTACGTAGAGTGCTGGGAGTGAACTAATCCTTTTCTTTTATAATATTCACTGATCCTGAGGGAGGAGCCAAGGTGGAGCTTGTCACAGGTATGCTGCCAGGGATAGGCACCAGAAAAATAAAATTACGGTAAGTATGAAACAATTTTCTGTTTTTTTTTTTTTTCATTAAGGATAGAGCAAGAGAGGGTCAGATTTTTATTCGCCATCTGTGTCCCATTGTGGAGATTTTCCTTCACTTCCTTACCCATAGCCAAGCAGGAAGTGAAAGGAAATCCCTGCAAATTAAGAGATTTGCCCTCCATTACTTTTCCAGGGACAACACAAACTTTTGGGATTTTCTTTTACTTTTACTTTCAGTGATAATGGTAAACAGCACAATTAGAGACGGTGAATCTCCTTAACGGGGGCACAGACAGCATTAAAAACTGATAGCTTTAAAAACTATCGAAGGGATGCAGGTTTTCCCTGCAGGAACACTTGGAAACATTCTACCCCCCAGTTTATTTCAGTCATCAAACCCTATATATACTTGGTTAAACACGTATGGCTCCTTTCAATGTGGTTTAAAAACATGCCGCTATTGCAATAAACATGACAGGAATATTAAGTCTGTTGTCTCTTGTTCTACAGGCTAAGGTGCTCAACATTTATGGCTTCATCAACTGCAGCACAAAATATGTAGTGTATATGGTAGAATGTACCACATGTGCCCTACAGAAGAAATACAACCTATACAGTGTTGACAGCAAGCCCAATGTTAGTGAATGAGATAGTTTGTTTCGACCAGCTTTGTCCAAATGAACTACCGTATTTATCGGCGTATAACACGCACCGGCGTATAACACGCACCCCAATTTAGGAGGGAATTTTAAAGAAAAAAAAAGTTTTAGGAGGGAAGTTGAAGGGAAAAAAACTTACATTTAAATGCCGATCATTGCAGCCTTCTCAGTGCAGCCTTCTCAGTGCAGCCATGTCAGTGCAGCCTTGTCAGTGCAGCCTTCCCCAGTGCAGCCTTGTCAGTGCAGCCATGTCAGTGCAGCCTTGTCAGTGCAGCCATGTCAGTGCAGCCTTCTCAGTGCAGCCATGTCAGTGCAGCCTTGTCAGTGCAGCCATGTCAGTGCAGCCATGTCAGTGCAGCCTTGTCAGTGCAGCCTTGTCAGTGCAGCCTTACCCAGTGCAGCCTTGTCAGTGCAGCCTTACCCAGTGCAGCCTTCCCCAGTGCAGCCTTGTCAGTGCAGCCTTCCCCAGTGCAGCCTTCCCCAGTGCAGCCTTGCCCCAGTGCAGCCTTCGATCCCCTGTCCCTGCCATCCTGGGCTTCAAAATCACCAACCGCGATTTGAAAATGGCGCCGCCGGCGCCGAAATACACAGAGCCAGTCCTTGGCTCTTTCCGGCGGCTCTCGTTCACTTTCGGCTCAACTCGTAGTCCCGAGCGGAGCTATCCGAGTAGGTTCGGATAGCTCCGCTCGGGACTACGAGTGGAGCCGAAAATGAACGAGAGCCGCCGGAAAGAGCCGAGGACCGGCTCTGTGTATTTCGGCGCCGGCGGTGCCATTTTCAAATCGCGGTCGGCGATTTTGAAGTTGTGACAGCTCGGGATCGCAGGGGATCGGCGTATAACAAGCACCTGCGACTTTCCCCTGATTTTAAGGGGAAAAAAGTGTGTGTTATACGCCGATAAATACGGTACTTAAAACATAAGTTACCCCAACATTTCATATTCCTAATATTTGTGTCTTGTACCATGTACTTGTGTTAAAAAGTATTCTTTGTTCTCTTTGCATTGCTTCCTTTGTGTCAAATACCTGGGGATCCTGCCAGCCCCCTGCTTACTTATTTCAAACAGACCACTCCAGGCTTGACAGCCCTATCTCAGCATGGTGAGTTTTCTGGCTGTGCTGGGAGCTCAGGCTGCCTGCCTTCTAATAGCCAAAACTTGTGCTGACATGCCCCCCTGCACTTTACTGGAAAGATCTGTGGCCTGCTGTTTCTCTGCCTCCTCCTGACATGCCACCCCCAGCTCTCTACGCTCCTTATGCATCTGATAACAGAGGTGATGTGATCACAAAAAAAGAAAATTCATAAATGTGTGTATATATATGTATATATATATATATATATATATATATATATATATATATATATATATATATATATATATATATATATATATATACATACATATATATATATATATATATATATACATACACATACTTTTACAAGGTAAGGGTTTCTAAATACTAGCTCAATTAAACTTTGAAGTTAGGCTTTAAAGCTGAACTGCAGCTAACACTTTTTAAGCAGCATAAGCAGCAACAGAAACCATTTTTTCCTTTTTGGGATAAAAGTTTTATATAAATATATAAAAGTTGACCATTATAAGCACCCCTGTCAGTATTAAATGGTTTGTTTCAACCCTCTGCCAGTTTTGCTGGACAGCTTGATCTGTTAAAGGAAGTTGCATCACTTCCTGGATCACTAGGTGAAAAAAAAAAAAAGGAAAAAAGTAAAAAAAATATCCAAAACAATTAATGCAGCCAACACATCAAGTTGGTAAGCTGCCATATAATGAATATGTTTTTTGGGTTTCAGGTATACAACACTTTTAGGTATTCAGCTGCCATACATTGATGTTATGTAGGTGTCTGAATGCTCTATTTTTTTGTCCCTGGCTGGGCTTCATTTGTAATATCATAGTTTTTGAGTTGAAATATAATATTTTGGAAGAAGTCTTTCTTCCTAAAAGTTCCTTATGCCTAATTGGAAAACTTTTACTCTACCAATTAATTTTTTCGTTTTGTTATATTGTGGTTTTGAGTGCACTTATGGTTTCAAGCCTCAAATGTAATATCAAAGACTTTTCCCAAAGCATGAATTCTTGTTCCTCATTTTAGTTTGGGTACATTTCTTTATTTCTTAACAGTCTATGCATGACTAATTTTTGTTGCTCAATTTAAACAAGTTCTGTTTCGAAATGAGGTCTGGATAGTATATGTGTTTGATCATGATTTTTATACTGTGGGCAGTTTTTCCCCAGTTTAATCTTCGATGCATTATTAAAAGTTAATGTCTACATTAGTGGCTCTTAGCATTCATGCATGAGACCGCTTTGTTTGCTGTTGATATTGAGGTCCTCAAAATATTCTCTAAAACAAAATAGAATAATACCTAATCTGCATACCTAAAATGTATGAAAGCCATATAGCCAGCTTCTAGATACCTAAAGCCCTCGATAAATGATTAATTTCTTTCCTGATCAATCTCTTCTGCCCTGCCCTTAGTTCCAATAACAAGTGGGCCAGGGATTCTGGGAACAAGCCTGTGTCTTTTTCAACATGCGGACAAGTTGCTTTGACAAGGTACCCCCATGTTGGGGGCATGGGAACTGGGCATATAGTTAAAGTAGTTGTAAACCCAATTCATGAAAGTTGAACTAAGCACATATATCTGTAGTGTTTACTTAACTCCCTCTCCAAAGCTCTAAGTGTTGTTTCTCTCTGGTGCTTTGTTCCTCTGTTATCAGCATGAGTTACTTCTGACAAGCTCTCTGACACATAAGATAACAGTATCTGAAAATTTGTGTGGGGAAGGGTGCTTAAAGGGACATAAGCTCGGAGCTTGTCTATTCAGACTGCAGCTCTGCATGTTCCTTCGTTCCTCTACCTATGTGGAGGGGGGGTGTCCCTTTCCTCCAATCAGCTCTCACACAGTGTAAATCCAGTATCCCCACCCACCCCTATGTGCTTCTGAAAGTGGAAGAAAGATTTTTAACACGATCTGCACTTTCCAAATAGTGTAGAAAGGGGAAGACAGCAGAAAAGTAAAACTTATGTAGAAGAATTTGTTTCATATCTGTGTATCACCTGAGGCTATTCACTTCACTGGCTAGTATAGGTGAGAGTTTACAACCACTTTATGGAAGTGGGGGAAGGGCGTATTTTTGGATAAGGGTCTGGTATGTTTTTTTGGGGGGACCTCATGTTTTTTTTCTTTATTAAGTGGGGTTCCCCGTTAAAAATCAGGTTGAGTATGTATTTTTATGGGGAACCCCATGATGTTTTCTTTTTATGGGGGTTCCCCATTAAACTTTATACCAGTTGGGAGAAAGGTCTGCTATAGATGAAGAAAATCCCCAGCTGCTATGTTTACAAACAGAAGTAATTGGCATGCGACTGGCCTCATCAAAAAAAATCATCAGTACCCTATGGAGGAGGGGTTCCTAAAGAAATGGACTATCTCAGTGGTGGACCCAACTATTTCCTGCTTTAGCAAAACCTTAAAAATCCCTAAAAGTCAAAAGGTCTAAGAGAGAGATGGGATTTTAACAGTATGATCCCTCAGCAAGTGATTCATACATAGAATGATTAAAGGGGAAGCTTTTTTGCCCATGTTTCCCCTATAGATCACAGGAGTGCAGTTCCTTCTCCTCTCTTGTGACCTGTTTTCAGCTGACAACTGGTCCCTGCTGGGGAAAGATCCCAACTGTAAAGCCGGGAGCTGGCTCCCACCCTAACTCAGTGCTCCAGTGAGCGCTGGAGGGGCAGAGCAGAGAGCTGGTGACCTGACAGTCTCCATTCTCTGCTTAGAGTGAAGAGGAGAACTGAGTGACTGATTTGATTACTTTCTGCGTAGTGCAGAGGAGGCATCAGAACAAGGCTGCATCCCTCTAGGTGAGTGTACGTTTTTTTTGTAAACCCTAACTCCTCTTTTAAAATCAAGATCTTTATTTATACATAATGTTATGTGGCGATACCCCCTGTAGGAGCCGCTGGATAGGAGTGGTCCTTTGTTATTTGCCTTGACTTTTTCAAGAACCTCAGCCCATCTGACACACCAGCTTGAGTGTACAAACATGCAATATCACAGGAAATCACTGAAAGTAATACTTAGTACCCAATAGTAGTGTTATAATCAAAGAAAACAGGCATCAAACCAGGTAGTAAAGGCAAACTTAATATATTGTCACTCAAAATGGATTAACAGTGGTAACAACACAATTTAGTTAGCATTTAAAGTGATTAACAGTAAGGACTAGGCATTAGATGACAGCAGCAAGGCCACCCTAAGTGCAGCAGGGAGCAGTAGTAAAGTTTAATCTATCGATTGCTGGAACTATACTGCAGAGCGCATTTATGGCGGCAATGCTAGTTCTAGACCAACTGAGTATGCACTGTCCAAAAGAAAGGGGGGATGGTAGTAGAAGGGGCAGGGGAACAATTTATTACAGGAAAGGCAGTGCTTTGAGATGTATTTTTGCTATTGTTGGGGCCCATTAAGTGCATCTTTGCACTGAACATCAGTCCCAGTTAACCTGCATGCAGTATAGTTACAGTATAGTCTCAGCCACATGTGCAAGGTAGATGTGGTTCAGATACAATACAGGTTTGGTATAACGTGTTATAGGGTTGGTATAGGTGCAATCTAGGTTTTAAATGAGTGTGGTATAGAGTGCAGTATGGATTAGACACACTTGCTATGCTGTTCTCAATTGCTCAGTCCCTGCTAGCAGTATCAGCAATCGGCATATAGCTCTCTCACCAGTCCTGGGATGTTGCAGGAACCTCTGACTGGAGAAGGGGGGGCAGGCTCTCAGTCTCTTCCACAAAGTCTCTGCTGATCAGCAGTGGAAAGCATAGGGTTAGTGGATCCTCCAATCTCCCTGGGGCAGCGGTGTAGGTGCTGTTATATAGGTTGTACTGCACTGCCCCGGGTGTCTTCACTCCCAGTCTGTTATGCACCTGCCGGATGAGCCTGACGTGCAGTGGGAAGGCTTTCTCATACAACCCCGGCTCAAGGGCCACCGGTGTTGCAACAGTGGCCACAAGAGCCTGGCGGTGTATGGTAGCCTGGTTCGTCTTTGGTCTTGTCAGTTCAGTTGGTGCAGCAGGAAACAGGAAGCAGGCTGGTAGGTGCAGAGCTGGGGAGACACTGAATATGTAGTCAGACAAGCCGGGTTTGGTAACAGATGATCAGATGTAGATATAGACGACAGGCAGAGAATGGTCAGGATACAGGCAAAGTTCGACAACAGGATATCAAGCAGTGAAGAGCTGAGCATGGTTACAAGGCAGGCCGGGGTCAGGATAACAGTGATCAATCGTAGTCAAACAAGCCGGGTCAAACACAGGAAACAGATCGGATCACAGGGACAGGGAGTCACGGGAACCGGTATGAGCTGCAGATCAGACAGCAAAGACACAGTGCTGCTGAGGTGTTAAAATAAGGTAGCCTATTGCCAATCACTGAAATCAGTCTGCACTATTTTAACCCCTAATTGGCAGATCCATGACACAGTCCTAGGAGTGAAGTCCTGGGAGTGACCATCCGCTGGTATGGTCTCCTGCTGGCAGGTGAATATCCAGACAGATGTGCTCTCTCTCTCTCTAACTCCCTCTGTTCTAAGAGGAAGAACTTTTCCGGGCAACTAAAAAAATCATGTTTCCTCTCCTCCTACTGCACAGTGCCTATTGGGATCTGTAGTGTAAGGACTCCCATTACATGGCTGCTGTCTCAAACTACAACTCCCAGAATTATCAACACTCTACAAGTCTATGGGCTTGCTTGGCTTTAGCTCTCCTCCTGCTGGCCGGAGAAGAATGGTGCAGCATAACATCAGTATTTGGAAAGAACATTTCAGTAGAAGGAGAGAAGAATAAAAGACAGTGGGGGTTTTTTACTAAAAAACAGTGCAAAATTTGGTGCAGCTGTGCATGATAGCCAATCAGCTTCAGACTTCAACTTGTTCAATCCTGCTTTGACCAAAAAAAACTGGAAGCTGATTGGTTTCTAATGCAGAGCTGCACCAGATTTTGCACCCTCCAGTTTTAGTAAATCAATCCCAATGTCTCATTTTCCATATTGCTGTAACCCAGCATGTGGCTACAGTTAAAGATACCAGTTAAAAAACATCATACTGGGCTGTAATGACAGCATTAATAGGCACCATGTGGAGAGAGCATCTATGACCAGTAAGTACACATAAATTAAGACTACAGCTATGATCCCAATGTCTCATTTTCCATATTGCTGTAACCCAGCATGTGGCTACAGTTAAAGATACCAGTTAAAAAACATCATACTGGGCTGTAATGACAGCATTAATAGGCACCATGTGGAGAGAGCATCTATGACCAGTAAGTACACATAAATTAAGACTACAGCTATGATCGTTAGAACCCTATATGAATAGAATTAAACTGGTAACTTGAAGAAGAAATGCCTAACATGTAGTGCAGTTGGTACCACTCCGCATGGGACAAGAGCCAGCACTACAGAGGAGGCACCGGCATATGCAGCTCTTGCTCCCTACTACAGCTTCAACTTTACAAGTAGTCCCTTTGATGCTCTGGAATGGCGGGTCAGCAAGCCCAGACCGTGATCTACCAGTCACCTGTCCACGATCTACTGGTAGATTGTGATATACAGGTTGCTGACCCCCGCTTTAAAGTGATTGTAAAGCTTTACATTTTTTTTTAATTAACATAATAAACATACTTACCGCTCCTAGCTCCTCACCCCTGCAAAGTACCGCTTCCTATGACGACTCGATCCAATCCCCATCCCCTGCTCACAGGTTTTGACTGACAGCAGCAATGGCTCCTACTGCTCTTGGCCAAGCCTGTGAGACGAGAGAGGGGAGAAAATTTGTTGCAGATGTGCACAGCAATGGATCAAGAGCAGGTTTAGGTGAGGATTTAGGAGGGTTTGGTGGTAGTTCAGGAGCTACTATTAAAATGTTTTTCTCACCTTAATGCAGGCGATATGCTGCACCACAACCCCCCTGCAACCTTCTGGGGCATGAGACAGGTTCCAGAAAGCTATGGGACCATTCACAAAGTGCAGCAGGGCTCGCAGTTAGTGGGGCAGGTTAGTGTCTTTTTATTAAATGTCAGCAGCTACAGTATTTGTAGCTGCTGACTTTGAATTTTCTTTTAATACATGGCAAAGAACCAAAAACTTTTACCTTTACAACCACTTTAACTGATCTAGGCTTCAGGGTGGGCAAGTTCTATCAGGCTAGCAAAATGTTTGCCTTCTTATGTAGTGAACAACAGGCAGCTAGTATTCGTAACACTTAAATATTTACATGAGTACATCATCATGCATTGCTATAGTCATGCCAGTGTTAAAGCAACATTGTAACTGATCTGAATGGTGCATTGTTTCTAGCGTGCTCTAATGTCTAAAAGTAGCTGAATTACCAACACATATAAACTGAGCCCCAGAACAATGGTGATAACATTCCCAGGCACAACGCTTACAATGCTAGGACTGTAAGATCATTGTGGAACTGTTAATATTATGCAATAGGGTATTCCATTGTAGCACTACAGAAGAAGCTAATAGAGCTGCAAATATTTTCCTCTTCCCACACACTCACTTATTTCAATAAGTCAGAAAATAGGTATTCATTCTTGGTAAAAGATCTATACATGCAAAGATAATGTACAAACATAATATGCAAGCCAAAATAAGAGAGGCATTGTAGAACATTTGTAGACCATTTTATGCACAATGATAAAAAGAAATTGCGTGTAAATACCATTTAAATTATCAAAATGCTGGCTACACTTAGCAGAACATGCTGATTGTCAAAAGTATAATTTGCAGGTTTGAAAATAATTTTTTTAGCAAGGGTTCTATTGCGCAATTTTGTCTTTTGTCGATTGACTCAATTCACATAAGCTCTAATGTGCTTTATTAAGGCATTTTACTTCCTATGCATTATTGGTTTATTTTATTGCTAATTTTTTTTGTTCAGTTTGCTAAAGATGAATTTACAGCATATACAGTCAGGTCCATAAATATTCTGACATCGACACAATTCTAATCTTTTTGGTTCTATACACCACCACAATGGATTTGAAATGAAACAAACAAGATGTGCTTTAACTGCAGACTTTCAGCTTTAATTTGAGGGTATTTACATCCAAATCAGGTGAACGGTGTAGGAATTACAACAGTTTGTATATGTGCCTCCCACTTTTTAAGGGACCAAAAGTAATGGGATAGATTAACAATCATCCATCAAACTTTCACTTTTTAATACTTGGTTGCAAATCCTTTGCAGTCAATTACAACCTGAAGTCTGGAACGCATAGACATCACCAGACGCTGGGTTTCATCCCTGGTGATGCTCTGCCAGGCCCCTACTGCAACTGTCTTCAGTTCCTGCTTATTCTTGGGGCATTTTCCATTCAGTTTTGTCTTCAGCAAGTGAAATGCATGCTCAATCAGATTCAGGTCAGGTGATTGACTTGGCCATTGCATAACATTCAACTTCTTTCCCTTAAAAAACTCTTTGGTTGCTTTCGCAGTATGCTTCGGCTCATTGTCCATCTGCACTTTGAAGCACCGTCGAATGAGTTCTGAAGCATTTTGCTGAATATGAGCAGATAATATTGCCCAAAACACTTCAGAATTCATCCTGCTGCTTTTGTCAGCAGCCACATCATCAGTAAATACAAGAGAACCAGTTCCATTGGCAGCCATACATGCCCACGCCATGACACTACCACCGCCATGCTTCACTGATGAGGTGGTATGCTTTGGATTATGAGCAATTCCTTTCCTTCTCCATACTCTTCTCTTCCCATCAATCTGGTACAAGTTGATCTTGGTTTAATCTGTCCATAGGATGTTGTTCCAGAACTGTGAAGGCTTTTTTAGATGTTGTTTGGCAAACTCTAATCTGGCCTTTCTGTTTTTGAGGCTCACCAATGGTTTGCATCTTATGGTGAACCCTCTGTATTCACTCTAGTGAAGTCTTCTCTTGATTGTTGACTTTGACACACATACACCTGCCTCCTGGAGAGTGTTCTTGATCTGGCCAACTGTTGTGAAGGGTGTTTTCTTCACCAGGGAAAGGATTCTTCGATTATCCACCACAGTTGTTTTCCATGGTCTTCCGGGTCTTTTGGTGTTGCTGAGCTCATCGGTGTGTTCTTTCTTTTTAAGGATGTTCCAAACAGTTAAATTGGGCCACACCTAATGTTTTTGCTATCGCTCTGATGGGTTTGTTTTATTTTTTCAGCCTAGTGATGGCTTGCTTCACTGATAGTGACAGCTCTTTGGATCTCATATTGAGAGTTGACAGCAACAGATTCAGAATGCAAATAGCACACTTGAAATGAACTCTGGACCTTTTATCTGCTCCTTGTAAATGGGATAATGAGGGAATAACACACACCTGGCCATGGAACAGCTGAGCAGCTAATTGTCCCATTACTTTTGGTCCCTTAAAAAGTGGAGGCACGTATACAAACTGTTGTAATTCCTATACCTTTCACCTGATTTGGATGTAAAATACCCTCAAATTAAAGCTGAGAGTCTGCAGTTAAAGCACATCTTGTTTGTTTCATTTCAAATCTATTGTGGTGGTGTATAGAGCCAAAAAAGATTAGAATTGTGTCGATGTCCCAATATTTATGGACCTGACTGTATGTCTTTATTTATTTTGTTATTTTTTCTCCATTCCCAATCAGGGCTGAATTTACATATCAGGAGCTTATAGGCAGAGAATTCTGAAGCATCCCCTTCCCCCAAAAAAAACAGCAATAATCCACACTCTCACCCCTAAGTATGAATTCCTTCTTGAAGTTAAAATTCTACCTAAACAAAAAAGCAAAAAGTCCCCATGCTCATAGTCCACATAGCTTTGCCCCCCAGTCCCACCTTCCAGCTCAAATCCCCCCAATTCCCCACAAATCACCCCTCATAGCACACATCCTCTTTTCTTCCAAATCCCCCCTCCCAGCATAAATTCTTCTTCCAAATCCCTCCTCCTAGCACAAATCCTCTCCCCCAAATACCCCCTCCTAGAATAACCCCCCCCCCCCATCTTTGCACTTCGCCATTCACTCCTCTGCCACCATAATGGAATTAAGTAAGCGCACCCATTCGGTTCGCCCCGGAACTTGGGTTGACTTCCAATATATGGGACTCAAACGTTGGGCAGCATTTAATAGATGTGGGAGAATTGACTTGCGGTAGAAGCTGAGAGGAGTGGATGGCATGTGCAGCAAAAACTCTAATGGTGAGTCCTGCAGGTCTACATCCAAAATAACTTTTATCTGGGCTCTGATATCCTGCCAAAAGGGTCGAAGTCTCGGGCACTCCCGCCAAACATGTAGGAAGGTGCCTCGGAGCACACAGCTCCTCCAGCATGCAGCAGAGGCTGTTGTATACATCCTAGTTAAGGTTGTTGGGACCCTATACCATTGCTTCAGCAGTTAAAAGCTATTTTCTTGCATCTTAGTATCTACTGAGCTCTTTTGGGTGAGAAGGTATAGATGGCTCAATTGAACCTCTGTAAACGTATACTGCAGATCCCCCTCCCACTCTCGTATATATGTTGGTTTACCCTGAGACTCCGCAGACTGCAACAACTCGTAAAGTACTGAAATAGAGTGAGGAATGGGGTCCTCAGACTTACATAACCTCTCAAATGGGGTCAAGGAAGAGGGAGGTCGAACAGGACATGGTAAATTATGGATAAAGTGATGTCATTGTCTATAGCGCCATTTGTCCATAGGGAAACGGCCTAATTGAGAGGGGAGCCAGTCCAAAGAGACCAGGCCTTGCTCGTGTACAAACCTCCCACATCGCGTCTCCCTGTCCCTTGCCCACATGCGGAAGTAGGAGAGGTGTTCCACTGGAGTGAACCAGGGGAAGCCCCCAAGAAGAGCAAGCGGGGACACAGGCTGTGACAGCTGCCCCCATGCATTTAAGATATCCCACAACTTCAGCACATGGACAGAGACCGGTGATACAAAGTCCAAGAGGCCTCGACAGTCTCTAGGAAGCCATGGGGCATGAGACAGATTATGACCAGCCAGAATTTTCTCAAGGGGAACCCAAGATTTGGTGGCAGTATGGTGCTGCCAATCAAGAATCCTTTGTAGGGCAACCGCCTCATAATATCTTCGTATAGAGGGAACCCCCAGCCCCCCGAACCCCTTAGGACGTTGCAGTGTGCGGAGGGCCAAACGAGGTGTACGACCCTGCCATATAAATTTTAGGAACAAGCTGTTGAAGGCCGAGAAGAGAGATCTGGGCAGTGCTATAGGTACTATCTGAAGGTAAAAAAGGATTCTCGGCAGTATGTTCATTTTCAGAATGCTGACTCGGCTCATCCATGAGAAGGTGGCACGATCCCAGTGCAAAAGGTCGGCTTTAATCTTGGTGAGTAGGGGGGCATAGTTACATGTATAGAATTGTGCAAACGTATTTTGGAGTTAAATGCCAAGGTATTTTAATGAAGAGCCGCACCATGTGAAGGAGAAAGAGGCCTGCAGTTGGGAGCACATGGCCGGAGGAATAGCAAGGGGAAGATTTTCCGATTTACTATAATTAATTTTAAAGTTGTAAAAAGAATGGAATCTCCGTAGTTCTGCCATAATGTTAGGGAGAGAAATCAGCGGGTCCATGGCGTAAAATAGAACGTCATCGGCATACGCCGATAGTTTATATTCTGTCGTCCCCACTGTGAACCCTCTGATGTTAGGTTTGGACCGTATCTTATTGAGTAGCGGTTCCAGTTTGAGAGCGAATATCAGGGACGATAAAGGGCACCCCTGTCTGGTCCCGTTTCTAATAGAAAAAGCATTAGAAAGCGTCCCATTTACCCTAACCCGGGCCTCTGGGGAACTATATAATGAGCCTATCCACCTAAGCATATTCTGTCCTAGACCCAACCTGGATAGTACCGCCTGAAGATAGGCCCAGTCCACCCGGTCAAAAGCTTTTTCAGCATCCGTGGACAACAAGAGACAGGGTGGACTGGGCCGCTGTATATTTACCCAATAAATTAGTTGTATCGCTCGGCTGGAGTTGTCCCTAGCCTCCCTCCCCGCTATAAAACCCGTTTGGTCTGAGTGGATTACCATTGGTAGGATAGGTTTAAGTCGATTTGCCAAGACCTTTGCTAAGATTTTGATATCGGTATTCA